>VZTD01004412.1:1191317-1796189 GCA_013397725.1 Rhagologus leucostigma | reverse complement strand
AGCTCCGCCTGGTTCCTGCCGGGGCCGGGAGGGTGTCCCGCTCGGCCGGGCCGTGCTTGAGCCGGGTGCTGCCGATGCTCCGGCACAGCGGCGGCCTGAGCTGTGCTTGCAGGTAGAGCCGCCCAGGCTGTCGTGGCGTGGCGTGAGTTCTCGCAAACAAAAGCATTTTTTAACTGTGTGATGGAGGCGGGTGAATGCAGAAGGAAGCTGCCCTTTTAGGTTGGTAAAAGTTATTTGAAACGGTTTCATTATTTTTTTCCCCTTACTTTAGGCATCCGTTGTCATGATTTTTGTTTTCTTCCCTCAGAAGTAAAGAATTCAGGGTCTTATGCACTATAGTGTGGGTTATTTTATTTCGCTGGGTGAAATGTCATAATAGCATTTTCAGGCTGGTAGATTTTACTATTGTGATTTCTTAAAGAAAAACCCAGGGAGAAGTTCAGTTACAGCTTCTCTAATCTTCCTGCTGTTTCAGTAGTACTTCCACTGTGTTTTCCTCCTGCTATGTGTTAAATGTTGAATAACTCTAGTCAGTTTCCATGTGCTGTTCTACTGTGTATCTTAAATACAAAAGAACACTCAGACAATTGTCTGCTGAGTCAAATAAAGCTCTAAATATACCTCTTGTTACTGAGGCATGGATCTGACCTAGTGAAAGGAAGACAGATCACTAGGTAATTTGTGAGGGGTTTTTTTTAGCTCATAGCTTTATAATCCATGTACCAAAATAACACATTGTAGAGCAGTTGCTCTTCACCGGTTTTAAGAATACATACCACACTTCTGAGCTGCCTTTCTGTCATGTAGACTAAAACATGCATGTTGTCATAACTGTTACCTTTCAACAACAATAGAAGAACTGTTGTTCTTCTTTATGCTAAATAAAGACTATGTGTTAATGCAACATTCACAGAAGTTTACATCGTGAAGGACAATGTAAATCATGCAGTAGTAATTGTTTTATTTAGCAGCTAAAACAAATAGTATATTTTGCCTGTTTTAACCATGTTTTTCTTTTCCAGAATTGCAGGAAAGGTGAATTTATGGAATAAAAATCTTTACATCTGTCCAAGGAAGGAGAATTGGGTCTCTTTTGAAGGTGCAAAGTTGTATATAATAAATCAATTATACTGGTATATAAAGCAGTCTTCACCATGCAGAATATAGAAGTAATTAGAATTCTATAGAAATAATAGAGAATAACTACAGAGAATCAGCAATTGTAAGGTTGATGGTTACTGTCTGATTTGGAAGTAGTGGTAGCTCAAATTATTGCGTGTTCCAGGGAGCACATTGAGGAAATATAGTCAGAGTAATAAACATACTGTGTTTTGGGAGATTTGCAATTTTAGGATTAACCTGTGTGGCATTTTGTTCTTGTCATTGTGAATGCTCAGGGTTTTGAGCTCACTGCTTAGCTGGAATGATAGAAATCAAATGGGCATATCATCCAAATGCAGAAGAGTTTTGTAATTAGTCATTCATATCAACAATTTTTCCTAAGTTGATATTTACAGGAAAGAACAAATTTGCTTAAACCTTGACATTTATTGTTCTTCATGTATTACACGAAGGGAGCCTAAGGATGTTTTCCTATCCAATAATTGAGCAATCTTGCAGTTCTTTTTTATCTAATTTGTTTTAATGTTTTTTGGTTTTGGGGGTTTTTTAACTTTTGATCAATGAAAGTTTTGGCTGTCATCTGTTTATTCTTATAAAAATCACAATTCGAAAAGACAACTCCCTTTGTTAAGAAAAGAACTTTTTTTTTGTGCTAAAAAAATGGTGTGCATTGTCTCTGTAGTATCCTGCATGTTTAGAATTCAAATATGCTTTGGGAAACATTTAGCACTTGCAGAACATCTGCAGTTTTGAATATGTGCTTATGAGGGATAGAGGAAAGTGCGGGATGATACTTGCTCTAAGTTTATGAGTTGAAGCATTCATCTGTAACCAGAGAAACTCTACTGCAGTTATGGATGTCAGATCTTTACATATATTGGCTCTTGAAATCATGTGCTGTATTTAAGAAAATGACTTCAGTTTTTTTATTAAGACACTTATGTGTGTGAGAATTCCACTGGCAGTGCATATGGTTTTTGTAATAGTACAGTACCTAACGTATCATATATTTTGAGTACAAATTCCAGCCATTCCAGTGCAGTGGGGAGACTGAAAGATAAAGTGAGGGTAGTTATTTCTGTGGTCTAGAAGGGTCAAAGTCACAGGCCAGCGTTCTGTGCCTTTTGGTAGGAAGCTTTCAGGCAAGGCTTGGCCTGTTCGAGATCCGCTGGGCTGTTGCTTGTGCCTGGAGGGAACAAGTTCCCCTCCCTAGGAGGAGGAGGTGGGAGAGAACACTCCCCTGCACTCCTGAGGGATCAGATACTTTCCTCTGCTGTCCCAGGGAGATGTTGCTGGTCTGCACCCAGGACCTGTCACTTAAAGCCATTGAGCATTTCATGTGAGCTGTGTGAGGTACTTTCTTACCTACTGTGAAAGCTGACGCCTGCTATCCAGGAGGGTTTGTGATATGCTGTGGTATCTGTGGAAACAGATTGGTTATGCTGAGCTTTAGAATTTGGGAGCAGGATTAGAAAAACACCCTGAATTCATGTATGTACCTTCTTCCCCCCCAACTGCACCTGTGTGTGTCTGTGTACTTTGTTTTTGATGGTGATTCTTAAAAACTGGACATAATGTCTCTCAGCTTGGAAACTAAAAGTATTTTGTGCCTACTGTCCAAACTAAATAAATACAAGATGAAACTTATGCTTGAATTTGTTTTTGTGAGTTTATGACGGAACACTCATCTGTGCCTTTATCCCCTTACTTTCATCCAAATAAACTGCAGGTACTAATCAAGAAACATGCTCTATAAAAGGACAGAGAATTTACTAGGGTTATGCCCCAAACTGTATCTTGGGATGATGGAATACAATCTGCTGACACTTTATGTTTTTGAGAAGGGGAAAAATAAATTATATAAAACCCATATACTTGTATTGTAAAATGTTGATTCATTGTTGCCCAGAGAAGTTGTGAATGCCTCTTCCTTGAAGTGTTGAAGGCCAGGTTGGATGGGGCCCTGAGCAACGTGGTCTAGTGAAAAGTGTCCCTACATGGGGAGGAAGTGCGGGGCTTGGAACTGGATGATCTTTAAGGCCCCTTTCAACCCCCACCCTTCTGTGGTTCTGTGATTTTCATGTAGCTGTTAGTTTGGTGTAGATGGAGCTTGCTTGAAGCTTGACGGATACAGTATGGCCAGTGAAAGCTCAAAAGCAGGGTCAGCCTGTATTCTAGTAATTTGTTCAGGTGAGCAGAGCCTTAATCCGTCCCAAAAACCCCCATCTCTAGTTTTGGGGAGGGGGAAGGAGAGAACAGGAGGTGTCTTGTTTGCAAGAGAAAACAAACAATACAATACAGTTCAGTTTAGAAACAGTTATGTTATTCAGGTATGTTGGCCTTCCAGCATTTCCAGCTCCTGTGAGCTTATTCATATAAACCTAAAGATCAGTACATTTATTGAGGAATAAAGGTTTACATATTATTGTAATACAATCAGTGGAAATACCAGAAGTAAATTCTGATCATGGGTTTCAAGGGTTGAGCACCCGATTGGTTGAAAACATTGGTGATATTTAAGGACATTAAAATTTCATTTCTAAAGTGTGTTGAAACTTAAAGCAATCTCACTTCTTGGCCTCAGCTCTTTGAACAAAACAGGTGTAATTTCTTAATTTAAAGGAGGTTCTTGGAAGGCTGTATGAGAAGGTAAGGCCTCGTTGCCATTTGCAGTGGAGAGATTGTAACAGAATGAAAAATACTTGGGGCTAAGCCTTAGCAGGATACACAAATTAAAAATTCTGTTGAGGCCATTCTGAGAAGTACAGTTTGATACAACATTAATTTTTGTTACTGAGATCCACTTTTTTTTCTTTTTTTTTTCGCCAAAGCTAATCTACAGAGCTCCAAAATAGGTAGCAGTTCCATTATTAAAAACAAACAAATAGAACCAAACAAAAAACCCCAGCAAACCCTGAATAGTTACATTTCTTCATACGTCTTTTAGTGCGGGTATTTCATGCAGTGCTGTTCCCACTGGGTGGTGCCATATTCCCTCTGAATAGCTAGTGGCTGCCTAGTGTCTTGCAGCTACTTGCGTGTTTCATTAGTATTTACTGTAATCTGGTCTGCTTTTGAAAATAATCCAGAGTTTTACTTATTTTCCCTAACCCAGTCTTGTTCTGAAGCAGGTGGTGACTAGAAATGAACATAAAGCACAGTTGGGTGTTGGTAGTTGAATAATTGGGCACCATAGGCATTTTGTTGCTGCAAGGCTGTTGCTTTCTGGACTGTGCTAGATACCTTAACACCCTTCAGATGTGATGAAACTTAAAGAGTAAAAGTGGGTTACTTTGAATTCTACAACCCAATAACGTCTTTAAGGAATGGAAAGAAACTTTGGTTACAAAGTGCAAAAGCTCCTGGTGTTTTGTTCTTCAACGCCCCCTTAGGACATACACGTAGCATGCATTTTGGTGCAATTAATTGGTAGCAAGTTTCTCATTACTTTCTATCTGCTTATCAGCATTAATCAGCTTATACTGAGCAGACAACCAGACATCAATAAAACAATGCAGAGTTGCCTATGTGAAACTGCAAAATTAGAAGAATAAAAATAAATACATATACTTGCACTCCTCTGGATTTGTCAGGTATGTATCTTTTCCTACCCACAGAGATAATCAGAGGCCAGTTCTGATTGCTGTGAAAGTCTAATTAAAGCCTTTGTGGTTATAATGGCAAATTTACAATAAATGCATTGTTTATGCAAATCCTGTATTTACTGGTTTTCCTGTCCCTCACTTCCAAGTGATGGCAGCATGCAATAGGGCTCAACAACATATTTTTAGTGGCAGGAAACACAGAGAAGTGATAAGTAACTGGGATGATACTTCGGTTAAGGTATTGCCGTGGTTGCTATTTTGATGTGGCTTGTTTCCTGCCTATTCTTCTTCTGGTATGATAAAAAGTAGCAATCAGTAGTAGACAGTACAGCAGAGAGTGTCAAAGCAAATGGGAGGACGGTATTAGAATATAATTTTGTTGCTATCAGCCATTATTCTCCCATCTGTATTTCCTTTAGTCTTATTTATACCATCTGTCAGAAAACAAACTTTCTTTTACATGAGATAAATTTCCTTTTAGTTGCTTTTCTCTGACTTCGTCTCCATCATTAAACCAGGCATTTTGTTAAAATCTCTTAGTATGGTAGATGTTCCCACTGAGAAACACCTGTGCCTGAGCAGACCTAGAGAGAGAAATAAAACGTTTTTAAAAGTTGCCTTTGAAAATTCAAGTTTTCTTATATCTGATTAAAAAAAAGAAAAAGAAAAAAAAAGCCTTGGTAATTAACAGCTTTAAGTGCTGGGAATGGCTTTCTTGTAAACAATTTAGTTCTAATTCTGGCATAATTTCAAAATATAATTCCATAAAATAATTTTCTTAGGATATATAAATACACTAAAAAGTCTCAAGTTCAGCTTGGATTTTAATTGAATTAAAACTTGTTTCCATGGTTCTATGTATTAGCTCTACCAAAAGGGAAATTGAAACAGTCTGCTTTAAGTCTGGTAATATATAAACGTGGTGTATGATGCAAATGGTTTTCTGCTTTTTGGGTATCTCTTTTGGGATTGCAGACGCAAGGAAACATTTCTGAAAATCCAACCAGTTATGAAGGAGTTACTGGAGTAGATGTGGCAAATTAACAGTTTTGTCTTACATTAATACTAGATGTTTAAGTAATACAATAAATTCATCTACCATTTACAGAATCTAAGGGGAAGATGGTTTACTGACTGCAAAAAAAAATAGCATTAAAAATCAAGTGTGCTTTTCTTAGGCATGCAAGTAAGGTTTCGTACATGGCATACAGAATTGGAGCTATTTGTCAGAGCTGAAAAAACAAAGGGCTGCTACTGAGGGCTTTGCTGAGACTTGAGGAAGGTGGGACTCCAGAGCCTGTGGCAGACTCGAACTCTCAAAAACTTGACCTCGCTCAGTTCCAATGAGGGGAATTCAGCCTCCCCTACCTCTGTTTATTAACGATCAATAGCAATTCAGCCTTGGCAAGATTGAGACAGATCCTATTTCAAAACATCAGAGATTGAATTTTATTCACAGGCAGCAGGGAGACTTTTTTGACAGAATCTGGTGTGAAGGGTAAGTAAATTTGAATATTGTGAGTGTACTGAAGGAAGTTCAGCTAGAGTGATGTGTCATGACAACACTGTGCAGTGGCACATTCAGATAACTGAGAATTGTATCCGAAATAGGATTTGAGACTTTTCTTCATTGTAATGTTGGTATAAAAGGTAAGGAAGCTGGCAAAAACTTAACCTTTTAAATGCTTTATTTTGGAGATTTTTTTTGTATGTTTTCTTTACTTCCTGTTCTACTATTATTCTTTTTTTTTTAAAGTTTTATTCCTTGACCCCTCCCTGTTTCTCTGCCCTCAGGTGCTTATAATATTAAACTCTTCCAGAGGAATTTCTAAGCATGAACTGAAGATACTCATTTACCTTGTTAAAGGACCTCATTTGATACAGCAAATGGAATTACTTAAAATATTTAGACATAGTTACAATTTTGAATTGACACTTAAAGTGTGCTGGTTCATGCAAAATTTATGACAAAGATTATAGGAGTTAGTCTTTGCTCTAACTGATTTGTGAGTAGGTGACCTGAAAATTGCCTGGCTGCTTGTGGTTTGGGTTAGTTAGTTGCCACTGAAGCTAATGTGTGTGTCTAAGGCTATCTAATTAGCCCTGTGGTTTTCCAAGAGGTAGCAGTGAACTGAGAAACACCCTTACCTTACTGGGGTTTGGAGGTTTGGAAGTTGCATATTGGTATTTTAAGGTCAGGCTAAGGCACGGATGAGATACCCAGCACCTTTATGGCTGCTGTTGTGCCCTGGAGTTCCTGCATACCTTCCCTTATGCAACACAGAACAGAAAAAATTAGAACTTTGAGCCGGGTGTGCAACAACCTGGTAGCTGAGAGAGCAGTGGCTGAGCAGAGCCTTTGCTGCGAAGAGCTCTGCAGAGACAGTGGGAGAGGCAGTCTTATTTTTTTCATTTATTCATGTGGTTCGCCCTTAATGGTGATGAGAAATTTCATTGACCCAGATTTTGTTTATTATCTTTTAAGATCAAGCTGGTAATTTCTCCACTGTGACTCTTGTGTGCAATCTGTGTGCAGTTCTCTTCTGTGTCAAGATGTGTCTGTGCTGTTGGCAAACTGTTGGATTATACTTCTTTCATCCCTGCAGTACAGCTGTAATAAAATAGTAACTGCAGGTTTTTCTTTGCGTTTTGTTGTTGTGCCTCATTAGATTGAATTTCAGAACATCCTCTTCTAGTGTCTGCTTACCTTCTTCCAGTCTAGATCTTTGCATGTCTTGTATTGCTTACTGTATCTTCATCTGGTTTTCACAGGATCTATCAGGTTGGAAGGGACCACAGTGGGTCATCTGGTGCAACCTCCCTGCTCAAAGAGGATCAAAACCAAAGCTTTCCTTTGCTTCATTCTGATCTCCTTCTTTTGCCAGTGCCATTTATCTGTTATGTGGAGATCTTTGGTTTTATTCTTTTGTTTAGTTATTTGTACAGCCACTTCTTATGCTACTTTGGTCATCCTTCACATGCGTTAAACAACAAGCCATGAACTGCAGTCATGCAGATTTTGAAAGAGCCCTCTGTGGGGCTTGAGCTGTAAGTGGGGCTAGTTGGTTGCTTTGCTCTCCAGCAATGCCCTACATCGGTGGATTCTGCTGCACAACCATCTGCAGTACAGAGCAACAACAGCAAAAGCAATGAAAAACTTCATAATTTAATGCCTAGAAACTTATCTTAATCTTTCTCTTTCAGATAAGCATTTTTGCTGTGAAGAATCACAAAGATGGGTTTTGAATAAAAAAAAATATGGACCTTATGAAATGAAAAAAAAAATTCTATCCTAGATGTTAAACTAGGACCTGTATATTCTAATAAACTCTTCCAAAATTCTTTTCTTCTTTAATTAGGAAAGCCAACATGATCAATTAACAGGAAGATCAGTACTATTCAAATATTTAACTTATCCCTTTTTATGATTGAATTTACATGCTTTCAGATGATTGTGTATTTGCTCACCAACACTAAATAATTAAACCTATGTTTTGCCACTTGGAATATGAATAAAAATAAGATGAAATGGGTTACAGAAATGGGTTTAGTTGTAAAACCATGTATTTGCTGTTGTGTGAGCCCTTTGTCATAGGACATTTGTGCTTGTTTTCCTGTTCTGCAAAGACAAGCAGATGAGTGGAAAATATTTGATGTTCTTGGCTTTACTATTGTCTCTAGGAACAGAAAAGTTGAAATACTATATAAATTGCATTGTTGTCTTATGGCATCCAAAATATTATGGATTTCCTGTGGCAAACTGTGATAGCAGAAGCATCATGTGAACTGATAAAACAACTTTTTCTTTTTTTGAAACTTCTTAAATGCATCTTGTGAAGCAAACTGTGGTGAGAAGCGCTTGTGTAATCATGTGGATATTACTTGGGTAGTGAAACCTGATCTTTTTTAGTAATTGCAAATTTTCATAACTCCCTTAAGAAATATAGTGAATTCAGCTTTCTGAACACAGTCCACTTTCATCATACTGTTCCCTAAATTAGTATTTCTTGAAGATGGTAGCACTCTCTCCTTCCTGTATGAAACTATATCGCATGTGAATATATATGTATATGTTGAAAATATGTTGATATACATTCTGTTGCACAGATGTCTTATTTCAGTAGGAAAGTTGTTTAATTCGTAGATCAGTATATAACATAAGGAGTAGTAAAGAGCTAGGCAATTCTCATGAAATATTATATGAATGCAAGCTGTTACTGTTTACCTGATTATTAAAGGCGAACCAGAACCATACCTTTTGAGATTCAGGTTTGACTGTAGGCCACAGCAGGAAGGTTGAGGCTGAGTGGTGCAGAAAAATAAACAGTGATAAATATTGATTACAGAAGAAAGCATTTCAGAATGAGATTTGACCAAACCTGTTTGAGGGAACAAATAAAACAAACAGCTCATGGCAGCTTCTTCTTGGCCCCATTTCCATATGTGCTTGTAGGCTATTTAAGGGAATTAATGATGGTGAAGGTGGTAAGGTTACAAGGCAAGGAGGTTGCGGCTTTTTAAGAAGGCAGAGAGAAGGAGGAAGGTCGTAGAGAAGGAAGGAAGGCAAAAAAGAGACAAGAATTAAAGCTGGAGAAGAAGGATGAACTGCAAAACTGGCAGATGGCAGAAGTGCATGCAGCTCAAGCAGCAGCAGTTGGAATTGGGGCAGTAGAAAGCACGTGGTGGGTACCTGAGTACAAGGAAACACGAGGCTGGGAGTAGCAAAAAAGCCAGAGATCCTGAGACCGTGGTTCAAAACTGCCGGGGTGCAGTGAGGGCTGGTGACTCCCTGGGGACTGCGGAGACACCTCATGGGACTGGCAGTCAGGAGCCAACAGCTGGGGGCACAAGGGCAGCCTGACCACAGTGGGTCAGGTGGGGACAGGCTGAGGCTGGGACGGGATATGGGCCCCCGGGCATGTGGGGGTCAGGATCAGAGACAGCCTTGTGATGGCAGGACATGGCCACGGTGATGTGCATCGCTACAGACAGTTGTCGAGACTAGAATGGGGAAGGCAAGATGTGGTGTTTGTGGTTGTATTTTGCTGGATGCATGAAGTCAATTAAATGTCATAAACATCGATAGATTTTGTTACACTGTTGTATTTGTTGATTTATGCTGTTGTCTTCTCATATTGTTTAAAAGTGGTAAGAATATATAAACAATTAGAAATGTGAGATAAAAATATGGTGATAAGATTTGTAGCTTCTGAAACTATGTACTGATCTTGCTTTCCTTATTTATAATCCAAATAATCAAAAAGTATGTGATGCATAATTGCTCAGCAGTGTGAAAGAGAAAATAGTTTTCTGCCTAGTATTTTATTTTTTATTTTGGTAAATAATATTTCACAGTTATGATGAAATGGGCTGCATGTCATTTGGAAATAAGGAGATGGTTTGAGCTTTCCTCTTAAAAGTTATTCTTACTCTCTAATCATTGCATTAATACATCTCCCAAAATGCTCTTGCTCTAGCAAATTTCCCTAACTCTGATGCTTGAAGACTGGTCATGCATTTACATGCAATGTGAAATTGAAGATATTCCTTTGGGCATAATTTTGCTCGGAAATGTTTTAACATCATTAATAATGTATAAGTGTAACAGGCTTAAGCAAGCCGTAGACTAGGTCACTTCTGATCTGCACAATAATTATTCCTACATGGCAATTAGTATTACAGTAAGTATGTAAAAATGGTGGTGGGGGGGAAGAATATACATGTATTGTACTTTTGGAGGCTAGATAACCTTTTGATTGATGACATGACCCATTTCAATTCAAGTTACTTACTCTGGCATGCTATTAGAAAACGGTTTTCTGACTAAAGCTCACACTGTTGCTGTAAGAGAAGAAGAAGGGGTAATGAATATTAGTGGAAAAGCGTAAGAAAAAGAGTCTTACTTTAAACTAGGCCGTTTAAGGTAGTTGTGATCGTTCACCATTGCAGCTGTGACCTTCTCTCTGTGGGTCACCCTGAGCACATTCTAATGTGTATGGACAGACTCTCAAAGTGAGACATGTGCATTTGAAGACAACAAAGTGAATGTTTATTGGTCTGCAAACATAAAAGACAGGTAGGGTTTAATGAACTCTTTGGCTAGATATCCATATGTGTCTGGTCTGCAACAGGAATCTCAAGAGTCTTTGCTGGCCAGGCAGCTGTGAATGATGTGGAAGAGGGCCACCCTTCTTTGCTCCTTTAAACAAGTCTGCATTATTTCTAGGTTGCTGTCTGCCACCTTCTTTGGGCTTTGATGCCTTTCCACGTTGATGTTTTTCCTCTTGAATCCTTAAGGTGGTAGCAAATCCCGTGTCACCAGTCCTACCTTTTTTTGTGGTTTTACCTTTCTGATCATGCATGGCTGTCCTCTGAACTTTGTCTGAGGTCTTTCCCATATTGTGGCAACTTCCTTAGAAGTCAGCCTGAACAAAGATGAGGCTGCCGTGGCGTGTCTGAGCCACAGCAAGACTGAGCCCCTAGAGAGAGTTCACAGAGCAAGAACATTAAACACTGAGGTCACATACTATGAGACTTATGATGAACCGAGGAACTTAAATGACAGTAATTATTCCTTAAATTTTAAGTGATTTAGGAGTCTTTAATATTGTGGGGGTTTTAAAATAAGTAGCTAAATTAAAATATATTTTTAAAATTAATTCACAAAATTTTATTTTAATGCTGAACATTTGCTTTGTAACAGTGCTTCTGCTGCCACTATTTCAGTTCTTAATAATGTGTTATGAGAAATGCAGTTTGAAGAGGCAGGAAACACCACTCCAGGCCTTGAATGCTCAGCTCAAATCTCTCAGCAATTTTTTTTGAAGACTATGCAGATACACAGCCTGCAATTGTCCTTTCTTCTGTTCTAGGTAGTGGGCCCCATCATGATCGAAGTTGTGTTTACAACCAGAGCAACATAGTAGATGGAGTTTACTGCCTCCCAATAGCACACTGGATTGAAGTCTCTGGGCATACTGATGAGATGAAGCACACAACTGATTTCTATTTTAATATTGCAGGACATCAAGCTATCCATTACTCCAGGTAAAAGAGATGTGCAGAGCTTGGCTGGTGTCAAATGCTACAAACAAAATCTGAACTGGCATGTCAGAAAACTGCATTTGAAGTAGTGAATGTTTGTATGTATGTAACAGTAAACTTTAGCAAAGATTCAGCACCTCTTTTCAATTAAATGTCAGTTTAGCAGGTCCTAAGTTCAAGGATACCTGTACCCTGTACAGGTGTCTTATGTTGCATCACATCTGGAAATGTTTTGTGGCAATTTATGGATAGTCATTTTCAAATGCTTGTCTATATACTCATGTAAAATTACGTGTATCTTATGTGTTTAGTTTGGGATGATTTTACTGAAGAACATGTCCTGGGAAACAAAAAGAATATATTCCAGCACCAGAACTTCAGGGTGACGTGTTGTCGCTCACGTGTGGCAGCAACTGCAATTAGTGACAGCCACTGTAGATGACTTCTGCTTCTGGACATGTATTTAACAAAATACTAAAACTTAGACAAGTCTTAAAATGTTTGTATTCCATAGTGTTCGCTTGAGTCCACTGTCTGACCGGGGATGCATCCTGGCTTGAATTAGGAGACAGTAAATGTCAAGGAGGGCACCCACCTTTTACGGCCGCAGATGAAGCACAAGCTGTATTTAGAACAACAGCCTGAGCACTGGTGGTTAACAAAGTGGCACCGAGGAATTTAGGAGCCTTTGTAGCTTTTTTCCCCATCTCTGGTCAATGGATACAGCAGCAAGTTTGTGGATTGATAATAGTTGTGTGAATGGTGGCAGTCCTGATATGCCACATGCATTACAGAGCAGTTAGTTATCCCAAAGGGATATGTATTTTTTTAAGAAATCAAACCACCTTGTACTTTCATTAGGCCTTAGCATTGCTTTCTGTGAATTTCTCCAGACTGCTCTATCAGCTACCCCAACCTCACCATCTTGTCTCCCCTTTGTGCTCTTTGACTCTACCCTCTCACAGGGTAGGAAGGAGAATTGTCTTTTCCTCATTAGACTTGCAGTGTGTGAGGGAAAGATTTCTTCCCCTTGGTGTCTTTTAGAATAGCACGGACTCATAATCCCTGTCAGGCATATGTAGATATTTGTGGGACCTTTTCCCTGAGACCCCCTCAAGTTATACTGTACGCCTGATAGACTGTAGTGTTATGTGGATCTTAAACATAGGATGTTTCCAACATCCTATCAGAGTAAAGATCTTGTTTATTCCAAAGCACAGAGTTGTCAATCCCAAATAATCTTTGCTTGGCAGAGAAATTTTTTAAGAAAGAAGAACAGCTGTCAGAAAGTGAGTATCTAAATACCAAAGGCTAACTTATCTTCCTTTCCAGAGGCAGCAGTGATCCATTTAATGCCGCCTTATCTGCATGACTATGTGTTTCAAAGATTGGGTAAAAAGCTGCAGATTCTGCTAGAGAATATTTGAAGAAAATTTTCTGAGCTGTGTAGTCTTTTGCAGATGAGGATCTTCTCCTTCATTCCCTTCTCATTCCCTTCTCATGTGAAGGGAATGTACCTTCATTGAAAACAACCTTATATTTATGTCTCAGTAATTCTTATCACATTTTTTGAGCTATATTACGTAAGCATACTCTGTAACAGTCCTGTCACATAATTACTTCTAGTACTTTGAAGATATGCAGCCTTAAATGTTTTTTAAATTATTAACAGTTGGGGGCAGATTCACCATTCTGCTGGTTATATTAAAGCAGCCCAAAAATACTAACTATTTTAGATTCTTTTGTTGTTGCTGTTGGCAGAGCAGCTGAAGTGAGCTGATGAAAATGCCTTTATTTTGCAATGGATTTATTGATTCAGAGGAGTACTATGAAGATAATTAAAAAATTAAAAAAAAAACCTATATACCCCCATCCTCCACAAAGCAAAAACAAAAACAAAAACAAAAACAAAAACAAAAAAACCCAAACAACAACAACAACAACAAAAAAAAAAACACCAAAAAAAACCCAACCCAAACCAAAACATAAACCCCAAAAAGACCCAAACAGAAGCAAAAAGCCAGTTGCTCTGCCTGTACAGTTAAATCTCAGAGTATGATCAGATCATGGTTTTCTGGCTAAGATTACATTTTTCCATGCTGTAGTGAAGGCAGCAGTGCTGCAGGGAGCATTATAACCACAAATTCTGAGTCCTGTCACCACTTGTAGGATCTTTGCAGAGTGATGCGGGCTGGAAAGAAGTGATTTATCAATGAGAACTTTTGATGTGAGCCCATCTTCCATGTTGCTCCACTTAATAGGAGTGGCCATGTGTGAATTAATGAGAAGGGAAGGTTTTCCTCTGTCAAAGGGGCTTCCCCCATGAGCCCTGGGAGTGATTTTACTTGTCCTCTGTTGAATCACAATTAGAAACATTTCCTCTGAGCTTTGCTGCCATCTTGCTTCTTCATAAAACATGAGCTTCTGCTTTAAACGGGCTGCAGCAGGATGAGAAGGGCCTGCTTCTGGCTGGGGCCAAAACCAATTTTGCATTATGCTGAGGCTGATGACAATGCTCTGAGGAATCAGATTTTTCTTATTCAATATAGATGTATCACTCATAAGTCAGTGAACTTACATTTAAACTTATATTTAGAGAACTCATTTTGTTTGGTCATTCAGGTAGGAGAGTATATAATGTGGTTTTTAAGCACAGCAGGATTTGAACTAATTTCTTGTAAATGTGAAATGGAGCTTTCCCACAGCTAGAGTCATGAGTGATACCTTCATGGCATTAATATTCACTTGGTTTGAACATGTAATAACACCTATAACCATAATCTGACTCAGGAAAAAAACCAAAATAAACAGTTTCTCTTTTGTGTTAGATATTACTGCAATAAGACGGCTTCAAATTGCAGGAGAGTTCACTTAGGATGCAGTAATTTTCCAAAGTAAATTAGAGTTATTGTAATCTCTTCTGGGAGAAGATGACTTCAGAAAATTTGTTAATCTGGGCCATATTATCTCTGTTTCAGTTCCATCTGTGAAAGGTGGAAGTTCCTAATTTGTAGATGTAGTATACCTTATTATTAATATAAAAACATCTGCATTTCTCAGAAGAAAGAGAACATAAGAGCAAGAGAGGGAGTAACACCTGAAATTAAAAAATCCTCAAATAACATGTTGAAGACAATGATGCTTGATGGCAGAATTAGGTGCTATGGAAATTAATATCTCTGATAGGAAAAGCCATCTAGTTAGTTTCCTATTTTCAGACTGATTTTAGGTGTGTACTTTGTGTGAATCATATTTCTCAAATCTGACAAAGAAAAATAATTTTTACATGTTTTGCGTGTAAAATGCAGATAAACTGGAATCTGTAAGTGAATTCCTTAGACAACAATGATAGCTAATCTATAACTGAGGTATTATATGGCTGCTAAACATTTTGGAGGAAAATACACACTTAGCAACCCACAATCAAGGGAGTCACTATATGAGAGTAGCCGTGGGTCCTGACAGCAATTTTTTGAGGTACAGGTTTCTTTAGTAGCTTTTTTGCATTATATATATATAGGCCATCAAATACTAATATTTCATGTTCATGTTTATGGAGTGATTGGGAAGTTGACAAATGTGTTGCTATCATCAGTGTTTAGGTGCCTAATTTTTTCCCTAAGACAAAATTAAGGTAACAGTAAAAGAAAATTGACTCCCATGCTTAGAAATACTATTTTTGTTTCTCAGTGTTTGCAAATGAAACACAATTTATGATGTAGTATTTACAAATGCTTTGTGGCTTGTTGGTAAGACAGTTTCCTTCAACACGGCCAGTAATATTGGTTATAACCTAAGTTAGGTGTTAAGTGGGAATGATCAGGAGAGTCACATAAAATGTACGTTCCTGCTTTGTACTAAATGTTAATGAAGAGAGGTGAGTGAATGAAGAATGATCCAGGGCAAAGTGGAGATGCTTCTTGTTTACCTCTTGGAGGCACTAGAGCAGTATTTTGCTGATGGAGCACAGAATTTCTTCCTATGGGAAAAATGAGCATTTACTTGATTGATATGCATCTTTAATTGGGGTGGAATACAAGAACCTGGTTGAGTATATTTGGTTCACTATGAAATTAGAATTACCTTTGAAAAAAGTACAAGAGAGCACTTTTTTTTTTTTTAGTCTTTAATTTCTCTTCTCACTAGTTGTAATCCATTCACAAAATAAAACACCTTTCTGTTTTAAATATAGTTCTGAACGAATTTTTTTATTACTAAATTATAAAAAAGGCTTTAAAGAGTAAGCTGTCACAAAAACTCCCTAGAGTGCAGTGACCTATGCTACTGTAATAGAAAGCTGCACTGATATTTTATGCCTACATTATGAATTAAGAGAAGAGGTGATGATGTCTACAGAGATTACCATAATTAACATTAAAAGCTGAGCTAGCTGTCCCCTGTGCCTAAAGAGTGCTTGTGATATTAGAGAAAAGAATAAGAAATAATGAGCTCTGGAACAAAATTCGTTGATTGTATTTTAGTAAAATAGTCCTGATCAAAAGAACTTAACATCAATAAGAGTTCAGCCTTTGATTTCAGTACTTGGGGCTCTAACTGTAAAGTTACCTGGTAATTTTATACATTAAGTAATGAAAATATTCTAAGGGACATTTTGTGATATGTTTATCCCATAAACTAGGGTATCTGACTACTCCTTTGAATATTGTTTTATTGTACTGAGCTATAGTCTGAAACTAATCTAAATTAGAACCACTGTTTACTTACCAATGGGAATCACCTTTTATAGAATGGTTTAAAGGTTAATTCTATTTTTTGTCCTTTGTGTATCTTCATTTTTTTCCTACATCACCCCCAACTGGAGCTGTGAAATGCTTTTACTAGCCACTGTTGTGAAGAAAATGGGTTTCAAATCAGTGTAAGAAGTGACATTAAGGCAATTTTTTATTTAAGTTCTTGAAAATTAAGAGGGAATGTGAGGAAATAGGAGCAAGAGTGAGAAGACAGATTATGAGGCTAGAATTTGATCCGTTTTTAGTCCTTATTTGTTTTCATATATTTAATTTGGGTGATCTCTGCATTGGGTAACAAATTCATTTTTCTTCCACATTTGTTGTCCATCCAAACAAAAAGCTTCTCCTTTTATGAACTCCCCACACTGTGACCTACATAACAGTGGCTAAAAACAGGAAAAATTATTCTGTTTTTCCAAGTTTTGTGATCTTGCATGGGCAGGATGGCACCCGGCTGGGATAGCCCAAGCCAGGCTATTGATGAGTTAACTACAAATCTCAGTCTTGTGAAATGTGAACAGAAATAGAGTTAGGATATGCCAGCCAGCAGTGCAGTCACACGCCATGAAGTCGAATACTGCAGATGAACTAGATGGCAGGAACTTGCTTTTCCATTATTTTGTTTTTCTGAGTATTAGCAAATCGCCTGTGCCAGCACAGCCCTGGTTCTCTTGCTGTGACCTACTGCCTGAGCACCCAAAAGGAACTTGATGTGGAAACTCCTGGATGTCACTCATATCTAATTGCATTTTGTGTAAGTGCCATAGTAGCAAGCAAAATCTACCTTTAGAAAGGGTGATTTTGCCAGAAGAAAAAAAGCCAAAGAGCTTTTAGATTAAAGATTTTTGCATGACTGTCATCAGTGTTTGAATTCCCAGTATTATTTCTACCTACAGTGACTAGTCTGTTAAACCTGAAGAATGGCTATTAGCCAGCAGGCTGCCAGGTTTGTTGCCTCCTGCAGTGGCTGAGGGACACAAATTATTGGCTAGACTTTGGGATGAAGTTGAACTAATGTCTAATGAATGGTACATTACCTATGTGAATAAGCTACAGGGGATCTTAGCATGGTGTCTGGTTAGTCTTGTGAGTTTTTCTGGAGGTTTTTTTCTGTATTTTTCTTTACCATTCTGCCATTCATATGTAGTTTTTGCAACGGGTGTTTGAGAATTTTTTACTTAGAAGGATGATTGTTCAGGAATGAGTATTTTATTTAAAAAATGGCAGCAAGCAGAAACTGGCTGTTGATGAGAAGATGAGGCCTTTAATCAATTGGCCAGTAATGGGTGATACTTACTTAAAACCACTGTTACTCGTTAAAATGGATCTTTTCATAGGTGTGCCTCTGCACAAAATGATTTCCTTACTTCTTAAGAAAAACTTACAGTTCTGTGTCATTCTGGGAGAAAAAAACAGAAGGAAGATTGGGAACCCTCCGTGGAAAAACCTGGAGGAGTAAGCATAGTTCTGTTTTTCTCTGTGGGATATAACAGAAAAATGTTGATAGTCCAGTCAGTATGAATTTGATGTGGGGTATCACTGTTAGGGAGCAGAAACTATTGTTGCTTCTAATTTCTCTGTGTGTTTTACTGTGTCTCCCTGCCGCTTGTCCATATTTCTTCTGGAGGTTTTCAGCCCTTTTTCCTGCCTCTTTACTCTTTAACATTCAGGCTGTCAGCAAGGAAGTAAAGTTCTGTCTCCACTGGAAAGCAATTTGCTGGTGTTGCCGGCTGTGAATGAAATTGACTGAGATTGTGAAATCCTGGGCAATTTAGCTCACAGCTGGGATGACAAGGAAGGGGCAGCATCACTCTCTCACTGAAGATGATGTTCCAGTTGTCTTACTGATATTTATTTCCTCCTAGCTTTTACGTGGATTTATTAGGTGCCGGATAATTGCTGGTATTTCTTAATACAGTTTATCTAAAGATGGCAGAAATCTTTTTGAAAAGCAGAGATTGTGTACTCATCCTTATTGCTATTTAGCTTACCAGGAGGAAGTGAATTCAGATTTCTGGTTGTTGTTGGAAAAACTTCATTAACGCAACTCCGTAAGTTACACCTGGTGAACTTGTTGAACCAAGGCTGTGTGTTTGTGGGGTAAACCCACTCCGCCTGCCCTTCCTGTGACTTTTTGGCAGGCACAGCTCCTAGGGTAGGTTGGCCCAGCCAGCCCGAGGCTGACTCTTCAAGAAAAAAAGTCTCAGAATAAGAGGGTTTTTACTCCCCAAATGTGAAAAATGACACCATCAGATGTTTTATTACCACCAGCTGGTTTGGTATTTGCTTACTTGTATATTTCCGAAAGAGGTGACCTGAAAGTAAAAAAAATCTGAAATAAACAACAGCATAGTTATTTCAAATGAAATGGGAAAAGCATTAAAGATACTTCATTTGAAACAGTAGCAAGCTGAAGCTATTAAGTTATGAATTCTACCTCCATCTTCAATAATTTTTGTAAATGCTGAGAGATATAAATGCAAGTTTTTATGCTTGAATGCTCTAGATATTTACAAGATAATTTTAAAAATGCACCTCCATATGGGAGTATGGAGAGTCCTACTTAAAGGATAAAAAATTATTTATTAGAAAGGAAACTGGAATATAGCTCTAGTTCCTTTGAAGTGTGTCTCAGAAATATAAGTATTTTATTTCCCAATAGTAAACAGAGATTATCAAATTGTTGCTGTATTTTCCCATACATAATTTTCTCTCTGTAAGAAAAAAAAACCCAACGAAGACATGCACTGCATTTGTCTTCCCAGGGAACGTATTAAGAGGCTGAACTGAAAATCTCTTGTTCCCTCCTTTAATGCTTGTACTTTGGGAAATTTAATTTCAGGGAGTCAGGTACATAATCTCTGCTGTTGTTCAGAAGTTTAATGTGTGTCCTCCCATGAACTGTGATAAAAATTGAGTCAAATGTCATAGACATTGCCAAGCTTTAAGAAATGTGGATTTCTTCCTTATTGGTTCAATAGACAGCAGGCTTTATAAGTTTAAGTGAAATGTCTTTTTTCTTTCATGTGAAAAACCTAGTAATAGAATATATGATTTTAAGCATCAAGAAGAGGAGAAAGGGGAAATCTGCATTTCCGTTTTAATACTGACACAAGAAAACGTAGAACATATATAAAATTAATAATGAAATAGGTGCTTGCTTTGTCCCTTTGTCCCTTTCTCCCTTTCTCCCCTTTCCTTCCCTCTTCTCCCCTCCCATCCATCAGCTGTGGGTCAGCAGCAAGACTGTTCATGACTCTGTCATTCATTCCAGGGGCTGGATGCTGGGCACTAGTACATGTGGGTGGATGTTGGTGGGCTTCTAGAGCCTTTTCTTTTTTTAATTATTATTTTTTAGTTTAACTAACTTCTCCAGGACTGCCTTTTAAAAGCTCTTCAGAACAGTTATATCCAGTGCCTTCATTTTCCCAAGGTGATGATCTGATAAAGAGGATATGCAGCTTCCCTAATAAAATAATTTCTCTAATATGCCTTCTTTCCGTGGTCCGGCTGCCAGCCATGTGCAGACCAGTCCTAAAGAATGTTAACTACTGCTTCTCTTGTAATACTTGTAATAATGAGTTGCTTCAATCTGGTGAGATAAAAAGAGGAAAAAGCTTCTCAAATATATCTGTAGTCTTGGTGATAAGGCTGTCCAGTATGTTTAACAAATTTACAAAGACAAGCTTCAGCTGGTAATGTAAACACATTTAAACAAACTTTAGTAACAGTAGATCACTTTAATATATTTGTTCAAATGCTTGCAATTTCAATTTCCAAGCACGTGCGATGATACTGCTAGGAAAAGAAAGAAATCTGAAAAAAAAAAAGAAATTTTTAAAAAACAGAGAACCCCTTGTAATTCATGTCGATCTTTGAGCTCCAAAAAAAAACCTGCAGCATTGATTGTTCATAAATTTAACTCTCATGATTTTTTCCCCTTTTGTCATCCAAGACTTCTTCAAGAGATTCCACTATACTTTGTAGCTTTGAGTTAAAAAGACATACATAGGTTCTTCTGGGGCCTCTCAGTAGCTCCATTACCATCCCAGCATCAACCTTTGATGTTGGCTACTTATCCACCAGGGTTATTAATCTTATGTTTAGAATCTAGTAACCAAGTACATTAGCTAAAATGAAGTTTTCTGACAATTTTGTTATGGTAGCACTATACAGCTGTTGTTCCTTTGATTTGACTTTGCTGTGAGAACACCTTATTTTAGATATTTATGTAGCTGGCTGTGGTGAGGCATTAATTCAATTTTTCTCCATGTTTCTAAGATGTTGTCCCCCAGCCTGTGCTTCTCTAGTATGTATCTGTCCCTCTTTAAAATTCAAATAAATGAACTGATATGGGTTTAGAAATTCTGGATAAATTGGAATAAACATGGATATAGAGCTCATCAAGGCTGTTTTAAGATGGTACCATGAGGGATGAATGTGCATCTTCCTCTGACTGTTGGAGTTCTAAGAGATTCCGTTATTTTGTACATGTGTGTATGGTGCCATGTGGATCACAAGGCCACCTAGCAATAACCTATGCTTTGCAATTATGTAATTTTCCTGAATATGTACTTGTTTCTGAAGCATTGGAATGTATTTCCATTGGATCTGAAATGCTACATTTTGAGAAGTGGATTTATCTTTTATTTTTTTTGCAGTCTAGGTTCCTAAGCAGCTGCTCAGAGGTAAACTCTGAAAGAAGACAAAATATATTTTTACAAGTGATTCCTGAATCTTCTCAGGCACTAACTTAAAGTTCATTTGTAGCAGTTTAAGTCAATTTTGTTGAGGTGCTTTAACTTACAGGTGCCAGCAGTGGCATCATTCCCATTGCTAAGCATTAATGTCAGAAATACTCATCCCTAATGCCAAGAGATTCATGGCTTATTGCGATCTGGCTGAGTTTCGCAGCCTGTTGTTCTTGTGTTTCCGGGTATTTGTTCTAATTCAAAACAAATGGGAATGTTGGCAATCTAACAGAGACATGTAGGAAGTAACCATTGGCAACCGTGGTTGCATGAGACAAGATTATATAATTGGAGCATCTAGGCATTAATGCTCACAAGCCAGTGAGGAGTCCTTTCCAGGTTGTTCAGTACAAACCTTGGAACCTGATTCTCTTCTATGGCTGTATTTTTGTAATTGGCACACTGTCTGCTTTCAGAGAATGTTTATAAAATGAAGGTACAAGAAGAGTCATTCCTTACAAAGGCAAATCTTGCTTTCTGCTGCATACAGTGTGCTCCTTAGGCATCAGGTGAAACCTTGTGTGTATTTTTGGAAATAAATTCTGGCTAAGTCCTGTAAGGCTAGATCTGGACACCCTGTCCTACAAGGCATGGGTGTGCTTGTGAATCATTTCTTTCTTATCTTCACAGTAGAACTATGTAGAGAAATATGACGTAAAATATTTCACTTTGAATACAGGGAGGATAAAATTTAATCTTCCACATTTTAGTTTTGGCTATGTACATAAAATCTTGTGTGACCATGTTATTTTAGATCATATCTAGACTAGAGACAAAATAGATTATAAAAAATGTATAAGAGATAAATTAATTGGCTTTAAGCTTCTTAATGGAATGAAGTGAAAAAGTGGGAGAAGAGTTTATGTTGTGGGTCTTTTCACTGTATAGATTTGAATGTACTGCAAGGTTGATAACAGCAATTCCAGTGAACTTACTGGAATATGTGAGCTTAGTTTAGAGACAAAATTAGATAAATTTGATCCATTATTGTGTCCGGAGAACAAATATGCATGGATGAATGTATTTTCCGCAGGATGTATAGCTTTTATGCCACTGGAGTTGAAGCAAGATAAATTAGCTTGAAAGGAACTCTGTGCTACTATAGTTTGACTACTTCTGGTGCCTGGGATAGACAGCTTAGTTTAATGAAGACTAAGAAAGAGAATCTATTACTATTTGTAAAAGACATTCAGGAATTAGTACAAAGGGAGAAGAAGAATTATTGAAATTGAACCTGCTTTAAGATCAAATGGATATTAATTGCTTCTCAATGAATTTAGAGTGTAAATTAGAACAAGGTTTCTGTCATCAAAGGAATGATGTCTGAATTCTGGCATGACCTTTCAAATAGGGCAGGAAGGACAAGGAACCTAAATTATTTCAAGATGGAGCTTGATAAATGAATATAGGTAGTGATTCCAGAAATGGAAATTAAAGTTTATGATTATAGTATCATAGATCATAGGCTCAAAGAGACCTCAGAAAGTATTCAGTCCATTTCCTTGCCCCAACTTAATCTCAATTACATTTAAATCATTTCAGGTTTATCCAGCCTGATCTAAAATATGATCTCATCTTAGTGATGAGACTCCATAGGCCTGTTACTCTTCCATTCAATTACCTCACTATTCCAACCATTAAAAAGCTTTACTAATCTCAATTTAAGTCTTCCTAGTGCAATTTAAGTTAATTTCTTCTTGTTCTCTCCACAGAAGACTTGGAAAACAAATTAGAATCCTGCCTCTCTATAGCCCTTTCATATTTGCTTGGAAACTCCTTTTTTCCCAGGATCACAGAGTGGTTGACTTTGGAATATCTCAGTATGTTCATTCTGATATTAGTCCTTGGATCTTTCAGTCTTTTCTCTGAAAACTTGTCTTCTAGAGCTCTGGTTGTTCTGGCACTCTCTGCTGGGCTTTCCAGGTGTTTCTCTTCCTTCATCCCATTTCTCCTGATGATGGTCTACCAGTACTGAATACAATAGAAGGATTATTTTGTGATTTTCAAGCATAGTGCTACTGCTTATCCAAGTACTATTGCCATTTTTGCAGTGTGGGATGTGGTTTACTTCCCAGTTGTCTAGGTGTTTTCATCAAGTAAGTTCCCTGCTGTGGGAGGGTATAGCATGCTAGGAATGTCCTCGGTCTCTGCATCTGTCCTTGTGAAATGTTTTTTGTGAGTTTCTTCTAATAAAGCTCTTACGCTCCTTCTGAGGGAATGTTTGGGATTGCTGTGGAAGGGGAAAATGGGCCAAAGAGAAAATTTTGTGGATCTGTCTACACTAAACTCTTATGTGACTGACTTTAATTCTTCTCATGTGGATCTTTTTATCCTGTATCCCTGGTGAATTCAAAGCTGAGACAATCCTGAAGCACACATAGCCTAAAAAATGCACTGGAAGGTTGTGAATGAGAAGAGCTGTGCTGTGCTTAGGCATTAGCACGGTTGCTCAGTGCCTCAACGTGAAGAGTGCAGCATGGCATCTGCTGTAAGAGCAGTTTGGTGGATGAAGTGAGGACAATCAAGCCATTTTGTACCATCAGGCTGATGCTATGGAAATCTTTTCCTGAGACAGCAGAACCGGAGGGCAGTGTACCACTGGAACTACTTTGTAGCTGAATGTCTGGGTAATACTGTATTTCAGTTATAGGTTTTATTATTATTCTTATCTGCTTTACTTTTAGCACATTGTCAGCTTGAGGTCAAACCTTAAAGGCTTATTTGCTTATGGCATATCAACAGATGAGGAAGTTTTATGGCACAGATTTGTGAACATGGAATAAATATGGTACTATTAAGCATAAGACTCAGAATTCAAGGGCTTGAGAAACTTTCATATTGCTAAGCTGAAAAAGTGTTGTTCTAAAGTGATAAAAGCAGGTGTTTCTTTTTACATTCCAAGTCTGCTCCCGTGTGAGAGGCTAGATAAGTAGTTCAAATTACATCTAAGAAGAAAATTTGCCAGACCTTAATTGCTTTTCGTCAGAGTGCCAAATACGAAGAGGTAAAAAACCACCTTGGAACTACATTGTAGTCTGTTTAATTCTCCTTGTTTAAAGCCCTGAGGTAGAATTCTTAACTTCACAATAAACTGCACTCTTTCGGTGGTAAAGCAGAACAAATTTATAAGCAATGACTTGTGCTCCTTCTACATTTGACATTTAGGTAAGAGCAATTTTTTGTTCAAGGATATAAGTAGTTTCTACAAGGTCTGCAGCTGTGTCGTTTCAGTAAGACATAGTTTTATCATTAATCAGTGCTTTTTTCTGATGGGTTCTGCTAAGGTTATGGCCATTTATTCCATCTTTCTTGATAAGAGTGATCTTATTAAGCCTGTTTATTCTATCTTGGAGTTAGACCACAGCCTCATCAAACCTTACTCTCCTGCTCTGGCCACTACTGCTTGACTCTGTGCTGGGAAATTGAGTGCATCCAATTGTTCCCAGTCAGTCCTGCTTAAGTCAGGTGTCTCACCATGAAGGGTCCATCAGTTTGTCTTCTGCAAGGAGACTTTATCAGTTGATAAAGTCAACAGGAGAAGGGATTAAGACCACAGCCATTTACCCTTGTGCCCTATGCAATATGCAAGGAAATGTCAGTGTCGTAACCCCTCAGTTCTACCTTATTATTTCATTGGTAAGGATGCATTTTGGTGAGAGATCTTTCTGTCCTTTGTTTAAACAGACTATAGTGAAACCAGAAATCCTGTACAAGACCAAACCAGGGACTCCTCTGTTTTGACGTCTGCCTACGTTGTCCGTATTTTGGAGGAAGACACAAGACTAAAAAAATTATTAAAAAGTGTTGCCATTTTTCTCATCTCGTGGCAATTGCTTTATAGGTGAAACTATATGGAATTTGATATTCTTTACCTCTTTTATGTAGATAAAGTCAGCTGATTTGCCCATCACATATATGTTATCTTTAAGCAGTTGTCCAATTCCCTCTTAAGAATGTTGAATTCTACGTCTGCCCTAATATGAAAGTATTTTCACAAGAAATATCTGGAATCTACTGTATTTTGAATGTTTTCATTTTTCTGTATCTTTCTTGATACAATACAATATTAGTAGAAAGTTTAAAGTTTGAGTGCACAGAATAGGATCAGTGATATTTAGACCCTTACTATAAATTTTCTGTTACTTTCAGTTCACCTCTTGGTACAGGCTCGTATTACCACTTTGACCTCTTTATAAAGCAGTATTTTCACCAAGCGTCACTACAAGCAGGTACTGTTTCTCTTTCTATTTGTATATAGTTATCTTAAAACACAGTGATGTGCATGTGAGATTATTTATTCCAAGACATCTTGCTGAGGTGCATTCATCAACTGTGGATCTCATCTGCTCCTTTGCTGCATATTCATTTAGTTTAATTTGACACCACTGGCAGTTGAAACTAATAATTCTGGTTTGAGCAAACTTTGGTCTCTCCTTGAGTAGGTTCATCTGTTTGGAAAGATCTTAACTTGAAAGAAGAATCCCATGTTGAATGTAGGTCAGCAATGACATGCTGTAGAAGGACTGCCAGGGAACTATAAAGAGGGATAAAGCCTTTGAAGCACAATAAGTAAGTAATCTTTGGTTCTTCTCAGAAATGTGCTCTTTGCAGTACTGGGCATAACATATTCAAAAAGAGAGAGAGTCCAAAGGCAAACAAGAGTGATCAGATGCTTTGAATATATGACAAGTGTGTGTGTGTGTGTGTGTATGTGTGAAGAATGCAAAGCTGTGTTGGAGTGTGTTAGTAACTTAGAGATAAGTAAAAGGATTTTGCAGAATGGAAGGAAATAATCTGGTTTTTGTGTTCATTGTGGAGACAAGAAGGTGTCTCTGTGACCTGTGACTGCACTATTATTATTGGACAATAGAATTTTTTTTCTGAGGAGAGGATAGTAATCAGTGTGTTTTCTACATATCAAAGAATATTTGAACATGCTCAGATCTTCCACTGGAGAACAGAATTTGGTCATTTGAAAATCCTTCTCAGTTTGTGAATGCATTTCAGGGCATTAGACAGCACTCTAAGTAATGTTTCTAGATTGCTCTGACAAAAGTACAGGAACCTCATCTGATTTCTAGCAAGTGCTCACTCACAGGTTCAGAGCAAAGAACGAGGAAGGCCTGGAAGAGATGTCTAGTTTGGTACTTCAGGGAAGGCACACACAGACCTAAGAATAAGCTGCTATATGTTGTTAGAAGGATGCCACTGGCAAAAGAAGGAGCACATGCAGGATGATACTTCTGGGTCATCATAATCCAGTGGTATCACCATTTAAAGTGATGTGCCTTGTCACAAGGCAGAGAATACAGAAAAGATGAAAGAACATCTCAGCTGTAGCTGGTAGGATTTCCTATATTCTCATTTTGAATATGCCCAAAGCAATACTTCTGGAAATCTCTTTTTTTGTGTCAAATGACATCTGGTCTTTGAAGTAGTTTAAATTTGGCTGAAAGTTGAAAGTTTCTATGAAGCTTTTGGTTCAGACAGATCACAATTTTCCATTAAAAATCCACCTTATAAAAAAATTCTGAATGAGTTCCTACTCCAGTGCCATCAGGGGAGGAAATAGGAATGCAGTGTAATTGGAAACAGTCTCTAGTAGTTCAAGTGCCGCAAAAACCATCTGTAACTGAGTTGTACTTCACGCCTATATTCCCTCTGGGTTGCTTGTTTGTAGTGGTACCAGGGTAATAGCACTACACTGGTACAGAAAACCATTCTGTATGCCTAGAAGCAACACAAAATGCTGGGGGTAAGTTGACTGAATTATATATGTTGCTCTTCTGGGAATGCAGAGTAAGTTTTGCTGCAAGTTCCATGTAGCTGTGGTTGCATGCTATACCTTTAGGAAATAAGAGTCTTGAGGGAGGACGGAGTCAATTTAATCATTATTTTGTTTGTTGTTTCAGCTAAATTGCTCTGTTTCGTTATATGTATATATTAGCACTCATCTCCCTGTCATCAGATGCTTAACGGGATCTAAGGAAGTCTGGTGTAGACAAGTGAAGTGAAGTGCAAGCTTTAACACAGGCTACGCCTTGACCTGGCATTGAGGGATGAATCAATCCGTCACTTTTCATTTAAAATAATAGACTGGACCTCGGTCAAAAATATTACCAGTACAAACAAATGGCATCGTTGATGGATCACTCTGTTGCCAATAACCAATGACAAATACCCTACTATTTTTCCTTAGCTTGGCAAAGTCCTCTCTTTTGTTTAAAGCTGACAACTATCAGGATAGAAGGACATCTGAAATACTGTACCTGATAGATACTCTGATGAAATGTGTCCCTAATGTGCCAAATCCTGTCCTTTTCCATAAGAACTGTGACTCCTTAGAGGGTTGATTGATTTTAGGGTAGATTCTAAGATGCCTCTTCCTAGCACACTGATGATTGCTCAGATATGGAAGCAGTACCTGAGTCATCCCAGCTTACAACTCAGCATTTGAAGGAAATTTGAATTTAGCATCTGTCTAAAAAACCAAAAAGTACAAAAGTAAGACAGGAGCTGCTGAAGAAGCAGAGTAGACATTGGTGTCATGGAGGAAGAGCTGACTGCCTGATGCAGTAACCTGGTGTCTTCCCTTAGGTCAGGTCACCTTCCCTGGGAATCAGATCCCTACAATTACAGTTGCTGGGCTGGTTTTGTACTGTACTAGGATTGAAAGGTACAGTGTGTAATGCTTTGTGAACCAGCCTGAAAATTAGTCTGCACCATTCAAACAAAAGTTTCACAATGCTAATTTTTCATTGCCTTAGACTCATTTTCTCCTTAGGGATGGGATGACCATTTGCATATGCATTGATTAAATGGAATGTATTTATTATTTTGGATGCATTCACACTGAATTGTTATATTTTAATCCAGGCTGTGCAAGGTCCTAGGGGGAAGCCAACAAACACAATATATGTCTAGATCATTAAAAATAATTTAAGTGTGCTGGAAAAGAAGTGTACAAGTGATTGCAGGGTGTTCTGTATTTATTCCGTGGTAATGATAAATAGTTGTTGGTTTTCTCAGTTTATAAGTCAAAAGGCAGGTTTTAAATACGTCAGCCTTCAGTCTGGGCTCTGTAAAGTTAATTGAGTAACATTTGTCTAACATTTAGTCCTTGTTACCACAAACTCAAGCATCTCACATTAATTCATCCATTTGACCCCTGAAAGTCCCCTTAAGGTAGGTAAATATTGTATCCATATTACTAGTGGAGAACTGAAGTGTAGGGCAGGCTGAAAGTAGTTGACAGAAAGTACCTATGAAGAAGGGGTTTGCAGACAATCTGCAAGTCTTAATCTCAGAATATTGTTGAATATTGTTGATGTTTAAACCACTCTGGGTGATTTCTTCATTGATAAACTGTCTCTGACTGAATTGACCATGTCTTCTGGAGCCAAACATGGTTTATTATCCTTAATGCAGAGAGTTAAGATGTACAATGACAAAGTACCATTTTTATATTAAAGCAGAATTCCAAGTAGAATTTTGTTAAAACACCATCCTGTTTTGATATTTGGGGAACATCAAAGGGGTTAATGGCTGAAAAAATTAAAGGTCTGTTGATCACTAATAATTTCTAATGTTTTTTGAACTGTGCTTAGGGATCACATAGTCTGCTGCTGCAACACAACCACATGTGAGCTGGAAAGCAGTGGCTGTCGGACAGCTCAGAGCACTATAACATGACAGTTTAGAGGAGAAGGTAAAAGAGCTCTCTCTCCCATGCCAAATAGTCTTGTGGCTTAAATCAAGCTACCTACTGAAGTACAGTGGCAACTTAAAGAAGAAAGGCCACACTGGAAAGGAAAACTAAGTTATATTATTAAGGAAAGAGATGTAAAAATGAAATTACCACATTCTTTCTTGGATCAATATGTATGTTTTCCTGGTCCTCTGCATAATGAAGCCCTCAGTAGGGCTACAAAAAAATCAATATATAAAATATAGCTGCTAAACTCTCCATTGGTCTCTGTACTCGCACATGTCCTAACCCCTTTTATTCCTTCCTTCTGATGTCAGAAAAAGGTAAGCTATGAATTAGATAAAGCCAAATAGAAATATAGGTACTGTGCAGTAGGATTATCCTAGAACTATTACATTAACTGGCTGGTAGGACAGCTCTGCAGTACTGTTTTCTGCATGGTAAAAGGGTGGTTAAGCCTTGTCCAGCAGGATCATGAATTGCAGTTATTTGCAAGTGGGTAGATAAGAGGCTTGAAGACCAAGGTCAAGGCTACATCTTGATCCTCTCAAAGGCTAAACTTTAGGACCTGATCATCAAATTAATTCACAAGAATTTCTTGTCCTAAATACATTTTTTAGGTCATTCTCTGAATGCCTCCACTAGTTTGGTTAATTACAGGGAAAGACAGTGATAAAAACTTGTAAACTCTTCAGATTGTTCAGTAAATGCAATTAGTGTTGTGAAATACAGGGGTCTTGTCATGTACAAGACCTGTTAGGCTGCAAAAACAAAATAAACAAATGGTCTATATCCCAGGGTCTTGTAGATAGCACAGCTGTGATGTTCACCCATTAAAAAATCATTGGGGGAAAAAATTATAAAGCATTGGTTTATCAGTAAGCAAGAGTACTACCCAGAATTTTATTTATCTCAGGAATGCTTTAGTCACTCTTAATTCAGTCAAATCCTAGAGAACACACATTTTTTCTCCTATCAAGGTAATTTAGTGCATAAGATGTTTCACAAAGTATCAAGTGAATTACATATGTATGAGTCTCCAGGAAAGCCATTGAAGGAAGAGTACTAATGTTCTTGTTCTTGAAATAATATCCTCATATTGTCACAAGGTATTAGTGAAATTGCCATTTTTCTTGCCCAGGAATGGATTTTTGTGGGCATTGCTCATCTCCAGCCATTTGTCAGCATCTGTTAGGGCACTCTAACTCACATTCACCACCTTGAAACGCTGTAATCATTGTGGCAGGTTCCTGTGGTAGAATCCTGACAGCGGTCACTCGTTCAGGTTAGGACGGGGCTTGCTGTGGGGCTGACACAGGGGGAGGGGGTCACTGAAGCAGTTGTTGCAGTGGACCTTTGTGCATCCCTCTGATCGGTGAGAATGGTCGAGCTGGTTGTGTTGGATTTTGGGCAATTCTTGAACATGTATGTGAAACAACAACTAAGTCAAATCTTTTCAAGTGGTCTCACCATTGGAACATGGTTGAAATGGTTATTTGCTATGTAATATATTTGTTTAAATTGGTCTCAGTTACCATATATTGGGATCAAGTGTGTTGTCCCACTGAAACAGGGGTTGCTAAGGCCAAAGACTGTATTTGTGTGACTGGTATGCAACTTACCATGGATGCAGCTGACAAACAGGAAACAATAATAATTAATGCCCTGGATCTGAATATTTTTTTTTTTATAATATTTCAGTACTAATATAGCAGGATTTAATAATTACAGTCAATTACAGGCCTTAATTAAATGCTAGTAAGCACTTATTACTGTGATCGTGAAATGGAAATAGCTACCTGATAATTTAAGAGTGGTTTATAGGCTCCTGAAAAAACATAAAACTTTCCTTATTTGTTACTGAGGTTAAAATTGGGAAAGATCATAAGACAAGCATGGCAGACATTTTATTTTTGAGGATCTTGCTTTTGTTGTAGATTTGTATTTAATAGTGTTTTGCAGTTAATAGTGTTGCAGATTTGTTGCTGTTAATATTTGCAAAGTTGTATGTTAAATGCAGGGATATTTTGTGTAGTTTATGGATCGCATATTCAAAATCAAAGTTTATGGACTCAAAAAAAAATTAAGGTAGATTACTTATAATTTGAGCATCTAAATAATCCGTTGTGGATACCACCAATTTAACTGCGTGTGCATATTAAAACCCCTCATTTGAAAACAAGCTTCTTAATATTCAGTTTATAATGTCAAAATCTGTTGAAGTGTACAATAGTATTATGGTAATTAGCAATGGGAAAACCGTAGAAGCCTTAAAGTTTGATTTAGAAAAACAACCTTGTTTCTGGTACTTACCCATCCTACATAAACCTCTTATTTTCCTGAAAAATTTCTGATCCTTCAGGCCTTGAGGGAAGCTAGACGTATATTGTAATTCTGTGTTTGATTCCCACTAGACTCCAAGAGATCAGAGAAAAATTAGAAGAAAATTACTCATTAATTTTTAAGTTTCATCACAGAAGGATAATTCAAATTGCTTTTTTTTCCTACTTCCCTCATTATGGTGGTAGCTAAAGAGTTGGAAGAGTTCTTTATGTTTGACTTATTACTAAAGTAATTCAGATCTGGATCATGTGAATTCTTTAGATTTTTTTTTTTTAATCTGTGTGCAAATTGCATGAATCTTCAGAGTTTTCTTTTTCTAATCTCTGATGTTACTAAGCTTCTACTGCAAGCTTAGTGATGAATGATGCCTTGGAGACCTGAGCTATAACTATGCTCTGTATTTTTTTCTTAATTCACCTGGCTCTTTATGGTAGGCTAGGAACTTGATCCCCAGCATCAGACATCACCAACTCAACTGTAACAAAATAAGAAGTTTTAATGAAACACAAAGTTTCTTACTGCCTGACATGAAAACTCTGAGGTTAGCAGTGTTTGTGTGATGATGTCAAGCAGGTTTGGAACTGGAACACTGATGTACTTGGCAGTTTCCTTGTTAAGATATTGTAATCAATCCCACTGCAATGTTTCCTCAATGCTAGGATTCTGCCAAACATCTGGCTGGGAAGTTGCCCTCGGCAGCTGGAGCACGTGACCATCAAGCTGAAGCATGAGCTGGGTGTTACAGCTGTGATGAACTTCCAGACTGAATCTGACATTGTTCAAAATTCCTGGGGCTGCAACCGCTACCCAGAACCCATGAGCCCTGAAATCCTAATGAAACTGTATAAGGAAGAAGGTCTTGCCTATGTCTGGCTGCCAACTGCAGACATGAGCACTGAAGGTAATGCTCATGTCACTCTTGCAGTAAATTAATAGCAACAAACACTTTGAATTACTAATCTGTCACTTTCATGACAGTTTGGGTTTTTTTTTTTCTGTGTAAATTTTGCATGAAAATATAGCTAGCACGCAAGGTATAATGTCTTTGTGTACTGTCTTTAACAAATTATTCACATTTTCTTGTAGGCAGAGAGGCCGTCTGAAGTACGTGGTGTCTGGCACTATTATGTGTATTTGAGTTTAAAGCCATCTGACGTCAGTAACTGCTTGCCTGTTTTTGCTTTCAGCTTGAATTCAGCCTATATAATGAAAATATGCTGTGTAGGTGGAAGACTGCAAGTTTGCACAGCAGGCCAGCTTGCCACCCTAGCAAATTAAAAATGGAGAAACAGTGCTGTGTGTCTGCTGTTACCTTCCCAACAAGCACTTTTCTTTAACTGTAGTATCTCAGTCTTATGAAACTCCATAGAGACATTCATGTAATGATTAGCAATTAATTGAAAATACTCATAGCCCCTTAGCTGTAACATCAATTACTAGTACTTTTAAGTCTTTGGTTGGAATGCTCAGTTCAAAGTCTTGTTTCCAACCAGAAGGTTAGGAAGTGAGTATGTTTTCAAGTGAGCAGCCTGCCAGCAGAAGAGAGTGCTTTCAACCCAGCTGAGTACTGCTGCCCCAAATAGAGAACTGTCTTATCAGCAGTAGGACATCAGGGAAGACAGGAGACCTTAAAACAGGGATTTGAAAGGGCTTAATGTCAGTGCTCATATGTGCCATGAGGAGAAGTTTGGCTCTGCTGTTTGCAGCTCTGTTTCCCAGTATAGGAGGAAGAAAAGTGTAGGAAAATATGGTATATTCATCCCTTTGGGAGTGAGAAAGGCTGTTCTGTGTTGTTTAACTGTATGCTTAGTACACAGTGAAATCATAACAGTTTTAAATTGTACAGTAAGATATTATTCTGCTCTCCCTCCCTCTCTTATTGACTTGATGGCCTTCATTACAATGTTTTGGAAATCAGCAATATGTAGGTAATTTCACAAATCTCTGGTATTAACAAAAAAAATTTCATTTTTGGCTTGCTAACTTTAACGCTATGTAAGTTGTGCTGCTCTATATAATGTGCTGCCTTGTCTCAGTTCCTTTGAAAATGAATATGCCACACACATCTGAGGTTAATCAGAATGTATATTTAGAGAAGACTAGGGGCATTTTACGGTTTTGTGTGATCTGATTCTGTGTTGCAAGAAAAGAAACAAGTCAGCCTAGAAGGTCGTTTGAGAAAAGAAAGCATAAAGTGGAATATATCAGGTTTGCCATTATATCTCACAGTTCATCAGGCTCTACAGGCAGAATCTCAACCATAAACTGACTTTGTCCAGTGCAAATGAACACGCCTTGTTTTTAACCTTAGGAAGAATACAGATGTTGCCACAAGCTGTCTGCCTCCTGCACGGGCTACTGGAGAATGGACACACTGTCTATGTCCATTGTAATGCTGGTGTTGGCAGGTCTACAGCTGCTGTCAGTGGCTGGCTGAAGTACGTGATGGGATGGAGCCTGCGGAAAGTGCAGTACTTTTTGGCTTCCCGGAGACCGGCTGTCTACATAGACGAGGAAGCTCTGAATCGTGCTGAAGATGATTTCTACCAGAAATTCGGGCATCTTCGTTCCTCATACCAAATACAAGAGTAGAAAAGCAGAAGAGGAAAAGGAAGGTGAAGAGGAATCCTTACATTTGAACCCCAAGGACTTAGAAATTTCTGTGACTCAGGCACCCACCTCACCTCTTCAGATTATGAGCTTCTTGTAAAACTGATGAGAATTTTGTTTAAAAAGTGCCTTTGAGTGTTTTTTATTTGCTTTCTTTAAGCTGACATGATTCATGTTTTCAAGCCTTTTGGTGCAATTATGAGACCTAGACACTCTGCAAAGTGAAACAAGAATTTGTTTTAACTACTTGCCTATAGGAACTGAGGTTTTAGGGTAGACACTAAACAAGATATGAGGTGAAATAGAGTTGGCAATATTTCAGTGACAAAAAAAAATACAAAGATTGATTGGATTAAACTTTAGGTTAGGATGGAGCAGATCATCATCAAAGCTGCTCAGTTATTTTAGGCAGATATTAGATTGTTGCAGTGTTTTGTAGTAATTCTGTAGACAAGTATTAATGAGAAAGACCAGAAGGAAACTGGTTCTTCAACTCAGTATTTAAAACCAAAAAGCTAATGTCTAATGCAGTGAACAAAAATTTGCTCTTTGTCTATCTACTTAATGTTAAATATTATGAGCTCCAGCTATATTCTTTTATGACATTGGGGTTATGCTGGGATGTGGCATGAAGAGAGGAAACAGCTCCAGCTGTAGCAGTCTTGCTCTGTTGTGGGGAAGGACCACTGTTTATTACATTATCCTCACTAGGCTGTGAGTTCTCGGAGTTGAAGCTACATTTTGCTCCTCTGGTCCATGCAGTGCTGTACGGTGGGCTCCCCTAGGTGCCAAGTCAGTCTGAGCAGTAACCACCGGGGCAAGACAGGACCTATAGGAATTGCGTGATAAGCCTCTGTGCATGACTGGCACCACAGCCTCTGGGCTGTTGACCTAGATTAATATCTTCAGTACAGCAAAAGCCTAGACTTGTGCAAGCACTGGGTGTGTGTTAGGTTTAGCTGGTTGAAGCTAATGCTGGGCTATGAAGTGAATGCTGGGCTGAAAGAAGTGAATACATTCCTCTATAGGAACAAAGAGCAACTGTGCAGAGGATGGTTTCTCAGGAGCTTAGCCTCAGTGTTGGCTTTGTGGATGATCCCTAATGTTTTCCATTGCTGCTTGGTCCCTTAGGTAAACTAAGCAGTGGCACCAACAGCTTCCAGTCCCACTCAGATAAAACCAATTTGCTGTAGGTTGCGTTCAAGAGAGGAGAGGATTAAGGATGCATAAACATTAAGAAACCTAATTTCTATAGGTTTATTCTTCAGTGAAATCTCATTTTTTCCAGCCAACTTGTTCCTCTAAAGATGCAGTCAGTGACAGAGTACCTTAACTGATATATATTGATTTTCTGAATACTTAATGGAGAAACTATTAGATATGAACTGTTTATGGAGAATGTCCAAAATAATATGTTTTATTTATCCTATACTTCAATCTGTTTGAAAAGGAAAAATGTTTATTTAAGTTATTCTATGTGTGGTTTTGATCATGACTTTGTTTCTGATTTTTTGAAATAACACTGCCTGTTTAGAAAATGGATGAGAAAAGTTCTCTGTTAAATAAAGACAAAATGACAATTCCAACAGCCTGTTTTGTCATATGTCTTTGTCTCCCAATTTCACAAATAGCGAAAGGGGTCATGACCAATATTTCTATACAGAAGTGGAACCAGCCACTTTAAAGGTAACAGCCCATGTCTTCTCTGCTGTGCTGTGTCAGTTTGATAGGAAATCTCAAAAAACAGCACAGCAAAGGTGTGTGGATAATATGGCACCTCTGGTACCTTCAAAGACAGAAATAGGTGTTTCTTCTCCTAGCTCACTGCAGAGAGCAGGAGGAGTGTGTGAGTGCTCCTGCCTGGTGTTGGGCTCACGTGCAAATGTGCAGAGTTGCAGCTGCATGCCCAGGAGTTACCTCATTTTGACTGAGTTTGAAGTAAAATTAGTGAGGTTTTGCTACCATGTTCTTCTCAAAATCAAGCACTGAGAGAAGGAGAATGGCATAAGAAGTAGACAGTACAACTCGCTTAAGTTTTACATTTCTCTTGAGATGTACTTGAAACCCCAAGCTTAAAATGTGTTCCCAAGCACCACTGACAGACAGCCCTTTCCGTCAGATGCAACTTGTAATAAATGTTGGGGAAAATACCTGTAGATTTGATTCTTGTTCCACAGGTAACTATATATATATATATGTTTTAGGGCTCTTGGGATTGAGCGGTGCATAATATGGCACAAATAAGTAAGTATATGCCTAAGTAAGTACAGCCACTCTGTATCAGCTACTTCCTAATTCTGATTTTATCGGCAATGGAAGCAGACTGATGTTTCATTTGTAGGGTAGGAATTCATACGACACAGGAGTCACAGATTCAAGGATGCCCTAGCAGGCTCTTAATTCACTGTTTACTGTCATTTCAGCGAGGGGTTATTGATTCATTGCTTATTGCCACTTCAGTTTGCTTCTCTGCTGAACTGCTTGGGAGCACATATCAGAGAGATTGCATTAGCTCATGAACAGCTTGAAAGCAACTTGCCAACATCACGTTAACAAAGAATGCAAAGAGATCCTGGGGGATCCCAGGGGCTTGAAGTCCCTTTATGCCTATTTGTAGCATCCTTTTTTTTTCCTCATTGCTACCTTCCTGCCTTCGTCATTGAAGGCCACTCTGTCAAGCAACATTCATTCAAAGCCTTTTCTGTGGAATGCAACTAGGAGCTCAAATGCTAAAGGGGTCATTGCAAGAGACTACAGCAACAGAAAAATCAACCATATAAAAATAGTCAATTTCTTCAAATATATAAGTACATAATAAACCTGCATCTAGAGATTATGTATTAGAATTCAAATTTGTAATGTGTTCTTATGCTGATTGGATCATTAGCTCTTTCCACAGACTAGCCTCTTGATGTAATTTGGATGAAAGGATCAAAACAGGCTCTTGTTTATGTACTTGTAGATTTCCTTGCTACTTTAGTCCTAAAGCACTACAAAATTTAGAGAAGAACAGCTCCTATAAAAAGAATTAGAAATAGATAGACAGTAATGGTTATTTTGGAGGGGGCCCAAGAAGCCAAACGGGTACAAAGACAATAATGGGAACCAGGTAGAAATATTTTGATAACTCGTCACAGAAGAGCATCAGTTGGGGCAAACAGTTGTGATGCTGTGAGCATCAGTATTCTCTGCCCTGTTACAGCCATGTTTTTACCTCCATTAAATTAAAGAGAAGTAGAATTTGCTGCTTGAAATGGGAACATCTTTAACTCCAGGTAGTTAGAGTATCTCAATGTCATTATAAGGCCGAACAATAGTATATGTTCTTTCCCAGGGCTGTGCACATGAAGAAGCAAAGCAGTTCTCTTACAAGTGATTTTGGAAGAAGCACAGCCCCTTGAGGGATGGGTCAGGCTTTGAGTGGTATAGTTTTGTGAATATTTTTCCTTTGGACATCAGAAAAGTACTAGGGACAATCTTCTGCAGGACATTTTAGATTGGTGATGCAACCTGATGAAAGGGGACTGGTCTGGCTGGTGTGACTATTGAATCCCTTCCTTTCTCCCTTACTCCTTACTTGCTATTTTACACTTTGAACTTTGGTCCCTTCGCTTATGTTGTAACTTTATGATCTTCCCTCTCCGTACAGCATCAAGCACAATGAAGCTCTGGCTGCAGGTTTGATACCAGGCTGTTCTCCATGGTTGAAAAGTCTCAAACCTGGCAGCTGAGTTCTACGTGCTGCACAAAATCACGTGCAAAACAGTCTCTCGGCTCTGGAATGAAATTAAAATTTGAGACTGCCAGTCAAGCGCACTTGGGCAATGGTAAAGAAAACAGGCTGCAGATTGTGCAGGAGCAGGTAATAAAATCCATATTTAAAACAAGAATGCAAAAAGTCAGACTTATTCCATTACCTATCATGATGGCCTTTTTGAGCTCTAATCTATAAAACCCACTGAATTTTCTGGTCTATAATTGAGGGCGGAAAAAAAGATTTGAAGTAGCCAAAGACATTTGCTGTAACTGTATTACCCTGTTTCCCCTTTTATTCTTCAGAATTAAGTTGCAGTGAGATGTTTCAAACCAATGATAAAGTTACAAAAAAAATTATTGTTTTAAAAAATATACTGTGCTGCAGAAAACAATGAGAAAATACTTACAAGCATAATAACTACTGGAAAAGCATATATTTGGCAAGGAAGAGTTACCTTCTGGAAGGATAATGAACATCAGGCTGCTGTTAGCTAAAATGGAATTGGATTAATGCAGCAAAGGATACCAGAATGTCTCCAGCTCTGTTTGCATTCTGAGTGGTAAATCACCTCTGCAGATATTTCTTTAAAAATACTCTGCTGGAAAAAAAGTTGTGGTTTATTTTCCACATGAATATAACATAAAGGGAAAGGGGCGGCTCTGATGGAGCAGGCTGGAATGGTAGAAGTGGAAAGGAATTAATAATTTTTATGTTTTTCAGCAACAGAGTGACATCACCACCAGCAAGACCAAACCACATGACTTCATAATTGATCTCCTTCTTAAATTATTAGAGGAAAGCAGTATTTTCAAGGGCAATGACATTCCAATATATTAGCATAATTGCATGATTTTGATACAAGCAGCCAAAATACATAATGTTGGCACTTCAGTTGTGCTAACAGTGAACCTATGGGATGTTCATTCTTAATTATACATATTTTCCTCTTGCTCTTCCTTTCACCTCAAGGTCTTTCATTACAGTCCTAAATTGTTTACTTTTTAATTTTTCAGCTAAAAATTTCCATATTTGTAAGAATGCCTAATGAGTATTTTATTAAACCCTTTTTACATACTAAGGCTTGTCTTACGAAGTAAGAACTGTTATACCCTGTAAACTAAAGATGTAACAAACTTAACCCGACATGATTCAATCTTTTTGTGCTTCAATGTGTTTTCTTATTTGGGAGATTGAATTTATAAAGATTGCAGGATAATGTCTGTGATTTGATAATTACTTTAATGCTGATGTTGTTATATTTACATCAAAGAAAATAGAAGGCCTGTTTATTCATGAGCTGGTAAAATATTAAATGATATCTCATTCTTGATTTAGATAATGTGAGGAAAAAGCATAAAACAGCTGCCAAGAAGAAATTTCTAATGCTGGACAGGTTTCTGTGGCCTTTACTTAATGTCATTATAACAAAATTTATTTTGTGGTAATGCAGTTTCAGCAGGGAAATAATTAATGGTCAGGCCATCATCCAAGAGTAGCAGCCATGGTTAAGTTGGGCAGCCAGCCCAAAGTCACTGCAACAAATCAAATGCTGAAAATTAATCCAATCTTCAAAAATTCAATAAAATGCATAAACACAGAGGTTAAGAATGAAAGACTGTATTTAGGCTTAAAATGCAGTTTGCAATATTTAGCTGTATTAAAAAAAAAACCATGGAAGGGTAAGCTTTCAAGAACACAGACCAGTTGGATTCATGGAGTGTACTCAAGCTGGTGAGGCTTCTTGAGCACAGAAATGGTTGCTGGTGCCCTGTGGTGTGACAGTCACATAAATCCTTTGCGTAGAGATGTGCGGTTCAGAAACAGGATCGATAAGGCTGTGCTTTAGAAGAGCTAATGGGAAGGGTACCACTTAAAATATGCTTAAATTATAGCTCCAGATGGAAGTCTAAGCAAAAACACGTCTTGATGAAGTCTTTCTCTTCACATGTGTCTTGCTCAAACAGGCAAGCCTCTTAGAGGTCTCCCACTCCGCAACACTTGTGCTTATAGCCAGAGAGCCAGAATGGGAAATCCTTACCTAGTAGCAGTGGCCCTGACACCAGCTACACTCTGCAGGTGAAATGGATTATTTAATCTCTCTGCTTGAGTTGTTCTGTTTCTTAACATGACACAAAGGATGCTTAACCTCAGTCAGTTAACCTTAAGCAGTAACTAAGTGGGAGAACTGCTGTTCCCAGTGCTTCCACTCACAGAGGCTGTAGGGGTGCCTGTGAGCACTTGGTCAGACTATTTCAGGTACTTTGGAACTCCATGTTACTATGGTCTAAATGACCACCTTAAATTTCACTGCGAGTTACTTGTCCATGACCCCCACATACTTTCCTACCACATGTGTGAGTATTGCAGTTTGATGTCACTCACAGGCAGCTCACGGTCTGGCAATAAGAACCAGGACTCTGACCATGCCTTCTTCTCACCTGAGATATCTTACCTGGAACAAGGATGCATGAACAGATACTGTCATCTTTAGCCAGACTCAGTGCAGCTTTTTTGGTGCCTTATGGCACTTTCCATCCAAGTGCCTTCTTCAAAGAATAATGTAAGCAATCATGATAGGGTATTCTCAGCACCACTGAAAATCTCATTTGTGGGGTGGTTTTAGTTTGTTTGTTTGTTTGTTTGTTTTTTAATTAAGCTTAATTTAGATATCCAGCTACGGGCAACTAAAACAGAAAGTGCTGTTCTTAATTTTTGAAGTCTTCCACTCTTCCTATATGGTAAAATAAATGCATTATTTTGCCGCAATTTTCATGCAAAGGACTGCAAAATCTTTTGTAAGGCAATGACTAGATATACTAGGCCAGCAGAGGAAGATGGAGAAACAGGAGTAGGAAGATATGTGAACTGAGGAAATGAGCAGTCTACTGAGATAAGGCAGAGGAAGTGGCCAGGTGGCCTTTCTTCCTGAGCTCTCATGTCACCTGAGAAGCAGCAGAGGAGAAAGTGAGGCTGGCAAGACAGGCTGAGGACAGGGAGGGGAGCCAGCCCGGGGAGAGCTGTGTGAACCAAGAGTGGCTGGGAAGCAGCCACACTCCAGGGCAGAGGCTCAGGGCTGAGGTGTGAGTAGAGCCTATTCCCTGGGAGGCAGCAAAGCCACAGTCACAGCGTCCCATCTTCTCTGAGGTTTCAGTGCAGCCGGAAATACCTCGTTCAGCTGTTAGCAGACACAGGCACGGGGACTGAGGAAATGCAGCAGTGAGACACAAATGCATCTCAGCACCCAGCAATCACCATAAGCACACAACACCCGTGGGAACAGCAAAGCCTGGCAAGCTATTTAACAAAATCTGCCAAGATCATTATTTTTGAGAGGAAAAAATCTGATTAGCTCTCTCTTGATTGCTGAGAACATGACTTGAGTACACTTTAGAAAATGCTGAGCTCTGCCATTTGTGTATTTCTGCTTATGGAGCTAAAATCGATAAAACTTAATTTTAGCTATAAACACGGTTTTATTTTGTTTTCCTGAATATCTGTAATTTTAAGGTATCTTTCAGTGGCACTCCGATTTAAAAAGAAAAGAAAAAACAACCCCTCAAAGAATTGTATCAGAAATTGATTTAAATTATATCAATAGGGTAATTTCTGTGCTTTTAAGTCTGGTTTACTGGGGTATTACTAAACTCAGAATGTGCAGTTATCTTCTTTTTACTCAACTGTCTATATTATATGCTTATAACTGTCTTATATCCTGACTAAAATATATTCCTGGATAGCACAGATAATATAAAACCATGTTGGAAAGTGTTACATTTTTGTGTTGTCATGAAGATCCAAGGTTCACTGAGTTAAAATTTTTGTTAAAACCCCCACACCTGTAAAACGAACATTGATGAGAAATGCAGTAGCTACCAGAATCTGCTGTCATCCTGCTGTTACCTGCCTTTCATTTGGCAAGGCAAGAGGGAAAATGATTTGGAAAAACGTGTTAAAGTCAGAGAAAACATACCTATGCACATTGGTGTACCTTTCCTTCCTTTCTTTGGCAGTGGACTTGGGCAGGTGATCGGCTGATTCTCCTCCTGCGCTCTGAAAGGCACCGCTCAGGTCACACATCCTTTAGATATAGATTGCTCTAACAAAATACACACAGCTTGTGGAAATTTAAGTACCAGAATAGTCATGGGGATTTCAAGTTGAATGCTTTACACATGGTGCCCAAGCACTTTGCTGCATTCTCCACTGTGATATTTGATGAAATAAGTTAAAAATTGGTTCATCGCTGCAACTAAAATGCCCCCAGCAAATGCCATGAGGATAAGGATACACTCTTGTTACGTGACTCTGTGACTCAAACAAGCTGTGTAAGACGGCAGAGTGAAATCACTTCATTTTTCAAGATATTGGGTGGTAATAAGTGTTGGAACTTCTTCACACAAACAATATCTGACAATATCTGTTGTGCACACCAGCAGTGTTTTCTGAGCATCTGCGTTCATGTGCCACATGCCTCCCTGGAAAACAAATAAAATGAAGAGCAAGCCTACCCAAGATCAGGGTTTTCAAGACTGCAAATTAAAAGAATGAAGGTGCACATCAGCTACATAGTGGCTGGAAATGCAGCTAAGCTCTGCAGTGTCTTGGTGAGAGTCTGCATTTTTCAGCAATATTTCTGTTGTGTTATGCATGAGCATCATTTTTCTCTAGTGTGTACACATTTACTCCTGTACTTTACTGCTTACTTTCTCCCCCTGCTACTCCTTCCATTTGAAACAGACTCAAATACTACAGAAATTTTGAGGAAAATTCTTTGACATGTGGAATTTTTTTCTCCATGGGCTTCTGTACTCTATCCTAGTAACTATTCGTTCCAGACTTGCCAAAAAACAAAGCAATACTATACATACTTCGGTGCCACAGCTGCTTCTTTTCACCTGTGTTTCTTCATAGTTCTTTAATTCAGTGGAGAGAAACACAAAACTGTGTGAGGGTTCTGCAGGGCTCTGAATCACCCACAAGAGATGTGCAGAAATCATAGCAAATAGATAGAAATCTCTCTACTGAAGAATCTGGATCCTACAGCTGAGCAGGATTTTTCCATCAGTCCTTCTAAAGTGAGGCTAATAAAGTTGTTCTCCTGCAGGCCACAGCTGCACAGAGTGGTGGTATGAGGTCACACTGAGGGTTCCCCCAGCCCAACACCCCTCTAGCATGGTGGGTGAAAGCAGAAGCCAAGGGCAGGGGGGAGACCAGGGCAAACATCAAAGGTACTGTGCTGCACCCAGGCTCTGAGCATTTGTAACTCAAGAGATTTCCAGAGCTGATGTAATTTCTCTGTTCAGTAATCTAGAATATATTTCTACTCAAGTCGTTGTGCTGTCTTCAAGTACTCACCGCGGCCTCTGGCAAGGAACTCCATGAGTGTGCTACATGCTAGAGGAATAACCACGTTATTTTATTTGTTTTGCAGTGCATTTCATATCCCCAAGTTTTCATACTGGAAGAGTCAGAGTGTAATTAATCTGTTCTCCAGCTTCTCCATCTGAGAACATGTTCTCTGTTAAGCACACACATAAGAGAATATTAAGCACTTGATGAACTCCACTGGGAATTAACAAAACCTTAGCTCAAACCTAAACACTATCTCACCTGCAAACGCTTTGCTGAGCTTGAGGGCTCCAACAGCATTGCTGTGGAGTGGAGCTAAACTAATTTTTTTCTGTTTTAAAGCAGAACTCCCTGCTCCAAACATTTGTTTAGGTGTAGAGATTGAAAATGTCTCTTCTAAACCTCTGCTTTCCTTGAGACAAACTTTTTCCCCCTATCCCTATTTGTTATCTGATGCCTCAAAAACCTTCTGGTTTATTAAGTTATTAAATGAAGTGTGCATGCCATTCCCACATAACTTCCATTCTTTCAACTTGTCCTTACCATTGATTTCCATTTTTTCACTGCCTGTGGTCAGAGGCCACCAGCACAAAGAAGGAAAAGAGCACCTACACGTACCTGGCCATCTTGCAGAGCCTGAAGATGTAAAACTTCTATGAGCACCAAATGCTGCTTCTAGGTACTTAAACAACCAAGTGGAAGCAATCATCACATTAGCATTGCTTGTGTGGCTCCGCTGGGTGCTTGTGCTAATGTAATTCTGGTGATTTATTTTATTTGTAAAAATTCCGATGCATATATGCACAGATAAAAGACCTAGAAGTAATGGAGGGTAACTTAAAGGAATAAAGGTCCTCATGTTTATGACTAATGCCTCATAAAGTCCTTGTCCCCATCCCTTTCCCCAAAGCTTTATTTCTGCGTGACCTGCAGTTGTAATAGCCCAGCCACAGAGCAGACAGCAAGAAGTTTCTTAATAAATTTTTTTAATTACCAGCTAGAAAACGTCATCAAAACACATAAGTTTTAGGGCTTTTAGGGACCAGCTGAAGCTATATCATTTGGTGTCCCACCCCCTATATGCCATCTGCATGCTGACAGAGGAGTCACCTGGAGATATTGAATAGAAAATCAGAGGTCAGAGGCAAATCTGGTGCCTGTCCCTAGCATGGGAGAACTTCTGATAAACACCTCAACCCACCCAGGATATGGGGCACAGCATCATCCCTGGAGGAGACACCTCTTATTTGCTATGAAGTTGCTGACTCCTGCTTGTTTATCAGTGTGGTGGGACAGGGGTGACAATGGTAGTGCTCATTGCAATTATTCAGGGCTTAAAATACTGGCCTAGAAAATTCTGCCCAAAATGTTTCACAACTGTGTCTCCCAGGATGTGGCCCTAGATGCTGAGCTGTATAGCATGTGAAGGAAATTTATGTTAAAGAGCCTTAACAAGCCAAAAACATCCTGGAGAGCAGAAAGGACACTATTGGGCTCCTTGTCAACCATGAGCATCCTGGTCTCCAGATCCCACCATCAGCATCTCTGTTGTGCTTTCCCTCTCTGGCCCAGTGAAACTTGAGTTCTGTTCTGCACTATGGCACAGTTCTGGCATGATGCTGGGGGGAATTGGGTGACTTGATCCCATCATGCTGCAGCCTGGCCTAGAACATATTGGTTAAGGAACTTGCAGATTTTATGCTCACTTCGAAAGCCAGCATTCTTAGAAGGAAGCTATTATGCCAAAAATATCGCCATAATCCCTGGTGTTTCAGAAGAAATGAGAGAAGTGGCAGCATATGTTCACATCAGCATCAAGATACCTACAACAGTAAGTGATATTCGTGCTCTGAAGCCTAAACTCACTAAGGAATCTGCAGTGGTGTAAATCCCAGCCCTGGTTGCTGATGTATACAAGGTCTGGAAGTGCTGTATGCCGGCACCACTGTCACCCCAGAACCTAAGGGGGTTTTTGGGTCTCAGCTCCTTCTGAGGCCGTCATCCATTGTAAGTGGAAAAAAAAAAGTGTATATGTGCAATCACTGTTTTATTCAACAACTTCCAACATTTTCTAGTGAAAAAAAGAAGAGGAAAGTTTGGGTGCTGCCTCATGAAATGAGAAGTGTTTATTTTCTTCTCATTCTTAGCCCATATAAGATACCCATATACTGCCATCAAAAGCTGTATTCAGAATGGAGAAAAACTATAGGTTTATAATGTAAAGAATTTTACTTTCATGTTGTCTTTTTCTGCTTTTCACCAAATGACCAAATCATTTAAATAATAATTTAAAGGGAAAAACTATCTCTTAAGTTGGAGAGCAGTCATAGAAAACACCACTTTACTGGTGGTTTCCTAACAAGGGTAGCTATGTGGAGGAAAGAGAAAGGGAAAGGGAAAGGGAAAGGACAGGTGCCTTTGCAGCCATTCCAACAGTCTTCACCTGCCACTCTCAAACAGCTTGTGCCACGGTGGGGGAGTTCTGAACTAGGCTGAATTCCCTCAGGAAATATATTCGTGAAAAATGGGACATACAAAATCATGATCTGAAAGTGGGTGTCAAGGTGAGGGACAACTTTTTGGTTGCTGTGGGAGCTCAGTGCAATCTCGGAGAGCTCTGCTGCGCACAGACAGGTCGTGCCCTCCTGCAGAGAAGTGCCTGTGTGCCAGAGGATCAGGTTTGAGGGCAGCCTCACAGCAGAGACTGGCCCCTCTACCTCTGAGCTATGGGCAATTTTAAGTACCTTGGGCCGAGGCTAGCGAGTCACCATCAAAGTGGTGGTGTGGACACTCAGTCCAGACTCCTGGCCTGGGGCACCTCTTCCCCTCAGGGAGAATGGAAGGGAGAAAAGCGGAGCAAAGCCGTGGTAGGGAGCCCCTGGCTCAGTGCAGCATGGCTTGCAGGGGTTAGCCTCCGGCAGAGTTTGTAGAAATGTCAGCTCTTGCAGCTGGACAGGAAAACAGAGACAGACTCATGCTTAAAATAACCACACAATAGCCTCCTTATATGAGCAAGGTTTTGAGAGTCATCACAAAATGTGTTTGGGACACTGTGCTGAAATCCTGCTCAGCTGCCTGCCAGCGTGTTTCAGAGAGCAGCAGAGAGCCCAGGCCTCCTGCCTGCCCACCACACTGCCCCACCGCCTGTGTGGGCAGGAGGCAGAGCGAAACACAAAAATAAACTGCTATTTAATAGTATAAAAACGGGATAGCTGGAGAAACCAGGTTGGAAAGGAAATGAGAGACTGGAAACTGAGGCAACACACACCAGGAGAAGAAACTATGAGAGATCACCCAGGTGAGTGTGTGTGTGATTTAGCAACTCTGTCAAAATGTTCCCACCATCCCCAAGAAAGTGGAGGAAGGACAAACCTCCCCTACAGTTTACCTCATATATCCCATAATTTCTGCGATTAACCTTCTAATGGGGACATCTTGACAAGAGACCTCGGGGAGCTCCGATAATGCTTTGCAGGGAGAACACTTCACTGTGGAAGATGCCAGCTCCTGAGAGACTCACCCAAAAGTGCCTTTGTCTTGATCTCACTCGACAGTGCAGCAGACTGTGCCAGTGCTACGTGTCCTCAGGGCACCTCGTGGTGTGAGAGCAGGCTTCCTCCATCCTTGCTCATCCTCTCTCCCAGGAGATTTCAGGTCACTGACCTCAGCAACACAGGATTTATTTCCATTGTTTCTTTTACTTCTCTGTTTCTGGGTAAAAACATGTACTGGTAGAAACATAGTTTTTTAAAAATTGTTTTGGGCAAGTTCAATTTTTTCAGCACTCTGTCTACAGAGCAGACAGTGCTATGAGCTCCTCTTGCTTCTGGGTCTGGAGGCATGACTGTAAAGCAGGTGGAAATTTTGAGAATGTAAATGCTGAGTATGTCTGAGGTGCTTATGGAAGAATCCAACCGAGCCCCTCATACTCTGAAATATTCTGTTTCAGTCAATATTTGCTATGCTTGAATTGGTCACTCCTTGGCATACTGCCCTTTAGCTGTATCATTTCACAGTCAATTCATAGAAAAATGTCAAGCTGGCTGACTGGAAATCTTTGCTGTAATATATACACAAAGGGCAGATCAGTAAACCGACAGGGGAGCAGATACACGATTCATTCCTTCTGGCTGGGCCAGAACTGGTGAGGTGAAGAGTTATTTCCACTGGGATCGGGGAATTCATACCCTGCCACAGGTGATTGCTTTGCTCGGGATCACAAAGATTAACACATGAAAACATACTGATATCCTGCTTTCTGGTTAAGGTTAAAAGTTTCGTTGATCTCATGGGACTTGGCACTGCTTCAGATGTGCAACATCTGGCCCACAAGAAATAGGGACACGTGCATGTGAAATAGGTACAGTGTGAAAAACAAGAAGTAAAGAATAAAGATAAAAACAGTACTTTGCCAAAAGTGTTATGGGTTTAAATGCTGATCTGCACATCAGCACCTTCTTTCGTTACTGACTAATGTGCAGAACTGGGAGTTCCAGAACAGTGTTCGTATTCTTTTCTGAAAGTGTCTTCCAAATTAACTTGACTCCATCTCTGTCTTCCGTCTCTCCTTCCCTTCTCAAGTGTTCCCTTGTTATGCATTAATTGAATTTTTAAGTCACTTCAGTTTCTACTGGTCTTTGAGGAAAAAAAAATGCAGCACCCACATATGGGTTTGAACATCCTGTTTCGCAGGGCTTCATTTTTTAGGGATGTGAGTGACAGTTTTAAAGTTTTTCTTGTGCGGCTGTTGAAGTCTTTTTTTTCTACCTTCATGAGAATAGTCCCCTTTTCATGTTTTTAATATGGAATTTTCATTTTCATTTCTATTGCTTGAGGAAAACGAAATGGAGCACCAGGGAAGGTGACTTTCTTCATTCAGATTAGATTGGTCTGGTTTCTCATTTAAAAAAAAAAAAAGATAAAAAAGGATAAAAAAGATGAAGCATTTGACAGTGCAGCCATATCAATCTTAGCTGATCTTAATTTTTGGGGGAATGAGGGTTTCTGAGTTAGTCTTTCATCAGGTTGTCAAGACATTATTTTCTCTTATAAACTATAGGTCCTGTTTGCATTTTTGTGGCATCTTCAATCCTGATAGACTGATAGCACTTCACCTTCTATCCATCTGCTGTGTCTTCAACCTCTGTTGAGGCACAGCTGCCACAGTCTCTGGAGCACAAATTGGATATGTGTTTAATTGTGTATAACAACACCGTCCCGTAGTGAAGGACAGAAGCAAAGCAGAATGCAGCAGAAACAGCAGGGGACCTTCACATAAAAGTGTAGCTAAAAATGAATATTCAACTAAAAGAATTCTCTGAAAATAAATTTCACTTCATCTCATCCCTTACCTGGTTCAAACCTGTTTGTATTACAGATATCATGTGGAAGGTATCTGATCTGCCTGTCATACCCTATAGCTAGAATTTTGATCGAAACCCACAAATTTCAAGTTTCTTCTGAATTTGTTTATGTAGTACATGCTTTCTGACTCTCAGAGGTGCTCAGTGTCCTTGCAAAAAATCAGTGGCTACTGATGGAGCCCCGTTCGCATACTCATCCTGCTGAAACACAGGTTCCCTAGACAGCCCAAGTCAGGAATGTCGAATGAATTCCTGCTCCAGCAAAGTTTGATGGTAGCAGCAGTACCCTGTTAATGCACAATGAACACAATGCCAGAAAACTGGTCAGAATCATAACAGCCTGTTCTAGATAATAAGGCAGTCCAGCACCTGAGATAAGCACAGGCATTCAGGGTTTACAGATGCTATAAACAGTGGCACTTCTAATGACAGAATAACAACGGTGCTCTGGGACTTTATTCAGCAACCGATGGTCAGTGATATAATTTTGTGTGGCTTCCACATTGTTGTCTGCAAGAAAAGACAGCCAGCACAGCAGCCCAGACCACCACTTCAGCGTCCCTACTTTTGCTGGGAGGAGGCTATTTTGGTGGTGAAGGGAAGAAAGCAGAGCAGCAGCATGCTGGCAAGCACAGGCAGGGCTCCTTGGTGAACAACCCCAGAGGAAATACCTTGTGACATGGAAAGTTTTCAGCCTCAGTTAGCTGAAACTGTAGGGAAGAATATTTAGCTAATAAAAAAGAGTTCGAAGACAGAAATTTGTTGAAGTCAGTGAACTGCTGTTTAGGGCAGATGAAAGCAGGGAGGTCATTCTTGTAGACAGCTTTACGAGAGTCCTGGTTTCACCAAGGTTATTCTGATTCAATGATATGCTGCATCTCTAAGCTGAGGCCATGTGTGTGGCAGTGCATGTTTTAGAGTTATCTTTAGCATGGACCATTTTCCCAATCGTACCTGAACATCATTCATAGGTGAGCCAGTCTGCCAACGAGATTTGGTATTCATGGTAGCAATCCCCCTCCCTACCTTCCAGTCATCTCAAAGGACTCATTTGGCCCAATTACGTGGGAACCCTGATAATTAATTAATATTAACTTCTAATGGTTAGGCAATTAGTTGCATTTGGAAGAATATAAAAAATGAGTAAATAACCTCAAAGTGTTGAGTCCTATTTGGCAAGATAATATAGCTCATCCTGCCCAATTACAATGATAAGATTTTAAACTAATTGAGCTCACACTGTGCCTCTCCATTACCTGACATTCAGCAGCACACAGAGAAGATTAAAGCGATTCAGGGGATGGTGTGTTTATAAAACCAGGAATAGTCACTCCTGATTCTCATTTAAGCAAAAATATATTTTAATTCACAACTGAACAATACTTTATATGGAGGTTGCCATAGAAATGAGCATGTAGAGAAGTTTGGGGCTTTTGCTGGCATTTCAGGTTAAAAATAGTGACCTGGGATGCTCAGGACCTCATTACAAAATGGCAGGGGCATATCCTGCAATCAGTTGCTCACCACGGCACCGTAGGAGCAGAGGGCTTGCCAGACTGTATTAAATCATTTGTTCATCTAACTTGACAGTTTGCCTTCTGCACTGATATTCTTGAGGAAGGTGGAAGGCTCCCATAATGCCTATTACCTATCCAATTATGCTGTGTGGTGTACAGGGATGAAACATCCTTCCAGAGCCCTGCAGGCAATTAGCATACACCCAGAAGCGTGATATTCAATTACCCTTATTATTTCAGCATGCCAAGCAGCAAGAGGTGGTTAATGATTGCACAAAATTATCTAGCCTTTTAGGAAAATATACTCAAAGTTACCAGAACCTTACATTGCATATCAGCAAGACCCACATGAGGCCCACTAACAGCAGTAAAACTGATGGAAGGCCAGTGACAGATTATTCACTTGCATGGCAAAATTTGTCTTTCTAAGCCTCTTATTCATACCCACAGAATTAGTCCTGGGGGACATTTTACAGGATGAAGATTTTCACCCAGCAGCAAATCTATTACTCTCCCCAGCTGAAGCTCAAGGCTTTTTGTTCACTATACAGAACTGGCTATTTTTCAGAGAAAGTTTTGGGCTGCTGAGCTCTCAGATTCTATTGCAGCACTTTGGACTCAGAAGTTGATGGTGACCATATCCGTGGTACCCTGACATCTTCTGCCACTCACAGCAAAACAAACAAAAGATTGAAAATTGAGTTATCTTTCAACCACTAATTCTAAAAACTTTGCAGTAGAGTTTGCACTTGAGTGGGTATTTCCATTGTCATGGAAAAATGGGGTCAAAGATGCCAAGGTCTATGTAAATTGTATAGGAAGACAGTATAAATCCATTCCCATACCATATCAGACCCTGCAAGAAGAGAGGTTGTAAATAATAACTGCTGTGAGAAATTATACATTTGATACCTATTTTTACCAGAAAGGTCTGGGCTGGTAACTTCATGTCCTTCAGAGAAAGCCTAAGGGAGATGATGATGAAAAGCATCTACATTTTTTATAGTACCAAACAAGTGCTGAACTTTGTCAAACTGGTGTTACAAGTGGGCTGCAGGTGAAATTTCCCAAGACCTTCAGTTTCTGAAGGACATACACTCTGATTAAGATATATTGAATCATTACTTATTCAGTAAGAGGCAGTTAAGTTCTCCCTGCTAAAAATTCAAGCAAAAAGCACTGTCCTCATGGCTTACAGAAATTATCTTCCTTTTAAGTGAAAAACTGTCTGCTAAAACCAAAGGTGGGGTGATGGGTGCCTCTCACAGCTTCAGATCATCATCCAAGTTCATCAGGTGTCAGGACGCCAGTTAAAATGCAGTCTCATATCTTTCACCAGTACTGATTGGATGAAATGAATATTCTGTAAATACATATCTATCCACTGATGTCCGTGGCACTGCCTCAGTAAATACCAGGACTGATTCTGACCTGTTTCACACTTAACTAAGAAATAATTTAACTCCAAAGCCTTTATAGAAAAAGACCGTTTGACTAAATGGACTTTTGGAATGGACTAGTTAGGAAATGTGAATTTTAGTCTCTGAAGTGGCTGATGGTGTTTTGGGCATAGTCTTGGGATTCACAAAGAGGACACTGGGATTTACATTCCCCAATCAGAGACCTACTGCTCATGGCAGATAAAAGCCAGCTGCCTCCTCAAGGGTCACAGTGAGCATATGGAAACCATATATTGCTTTGCCAAGCTTACTTGATTATTGCAAAATTAGTTTCCCTAATATCTCTGTTTCCTGTAGCAGATGATAGGAAAAAGTGAGACTAATCAGCTAAAATGTTTTCTTTTCCACATGAGGATTAAAATTTCATGGTGTGCTTTCAATTCAAATATTCTTGAATACGTACAACTGTAGCTTATTGAATAAAATGAGTGTAAACTAGAAAAATGCATGGGTTTACTTCTCTCACTAATCAGAAGAATAAAATGCATTAAGATGCTGATGTTTTCCGAGAACAGAAAACAAATGATTCTGTGAATGACAAATAGGAAGTAACGCCGAACTGCTGCAAGTTTTGTGGCAGCTGCCGCCAAGAGCCGCAAACATCAGAGGTAAATGAATAATCACCAACAGAGCAGAAAAGCCATCAGACATAATGATAGAAAGCCTCCTTTCACACTCACAGACATCAAGTTTTCTGTGCAATTAAAAGTTAGCAGAAGCAAACAATTGGCTTTAAAACAAGACAAAGAACTATGAAAGGAACCTGGCTTTTGCTTCAAGTGAGTGGACTGTGAATGAATTCAGTTTCTCTGCTTGGAAAAGGGAGCAAACGAGCATATGCTTTTGCACCCTTCAAAAAATTCAATGTAAGTAAAAAATCAAACTATTTAATAAATCAAACAAGAACTACCCAAAACATTCATCTCCTGCATTTCTTTTGAAGCAGAGCTAGTAAGAGCTCTCAAGAGCATCTTTAGATTTGTGTCCCTCTTGAAAGGAGTGCAGAGAAATGGGAGCCAGGGGTTGTATCACCAGCTGATGAACAGCAAGAGCAGGATAAAGGGGGATCACTAAGTGTCTTTTCCATGGTATCTATTTTGCTCTGGTGGAGTGCTATTGATTTCTTAAGCATCACTCACACAAGTGAGACCAGACTCGTTTTGTGTCCTGTGTGGCTCAAAATCCTTTAAGCACTATTTGACTTAGTATTTTATTGCAAGCTACTTCTGTTTCATGAAGGAAGTTGCCAAAGAAGGTGGAGGATGTTATTTGTGTGGCACCTAGTAGGAGATACTGACTGAAGAAGGGGCAATGTAGAAAGAGAGGGAGTGTGCTGGAAAAGAACAATTTATCTTCTCAGTGCATGGTGATTTCCTTGTGAATGGTTTTCTTTCTGTGTGGGTTTGTGAATTTGAGATATAAAACTTGGAATTTGTCAGGTTTCATTTTTGTTCTCATGCTAAATTTCTGTTAAATTCTAATTTCCACATCCTAATTCCTTCCAACAACAAGTGGGTAAGCAGTATTTCATTGATCACCATCTTTAAATGACTCCAGCCATTCATGCTGAGAATCTTGGGCAAATAAAAACCATATGTCTCACCACTGAGCAAGAGGGCTCAGGGCTGCATTTTTCTGTGCTCTTGGTTGTTTTATTTTTATTATTAGCAAAGACAGACAATTGAAGTCCTTTCCATAGAAATGAGAATACCTGGAATTTTAGAATAGAAGAAAATAAATTAAATAGTACCTTTCAGAAACATTTTCTGATTTTAGCCATTCCAAGTGAAAGGATGGTACCGTCAGTCTTCTAACATTTAATGAAAACTTTCAGGCACCTTGAAATTTCAGAGTTAAAATTTATCAGCATAAATCTCCTGAAATACTATGGGAAATGTAATTTTATTACAATTCTTTACACTGCCTTTTAGCTGTATTTTAACAGCAAGGTGAAGAGCAATTTATTGCCTAAGCAAAAATTACTTTTCTGGGTTGGTTGGTTTGGCTACTAGTGTTCCCTGAAGGAAGCTCTAACACGAGTGCTTGGCTATTAGCACATTAAGGTATTGCTGTGTGGGAAAGCATTTCAACACTTGAGCATTTCATTGAACTGAAACCACAATTTAAAATGGTACTGCAAGTTGACATAGGTAAGTACACAGTGTTGGAGCAGATCAGAACACTTAGAGAGAAGGAAACTTCTCAGGAGTGGGAAAAGATTAGATTATATTCTTTGCACCAGAAAATAAGGAAAGGGAAAAAAAGAAAATAGAACACAAAATAAAATCCTGTCCCCTTACCTCAAGAGGAGATTAACTTGATCAGTGCAAGATCAGACCCAAAGGTTCTCATGGATCTGGGCATCTAGTCGCAGGGACATCAACCACCTTCCACCCTCCTCTGTTGCCAGAGACCTATATGAATCCTGGTGAAAGTTAAATAGACAAATTAAAAAATAAAATAAAAGTTCTCTCTTTAGTTTCAGTTTCAGTGAAGTTTTTCAAAAGATAGGCTCTTAATTCATCACACATTCTCCCTCAAGAAGAGGGCTGCCGCAAGGTCTTTCCCAGTGAACAGTTGGATTAATCAGGTATCACGAATAACTGGCCTGTCTTTGTTAAGTTTGAACTAGGAAAAAGAACAATACAAAAGAACAAGACTAAGAAAAACAGAAAAACCCCCTTAAATTCAATAGAAATAAAATGAAAGAGAGGGGATGATGGTGAACCTGAGATTTTAAAAACTACCTGAATGTTAACGGTTTGGGCATCCTTGCAGATTGCTTTGTGGGTGCATTGAGGGATGATGCCAGGACCCCTGAGAAGGAAAACTAATTGTCCAAGCTCCTTGGCTCTCAGTACTTGTCCGACAAACGATCACCCTGACTCTCGGCAGTGCAATGACAGAGGACGTGGTCCTTCATCACTCCCAGCGCACCAGAGTGACAGCTATGTCCGTCACCCAGGTATCAAGAAAACGCTTTAGGTGCTTCAAACACAATTTGAAATTCAAATATTTTCTCTTGCTACTTCTGTGTTAATTTAGGACTCCAAGTAAATACCTGTAGTTCAGTTTCACTGTTGAATTCTCCACAGATTGCCTAAACCAGGCAGAAACATTTTTCTTCAGCTTTGCCTGAAAATGGCTTTTATCAACAAGTTAATGGGAAACATTTGCAGGTTGACCTTGATTTTCTGTAGCTTTTTTCATTTTCATTCAGCAAGGCATTTAAAACTCTAGCAAATTTTTATAGCATTTGCATGCCCCCACTACAGAGGCTTCGGTAGTGTAAACACGCAACCAACCTGCTGGCTTGGACCCCTCCTGTGAAATGTGATTGTTCTTCTATTCTCACAGTATATTTAACAGTATGAAAACTCTACACAAGATAAACTTCTTGTAGGCTCTGAGCTTGGTTGTCTTATTGGAAAAAAGCAGTGTAATTTCCCTGCTACATATATAACATTTTTCTTGTTAAATATAAATATGTGTATATATTCAAAACCATATTTCCTATATCTTCACATCTAATTTTTTTACTTATTACTAATGGATGATGTAATTCCTTACTCTATGCAATAATTCTCTTAGTAAAAATACCTTGCAACTACTTTAAGTTTTTCTCTATTCATTTGTTCAAACCAACACCATAACTTGTGCTGCATCACTAGGTTACTACACTACCCTCACTAGAACCGTAGGTGCCAGGGCACAGGGCTCCTGGAGATGAACGGTTCCTCTGCTCTCCTAAAACAGGGAAATCTGAGATGACTAAAATCAAGGAGGATCTTCCTACTGTTATTTGCTATTTTGTCAATGATATCTGGCATTTAAAAACAAACAAACAAAACCCCCAAAACAAACAAACAAACAAAAAACCTGAAAAAACAAACCCACAAAAAACCAACCCAACAATGTCTTTAAAAAATGTCTTGGAACAGATCCTTCCTGATTGCTGAGGCAGATACTTTTCCCCAGCAAGATTCCAAGAGAGAACAAACTTTGCACAAATAGTTTTTAAAGATTATGACCTCTGCAAATTTTAATCTTGTGCAAGGCACCTTCTAGAATTAAGAGCAATTTGCCTGTGTCAGGGCTACCTCTGGGTGTCTCAGGAAAGAAAGCAAAAATGCTGGGGCCAGAAACAAGGCTTGTATTCTTTAAAAATGAAAGCTACAGATTTCTCATTTTCCTATGTGTTCTCACTTTCATGTGTGCTTATTCTTTTTCTTTTTTAAATCTCAGCCTCAGGTTCTCAAAGCTGTAGCAGCACCTTGGCTCATCTATGTACCTGGTTCTCTCTCTCTGTCAGGCTTTTACATCATCCAGAAATCAATCAGTAGAAAAGTAGTTTGGTATTTGAAGTTAAAATTGTTATTCATATCAATGGCTCAGAAACATTTGCTAGTGAGATGTTGGTGCAACAGATTTAAAAAATTTAGCTACTGGCTTTTAACTTCAGAGGAGCCGAGCAGCAGGCGATCTGGTATTGTTTTTTTTCATCTTGCTTTTGTGCATGTCAAAGTTTTTGAAAGAAAGATCTCTTTAGCATTAATACACTCAGCAACTATGATGGCAGTCAGTTCGTCTCTCACTAGTTGCTGTTTCACCACCATCAAGAACTCATGTCTAGTCCAAGCATCATCAAGTGTCAGCAGCATCAGTTTCCCATGCTAAAGCCACCTCGCCCTCATCGTATCTTTAATTTCTGCAAGATTTAAATGTGCACTTGGATCTATTGAGAAGATGGACTATGCTGACACCCTGGGAACCAGTCTGTGCAAAGGGTGGCAGTTTGCTTCTGTCCTGGTTACAGGAGTAGGGTGCTGGTGTAGCACTATGTGGGTGTAACCAAACTGTGTATTCTAGTCCTCTCTACATCATTTCCCATGAACTGTAAATGATGGATCGTTCTCAGGAGCGGCCCAGTGCACACCTGACACCTCAGGCTGCAAGCTGGGTGTTAAATGAGATAAGTAAAAAGAAGCAAACCTTAAGCCTGCAAGGCAGGCTAATGTTTCTTTTTCTTCACAAATAACTCAGGTGTGATAACTCCCCTCTGGGGAGGCACCAGCACAGCTACACCCAGCCTGAGGTGTCATCTCTGCTAATGGGCTGTGGTGGACTCAATGGCACCAGCAGAACAAGCAGCTGCAACAATTCAGACGGTCAAGGACCCCCAAAATATCCTCTGACGATGTGTTACATCATCCATTGTGAAACTCCTGGCCCTGGGGGAGGTACTGAGCATTCCCACCTGAACCTAAGCATGTATAAATCTTTGGCTTGGGGGCTGGGGATGATTCCATGTGATAGATCCAGAGGAGGACCAGAACTTCCCCAGGACTGTGACCATGACTCCGACCAACAGGTGCCAGGTTGTACTCTGATGCTGTGGGTTAAAACCAGTTTTCTCTGCATTATTGTATTTGTTGTAATCTCTTTAGTAAATTGTAACTCCAACCTGCAATCTCTCTTGGGGTGGCTGAGTGGGGTTCATTTCTCTGACCAATTTACTTTTAAACCAGCCCAGCTCTCAAGCTCTGAGCAGTCCTAGGCTGATACTTCTGGATGTTTTCTGACAGCCATGGTGTGACAGTTCCTTTGAGATCAGTTTCTCTGCGGCATATGCAACATTCTCCTGAATCCCTGTCTCTGACTCCATTTTCCAAAGGACAGGTCTTAATATTTTTCTTCTGTTGTTTCCTTCATCCCACGTAAGTGCTGGGCTAAAGGCAGCAATATTGTTTTCCTCATGGACTTCTTGGACTGCTCATCTTATTATTTGAATGGACCATACATTTAATGTCAAGACAACGAGGTAAAAAGGACTGCTCTTGTCATGCTTGATTTACAACTGGGATACTGAAGCAAAAGGTAGTTGAAGTGACCAGAATAACTGGTGGTCATTAAAGCCTGAGTGATGAGGGGCCTAGGGAGACACCTGAAGGCTAGTTTTCAAGGGCCTTTAGCTCTACCATGCTTTCTGCCCCTCCTGCTGCTGTGCCACCCAGCAGCATCACCTTCTGCTGTCATCTTTCATCTCTTGATTGCTCTCTGTCTGCTGCTAAAATCTCTCTCCTAAATTTAGTCTGGTCACAAAAGTGCCCACTGACAACCTCATGTAAATGAAAGCATTCCTTAGCCCAACTAATCACACTGACTTCAGTAAGAGTAATAACACTGGGCTTCATATATTAATAACCAGGGGGAAAAATGCTGGAGTTGGAAATATATTTTGTATTTCATCTTGGCTGTGAAACAAATACGCATTTTCTGGTAGTCAATTCATATTATATGGACTACAAAAACAAGTGTATCAGACGACAAGACCTGCACACAGGCTCATATTTGTGGGCAATAAATCAGGCAGGGAGTGAGGAACTGCGTGTTGCAGTTTCAAGGGAACAATGATCATGCAGCCTCAGAGCTCACTGTTGGATTAAATCCACAAGTTCTGGGAAAATAAACATTTCTTGGTCCCAGAATTCATCCTTTTGTCTCATTACTTATTTGCAGTTTGTGTACGCAGAGCTGGGCAGACAATAAGGAAATAATGAACAGCATCGAGTTTCGAAGAGGAGCCTTCCAAAGCCGGGAATTTACACTCCATTCAAACATAGTGATTCTCCCTGTTAAAAAACAAATGTAGGCAGGTAAACAGCTCGACATTCAATTCAGAAAAGAGAATCTACTGCTTTCGAGAAAGACAAAGTGATTAGCAAGAGGAAGGGAGAAGAGGGACATGAGCAGGAGAAGAAACGTTATTTTATCAAGGCCTGAGGGCAACATAAAGCAGGGTTGCTGTTGAGCTTTAGAGAGTTTAGTAGTTTATAATGAAACTGCATCCCTGATTATTTCCAGGTGACTCACCTCCTTTAACTTCCTTGGGATGTATTTGACTCCCACATGGAAGCCTTGGTGTTGTTTCTTTAAGTTCAGCATCTTCTGTATGCCAAGCAAGATAGCTTGCACTTCTCTTTGGAGACCAAGATTATCTATCCATCCAAAGTCAACACCAGCCTCTGGCATGCAGTACTGCATTGCTGACAGGGTTATTAAACTGTCTGCAGAGCTGGCAGCAAGATAGTCACATCTCTTGATACTGTTTAAATCTATAGAAATATTTTTCACTCCAGGAATTAACTATTTGGCTATACTTTCAAGGAAGGGGAATGCTAGGCCAGATTTTTGGTGGAAACTGCTTTAGGCAAGATGTGGGTAAACTTGGCATTTTTGTAATCTCAGATGCTTTCAGATAAGCTTTGATCTTGGCACTCCATCATGAAATTAATTTTCCTGGGAGACTTCACAGAAATGCAGGATTAGACTGCTATCTGCTTCTCTAAGGTCACATGGATGACTAGCACCAAACTTTAAAACATATTACCTTTACAACTCTAATTAAGAAGAAAGACCTAGGTGAATTGCTTACTTCTATATATATTAACTGCTGTATCTATTGATATGTGGAAGGTGATGATAGCAACAGGAAGGTCTAGAAGTAAAAGAAAAATGATAAAGGAAATTAATACTAAAATATTTTTATTCCTCTCATTCCCCCAGGAAGAAAGCTTAGATTGCAAATGTAGGTACTAGATAAACTGACATGACTGTTTGTCATTTAAATGTGCTATTCTCATAATTCTAAAACCCCCAGATATTAATACAAAGTCACCTTAACATCTGTTAAAAATAATGACAAATGTGTAATAAGTATTTTGGACAGTATAGCTAAGTGTGTTTTTTTTAAACAGTGCATCACTTATTTAAAAGTCCTGTTCCACCACAAAAACCCTTCATGTCCTGAGATGCACAAGCTTAGTGTTGAATAAATGACAACAACAGTGAATATCACTAAGGCTGCTGAAGAAGCCCATGCATGAAGGCCCATACATACAAAGTGGGGGTCACATTTTAGTGGCAAAACAAGATGATCAGGAAGAAAAAAGCTTGCCTAGAGACACCCATGAGAAGTACTATGGTTTCATTAAAATGAGACATAAGTCTTTGTCTTTTTCCTTTTAATAATCCAATTTTAGTTCAGTCATTTAGTGACTTGTTCAATCTGTTCTCAGTTATTAGAGGATCTCTGTCTGAAGATGTTTTAACATCCCAAGGGCTTGCCTTAAATACGTACTTAATACTTAATAAAATTGAATCAGAATATCTGCAATCCTTCATTTCCATACTTAACATGTACAAAGCATCACTTAAGTAAAAGGAAGCAAAGAGCTGAAGGATGATAATGAGTCCATTTCCTGCTGTTCCATTCTGGTTTGCACATATACTGTCAGCATTATGCTTGGTCACTCTGGGTTGTGCCATAAAGCCATTTCAAAAAGCTTGGAAAGAGCATGTTTTTGCTGTAAACATCAGAACAGGAAGCTGCTAACTGCAGAAGGGTGAGTTTTTTTTAAAATAGGGATGCAGAAACTAACATTTCTAGGTATGTGCTCTAAACAAACAGCATTTGCACATGTGGAGATGTTGACAAACTGTGGTCCAGAAGGAAAGGAATGTTGGAAGTGAAAGAGAAGGAAAACTGTATTTTAGTGCTTTCCATTATGATTCTCTTCAAGATGTAAAGCAACACCTTCTTATTGCTTCATCCACGTTGTTTACCAGTTAATCCAGAGACATCTGCAAAATCACAGCTGACGTGCAAACTGAGACATCCTTTAGTTTAAGGATAGTGCACACCAAAACCAGGAGTGGGGAGACCAATCTGCTTGAATGTATCCTAGGAGAGCAGGTGAGGAAATCTTTGGACCAGTTGAAAGATATCACTTAGCCATTGGCAGAGGAGGTCAGAGCACATGAATGATTTAGTGAGCTTTCATCCCTTGAAGCGCTTCTGTCCCTTCTGTTTAAACAAAAAGTACCTTTTCAGGACACGTTTGAGAGAAATTCGTACTTTTTCTACTTTTCTGCTAAATAAGACTTCATGTCGTTGCCTTAAATGCTGTAGTTGCCCAACAACAGAACAAGCACTTTGGGAAAATGGATTCATTATTTCTTTGCTCATGAAAGAATCTGATAAATGTCCAGATCTGCTCTGTTGTTGCAGCGGCTGAACCAGCAGCTGTGGTGGCCGGGGGGCCAAAGAGCCCAGGTACTGAGGGGGCCTGCTGGTGGGCAAACTCCAAAGTGTAAGACTCCCCCTTAACTCAGTGAGAAAAGCCTCTCCCATCAGATCTTGTGACCCTATGGAGATGCGGTCTGTCGGATTGGCCAGCAGCCAGACCCCCCTTGTATCCCTTACAAGGATGTAATCCAGCCTCCACTCTGCCCCCTCCTTCTCCCCACTGGTTGTTGTATTACCCTGCCTCCCTCCTGTACCCCTTTATAAGTGTAACTTGTCCGTTCTCGTCCTTGGACTGCTTCAGAGTGGATGGGTAAATAAACTTTTTGGAACTCCATGCGAGGGCTGCCTCTACTCTTTGCTTCTAGTGCCGCCTGAGCTAGCTAGCTCAGTGTGAGCATGGCTGCATGTTTCCATCGCACAGGTGACAGAGCTGGCTTGTGAGTGTGCCAAGAAGCACCGCTGGGGGTTCTTTTGCTAAAGGAACACCTTTGGAACAAGCAGCAGCTTCTCCATCAACACCCACACGGCGATACTCTGCTAAGTGGAGTAAGGAGAGTGGACCAGGCGAAGAGCTTTAAAAATTCAAATCCTGCTCATGGTGTACTGTACCAGTGTAGCATAGCCTTCCCAGGTTAGCTCTGGTTCCATGATAATCACCTCAGGCTCTTTTTCTGCAAGTGTTTCTGTGGGTTTTACCCCATCCAGAGATTTTTTGTGAGTTTCTCCCATACACAGTTTTATCCTCTTAGCTAAATTTCTTCCAAATCAAAATCACCACTTGCCATAGTCTTGACTGCATGACTCTGCCAAAACTCATAGTGCCACATCTGTGGTCAGGGCATTTGAAATCCTTTCCAGAGGAGATCTAATCCCAGCAGCCAGCCCTGCTCTGAATCTTGCTAGTCTCCTTCCCCAAGCCCTCACTCCCACCCCAGCTCACAGTGCAGCCTGTATGGCCAGCACAGGCCCTCTTTTGTACATCTCTGCTGGGGTGGACATCTGGGATAGAGAGGGAGCAACACTGAGATGCAGAGCTGCAGGAGGTGGGAGGGTGCACTGCTGCCCTGGCATGGGCCCACATCTAGAGGCAGCTGTGTTTGGCAGAACTGTGGGTAGTACTGGCTGTGGGCACCCCGAGGCTCCAGTCATTTTGTGAGTGTGTGTGTGCAGCACGCAGGTCTGCTGGGAGAAAGCTCAGTCCCATACCTCCACGTGCCTCATCTGGCAACAGCAGTGTTTTATTTTCTAGAGAAAGTTTTAGAAAGTGGGCAAGTGTGAATAGGGTATTGTGAGGAGAAATCTGCAGGAGAAGCTTGCAGCACGCAGCCTTCTCCAGCAGCGCACTGCATTCCCCTGTGGCCTGTGTGGTCATCCGTGCCCCGAGGAGATGAGGCTAATGCAGACCCACATGGGCACAGTGTCTCCTACCCTCATTTTACAGCAATGTAGAAATCACTTGGAAAGGGCAACTGATGGCAGACTGAAGGTCATGGCTAACCATCCTCCACTTTCCTCCCACCTGTATGTTGTGTACCTTTACTGCTCCACGACATGATTTGGAGGGACGTGGTTCGATGTAAAAATGAAAGACTGCTCCTTGTCTTGCTGCCTGCTCTCTTCCTTCACACCTTCCTCCACCCTGCAGCTGCACATGTTGAAAAGGCTGAGGGGAGCAGTGGGTTTCAAGAAGGTGATGTTATCTCTTCACTCTGGAGGTGTTAAGCAATCTTAGTATCTTTCCTGAATGTAACCTTCTGATATTTTGAAAGAGACTGCCACTGTATTTGAATGATCTCTTTACATAAACCAGTATTATCTCAGAAAGCATGCCTTCCTGCAGCTACAAAATATTTTATGTTTCTAATTCTGCCAAGAAACTCTAAAGGGAATATTTTTATATTAGGGCAAGCTTGTACATTTTAAAAAGAAATAAGGCTTGAATTTGGAATACAACTGCCCAATGCCCTCTCTAAATCTCATAACTTGACACAATTAGGGACTCTAGGAGGACAGTGATAGTGAGTAGATGAGTGTTTTAAAATTTATTGTGAATTCATCTGAACTGTGCACAGAGGTATATCCACCATTTGTGCATGCATATGTATCATTTGCTTTTCAGAACAACAAAGGCGCTGCCCAACTTTTCTCCTTTAAGTAAAGGTCTGAAGGTCTGATGACATTTCCTACGGGCTTGGTTTTATCCTTTGTGTTCTGCCTGGGCTCCATTTCAGCTACTCCAGCCTGACTGACCTACAATTTCAACCATTTTCCTGAGCCCCATGGGTGTGTGATATAGTGAGACTGCCTTCAGCACTGCTATGCCTTCCAGTGCCAGCCTCAAGATCAGAGTGCTTGCTGTCTGGTGAGAGTGTGGGAGTATGTCAAGGGTCAGAAGGGTACCTCAAACTCAATTTCTTGTAAGTTTTCACCAAAAAACCCCACCTGTCTGTGAGAATAGCCATGGTACACTTAGTGAGAAGGACAGGTAGCAGAGGATGTCCAGGGCACGTCAACTGTCTTCTGACGAATAGTGGCATAAATTGGAATAACCTTCTGTGGAAATCAGTGGGGTTGATTTAGCCTTTTGTTGACAAGAGGGGAATGATTCTCTCACCCAAGGTGTTGTTGGTAACTCAGGCACCTGTTTTATAGCCTGGCTCCTGGCACAGGTCTCTGAGCACAGCAGAGCTATTGATTGGAAAAGAGAGGTTTGTGCCTTTGGTCTCACCTGCTATTGCTTTGTGATTTTGTTTCTGTGTTTTTTTTGCAGACAGCTAAATCCTTTCCTCCCAGTGTCACTGAGGTCTAGACAAACACTGTGGTATTGGGACACCACAAAGAATATGCTTTGACAGTGTAATCAAAGGGGGTAGGGATGAGCTCTGGGCTGCTGGCATGGTCCCAAGCTATTTCTTTCTTTTTTTTTTTTTACCTGATACTTTTTTGTTGAACAGCTTGTTTGCTTTCAGACTTCCCAACAGCTGCCACCAGTCATGGCTGACGCTGCTGTCCCAGCGGCTGTAGGTGTTGCTTGACTGGGTCAATGAGAAGCCCCACAGAGTAAAGGAACCTGGAGGGTCTTGTGTGGTTCCACAGTGTCTCACACAGAAGAATAAAATAAACTCAAAATGAATGTGCCTTCAATCCTGTCTTTGTGCCAAAGTGAGGGATGTTTTCATTTTCTGTTTATCCAACTAAAAATAGAGATGATGGGAAAATGGATTTTTTACCTGGCAGGAATTTCCAGTACTTTGGGGTTCGGTTTTTACCTTTAAAAGGTGAAATAGAAACTTTTATCACAATGGTGATATGAAATTAAATGAACTGAACAATCTTGGAGCAATGAGTGCTTCTGATTGTGCTATCACAGTGTGCCATCAGATGTATAGTTTAGGCAGTATGTCCAGAGACCATGGGGACATCAAGTAGCAGACAACAGCAGCCACAAAGCACAGAACAGCTGAAAAAACCCACAGAAATTAATGCTGAAGCCATACAGACAAGTTATTTAATTTGGGTCTTCTGGTAGAGGAAGAATAAAATTTACTATTTTCGTTTCTAATCTGAATAGTAAATCGAGCCCAGAATTTTGTTAAGGAAGTTTTCAACTCTGTGGAAGCCAGGTGTCATTGGAAAAGCAATTGGCTTGAATCTTTTTTCCTGTTCAGTTAAGAAGCCAGGACTCAGATCCCATAGCACACAGCCAGGGACTTCTTTATCTTTATCAGAAAGATTTTAGTCTTTGTTTTTTTCCTGATTCCTTGGACACAGCCTTGGGACTTTATAAATCTCAGACACCACTCAACTCTTGGGAATACAGCCAAGAGAGCTCTTGTTGAATGCATGCGCTGAAGCTTTTTTCTAAGGAAGGAGGCAGAATTTACTGTCTCTTTCAGAATATGGGGGTTTTTTAAACCTTTTGAGTGTATTGTAGTATTTCTTCATCTTTCTTTTAGCATCTGTCTAAGTGATGTACACTTGTGAATTGTTAGAGGATGCTTCAGTTGTAGGGTTACTCACTGGAGTGGAGCTGCACAGACCCAAGGGATGTTTCTCTTTGCACTCTCTCATGAGGTCACTTGCAGCCAACCTGGAGGAGCAGTAGGCAGGGATACACACTTTGGCAGCAGTCCTTGCAGGTTTGTTTGGTTGTAGCACGTTATCCCCAGGGGTCAGTAAGATTGTGATCTGAAGTTTATTTGACTTCTTTTCTTTTCTTGGTTTCTAAAGCAGGGTCAGCAAGGCAGTTTCAGGTAGGAGACAGGCAGTGTACTGTTCCTCATCTTCCCTTCTGTGCTCAGGGTGGGAGTACACATCTGCAGTGAGAAGAATGACTGCAAGTTACTTTTACATGTCTATTTTTTGGCCTGCCAGGGGACTGCATAGCAGTCAGAATAGCCTGAAGGTTGCTTTTCCTGGGGTACTGTGCTGTACTCAAAGAGTAGGTGTCTGACAGATGTTAGCTTTGTTTGGTGTCGTGGTTCTTGTTGCTCAGTTTGTGTAACTTAAATCCTCCACAGAGCATTATTGGGTCTCACAGGGCTGTGATAGAGCCCCTTAGAGACCTGGAAGGCATCCTCCGCTGGAGAGGTGGAAATTAGACAGGAATGTCTGAGAGACACTTAGGGCCCTTGAGCGGCCAGCACACCCCTGCTGTGCATGCTCAGCCTTTCTGCTTGTGCTACAGGGCTGCAGAGAGGCAACTTAGCCTCACTGGACCATCGGATAATTCAGATTGGAAGAGGCATCAGAAGGGCTCACATGCTTAAAGCTGGGTCAGCCAAGGTCAGACCAGGATGCTCAGGCCTCTATCCAGGCATATTGCCAGAGAGACTCTTGCATATAACTCTTCTCTATTTTTTTTTTCTGAGAGCAGTAATATTTTCAGGAAACTGGGGTATAAAAAGCAACAGAAAAATAGTGAAAAGCCCTGAATTTTTTTCGTATTCTTTATATGTTTGCCTGCGTGTGCTCTGTTATATTTCTGCAACCTTTACCAAGGTGTACTGCTCTTTACGTAGAAGATTTCCTTTATGAAACAGCCAGATATCTCTATTTTAAACATCTTCCTCATTCCCCTTTTGGCCATGACAGCATTTATTAGTTTACATGATAGATGTTTCATGTGGGCTGGAAACAGATAAAGAGACAAATCCTGATAAAGGCTGCAATTCATCTGATAGTTTCAATAGAGTTTAGGTGCTCCATATCTCTTTTGATTGCCATTCATTTTAGATTTGAGTACCACAGTCTATTTGAGATATGGAAATTTCTATAGGGAACTGGAGCACACTCAGGGACTCGCTGCAGGGGAAATAGTCAGCTTTAAAAATGAGGTAGCAGGATGTTCCTAGAAGAGCTGACCCTATTTGTTTCCACTGACCTTCACACAAACAGGATGAGTGCAGCACTGACAGATTTGGGAAGCATCATCATGCAGAACAGTATGAGAATACCAGCACGGGAGAAGGATGCTGGATGTGGCTGAAAAATAAAATTTGAGTACAGGACATTAAAAGCGTCCTTTAGGACAAGAAAGTATCTGTTATAAACTTTCACTGTAACTTGATCAGGGAGAAGTGACTAAGGCAGTCTTGAATGTACTTGTCAATGACAGGTGTCTTACCACTCATCACATATAAGAGAGACAGAGATAGCAGAGGCACCCCTAGAATTCTTTGGGAAAGATATTTCCCCATTCAAGAAGTTTAAATATCACTGGACAATGTCCTGACAAGCCCTCCTCTGAAACAGAGCAGTCAAGAGTTTTGTCATTAGTTCAAGAAGAATGAACTGAACCCAGAAGATGTTAAAAAATTTTGGCCAGCTAGACAGAGAACAAGATACTCTGTAGGAGAATAGAAAATGATTAATGAAATGGAGAAAAAAAGGCTGATTGTGGTGTGTGTTTTTATGGCATAAATGCAAATAGAAATGCATACTTTACATGATTAAATGCTTTAGCTTCCTATGCTCTCCTTGGTTTTGGATTTTTCATGAGTTAGATGGACTTGAGCAGAGCCAGGAGCAGGAAGAAGACAAGTGGGAGACACTCATGTTTAGTAGGTAGTCCCTATTGAGATTAGGGTATTGGCAAGACACTTTGTGCTTATCTCCATGTCTGTGTTCTCCTTTCCTTCCAAAGGTGTTGTAAAGCCTTATTACTGAAGACAAAGAACAATGATTGTTTGGATCCTTTTTGGAGTTTTCTCATCTTATGTCCCACTTGCCTTCTTCTTGTAAGTAGATTCAATTTAGAAAGTACCAGATTTGAGGATTTGAAGTATTTCCTAAAAACAGCTCACAAATACACCTACATTGTGTACGAGATGTTATTTCTGGTGTGGAGACTACTTCCACTTCTTCCTCTCCTACACTCATTTGTGACCCTCCTCAAATTTTCTGTCTTCTCCAGGGAACTAAGAACAATTACCATATTGCCATTTCCAATCTATATATTGCCTTTGCTGTCTGTGCATCCTTGGTTATTGAATATCTGGGTAAACTTTTCCTTTATTTTTGGGGTCATACCTAACTGATCTTTAATCCACAAGTTACCCAATCATCAAGACTAGCAGGCAATTTTGTTTTCCTTGTTTCCTTCTGCTGTAGATTTCCAAATGGCTTTTTTTTTGTTTATTTTTCATCCCTTGCAGGATCCAGCTCAGGTTATTTTTTGTCAGTTACTGTTGTTTATCTTTGTGTGTCTTAACCTGTGAAATTTAGCTTTACTTACATAACTGTCTTTTTGCCTTTCTAGGTCTTGTAAGCTTTTTGATTGTATCCTTTTAAAAGGTAATATAATATATTTCTAAATATCCTTTTAAAGGTGGATATTTATTTACGTAAGTGTGGAATCCATTTCTATAAGTTTTATTTCTGGCTGAGGTTAAAGATTTCTGTTACTTTCAGCTCTTCAGACAGCAATAAATTCCTTTCTCCTTCCACAGTCAAGCTGCTGTATCATCTCAATCCAGCAGATTTTGCTAATCAGTTACCTTAGCTTGTCTAGATTTGCTTTTCTGAAATCCAAATCTTTAGCTAAAGACCTACTCCTATTTATTCTTTGATTTTAAATATAAACTGAATCAATTTGTGATCATTCTGCAGTTACTTTCTATTATTCTGTCCATTAGCCATCTCTCTTTTAATGCCCTTTACACTTGCTGAAATCCCACAGTGTTACATCTCATTGACTGCTTGTAACTGTGATGAAGAAATGTGCTGGGTAATGAATACCTTGTACTGGTATTGATAGTGTTCATTTTTTAGCCAGTATTTAGGAAATTCAGCCTTCCCATAATGTAGCAAGAGTTTGTAGTATTTCTCTCTGAAATGGAATCAGAACTCTCTGTTACAGTCACGCCAGTCTGAAAGTGCAACCTCTCCACTTACCTGAAAATTCGTCCAAAACCCACCAAGCATCTGGCCTTGATTGTTGAAGCACTGTATCCCCAGAAATTCCTGTCTCACTTCCAGTGACCTTACCTACATGTCACCCAGCAGTACCAAAAGTTGTGCAACCTGACCCCTCCTGTTATTGAAACTATAAAATTCTTCTTCCTCAAAAACCTGTGGAGAGAAGGAGACATTAAAACGTTACAGAGGGTCTTTTGTGAGACTGGGTCCAGGCAGAACCCATTGGCTGAACCATGAGTGTGGTCGTCAGCGGTGGAGGATTGCCATGGATGTATGTCACCACACAATAAAGTCAGGTACATTGCTCATGCCCTGCTTGGTCTATCTTCCCCAGGGGTATTTGATTGTGGAACTGAAGATTGTCTTGTCAGCTTAAGGTAGAGCAGAACAGCAAACCATGGATTGTTCAACAAATGCTTTTCAGTTGATTGGATCAGTGTTAAGAAAATATAAGAAAAGGGCTCAGAAAAAGGTTATTTCAAAGTTTGATGCATCTGGATTTAAGACAATTCTAGCTGGATATTTTTAGGATTGTACATAGTTGTAAGGAAACTTAAGGAATTTTGAGAAACCCTTTAAGCATAAAATTCAGAGTTCTTGTGGGGGTTTTTAAGGTGACAAATTAGGATCCCTTAAGTTACAAAGCCTGGTCAAGTGTCTTTAGGCTTATGAAGACTGCCTGATTTTTCTATGAAAAAATAGATTTTTAAACAGGCTTCATGAATTTTAAGGTAGGAGACCTCACATAAGCTGCAAAACTTCAGAGCAGAATGATGAAAACCCAGTAAAACTCTAGCCTTGTGGCCCCAGGGAGAATTTTACAATTTTCTTCAATGAAAAAGCTTAAAAAAGTATGAGATATGAAAACCCAAACCCAAAACATCATTTTATAGATTCCAAGGTGTTCTCAAAAATGTACCATCCTAATGGGGGAAAAAGATTAGAACCCCGCTGTGGCCAGGATGATGAAACAGCTGTGCTCTTTGCAGGCAGCCACGTGGTGGTTAACATAATCTGTCACAGGCCTTTTGCAGCACATAGCCTGTGATCATTAAACCTTAAAATTACATTCTTTGGATGGTCTAATTCCTGTCTATCTTTGCTGTAATCACTTTGCTCAGAGCTGTAATTTCTTTCTTTCCCTTGTAATTTTTACTATGAGAATGTATTTGCCAAAGTAAGAAAGCGTGTCTGAGATTACAGTCTGTTGCAAAGGAACTGTCAAGTAAAAGTATTATTGTTAAAATACAGTAACTTGAGATATATTCCCACTAGAGACAGACAGGAAATACAGATTCACTGCCCGAAAATCTTTGTCGTCTGGATCTTATTGTGGCCAGGTGATGCTGGCTGCCCTGTTCACAAATTCTGGTCAAGCACAACCTCCTCCATTGTGTCTTAGCCTCTCTCAAGAACAATCTGACATGTCAGGTAAAACCTCTACCTCTTCTAATCTCTTAAATCTCAGAAGCATCTGCAAGGGCTTTGGTGTCAAGAAAAGCTGGAGAAGTTACTGTGTTGTAACTTTTCTTGCTTTGAGTTTCACATGCTTTGAAGATGACGTGGAGTAAGTGCCATTTGACTCCTTTAAGGTTAAATTTCAAAAAGCCAGTGAAGGACAGATTGAGAGCTGAAAGTAATTATTGAGAGCAGTTCACATCTGCTCTTCTGGACACCTGCTCAAAGCCCCTGCTCGATGACTTCAAATGGGCTAATCCTTTTCCAGATACCAGTGAGCTGTGAGAGGGCTGGATTTTTTCAAATGAGAAAACAAGTCAGCTCTGCAAAGACAGGGGCAATGGAGGGAAGAGATTAATTAAAACCCATACTGTAAATTGCTGCAATAGCAGAGAAAGGACTCCTCTCTCATCAGCATTATCCAGTTGGCTTATAGCATTAAAAAAAAAGTTATAGCTTTCATTAGGTCATAGAATGGTTTAATGTGTCATTTGTTGTTTACATAATGGGTACCTAGTTTGCTTCAGCATTAACACTGTAAATTGGATATTCACATAGGCTAATATCCAGCTTTGCCTGAGCCTACACAGGCATCTTTCTTCCCCTTTCCCATCACAGTCGTAGAACCAGTACCAGTAACTAGAGCAGGGATGAGTGGTGGCCTGGACAGGATGCTTGTGTCCAAACTAGTGACTTGTTCTGTCCTTTCTGCATGACATCTATGTTCACTGGAGAAGAAGCTTGCAAGGGAACTTTGCATCAATATAAGAAGCTCTGGGATAAAGTTCCTGTGATTTAGCTATGGATCTACTGTGCTGTTCCCATGCCTTCTCATTTTGAGTCTTCTGATTTTTGTAGGGGGTAATTTTACATCCCAAAATAAGTCTTACCTCGTATTTTTAAATATTTTAGATTTAGACAAGTATCATCCCAGATGATGATTCCATAGTAGAAAAATGGGAATGTGTAAGAGAATTCCCAATTGAAGCTGCTTAGCACAGGAGGGCTGTAGTGACATCTTGACCAAGACACTTCTGGTTTGAGAGTTGGGATGTTTGTGGTTCAGGAGTAGAGAATGAGTGAAAGCCTTCAAAGGTATTAGGTGAAATTATGGAAAGAGCCAAACATAAAATTGCCTGAAGCTTATACTTCTCCAAAGAAAAAAGAGGCCAAAAATTCTTCTTTTAGCTTCCTGCAGCCTAGACCTTCTGTGGAGCTTATGTCATACTTTTGTCGCCACACTAAATCTGGGTTTCCAGTAATGTCTGAAGATTAACAATCAAGAAATTAGAGCAGTTATTGGATGTAATTAAATAGAAAAGTTTCTATAAATGCTTTTTTTCTCATTTTGATAACTGAACACATGATCTGTAAACTGAGAAGAGGCTAACCAAAGTTTTTCTGCCCCCAGGCTCCGCACATGTAAAATATACCAGAACAATGTAGCACATTTTCATGGGCAGTGTGAAACACCTTCTCTTTCTAGTACGTCAGATATACTAAATAACCATGTGAAGGAAAAAATACTGAGGTTATTATGAGAATTAGTGGCAAACAGGGTTTTGTCTCTGATAAAATGAAGATGCTGATCTCAGCCAGGCAAATGTAAATCCACTGGCCTATATAGCTGGTATCAACATCAATATTGAACCTGGAATTTTCAGTCTTTCTCAGCAGCGTAGTAATTGGAAGGGTTTTTTTAATGTTTGGAAAATGTTTTAAAATTGTCAAAATCAGTCTAGTCTAGGCATAGGCTTGAAACTACCTGGGATTTTCACTAGTATCAAGTGATCTGGAAGTGTAACTCTAACAGCCAGCAGAGCACATGCTCCTAATCACCTCAAAGATTTGGAAGGTCCCAGACTGGTGCTCTCACAAGGGTTATAACATTGTTCACACAGCATTTAGTGTGAAACAGGAACAATACTTGGTGGAATGCACTTAATCGAATTTTCGCTGCACAAAATAAAGCAAATAAAATAGGCTAGTTGATTATACTCATCACATTAGTGTAAAATGACTAATAGAAAGGGGAGAAAAAGCCATAAAGCAGCACACGACTTTGTTTTCAAGTGAAGTTACTTATATCTGTTTTTCCTACTTCTCCAGATGCAGAACTAGGAAACCATAGAGTTCTTTTCATCAGGAAAAAATGGCACATCATAACTGGATCTATTTAATCTTTATTGTTCATTTTGCACAAGAAGAGGAGAGCAACAAGCTCATTGTGCATTGTGCTCAGTAAAATCGAACTGAACTGTCAGAGAGCTCTGCCTGGGTGTTTTCAAAGCCTTGCTATGGAGTATGGGCAGGCTATTCCAAGGACACTGAGAACGCATAATAACTTTGGGGGGAAAAAAAAGGGTGTGATTTTGATCATGGTCCTTGACAATATGCTGCTGAAAGACATCTTAGAGTCAGCACTGATAAAAATTGTCGGTCACGTGAGTGATGTGCAGTAAGACAATCCCTGGTGAGTCATAGAGGTCAAGAATGAACATCTAGCCTGTTGTTCCTTTTTTTAGAGAAAATAGCCTGACATTTTGTCTTCTGATTGCCGGGGAGAGAGACAAGAGTGTCACCGTTTGTGCAAATGACTCAATTTCCAATCTTAGGAACACAGCATTTGTCACTTTTTTTAGCTGCTTTTTTCACTTTAGCTAAAATGAAGTGTGTTAAGATACTTTTGTCTGTGAGTTTATGAAGTCAATGGATCCTTTGAAATGAGTGGGAGCCTAAGGTTGGAACATCAGTGGTGTATCATACTGCCTTTAAAAAAAGAGCACTGACACCTAACCCTCTTATTAGAACTGATTCTGTGCTGTTGCAAAGACGTAAAACTAACAGCTGAGATGTGTACCTTCAAAGACAAACAGTTGCTATTATCTTTACTTAATAAGGGTTGTTTTGTAGACTGAGACACAAAAAAAGAAGGCTCTTGTAAATGCTGTCTGCATATTCCCTCACAATACATCCCTTCAAAACCACTGAACTTGTCACCAGCTGCCAATTTTCATCAAGAAAAGCCTCTCATAAAGTTCACTGAGAACACTTCTGAGCTGTGCTCACAGAACTGGCTTCGAGTTCCTCAGTCTCTAGCTGGATCAACCCCTGCTTTGCAGTGTCTGTCATGCATCTGCATTGCTTCAAGGCTTGTATTGGTCACCTGGAGAGAGGGAGGAGGAGTGCTTTGATGCTGTTGATGCTGACAGCTGGTCTGAAGGCTTCACAGATCTCAATTTGGACATGGTTAACTTCTATTAGTGAGAAAAGCCCATGAGAAGAAAATAATCAGCTTTACCCAGGGAAGTGTAGTATCAACAGAAGTACAGAATCCAAAACAATAGAAAGAGAAAACAGCAAACATATCCGCACCTGTTATTTTTCTGAATGTCTGAATGCTGCTGTTAGAGGTAACCAATAGTATTATACTGTAGTTAAATGATAGCCAATGGATCCATTGTTGTAGTTTAGTAGCCAATGAACTTGTAACACGAATGATAACATGGAATAGTCTGTGAGTATGTGTTCTTCTTGAAATGAAACGCTCTATGCCACTAATCCAGTGCAGTGTCCGTGTTCGTGTGTCGTGGCCACCCCAACAGCGACATGATGTGTAGCTTGTTTTTCAGATGAAAACAGGGAAGGCGATTTGATTTCCTATGACCCACTCTCCTGGTAGCTTCGGATCTCTCCTTGCAGTTCCAACGTTTGTTGGGATTTGTTGAGGTGTCCAGGGTGACAAATGTAGGACAGGGATATTGTGGACCACTGTAAGCCAGAACTCTTTTGTGCACTTGCCTGGAATGGCAAAGAGCTGTTCTTATGTTCTCAATGCCTCACTTTGAACAAGTTGAAAATACACTCTTGCCTTACACTTGCTATTTTAATAACCATTTTTTCACTCACCATCTGTAGGATAGCAGGTAGTCTCTGAGTCAAGTTATGCTGTTACAGCTCTGGCTTTTACTGACACATGGGAACATGAAGGATGGATCACTGAAAAAAATTATTGTTTTTTTCTTGACACAAAAAATTGCTAGTTTTCAAGTTTTAGGTTGCTTGCTAACGACATGGAAATTCTGAAAAAGTTGCATGAAAATAGTTTACTTGCACAAAACTATAATTTACACCAGCTGTGTTATTAATGTAGAAGTCTGCTTTGTGAATGCTCCAGGCTAAGGGATCCCCAATTGTATTTGAGGGTGGCTGGATCCAGTAAGGGAGGATGGAGAGTTTCATGCATGGTAAGCCAGGTCTGCAGTGTGGGACTTGGTTTTGGAAGGTAGGGGAGGGGTATAGAAGAACAACCGTGGGAAAAAATAGAACAAGTTTTCAAGAAGATTTACACTGCAAACTGTTGTTCAAATATGTTCTTTCTTTCTTTCTTTTGTTATTTATTTATTTGTTTGTTTGTTTTAGTATATTTTATGACTATAATAATAGCTTTTCATTATGAGGTTGGAAACCAGTCCTTGGCTTTAGCTGTGAAGAGCTGAGGTCACTCTTCTTTGCTTCATGTTGAAACAGAACAAATGTGAGAGAAAGGAAAGAACTGCGATGTTTTCTTCTCTTGCAAAGAGACAAAATCTGGCAAGAACCAAGAAACACTAACAAAGATTAACTGTTCACTCTTACTGCATCTTTCTTTCCTTCACCCAATTCACCAATTTTTAAATAATTTTCAAAATAGAATGCATTCTGTAAAAACAGCCGTGGATATTTTTTTTGGTTCAGAACAGACCAGTTTCATCATCAAGCCTGACCTCCTGGAAACCACAAGCCATGAAATTTCACTTTTGAATTCTATTGTCTAATAATCTGTCAGAGAAGATAAATCTTGGGTAGAGTTTATTCTTTGTTGACTGGCCAATCTCTCCTGCTCCAACACAAAAATGTCAAAAGACTTTCACCCTGACCTGCCACTTTAGTCAATGCTGATAAAACTAGATCAGTCTGTCTAAAGGAATTATTTTATTTCATTCTGAAGCGCAGGATGACACTTTGCTTTTATTCATTTACAGGCTGAACTAAATGCCATTCACATCCTTGTTTCAGTGCACCATGTTGCTCGAGGAGCTTGGAGACTGAATTCACACGATACCACCGCCCACCCCTGCAGCTGCCCAGGGTCATTTCCTCTGACATGCACCCAGCTGACACATGAGCCAAAGGTACCAGTGAAGAGCTGATCTTTGTAGAGATATTGATAAGAGGTGTTAAGATCACTTTCCCCTAGCATAAAGGATGCCCTGCCAGCTCTGAGAAATTAATTAAGTAAAGACTCAGGATGTTCAATATATCAGGGAGAAAATTTGCTCCTCTGTCCTTACAGGAACTTAAATACTGCTGCAGTTTGCTTTTGTATGGGTTACCACTCTACTTCAAGACAGCAAGCAAAGTGGCTGACAACACATTGCAAATCTGCGGGAGGATCCCTTGAAGGCAAGAGGATATTCACAGAATATTGAACATTCCATTTTAAGCAGCCCTCAGGTGCCTGCCAGACTTTAGTGACTCCTGTTCACCTATGATTCAGAAGGATGTCTTTGGTACTACAATAACATTCACTGTTTACTTTATGCTTGCTCCATAATAAAAAAGTAGCACTTAAGAAATACACTGAGAGTTCCTGAAACAGATGAGTGCTTAGATTTTGCTTGTAATCAAAGAAAATGTGTCTCAGTGCAGTGAGATGACAAAGTAGCTCTTCAGAGATTTTCCCTTGAGCAATTCATGTGAATATAGCTACCTCACTGTGAGATGATTATAATGAAGGTTTGCCCATATCCATCTGGTCTTCTGGATTTTGGGAATCTTTCAACATCTTCAGAATCACTGAAAGGTAAGGAACAGTTTCATGTTAAATATTTGAAGCCTTTAGCAGGATGGAGTCCATGAATATTGATGAATATATACCCTAATAGGTAGCAGTTTTGGGCACTTCAACAAGGTGCTCATTCTTCTGCCACTTTCCCTAGAAAATAGTTCTTCTGTATGTTTTCCCACTCACTCTATTCAGAAGCTCATGTTTGCTGACTGTTAAATATAGTCAGTTTTCTTAAAATTTAAAAAGCCCAGATATTATAAAATCTGTGAACGTAAAACAGGATCTTCTTTCAAGAATGATCTTAACTCCAAGTTTACTATTTTTGGAAAGTTATAGCTGGAGGAGGACCCAGCAGGACTGATGGGTGAGGACTTATCCGCTTGCCTCTGTCAACTCTGTAGCTGGTCCACCCCACCAACCAGTGGTATGAGGAAGTGCAGTCAAATCTTTCAATCAGCTTTCTTTATGCTGACTTTATTTCCCATTAGATGAACAGAAAGGGATCATCTAAAATCCTTTCTCAGAAAAGAGGATTTAATGCTTTGCCTTAACAAAATGCTACAGACTCTGCTGTGTGGTTAGACCGGCCAAGGGGGTCTTCCTTGTTTCTCAAGTCAGTGGGACCGGATTGCCTGTGATCCCTTGTTTTGCTGATGCAGGTTGCTTACTTTGTCCATGACATGTTCAGCCTGGGGATCAGAAATGCAGCTTAAATCCCAAGGAAGATTGACAGATGTTCTTTTTACTTTCCCCAGTGATGAGGGCACTATTTTCCAGGAACATCCTGCACCTAATCAATTCATTGCCATTCACTACTCCTCCGGCACCAACTTGGTCTCTCTGGTATTCTGCCTGCAACCAGCAGTTTAATCTCCTCAAAAGATCTGAGCGCCTGAAAATCTTTAGTTTTTCTAAAGCCTTTGGATTTAATATAAGATACCATCATGAAATTTAATGGCCTATGATATTTCAGAAGCCTGACTGGATGATCTAATGATTCCTTCTGGCTTTAAACACTGAACCTCTTGGATCCTCACTTTTCCGATGACTGCCTCATGTAAAATACAATTTAGAATAAAAATAACCTGATCATTCATCATATATATATTCTTCATGGGAGAAAATTATTTCACTGCAGCAAAACCACAGAAAAAGGAATTTTACTGGGTCATCTGTGGGTTCAGTGGAGTGTTTCTTAACCCAAAGCCTCATCTTGTATGGAGGATTGGAGCCATTTCCCTGTGCTGAATCAGGACTTCAGGCCTGTATTACCAGTGATGTGTGGAATGCCCTTATCAATAAAAAAAAAAAGAGCAGAGCTCATTTGCTCAAGAAGAAAAACAAAACAATTTCCCTGCCAAAACGAGTTCAAAGACTGAGTGACGTGAAAGTCTCTGGGAGAACAGTGAGAAGCAAATGAAACCTTCTAAATAATTACAACAAAAATAAAAACACTGGTTTAAAAATTACTAAAAAGGACAGCTAAACTAGGAGTCAGAAAATCTGGTCTCAGAACAGTGTATCAGGCAAAGGAGCCTGAAATGAGACGTCAGTAAACTTTGGCTGTTTAGATCCAAGTTTGTGACCAAGCTTGTCTAAAGCTGTCCCCAGCATGGCAGCAGCTCTACACTGGGGACCGCAGGGTGCTGGGCTGGCTTTGCCAAATCCTCTGTGCAACCAGGACCATGGAACAGGGCATGGCGCATGGGACACAGGACTCCCATGACTATGCAGCTCAGGGGGTGGCTGAAAACCTGTCCCTGGATGGGACCAGCTCCTGCAGGAAACACAGCTGGTGCCTTGTTTCCATCCCTGCTCCTTGTGCAGCTTAGCCATCAAAGGGAGCACTCAGACAACAATTCTTCTTCCCTCCAGGACATCTGCTTTTCCACCCTGTGATGGGGTGCCTTATGGATTGCAGACAATCTTAAACCTGAATTAGAGCCAAGAGTCCAGAAAATGTCCATACCACTGCAAGCAGCATGCTGTCTGTGCTGGGATACTGTGGGAAGCAGAGCCCCCATGGAAAGTGCCTGGCAGAGAGATGGAATCTCAGTGTGGGCATCTGCCCAGAAGTCCATTTTGGAAAGGGTATATAGAGAAAAAATTAGATTATTGAGAGAAAAGGACTCTAGCCCAGTTGATTTACTGCCTTTTGTCTCATGGTTTAAGACACTGCCTGAGAGATTGGTTTCCTTCCCCCTACCCAGAATGAAACCAGCAGGAATTAAGAAGCGGTGCTTTTTTGGGTACAAATCATTGCTTCCCCTTCCTGGTCCCTTTGCTTTGACAAACAGCTGCATGCGGCACGGGTAGCTGCAATCAGTTCTGTGTCCTCTCAAAGTGGATTCTTGTGTGAAGTTTAGCCCCCAAATGCCTGACACACTTACTTTTTGAGAAGGACTTAGAATTGTTTCTGAACAGTCTCCAGTGTAGTCTCCATCTGTGACTGAGTTCATTAAACAAATTATTGAGCTTGCTCACCAATGTCATAAGGAACTTCGTACTGCGATGAATTTGAAGGATGATTTTGTTTTGATTTGCTGACTTCTGAGTCACTCTTATCATTGGTAACAAAACACATAAAATAATATTTTATTCTTTTCTTATCTCTTTTTTACATGCTTAGTTACTTAAGTGTACAAAGTTACGGGTATTACTGAATGACCCAAAATGCAGTAAGATTAAATTTTTAGGAGGACAGTCATACATAGGCATACCAAAAATTACTGCCCTTGTTTTTCTGGTATATCTGTGCTAAGTAATAAACAGTAATAGCAAGAGTGAGAATAAGAATAAGAATAGTAATAAAACTCACCTTACCTGGAATGTGGTGAATAATGTCACCAGTCATATTACCTATGGTCCTTCTTGACTATGAGTTGACATAAATGACCTGAATAAAATTATAACAATATGAAAAGTAAAGATATTCCCATTATTTTTCCTTGTCTATTTTGTAATAGACACAACTTGCCACACAACTGTTTGCTACTGCATTCCAGCATCTGCTGATGGTATTTGTATCTTTTGACTCGGACACTGAGTTTAATTGTTTATTTAATTTAGTGGTACTTATTCTAGTTTTCCACAAATTTTCTTTAACCTTTGCATGAACTTTTCTTCCCTCTGCCATTTGGGAAAGAGCATAAAATCAGCCCTGAGTAAAAGTAATTCTTATGCTTTTGTTTCCTTATGTTGGGATTTGTGTCTCATCTTCTTGCAAGAGATTATATAACAAATTTTGCCTGCCATCATCTTCATGATGGTATGATGCTTGATAAAGAATATTTGTACTGTAGGTGTGCACATTACTTCACAGTTTAAATACCATCCTGCTCATTTTCCTGCTGTGCCATGACATTCAGAGGATGATTTTTTTCCTTTTCATGGTGTGTTCCTGCATTTTATCAATTATGGTAATTAAAATATGTTTTTCTGGAAAAGAGAGTGAATTGCTCAGCTGAAGAAGTTGGAGGGGGTATACAGCATTTGGATATTCTTGGATCATAGCACTGATGCAGCTCAGCTTGCACACTGAGTTGGTGTGACTCAGCCAAAGTGACTTCCATGGACTTCCGTGTGCAGCGTGAGCCTAGTCCTTCAATTTCTGAGCTTTGCTCAATTAAAATGTACAGGATACATAGTTTGCTGATTTGCCTGAAAATTAAGTCTCTGTCATATCAGCTGGCATATAATTTTGCTAGATCTGTTAGAAAATTGGGAACAGGGTGATAGCCACAGCATGGAGGTATGGTGACAGCCCCTTTCCCCTGCAGCCACTGCACGTGCCAGGACCAAGCTGTTCAGCACTGCAGGAGCAATAGAAACAAACATTTGGATAAGAACACTTCTTCCTTCTTGAAAATCTGGCGCTCTGACAGGATGAAAATAGCCTGATACTGGTATCATGCATATCTGGAAGCCACCTTAGGATAGTAAAATTTAGTGCTGCTACCGAAGAGATTGTACCACTCAGTCCCTTCCCTCTGGGATTGGCAAATAATTTGTGCCATCATTCAGTGAACTACCTATGGGACTGAAGTGGCTGAAAAATTACTTGAGAAATGGCTTGCTCCTGGCCATGTTAGTTTTCTGAGCAACTTCACAGATTGACTGCAAATTGCTGCGAGGAGTGAGTAGTGTGGTCATGAGAAGAGCTGCTGGGAATGGGAAGTGAGCAAGATGCCAAAAAAAGAAGGACATTGAAGCCAGTCCATGTGGTAAGTGGAATTTGGGGATCCTTGTGTATAGAAAAGCAGCTATTCAAAAGAGAGAAAGTCAAGGGGGATGAGAGGTCTAAGTCTTAGCACAGCAATGAGCTTAAGTTTCAGCCAGGTCACGAGGCTCGTTCAGAGCACAGAAATTTAAGAACATACATGAAAGTCTTACAGGAACAATGTTTGAAGTGCTCTTGCTTAACTCTATTTCAATTGTAGTTTAAAGTGAAAAAGAAAAACAAATGTATAAAAGTACAGTTTTCTTTATTTCCTCAGAGAATATAATAATATAAAAAGTCTTTAGAGACAATTGGCACAATTTTCTCTGGTTTGTTTTTGGTTAGTTGGTTGGTTGGTTTTTTTAGCTCAAGTAGGCTAAAGAACTTCCAGGATGTCTTCCTGCTGATAAGTTGAACATAATTCACAAAATATGCTTCTAATTATTTATGACCTCTCAGCATGCAAGAACATGCCAGAAATTATTTCCATCATTTTTTCACATTAAGAGGCAGTTAGAGACCAGGGAACTACCTCTACGATTAGGACCCAGAATTTTCAACTCACTGCATGAACAAGGGCTGCCTACAATGATTATTTCAGTGCAGCAAGAATAAAACCATTTTATCCAATTTCACCCATTCCATTAAAAATCTATGCCTCAGCTTTAATCCACTCAGGTCAGTTTTCCTCATCTCTTTAAAAATTCTGTCCTCCACAACGTATGATATGGATATTCTTTTTATAGAAAAAGTAATTATGGCAGTTTTCCAAACGATCACAATACCACTGTGCCCTCAATTCCCAAGGGCCATTCCAAGAATTTCTTTTAATTCAGAAATAGATTACAAATGTGACATAATCTTTTTGACTGAAATTGAGTATGTAAATTTGTCAGGGGAACCTCAGTCCTCCAGCAGCTCCATCTCTGAGCTCCAGTGCCCAAATGTCCCAGCAGGTAAGGAAAATTGGTCATTTTGGTCATTCCAAGCAAAATGAGCCCAGCTATGCAGCTGGTGTAAACTGACTCAGTGGTCACAGGAGTGATACTGATTTTTGCCAGCTAACGAGACTATTATATTCATTTTGCTTATCTGTGAAGACCTTTTCTGAAATAACGTGTGCTGATTGTCTCTCCAAGGTAGAAACATGCCAGGAATTGTAAATTAGCCATGCATAATGCATTAGAGGTAACACTTGGGTTTATTGCCTCTTGGTAAGTTATTAAGCTTTCATTGAAGCATATTTTGTATGAGCATCAGTATTATCTGCATGCTTTGTACCTAATGTGTTTTGCTTCTTTAGCACATCTCAGTTAAGGGTTCTAAAACAGGCTACAAACAATAATGAGTCAAGCTTTGCAGCTCTCCAGTGAGGAAGGCAAGCAGCATCATTGCAAGTCTGCAGGTCAGGATACTGAGGAATGGAGAGGCTTTCTAAAGACAACACAGTAAAATTCAGATGATGGTTCCTTCCCTTTTGTAGGTACCTTGAGACATTTCCCCCTTTCTCCCCAGCAGTGGTATAGGAAAGGAATGCAGCTTGCCTGTGGTTGCTGGCTGCATCCCCAAGAGCAGCAGGATGCCGGATGCACTCAGGATTGGACACCGTGCTTGGTGCCCCCCAACTCTGGGCAGAGTTGGCCCCTCCGACTTCACAATCCTGCCTGTGCCCCCACTCTCTCCTTTTCCTTTTATGCTGAACTCTGTGATTCCTTGTCTGTGGTACCAAGCATGCTCTTGCCAAGGTCCTCATCACAGTGCATCTTTCTAGCTCCTGGCTCTTGGCTTCAGCCCTCCCTGCTCCGATCTTGCTGTTCTCCTCCTAACAACAGCACTTGGGGGCTCCCTCACATCCTGATATGTATCCTTGCACACTAAATAATTGCAGCTGTAGTACAGACCTAAAGCCAATTACCCACAAGTGGGAGATGTTTTCAAAGCTCTTTTTCAAGACACATTACCTCTGAGGACAGCTCTGCTGGGACCTCCAAGCTAGCATACCTTAAGCATGAGGGCTTAGTGTTGCTGGAAATCTTTGTCCTTTATCGCATGCTCTCCTCATGGGAACTCATTAGGAGTCAAGCAGGAGAGGAACTATGCCACCAAAGAGCAGAGGGACAATGCTGTGAGGCACTGACATGGCTCCTGCCTGCTATGTCCTTGCTAGGGTCCTGGGGCTGCTGCTGGTGCAGCTGCCACTCAGGCACACATCTGAGAGGATTTAGATATTCATACTAATTCTTCCCTGGATCCCTGAGAGTTGCTTTTTCTTAAGAGATTAAGATGAGTTTCAGTGCGTATCACCATAATAACAGTAAGTCGAACACTTTTTTACTTCTGAAGCTTTCAGAAAACCTCTAAGTTTTTATTTTCTTGAGTGCAATGATCTGTAGAAGCCTTTAAATGTTTTCTATCAACTCTTATGCAGTCACTTTCATTTTTTCTCTATGGCCAGTATTTCCCTCTAGTGGAGCTGCTGCATTCAGTGCCCTGCTGGGTTCCTCAATCCTCGAGATTGAAAACTGCCACTTCTCAGCACCTCTGATCAGCTACTCAGTAAGAGATTCATTCCTTTTCAGGGTGAATGTAATCTTCTCAATCTTTCTTTATCAAGATTTAAAAATATGAGTGGTAAAAGAACACAAACCAATCCTTCTCTCCTGAAACACAAAGGTCATGTGTGTAGATGTTTCTAAACTTTTATTTCTCTTCTAGAAATCCCACCACATTTGTGCATTCCAGGTTCACCCACTCATCCCTGATGCACCCCAAAGTTCCACGCCAGAATTTAGTGGCCCATTTATCTATGTAATATTCCTGGATGAACTGTTTGTACAAGTCCATGCAACAGGGACAGAGAAAGCGCTGTTTGGATTCCCAAACCCAAGTTTTGGTTCTGTGGGATGGGATAGTGAGTGGTCAGGGTCTTGCTTGACTTTTTTTCATGGTAGTCACAACCAGGGTTAGTTGTGCAGATGCTTGCTCTACTTTGACACAAAAAAACCCTCTTCCTTTTCCTTTTTCTCATTTTCCTTTTTTTCCTTCTCCTTTTCCCTTTTCCTTCTATTTATTTTTCTCTTTTTCTTTCACTGCCATATTGCATAACAACAGTGCAGAGAGGGGACATTCAGAAATTTAGTAATAATATTAGCTTATTAGAAGCTTCCAGGGTTATATAGGGAAAATTTTGCCAGTCCATGACAATTTTCGTCTCACCTCAGGGCCAAATAATTTTTGCACTAAAAGGGGCAGCACGGATCGGCGCTGTCTGTATGCACAATTTTTTAGTACACTAAATATTTTGATCACCTGATACAATGAACTCCGACAGATAAGAAAGAGGATGAATTAATTCAATGCAAAAAAGTTCAATGAAGAAAGCAACAGCCGTGTTAGAGTTGTGGAAAAGAAGAGAGAAAGAATGAATTTGAAACAAAGTAGCACACTGGAAATGAAGCTTGTTAAAAAGAGAGAGAGAATTAATTTTTTTAAAAGTGTCTCTGTGGAACAGAATGATACTTTCCTTGGGTTGATACTGCCTAATAGTATGTTTCACAGTGTACAGTGTGCCAGTTCTTCTGTGCCTCCTGTCCTTTGTCCCCACATATCCATGGTGATTTCAAACTGGTAGAATTTAAAAGAAAGTGCTTTATGTAATTAACTGATTTTCAGAAGCCTAAGTGTCTGTGCCAGAACAGTGAAAGAGAAATCAAATTAGTTCTTCATACAGCTTGGGAAAAAAAATGGAAGGCATCCAAAGAAAAATAACTGAGGCTGCATATGGGCTGATATTAAAGTTCAGGATGTCCCTGAGCTATTTGCCCATCTATCAATGAAAGCACATCTTCCTCTAGTGGCCTGCTTCAGATTGCAAACATGCATGGAATGAAGCCTACAGAGAACTATAGAGAATATATATGTATATATATATATAAATATATATTTATATATTTGTGTGTTTATGTATTTATATATTTATATAAAAAATTTTATATATTGTGAATCCTTTATGTTTTCATGCTCTGTATAAGAATTATTCTACAGATGATCCACAACTATAGCGTTAGAATAAAAAGAAGTTAGAGTTCCATCCTTGATGTGTTGAGATGTAGCCATAGCACTCTCCTTCACAACAGTGGTATAGCAAGCACAAAATGTTTGATTACCAGGCAGTCTTGGGGATTATATCCCTTTTCATAGATTAAAACATGTAGAGACTCAAGTGGTTAGGTGGTAATTTCCAGATCCAGACAGCAGCAAGTCTGCCTTATCTGTCTAACTATGGCATACTACTCATAATAAAAGCTTCTGTGAGCTGTTTGTCAGAGACCGGAATTGCAGGGAATGCTTTCTGCTAACTTTTTAGAAGCTTTGCTTTCTCAAAGCAGCTTGTGAGGGCAACAAGCATAGATATTTAATGATGCCACAAGTTGCAGCTTCCAGTTCTGTACTTCCTGGTGTGCCTGTGAATTAATCCATGGGAATACAACAGATTCCAACTTCAGCTTTCATCAAAAAACCATAACCATTTACAGCTGTGCATTGCATTAGTTCCTTGTCTTTGTCTTTGTTTCCTCTCTGCTGAGGCACCCTCTTTACGAAGTCAATAAAATGCTGATAATATTCAGTGGTAGTATATTTAGGAGCCTTAGAGAGGATGGCAAAAATGCCATTTCCAAACCAATACATGATTCTCTCCTCTGGATTTCAGACAGTAAGGATTATCCAGTCCTGTCCCTCACAACTACAAATGAGTCACTAGCTGCTTAGTCCAGCTAAATCCACAGAATACTGGGTCCTTACTCTCAGGAGTTCAGCCAGACAGTACTTTTCATACTCTACTATAAACCTCAATTCAGCCATGAAGAGATTCTGTGTCACATAAGAAAAGAGCAGGATAGTTCAAGGATGAGTTGACAATGTTCTAACTCACTTTAGTAGCAAGTAAATGTTTTAAGTGGAAATGCTCAAAGTGATTCTAAAAAATTGATGGCTCCACCCGCTGAAGAAAAGGCTTTCCTACCTTGTCACCAGTATCTGCCAGTCTGAGGTACAAATGTGTACTTTGTCCACTTTAGATTTTAATCTATTGCTACCTTAATAGGAGTTCAGGAGGTAGCTTCTGACAAGTGATTTGCTCTGAATATGATTTTCTTTAATTTTTTTTTCCTTTGAGAAAATATTAAAAGCCATTTCCTTGATGTAGGTTGCAACTTCAGTTCTGCTGGCTTGACAGATTTATAGATTTTATTTCCTTTACTTATTTGTAAACTGTGTGTTTTATCTTTCTTTCAGTCTGGATGTATCCAAGTATCTGCAAATTCTCTGGAAGCATTCACTGTTCAAAACTTTCACAACTTTTCTTGCCTGCCCTGGTTTAATTTCACCGGGTTGAGGTGTGTGGGTGTTTGGGATTTCGAGGGTAGCACTTGCCACATTCTGAATACTTGCTTAATGGGAATTTTGGGGGAAATAATCAGAGGTAAAGGAAGAATTAACATGTAAGTAAGAGAGAAACAAGTAGGGGAAGGAAAAAGGAGATTAAAAAAATACAAAATAATTTATTTTTCTTGTGTAGACATGCATTTTGTAATAGATAAACAGCTGATATGGACAGGAAGCATAAGGGCCCTTCTTGGGGTGGATGTCTGAGGGCAATGAGAAATACTGGTAAGTAAGTATGAGGATGCTGGTGCCAGAGCAATTTTGCTCAGCCAGTGTCTCCCCAGGCACTGCTCTGTGCTGATGTGTGATGGTTTCTCACCACAGTGGCCCCTGGGAGCATTGTGACAGAAGTCATTTCTGCAGTCACTCCCAGAGGTTTGCCTAGTGTTCCCAGCTTACCAGAGACCTTGGCAAAGGAAGATGCAGTCAGCATCTAGGTCTTTGTTCTCTTGCAGAATCCTTCTCCAGACCATTTCTGTGAATTTCTTAGATGAAGTTCCTTTTTTTGTAAGGGACAATTGATGCATTCCTTTCCATATTGGATATATTTTGTGTCCATAGCCGATGTTTACTGCAAGCCAGGCACTAAGAAACATATCCTGCTGAGACTATCTGGCCCAACTCTGAAGAGTTCAGACTTTTTTCATCCCTTTCAAACTATGAGAAACTTATAGCAGTAGCTTCTTGGAGAGAACAGTGGAATTATCTAAAAGTATTTTGTTATCTACAATTTCCCCCAACCGGCTGGGATATTTAAAAGCCACTAGTCTCTTGCTGGCTTTCCCCTGCCTCTCCAGGGGAAGGTATGTCCCATGCTCCATGTCCTCTGCTCAGCCCCTCCACCTCTCCAGCCTTTTACCTGGGAGTCTTTGGTAAAGACTTTGCAGCTGATTTGTGTCTTGAAAGTTGCAGCTACAAACATCTTCTGAGCCTGACAGCAGATGAGTGCAGGAGCCAGAAGCAGATAAATCACACCTCCTGGTTGCTAACTTTCCTTTGTGCTCTGAGTTTTTTTAACTTCCCGCATACGCATATGAAGGCAGAGGTATTGCCAACTATAAAGGACTGAAGTGGCTTTTGTCTTCAGAGCTTTACTGCTACTTGTCATTAGTTATGTTAATTCAAAAGGAGGAAAAAAAGGAGACCTTTAGACTGATGAGAATACATTGACAGTCAAAACCTTTCCTGGAATATTAATAAAGGATTATATGAGATTCCTCTCCAAACAGCAAACAGATCCTGTTTTCCCTGCAATAAGCCAAAAGACCTTCCATCCATAATGATCCAAAAATCTTTGTGAAAAGATTTAAAATACTTAAATATTTAAAATATGAAGTGCTAAATAGAAAAAAAATCAAACCTAATGTGAGCTTTCTTCATAACAGATTTTGTTGATAGTTATTAAAATGAAATTCCAAGAAGGTGCTGCAAATCCCATACAAAGGGCCTTGGAGCAGGGAAAACTTAAGGAAAAAAACCACTTTTCGTCTGGGTGTTGCTGGATGCACTCTGCAGAATCAGATTCTGCATAACCTTTGTTATGGTTGTTACAGGCATTTCATCACCTCCCTAAGTGCACTCAATAAAGAAAGAAGCACAGACTGCTCTGGAAGGTCTTCATCCTGCAGAGACAGGTTTTGAAGGGGAAGGGAGTCTCCAAGCAAAGTCTCCATGTAGACACAATGACTTATATTTTTAAGTCCAGTTTTCGAACTCTCTCTTTTTTTTTCTCCTATTAATAATTTTTTAACGTGTCCGCAAGTCCTTTTTTGGGCTAGAGACCTATCTTCTATCCTCGAGGTAAAATCATGCAACTCCTCTGCAGACACCAGAACTGAATGATTCAATGTATATTAAATTATATTAAAATCAGCCCACAAGCTGATTGACAAAGTCAGTTTCAGAATAGATACTGTAAGTTTAGCCCAGAATGTCCAAGGAATCTCACGACACTATGATAAAAATGGTAGCAGAAATGTTACTTGTACTTTTTATCTGACACTCCCTGTGTGATTTCAAAAAAACTCATTATGGAAATATGTATTCAGCATCAAGACACATGAAAAAAGAAAAACCATTAACACATTTTAATAATAGGCCATCAATAATAGTATTGAAGTTCCTAAGGAAAAGCACACTATACAATGCTTATTTTTCCTTGTACAAAAGGACTGAGCAGAGAATAATGTGCAACTGAGCAGTAATTAGAATGATAAATGTCTGCAGAGTTGTTCTGTCACTTTATGCTGACTAACACTGATAGAAAGGTGGCTACCAATGACAGCTGTAATATTTTAAACATAGGTAGTAGCTATGTGTATTGAGTACACAAGCTTACAAACCCACCTTTGCTTTGAAATCACATAAAATCCTAAAAGCAATGAGAAATTTTTTAATTGAGTTGGTGTTTACTGCAGAAAAGGGCAGTCTGAAGTACATGAAAAGAGATTAAATCCTCTCAGAAAAGTTATCTAAGGTGCAAGGTGAAGAGTGTCTGCAAAATCTTTCCACTATGACAGAGGCAGCATTGGCTTCTCCTTAGGAAGGAAACACTTTGCAGTCCAGAGCATAAAATGTGAGAGCTGTGATGTGTAAAGCACTGAATCAAATAGACCTGTGATTCATGATACTTAAGACAAGTCCAAAGTCTTTTATTTATCTCCCATGAAATGGAGACAACTGGTTGTGTGCAGGTGATTGAGAAGTGACATATATCACCCTAGAAAAAATCCCATTTATTTTCTCACCTGGAGACATGGAAAAACAGTAGAGGCGGGGGTTTACAGGGATTTAGGACTTTAAAATGAGGGTGATTTTAATGAAGAAGCATTATGTCTGCACATTCATGTACTTTTATGCAAATATTTGCAATAGAAGAATTTATATGGCATAAGAATACTAATTTTCAGTCATAATTTCTTAGATTGTGATATCTCTGACATAGAGTCTTCCTCAAACTGTAATTTTTCTACTTTTTTTTGCCAGCAGCCCATCTCACTGGTGTGCTGTGTGTGGAAGGAGGCCAGCAATAAACATTGATAATACACCTGAATATACAGAATTGCTGGAAAGGCTCACAATTTAATTCCAGTTTGTATGTGCTGCTGCAAGTGAGGAAACACCCATTGAAATGTTTCCCATGTTGAAACCTTGCCTACAGCTCGAATGAGTATGGAAAGCCCTAACCAACCTAAGAGAGGATTAAAACAGTTACTGAGCATAGTTTTCTGTCAACCCAGAACAAGTGCTTGAACAACAAAGTGAGTTCATATATTCCCCCAACTTTTACTGACCCCAAGGGTGATGTGCAGTCTCACCCTGCTTGCCCTGTAGCAGAGGACACTATAAGAAGCTCCTAGAGGCAATTTAAGTCTAGCTGGGGACTGTCCTCTTTTTATAAACAGCAATAAATCAGCAGTAACTAACCAATGAATTCACATCGTGAATCCACATTTACAAATTTGCATTAATGTGGGATAATGTCAGTGAGAAGCATCACAGGCCCTAGGTCACTTAAGGCTATGTATACCCTTGGGGCTACCCAATTTTATGTATTTCTATTGGCCCTGAGAAGGTCTCTGGGGTTTCTTATGATAACAGTCCCAACCAATTCCATCTTATAAATCATTTTACATAAAACCCTGAGCTAGGCTTGACATTCTTGTTTATGTCCTAGTTAGTACAATGGAGGAGCTTAATGTATAATGAAGGAAAGGAGTGTCTGAATCCTCCAGTTAGAGTTAGAAAATTACTTACTGAATCTTAGTTTCTCATGCATTTAGAGTCTACGAGTTTGTCACATGAGGGGAGGATAGTTTGTATTACAGTGGCTGTCATCTGAAAATTGTAAGATGTTTCGGTGGTGTTTGGACGGTCGGGACGGATGGAGACGAGAGATCTCTGAAGTCCGGTTTTAGAGCATGAGGTTTATTACAAAGGGCGTGGGTACAGGGGGCCTGCTTAGAGCTGCCAGCTGCAGCTCGGAGCAGGACAGAAAAGTTAAGGAGAGCAAGAGAGAGGAAGAGCTGAAGAAGAAGGTCCCTAGAAGTCTTTTACAATACAATAAATCATCTTCTGTGTTGAATATTCTAATTTTCATCAACCAACCTAGTACAAGATACAAATCCTATAGCATTTACATACAGTGTGTAAGAATCATTGCATTACTATACTGTGTTACATTTAAAACTCTAAAACTACTCTTTGGACCCCTTCTGCCAAGCTAGCAGGGTCTGCTCTGACCCTTGGACCTGCTTTCAAGCAGAGGGTATTGTTCAATCAAGAGGGGATTACCTTCAGTGGCCATACCATTGTTTTCCAGTTGTTCAGTAACCAAGGCCTGGTATCTCGAAGTATGCTTTCATTTCTATCTGGTTCATAGTTTCCATATACTCAGCATCTTTTGCCAGGCAGTCATACTTATAAGTCTTTCCTGTTTCATCTTCCCCAACAGAAAATTATTTAAGGTGAGGAATAATATAAGGTAATAACTGCGACAGAGTTCCCTGCCAAAGATATTGATTTATCTCATTCTCGCTACCCACCTGCAGTTTATGTCACGTTTTCCTGAGTTTCCTCATATTCCAATTTTTCCCTGTCAATGTCTTGTATCTCCTGACTCCTCTTGGCTACAGGAATGATACCAGCAATGGGAATAAAAATCTTTGAGCAGAATAAATGTTTCACTCTGAGCACTTCGACCAACATCCAGATAAAAGCTGTGGTGGATGTTCCTTGGTGTGTTTTTTTTAATAGTCTGGGACAGATGGTTGCTTAGTTATCTGTTGCAGCGGCTGAACCAGCAGCTGTGGTGGCCGGGGGGCCAAAGAGCCCAGGTACTGAGGGGGCCTGCTGGTGGGCAAACTCCAAAGTGTAAGACTCCCCCTTAACTCAGTGAGAAAAGCCTTTCCCATCAGATCTTGTGATCCTATGGAGATGCGGTCTGTCGGATTGGCCAGCAGCCAGACCCCCCTTGTATCCCTTACAAGGATGTAATCCAGACTCCACTCTGCCCCCTCCTTCTCCCCATTGGTTGTTGTTATGTTACCCTGCCTCCCTTCTGTACCCCTTTGTAAGTGTGTCTGGAGAAGAAGTTTCCCCCCTTTTCATCCTTGGACTACTTGGAAGTGGTTTGGTAAATAAACTCTTCAGAACTCCATGCGAGGGCTGCCTCTACTCTTTGCTTCTAGTGCCGCCTGAGCTAGCTAGCTCAGTGTGGCTGCATGTTTCCATCACACGGGAGAGAGAGAGCTGGCTTGCAAGTGTGCCAAGAAGCACCACCAGGCGTTCCTTCGCTAAAGGAACACCTTTGGAACAAGCAGCAGCTTCTCCATCAACACCCACATGGCGATAAAGTGGCGCACCAACTTGGGGCTTCTAAAAAGTCCCTAGAAAGTCTTGGACGAAAGAAATAGGCTGAAAACACTAGAGGACCACACAGGAAGTTTTATTTGACCATCGGAGCTCTTGTGAGAGTGAGTGGAACTTTGTTTGGGTCTCCTTTTGTATTTTTTTTTGTTTTATCCTTCCCTTTTGGTGCTGGGTTGAGTTTTCTGGGTAGGACAGGTGGAATATTAGCGTGCTCAGAATGAGAGATGTATTCCCAGGTGNCAAGAAGCACCACCAGGCGTTCCTTCGCTAAAGGAACACCTTTGGAACAAGCAGCAGCTTCTCCATCAACACCCACATGGCGATAAAGTGGCGCACCAACTTGGGGCTTCTAAAAAGTCCCTAGAAAGTCTTGGACGAAAGAAATAGGCTGAAAACACTAGAGGACCACACAGGAAGTTTTATTTGACCATCGGAGCTCTTGTGAGAGTGAGTGGAACTTTGTTTGGGTCTCTTGGGTTCTGGGATAAGGTTGGGGAAAAATTAACTCTGCTTAAGACAGAGCGGAGACAGCTCAGTAGGAAGATTTTTCCCTTTGTTGGTAGTTATATATAAATCAGTTCAGAATTCGGAGACTGGGTCGGGAGAGTTGGGAAGTTTGGATCCCCCCATGTCTGTTACCTCTCTGTCTCTTCCCCCTCCCTGTGTCCCCTCTCCCTCTGACCCTCAGGAGAGATCGGAAGATGTTACACGCTGTATAGTGCAGGGGTACAGCAGTCCCTCTCCCTCTTCTGGGTCTCCCCTGTCCCCTTACTGAGCTGGGACTGATCACCCTGGCTCGGGCGCTCCCCTAACCCTCACCCTGACCCCTAATACCCCTCTGTGTTGGCTCTAGGTAGCAGGCAAGATGGCGGCTACCTCATGGCTGGCCACACCGTAGTGCCTTCTCCTTCTACTTCGTGTCTTCCCATGCCCACTGAAATCCCTGGCCCCTCCCTAACTCTGCCCCCTGCGTTGCTCGGTGTTCCTATGTCAGAACTCCCCCCCGCATCGGTGGGTGTAACCGCGTCGGCTCCTCCCCTTACCATCAGGTGTTTCCCCCCAGCGGCAGGCTCCACCCTCATCTATGCCCCCTTCCCCGATGGTCCTGCCCCAGGACACCCTGCCCCGTGGGCCCCTACGTCACTGGGACAGCGGGCGGGGGTGGCGGCTGCACGGTGCCAGGCCACCATCCTCCCGCCGGCTCCTGCACTGCTGGAACTGGGAGCGCAGGCGGCGGCTGCGTGGGGGAAAGCTCCCGTCCCCCAGGCCGGACCTGCAGAGCCGTGCCAGCCCTGGGCTGGACGTGCGGGACAGGGAAGTCCCTGGGACCGCGCGGACCAGCCTGCCCCCGGGGTATCGGTGCGGAGCTGCAGCTCCACGCGCCGCATGGCACAGGAACAACGGCGCGAGCCCTCCCTCTCCTCCGGTTCCCATGCTACTGAGACCGGAAGCGAGGCTAGTAGCAACGGGAAAGATGCCATCTTAGCAGGCCCAGCAGAAGAAGAAGCTACAAAGGCAACTTCAGTGTGAGAACTCAGCCGGCACCGATCTCCAATGTCAACACCAACCAGCTGCCTCATCATTTTAAATTTAACTATTGGGCATTGTTTTACCATTTTTCTGCTGTATAAAAATTAGCTGTAAGAGTCCATGGGAACAGCCCTTCCCTCTTCAATTTAGTAAGAAAGGGGGAAATGTAGTGCTTTACTTCCCCACTCCTGTTCTTGCTAAATGCCTGCCCTTCCCACACTGTCCTCCCTTCCCCGCCCCTAGTCCTGGACACTCCCTTGGGTTTTCCCTATTGGTTCTGCTACCCCAACTCCGCCCGTGTACCGCCCCTGCGCCCTGAAACCATTAGTGCATGTGCTCTTTCCGCCCCCCTCATCCCTATGTAAAATCCCGGGCTCCAGACCAGGTGCCTTCTCTCTGCCTTTGGGAACCAGCATGTTACCTTGTGAGTAAAGATCCTCTGGGGTGCCCATGTGGAGACCCTTCTCGCCTCCTTTATCGCCGCTGTGTTCTGGAGCCGACGGCTAGCCGGAACATGAGCGCGGGGCTGCTCAGAAGGGCTACAGGAAGTGGAACAGCCGCTCTCCCCGTTAAAGCCTTGCAGCGCTCTCCGGGAAGGTTTGCGGCTTGCCATACCGTCGCAGAAACAACAGACCGCAGCAATTATCCAAATCCCAATTTTCATCCTACCCTGAATGATTCCAAAATAGTCTTTCCTCAGGAAGTCATTCTGAGCACTGCCTTCCAAACCTTTCTGACTGGGCTTTGCAATAATTGAAAAGTATCGTACAGCTTAGCTAGCAGCCAAAACTGCAGGTGATGCTTCCAAAGCCCTCATCCCGCATTTACAGAGTCAGGGATCTGGATTTACATAAGGACAGCTTTGCAACTTCACCTTTCCCTCTTCTAATTAACCCCTGCTTGCATTATACTTTGTGTGGGGATTCATTACCTGTTTTATTGATAAATTTTGATAAGCTTCTTAAGTTGTTTAGAAACAAAAGGTGATGGTAGTCTAGGGAATCTTTAAAGTGGCAAAGTGTTTGCTTTGTGAATCTCTGTTTTGAAAGCCATGTAGGCAATGCTTGGGCTTAGCAAATGCAAAAGCTATAAAACCTTAATTGCTCCTTCCAACACTTTACAAAATAACTTCTCTTACTATTGTGCTCTTTGCAAGAAATTATATTCATGGTATAAGTGGAAAACATACTTTAGAAGAGTATTTCCCTTACTTATTTTCAAGTTCAGAATGATGCTCAGGTGCATTCACAAAAAGTAATTAGAATCTACATTAAAGGAATTCTTTTAAGGTCTTTTTGTCCAGCTCCTGCTCGAAGTAGGGCCAACTTAAATGTCAGAGCAGGCTGCACAGAGCTATTCCCAGCTGAAATTTGAAAACCTCCAAGAATAGAGATACCCAGATTCTCTGGGCAATCTGTTCTTACATTGAACCACCCTCATGGTGAATTTTTTCCTCATATCCAGTTTCCTTGCAACTTGTGACTGTCACCTCTTCACTGTGCACTTCTGGGAACAGTCTGAATTTTGATATTCTCCCTTTGGGGAGGGGAGGTAGCAATTAAATCTTCCTTTGTCTTCTCTTCTCCAGAGTAAGCAAACCCAGCTGACGCAGTCTTTGATCCTACATCACGTGTTCCAATCTCTACTCTCTCTTTGTGATCCTCACAACATTTATGACAAGTGATACAGTAAATAAGTAATGCAAACCAAATTATTTTTGCATTCCAGCTGGAGTAAGATAAAGAGGTAATAGTTTTTGCAGTGTTTTTGTGCAAGTTTGAATAGAAAATAACACCAATAATGGAACTGGGCATGAAAATACAAGGAGGGAGCAGGGGTATCACTGCATCCCACTAGCCTTTAAGTCTTGATCCCCTGCACTATCCCTGAGAGGCCATAAACATAATATGGCACTGCAGATCCATTGCACCTTGCACTTTTGAATACCCTAAACATAGGTGGAGAGCAGTGGAAGAAGCAGAACACTGACTCTAGCTGATGCTCTGTGAGAGATATGGCAAGATGACCTCAGGGGGATCCAGTCCCTCAAAAAGCCACCATCCAGCCCCACAGGAGGCTGCAGGCTGGGATGTCCTAAAACTAATGGAAATCACTTACTGGACTTACCCGAGCTGCACAAGTTGCTTGCAGTTTCCAGAAATGGTGCCTTATTTAAAACAGCCTGATTCATCACTTTGTTACAGAGGTTTAATGGGGTGGTGAATCACATTCATCATTTCCAAAAACTTAGAAGCGTTGGTAGAACTTCTCTCAACTCATAAACTTTAATATTTATTTTAGGATAATAATTTACTTTTAAATTTAAGAAGAAAATAACACCCAGTAATCATAATTAGGGGGAAATAGCAAAATATTAATTTTCTGGAAACACGGTATACCAAGAAAAAGAAAACTTGTGACATTACTGATTTGTATTTTTGGCTTGAGATTCGTATAGCCTGACACTTTTTGCCATGTTTAGGTATGAATGCAATGAAAAACATTATTTCAAGACTTTAATTCCTGTAATATCTCATTTCTGGAGGGGTTTTTTTTACTGACTGCTTGTTATAATGTTCAAAATCCCATGCCCTTTTTTTTATCCAAATCCTGTTAATTTTCTTCTTCTTCACTTTCTTCATCCATTTTATCTTATCCAGCTTGCAAGTAGAAAGGGGAGAGAGGAGCAGGAAAAGGTTTAAGGGGCGAGGCGAAAAACAGTACATACACTTTAATTCTCTATTCAGGTATAAAAATATTCTGCAAACATTTTCAATTTTGTTATGGAAAACATTTCAACCAGCTAGAAGTTTAGGTGAAAATTGCCTCAGGTAATTCTGTCAGGAACAGAAGATAGATATCCTCATCTTCCCTAGGTGTGATGTTTGGCAAATAAAAAGAAAAATTGTGGCAGACTAAAGTGACATGTCCTTTCCCAATTCTTTCTATCGTCTATTAGCTGGAAGAGAACTGCTTGATGTTTTTTCTTTTTTCTTTTCTGATCTTTCTCCCTTATTTAAAAGGAATAAAAACAACTGGGCTGGAAACCCTCTCACAATCTCATAAAATGCCTCTGCGTGAAACTGTGCATTTTGTTCTCCGTTCTGTGAGTTGTTATAGTATATTTTATACAGGAAAGCTTTGGGAAATATAAACCATGATTGCAGTATATGTCCTCTTGTTCTTGAAAGGCACTGTATTTAAGCAAGACTCATACCATGATTCCTATTTCTAATCCTGCCAATATCTCATTTTATGACCTTGGACAAAACTTCTCTCTGCCCTTCAGGCTACTCATCTGTTATATAGGAACAGAAATCTGAGATACTTTAGGGCATTATGAAGTTTAATCAATATCTGTAGATTCCTCTGAGATGCTCAAAGGAAATTTGTCATCAAAATGGACAGTTCATACCAGTGTAGATATACCCTATCAACCAAAACCTTCCGGAAGGCTTATCCTGAGGCAGGGAGTAGAGATCATATGCTATGTATTTGTTTAATTTACTGTCATCTGCCTACTACCAGCTGCATGCGTGAGTAGAGACAATCACTGCCCAATTTTTCCCATTCATTTGTTTTTTATAAGCAAATGCAAACAGTGAAGAAAGCATGCTCTGACACTGACCCTCGGGGCACCACTGGGCTGCCCACTTTGCCAAAGCTGGAGTTTTCCGGTTGGTTGCTGAGCTGCCATCAACCCAATGTAGTGATTTGTCTTCTCTCACTGGTTTTATACAAGACAGCAGTATGAGGAAACAGAAACTTCAAACTAGGAAGCCCTCGCTGTGGGTGGGATCTCACTGGGAGTGCAAGGTAAAGGAGAGGCGAAGAAGCAGGAGAAATTAATCCATCTGAAGGATGTTTTATTCTGTGAGTGCATTATCAGCCTTAATGAACCAGTCACTGCCTAGGCCAGTGGGGTGGCCAATGACCGGCATTTTTTAAGCTTTTTTAAGATGACCATCTGTTGGTACTGCTGTTGAACATGCATTAAAAATATGTATTTATTTATTTATTGATAAACTTCATATGATGATAGTGTTACTCAAAAAAAAGGCATATTCAGGGCCACACACACAGTTGGCATCTGTGTTTATATTTCTCTGTTTCTTGCAATCATGGGCATTAAATTTATCAATATGTTAACGCTGGGTCAGAAGAAAGCAGGTATTTGGATGGGAAATTGTTATATAACAGTTTAGCTTGAAGGGCATTTTCCAGATGTGAAATGCTCATAATTCACCAAAATTAACTGGGAAGTCTATGATTTTCTTGAATTTTTCACAGGTTTGCATCATGTACGGAAGATAGACATTTCCTAGCTCAAGGCTTTCATAGATGCCTCTAATTAGGTCAGTGTGAAAAAATAGCTTACTGAAACATGCCTTGAGGTACATAGAATATGTATATATTGATCAACAGGTATTCATCTCCTGGCAGAAGTTTGTAGTTACATGATTAGTTGATATGCTAGGTGCCAAATGTAGATGCTTTTCCTTTTTTATTGCAAATATTCCAAAATAGACCCAACTAAACTAAAAGTGCAAAACCCACAACTATTGCCACCTACTGTTGTTTTCCTTCAGGAAACATTATTGGAGTATAGTTTACAGCATGTCAGCACTTGCTAAGAAAGGTAGCTGAGAGGTGGAAGTCTTCCGCTACAGGTGAATTTTCAGTCCTTTCCAAGTATCTGCCTGCAAACAGGAATGCACAGCCAGGGATGACTGCTGAGCTTTCTGCAGGATGTTGTCCAGATCATGACTGCACCATTGTACAGCCTGCTTCCTCTGAAATCCTCTTTTACATATGGAGGCTGCAAAAACGTCTTCCAGTTATTCACATTGTCAGCCTCCATTCTCCTCCAGTCATAGAAGCTGCACTTATCCCTGTTTTATAATTACATGCTCATAGAGGGTTGTGAATTGTTTTCTTTGGGATTAACACTCCTGTGCCAGTATCCCAGGCAGTCAGTCACTTCCTGGGATTAATACTGTCCGACCTTCTTCAGCATTGATCAAATGCACTTGCTTCATCCTTTGCCTTGTTGCCACCTGTCCCTTCAGTTGTGGATAGGGTTAATACAAGTTAGACACCCAAGCCAGTCTACAGAGGGAAATCCTTCCCAGAAAAAGGAGCTGCAAGAGGTGCATAATCTCCTGAAACGTTGACATAGGCTACACCTTACAGGCAAAGACTGTCATTTAAACTAAAAAAAGGCAAATTAAATAATAATGAAGTTTTAGTTTAGACATCCAAGTTGAAAACTGAGAAGACCTGATATGTGGCAGCCTGATGTTTCATTTTCCTCTGCCTTTTTAAAAATACGATTGGCGGAATATTTCAGATCTAAAGTATTTTATTGCAATAATGTAAGTATTTATGCAGTCTCCTCCCATGCTGCTCCATCTCTTTCAGCCATCCCTCCTCCAGGCTGAGATGCAGGTTGAAATGTGGATCTTTGTTCAAATAAATTACGTCAATAGAATTATGTACACAGCTGTTAACTGAACGGTGATTTCAGCTGCTAGTCTGATGATCACACACCACTTACTTCTTTCAGTTCAGGTGATATTTGGTTGGGTTAATAATGTACTTCATGTAAGTGTTTCAATTATCCAACACTCCTGAATTCAGGAAAATTCAAATGGGCATAAGATGAAGAGATAAAGCAAAAACGTAAAAATGGAGGAGCTAGGGTTTTATCTGAAGAAAACATCAATTGCTGTGCACAAAGTCTTTAATCTTAAAAATTACAAGTCAGTTCAAGCCTTTACTTCATTTTTACTCACAGCATAATAATTACTGCTCATTTCTTGAAGGGAACAATTACTTCCTTCCCTTTCTTTCTGAGGGTCACATCACAGTGACCTGTGTACAACACATATTTCTTTCATCCCTGCATCCTCTGCAGAAGCGCAGTGAGTGGAAAAGGGGCAAGAAAATCAGAAAGAGAGAGTCTTTTTGCAGAGGGACGTGCAAATGAGCAAGAAGAAAGGCAATGAATGGGGAAAGAGAAGAAAGAAGAGTAGATGAAAGTGGTGAGTAGACTAAATAGCCAGATTTGTGGTACCTGGCAAGCTGCTAACAAGAGGATGGTGTTGCCTTTTATTATACACAGGATCGTTGATCTAGGATTTGAAAAAGCTGGAGCTCCTGCCCCAGTACATCTCCAAAGGATTGCTATTTTTCTCAACCTATTATGGATGTTCTTAACCTGCTCCCTGCAATGCCAAGCACTTCATCTCACTGGACCCCATGGCCATCTACGCTGAAGACACTCCCATATCATGTCTTTTCCTAACGTCTGAAGTCTGTTCACATGATAGTGGAATTTGGGATAATAGGTGCATAGCCACAGCCAAATCCTGTCAAGTGCACTCCATAAAAATGGAAAGGGTCTTGGTGTCACTAGTGCCACAGAAGGAGGTGTTCAGGGTGGGGTCTGGAGATGATGGGGACATTTGCTTCAGAATTGCACTCCAGGCCTGAAACAAAACACTAAACAACATAATAACAGCTGAATTCAGGTTTGTAGAAGAAGGAGATTATTACAAGCAGTGGAGTTTACTGAAGAGCAAGGAGCAATGGAGTCACTCAGACTTATGAATTGTACAGGCCATGTTTGATTTCACATATATTCTGCTTTTTCCCCTTTTCTTACATATGGCATGATATTCTGATTTATGTCATGGGACTTAAAGGCCTTAGCTAGCTACAGAAGCTCAATTCACTTATCTGAATCCTAACTAATTATTTGTATATTATGACAAGGAGTTTCAGAGCTTAAGAATTGTATTTAAAAAGCAAGTCAACAACTTTTTTGCGTTGTCTCATTGCCAGCTTTCCAATTTCATAAGCCTTTGTTTCTGATTTATGAGACAGCTTTAATGGAGATTTCCAGACGAACTTCTCTATGTTGCTACTGATTTTGAAGATTTCATCCAGTATGTTCCATAAGACAATATTGAAGGGAAGTTTGAAGTGCTTACTATTTATAATGGATTTGCTATGAACTAGGTTCTCATTTGAATAAATGGATCGTGCCATATTTTCATTGATCTTTTTAATGAAATAGCATTTAGGACATTTTTTTACTACCTCCACTGCATGGAAAGCTTTATTCTCCAAAAGTCTTTGCTCATAATTCCTACTGAACCTTTCTTGAGGCTGGATGACAAGTACAAGGCACAGCACTGAAGGTATAAATGACCCTTTGAAATTACTCACTTTGTTTTCAGTCTCATTCCTATTTATTACTGAGCCAATCTTTGCTCTCCTAGCAGAGGAAGATAGAGTTCCTTAAATCATGCCTATTGTAGTAGTGGAGCTGTATAATAAAAGCCATTGGACTGCCCGAATTTTCTAGGTAACAGAGGATGGTGGCACAAATTCTGTCTGCTCAATGCCTCAACTTTTGCAGACAGGCTGGCTTTAAAACTTTTTGACAGTCAAATGTTACATTATAAATTGAAATATGTGTGTGCATTTCTAAAGGATTAGTGACTAGCCATGTACTTCAAATTATGAGGTTATGGTGTAGTTTCCCTTTCGAGGTATTAAGGTTTTTAAGGTTTATTTTTCCTGCCATTTCAAAGTCATTCAGAAGTATCCATCTAATACAGTCATAGAAAAATTACTCTCCTTCTTTTTTTCCTTTTGAGTTCAAAACAGTCTGACCTTTAACTTCCTTAGGTCTCCAGAAAGACTGAGGAAGATGGCATCCTACATGTGAAATCAAAATGGGTAGGGTACTATTTCTCACAGAAGGTTTTAGTTCTGCTGGAATTTTCATTGTTTATGAGAGATATTTGTAACCTTTACCCTTCTTGCCATTAGAATTCGTCTAACCTTCTTGTATACACATGCAGTGACAAACAACTTTTAAATCAGACCAGTTATCTATTAGCCCTGTAATCAGGGAAGGACTGTCACAGCAGTCGCAGCAGCCCACCACTGGAGCCCATCAGAGGAGAAGGCCCTTGTGCTCAGGTCACAGTCTGGAGAGTTGCCAGTGAATACCCATGTGCCTGACATGTGAATCAAATTACCATCCTACAAGCGGTGTCCAGAGAAAAACTTATCTCATTAATTATACATGGAAATTGAGATCCAGCAACATCTGATGAGGTTCTGTATTTCAAGCCTTGGTTTTCAGATGCTGTCAGCAGCAGATCAACAATCTAATTAAAATGGCCATCAAAGCAGATCTGAAATACATTAAATGGTTCCCATTAATGTCATATTTAATTTAGTGGTTCAGTGTTGAAGATGTTCATTTCTGTCCTTTGCTAGATTTTGAACTTCTGGGCAAGTTTTATAAATGATATTTACATCTCAAGAAATATAAACACACTGTTTACATATCTGATATCTCTTCTGTCTTTTCACTCCCAGCTTTATTGCATCTGGGTTGCCAGCTACCCCTTGGTTACTTCTTCAGAACACCCTGAGAAACTGAGAAGGAGTGGGGGAATTGCAAACAGGGGGAATGACATCAGGTTTTTTTGCTGTTTGTTCTCTCTGTCCTTCACAGCAGGTTTTTTGTCTGATTGTATAACTGAGTTCAGTCGAGTGATAAGACCTGAGGGAATGGCCTGAAGTTGTGTCAGGGAAGGTATAGGTTGGATATTAGAAAAAGCTTCTTCACCCAGAGGGTGTTTGGGGGCTGGAACAAACTGCCCAGGGAAGTGGTCACAGCACCAAGCCTGACAGAGCTCAAGAAGCATTTGGAAAACACTCTCAGGCACATAGTGTGACTCTTGGGGATAGTGCTGTGCAGGGCTGGGGGTTGGACTCCATGATCCTGATGGGTCCCTTCCAACTCAGCATATTTTGTAATTCTGTGATTCATTGACACGATGGGATGGCTGGCCCTTCCCAGTAACCATCAGTTTTCCTTCTGACTGGTGTGCACTAGAACTCACTGGGTACTGTGAGTAAGGAAGACTGAGTTGCAGTCTTTGATAGAAATAGCTTGTTAGAGGTCAGGTGAGATGTGAAGGTCTCAATTGGGAGCACTGTAGAATTAGTTTGCTGTTCTTTCCTTGTGGGATAGTCAGGAATGGAAAAGGCATCTGTCACTAAACCCCTCCCCCCACACAGAAGAAGAAGAAGAAGAAAAAAAAATGTATTCTGACACGGTATGTTTACCTCTTTTTTATCTTTTACAGATGGCTGCGTTTTTATTTTAAAGCAGATTTGTGTAATAGAATGGAGGGAAAAACAAACCTAAATATGAAAAAAATTTATTGAAAGCACAGTTGTGTGATCAGTGTGTACATTTTGCCTATGTATACATTGCCTTACTCTAAAATAGCATCTTCTAAGGAACATGTGGAAACTTTACATTATTGATCTTAGCGTGACAAGAAATCACAAGTTTTGTCTAATAAAACTGACAAAATTAGAAAAACGCCTCTGCTGAATACTTTAAGACACTATGAAGGCTTCAATATTCAGAAGAATGGAAATATTTGGCATCTTTGTTTATCCAGGAAAGATGTCAAATAGTATAGCAGAATTGCAGCCAAGAAGAAATTGGTGACTTGCCCAGAAACATTTTTTCATTACCCATGAAAACTAAATTTTTTCTTTCAGATATCTAACTCTAGCCACCACTTAAAGAACAATATAAATTAGGATAACACCAAAAATACTTCAATAAGTTGGAGGCATTTGAATTTTGGAGAGAAGCAACAGAATCATTCTTTTATAGTGGCACAATAAGGAACTTTTACATAAGCGCACACCAAAAAGTCAGTTACTACTAGATGGAATAAAGATCAAGTGTTTGAAGATTATAAACACTCTATTACAGGAAGAGCGATTCAAACTGTGCCCATCTAAAATAAATGGGGTGGAATGCAGCAAGACTCAGATGAATGTTAGCATGGAATATTTTGCAGTTTTAGGATATTAGAATGTCAGAATCCGTTACTCTGGAAAAATCACCCAGAGCAAATCTCATCTCATTATCTAAAAGAGGATTGGGAAAAAATCATGACTTTTTAGAACTACATGTGTATCTCTGAAAGGGAGTAAGTCTTTAATTTTGAGCAAGTCAAAATTTTTTGCCATGAGTGGGATTATATGGCATTAGTAGTTTACTGAGCCTGTTTACAAAGAGAAGCAGAGATGTGCTTAACTTAAATTAATTATTTCCCTGTAATATGCTAGCAGAGCAAGTCAGCCTTGTAATAACTGTAGCTTGCCTTTGTAGAACACTGATCTTAGATGTGAACAACCCTTGGACATTTTGGCTGTATCTATACCAGTAAATGAAAAAGGAAGACTCCTAGAGGCTCTAATTCAGTCATCCATACCATAGTATTGTTGCAATGGTACCTGATCCACTTTTGGACCAAAGGCCTAGCACTGTCACTTTTTTGGGTTTTTGAGGGGGCAGAAAATATGGTTCCTACAACCCTGAAATTTTCCTTGTGAATGTGTCATTTCAGCTGAACCATTCACAAGTATTTTGCTAGCAAAGCAAAAAATTGTTGCTTTCTGATTGAATTGAACTATATTCTTGGCAGCTTTCAGGAACTTCCTGTCAAAATTCTACAGTCAAATTAAAGGAGAAATCAAGGGTGATTTTTCTACTTTTCTGATTTGACTTTCCTTCTGTGTACAGCACTTTTTTTTTCTTTTTAGTGCCAGTCTGCTTTTCTCTCTGAAATCATTGATAAATCCTGAAGAATTAAGTTTTTTATTTGGAGTACAAAAAGTTCACATAAGATTACCTGGAGAAAAGATTATTTTAGGCTCCCTACAAAGACATCCTTCCATTGCCAGTAACAGTATGATATAGTTGTTCTGGGAAATATTAATCACACAGATTGACTAGACTTTTAAAATATAATGTATTGGTCTCCAATGGTTTAGCAGTATAATTGGTTTATTTACAATTTGATAATTTTGATTGTATTAGGAAAAGAAACTGTCTTCAATAACAAACAGCTTTAGGTGTTTGTACTTCAGAAAGAGAAGTGAAGGAAGGACCCTCTTGCCTTCATGGTTTCTTTGCTTCCTGCTGTTTTTGAGTTTGCTTTCTTGCTAAACTTGTCAATTTTAGATGTGTATATCAAAGACATACATTTTGTAGAATTCTCTAAACCGCACTTGATTTCAGGCAATAATGTGCCTTTATTCTTTTTCTCTTGTTTCTTTTTTTTTTTTTCCAAGTATTGTCCTATTTTTGGGGGGTTAGGAGGGGGAGTAGAATATTTTCTGTGGCTGCAGAGAAAAGACCAGGTTCTCATCTGGAGAGGAAGAATCTGTCTCTAATGTTTCCCTAATGTCTAATTTTAATAGATAGGCCAGGGAAACCATGGGGTTTTTTTTCTCAGGAAACATCATCTGAATTGGATAGCAAAGAAAAACAGATTGGAAGAAGAATTAAGTTACACTTAGTGATTATGCTGCTGCAGAAGCACTTCCAGCACATTTTGGGGTAACTGTATTACTTCTGCCTTTCCTAGAGGCAGGGAGTATATAGAAATGCACTTAAACTGTGATCAGATCCTGTCCCCCAAGGCTTGTATTTCTCACTGTAGGTAAGCAGGGAGCCAGGATTAGTGAACGAGTGCAATAAGACTCAGAAGTTCTGATGTTTTTTCTGTAGGTAATACGAGCACAAAATCAAGTTCCAATTTATCGCTACCTACCAACACCCTGTTTAGCCTCTTCCAGAATAAGATAGCTGCTCCACTAGGTGATTTATTCCGTACTTTTAATATAATTTTACTTTTTAAAAAAGAATCTTTGAATCAAGTGCCTCCTGCACTGATAAATCTGACATTCTCTGCCCTTTGAATACTTTCTTAGACATAACTGGGGTTAGTGAAGTTAATGTGTTAAAAGATACAGCCAGATTTCCTTTCAGAGACAGAAAACTACACATTGAATTTAAGTCTGCTGAAATGTGTCTAGGTGTACACTCAGGGGGAAAAAAAAGATTAAATATTCCAAGTGTTATGTTTTTACAATACAACACAGAACAAAGTGTGAATAATCAGAATATTCTGACGTGTGAACTGACAGAAACCAGAGTAATGTGACTCCCCTTCCTCCGCTGATGCTTACAAGAACTATCTTGCACTGCTTCTTACAATTTTTCTCTGAGGATTTCCAGGTTCTTTGTAAACACAGACAAATCAAGACTCCTAAGGAAATAGCTCTCTGTACTCCAACCATGCATATAATCTAAATGTTTTCTTTACATATGCTGTAACAAATCTCACAGAAACAGGTCTCTGGAAAGAGCTCTTGTAGGCAGGAGCCCTCTCAGCCCACACAGGTGGCAGGGGATGCTGGGCTCCCGAGGGAACAGCAAGTGTGCATGTGACAGTGCATCATCTGCTTCTGTGCAGAAAGCTTCATAAATTGTTACATTTGGCACTGTCAGCTTATGTTTGCTTTCTGTGGTCAAATACTTTTGAGGCAGGATCCAGGTAGTCTGATACTCAACTGATACAGTGTCTGGGTCTCTTGAATCTTTTCCATTCCAGTAAAGAGGAAAAAGAATTTATTGCAGCCAACCTTGTTGAACTGCAACTTGAAAAAAAAAACAAACCTATGCATTTAAACTACGATACCTCTTTATTAGACTTGTATCTTTTATAGTCCTATGCAATTAACCTCACATGGCTGAGTCAAGACTTTGACCACAGTACTACCCAGTTACTTCAGCCAAGGCTGTGATGTAATTGAGCATTAAAGACTTAATCACTAGCATCATTGTGATTGTAGAGCATGTCTGAGAACGACTGCATGGTGTGAAACCTAATAATGCACTTCCAGACATAGCTTATTAATGGCACATGCATGGGACATAGTGTCTGGAGACAGTTTTTCCCTATGAGCATAGCTAGCTGAGTAAAACACATACGGATAATTCAACACTGTTGTCACCAACATGTAGTTGCAAAAGCTGAGTGTTCAGATGTTTGCATACCACCGACACATGTGCTGACAAGGCGTGTGAGTAATGCTCACCGAAACTCCTGCTATCAGTTTCCTCTGAGTAGTGAGTTTCCTGCTCTATGATTATGGATGTATTTTCCTATTGATTTGAAATAAATACAGTTAATTAATGTTTCTCTGGAGAATCCTCCACTGAGTGTCTACAGCTCCCATAGGGAGGTGATAGTGCAGCTGCAGTAATGAAGGTGGCAAAATAGCTCCACAGTTTAGAAAAAAGGAGTAAAAATACATTTTGCTTACTTAATCTTCTCAGTGTATTTCAAAAATCCTGAGTTAGGTGTTTGAAGCCTTTATTGACTCTACAGCAGAAGTGAACTTTCCACACTGACATGCAGACAGCTGCAAGCAGGTGGGTGTTTTGCTGTTTTCATAATGCATAAAATGGTCTAGAGAGCTAGACACCTTGCTCAGCATTTCTGAAGGTTTCAGATGAGTGCAAAACTGACTGCTCAGCCTATTACTAAATCATAAAAATGTGCTTATTTTGCTTGTTCAGTATGGACTACATACACACAGGTTTTTTTCCATCTTGCTTATCCACAAAGCTAGGTGGCTGTGTATCCACGTATATGGGCAATGAAGGCTTAAAGGATACAGCTCTGGTAGCATATTCAGAGAACTAGGATAACTGTTCATATCTGTGAACATGGAGGCCTGCAAATGCATTGTAAAATCCATGCACAAAAAGCTCACATTAGTGCCTTATGCCATCATAATACTCTGGTGAGTTGCAGAACCTCTGTGCTGTAGGACCTCATAATGGAAGACTCTTCATTTTGGTCCCTGGAAGAAGCTCAGCTTTCATACTGAAGAGCTACAGCCTGGGTTCTATGCATGTGGGTACTTACTTCTCAGTAACTCTTTGGCCCCTGGCATTTCTTCTGCTGTGTTAACCATAGCAGAGGATTCAGTGTGACAGAAACTGATTAAAACCAGCCTTGCCATGTATGGTACCAACAGCCTACAGTCATCTGATGATAAAAAATTTCCATCACATGTTTTGAGACTAACTTCCAAGAGGTTGAAAAATACATTCCTTTCATCAATCCCCTGAGTAACGACTACTGTCATCATTACATTGTGTTAGAGGTGCTGTCTGATATCATAGCAAAATTAGGGATTTCTCCCACTGTAGTGTGTCTTGGTGTATAGTATGAAATACACAGCCTGTACTTGTGGCTCAGAGAGTTTTCACCATAAGAAAGGGTGGTGGAGTGATAAAATGGGTAGCTGTCTGAAAAAGACTCTCTGGCTCTTTTTAATTCAAGCACACAGACAAAGAACAGTTCTGCTCAATCTCCATGTACAGCATAATAAAGATAATTTATAGTCAAGTGAAACAGAACTTGAAGACAGATTTCATGGAGTAGTTATTCTGAAAAAATTAGATTTTGCTTTAAATATGTGGGATTTCAATAACAGGTGTAAGGTGTTTGTAAATGGTGGTGTTTTTGTAACTAGTGCTGCTGGAGCAGCTTTGTTGCAGCTGTATCTATACAATTTCAGCATCTCATTCAGTTATGAAAAGCAGAAAGAGGATCACACACTGAAAAATACCTCAGATATCCATATGAATTTCTCTATTTTTTTAATGACCTTGGTATTGCAAATACCAGGATTTTTTTTCCTTAGGTGCATTTAGGGCACTTATGAAGGTCACATTTTTGGGTTAGCCGCCTTCTGAGTAACCTCAGGGTGTTTCATCTACATTTAAATCATTGGAGTTGTGAGTCCAGGTTTTATTCTTTTTCCCTTTAAATTTGTTCAGTGCAGAGCTCTCTTCTCTGCCTTAGCCCTCCAGGACATCTCACTTCTTGGGTCAAAGAAGGATTTTGCTGAATCTGAGTTTTGGGCATTTGAGCATTTAGGCATTTCTGAGGTGCTCTGTGCTGTTAGACCAAAAGAGTAAGTTAGCAGCCTCATCCTTGTTCTAAGGGCATGCATTCAATTGAATTATGATAAGCTATCATATCTTCACACAGCTTTTGCCATTATATTAAATTGATGGACTTTTCAGGAACTTTCCCTCAAGATTCTCCTTTCAAAATGTTCAATGCTTCCCATGACTCAGATGAGATTTAAAGCAGCAGACCTAATTTCATTAGCAAAGTTTCATCCGTGTTAAATTTCTTGTAGCTATGTGTCTTTCATTTGAGAACTCTTACTCTCTTGGATTAGAGACAGAAGTATTGAGAGCTGGCGTTTTCATAACAGCAATGCAAGTATTGTTTTGTGTACACAGGAATGAAAGCAGAATAAAATAGGTGCACAGGCTAAGGAGACGGTTTTGGGCAGAAAGAGGCAGACTTGCTGTCCTCTGCACTCCTGTCTATCCTGACCTTTGGGAAAATCCCCATGGAGTAATCTGTCTCTAGGATCACACATGAAATTTGTCTTGAAGATTTTTATTTGTAACAGGTAAGGAAAGAGTTACCAAGTTGCTGGTAAGCTCTAGGGACCAATGCTTGGGGTCACTCACTTGTCATCTTTAATTTAGTAGTCAGTCAAGATTTGTAGGGAATCAAATAATGCAGTAGTATAAAAATATTATTGGCATTTATGAGCTTTTTTTTCCCATGCCAAAGGCTGTAACTAACCCAGCAACAAGTACGGCTTTTCATGCTACATGCTCCAAAGCCAGAGAACCTAAGCTTAGTTATAGGCAATGCATCAATTTGGTGATAAAATAGAACGTAAAAAATTCAGAATACAGTCCTGATTTTAACAATATGTTGACCCAAATCCTAAACCAAGAATTTGCAGCAGATATTGGTTATGAATCACAAACACTACTCCTGTCTGATGGAGAATAAAGCAATGAGGGAAATTACGGTCTAAAAGAGAATATAATTGAGTGTCCTGGATATGCACAAGCCTTCTTTTTATCATCAGAGGTCTTACAGAATTCAGAAATAAACAGAACACCCAATAATTTGAATTTATCAACCTTAATCCCAAAGTAATGCTAACTGCAGTTATACCCAGAGTAGAAAGAGGTTTTTTTAAATTTTGTGTACATAAGACCTTACCAGCACCAGTCCCTTCTCCAATTTCCTTAGACCAGCTTCCTTTGTTCACTTTCTTTGGGTAGGGAAGGGAACAAATGCTGCCTCAAAGGATTTAGTAGCATCTCATTTCCTTTGACAAATGCTGTTGCATTGACTTTTTCATGTCAAAGAGTGTGTTGAACAGAAACTTCATTACTGCCTGACAGCAATGATTGTGTATGTCATTCTGAGCAATGGGGATAAGAAGCATTTAAAATGAGAGAGAAATCAATAATTTGCAAGGCTGAGGGTTGCCTCCCTATTTGGCAAGCCCTGACTCCATTAAATACCCCTTTTTAAACACCCATTTGTGGGTTGCAGTTTATATTACTGTTACTTTTGCAGTGTAAAGTCATATTCAACCACAGGTTGCTCCTTGTTGCCTTTCAATCAATAATTTAAAAGCACTTTGAAAGCCTTAATTGAGTCTCAGGGTTAAGCAGTTGTGATAATGAATGTTGTCACTTGTAAGAAAGAAACCTATTATGCCGTGAGATCTCATAGCTGCCTCTGATTCTTGTCTCTTTCATTTATATTTACTGCTTATCTATCTTTTTTTTGAGGTTTCAATGGAAATGGTCACAGGGAGAGAAAATTCTGATTATCTGAAAACAGTCTCCTGATGGACATGCACGAAGTCTTTAAAAAAGAGCAGTCTATTATTAAGCAGTTTATAGCATGCAGATAGGTTGTGCAAAGTTTTTTAAGGAAGCTTCTTGCAAAAAACCTAGAAACAGTCAGTATTGACAGGTCAGATTGACCTTTCTCTGATTTTTCACATTTTTGTTATGAATATTACTACAAAAAACCCAAACCAAATTCAGGACTCCAATGTCACCTTTTGTTTGTACTGATAATTAAAACTAAGCACGCTTACAGAAGGCCTATGAAGCTAGAGAAACTTTTAGTTAGGCATCAATAAAAAAATAATAGCAAAAAAATCCATAAACTGACACGAAATACCTACAGGGTCTCTTAAGTTGCGTTCACCTCAGTGAAGATTTATTACACGGACATCACATAGGAAGTTACTGGGAGAAAAAGAATTATTAATTGCATGTTCCACAGTGAAAGGATAAATCCTAAGTATAGGTATAAATAATACTGTAGATTAATTGTATATTGACATATCTTCTGTTAGCTCCATAATCATCTACTCTCTTGACAATACATTTTTTGCTTAAAGAGATACAGATTAGCACCATCCTGATTTCTCAAAGTTTTCAAGTGTTAGTATGTTAGACAATATTCTTCTGTTCAGACTGAGAAGAGATGAAATCATGAGGTTTATATTCTTTCGATACAAGATTCCAGTCTTAGAAATGAACTTGAAGATTATGTGCTCTCAGCCATAGAAAGTAATTTGTCTTTTTGTAGAGCTCTTGATGACAGAACTGGTTTTTTCACTTAGCCAGACATAGAGAAGTCTGATTTCAAATATATGATGCCATAAATCTGGGCTGTGGGAATACCATGCTGACCACCTGACACTTTATCTACTCTGTTTTTCAAAGCATTTTCCAAACCTCTTGCAGGTGGTCTTTTATCACTATATCTCATGTCAGCTTCTAAACTAAGAGTTAGAAAGGTTGAGGTTGGAAGGGGCCTGTAGATATTGCCTAATTCATCTCTCCCTGTTCAAGTAGAGTCACTGAGGCCAGGTTGCTCAGGACCATTCAGTCCAGTCAGGTTTTGAGTATCTCCACAGATATCAAGGGATATGAATGTCTAAAAATACTTTACATATTGCCCCTACTCCAGAGAATGTTACTCCAAGTATGGTGGTAACCATCGCCCTGGGTGTCTGGCTTGTGGGATGTGTGCTTTATGGATCAGAGGAAATGCAAGCACTGTCCCTTTCAAATAAAAGCCTCATACAGGACACTCTCCACCTTATCCTCCTGCCTTCAAGGAGAAGTGTTTTTTCCTTCAGGGGTACTGCAGTCTCTATCAGAGTCAGGCATGACTCCAGAAAGTTTCTCTGTGTGGTGTCTGCTCTGGGTGTGGTCTGATCCATGGGACACCTTCAAATCTGAGACTGCTGACTGACTGCACTCCTAGCAGGAAGGGTGTCATGAGGGCCAGCACTGCAGCAACCTTTCTTCCTATTTCTCCTCCCGAGAAGGCTTTTTCTCCTCCATTTTTGAGGTTACTTCAAGCAGTCACAAGGACACATGATTGTCCTTTGAAGGTCTCCCCATCCTCCTGGTGCAGGCTGTGGGAGAGACAGAAGGGGACCAGAGGGTTTTGTGGGCAGTCTGAACCCAGGCTGAATTCAGGCAGACTGTGAGATGAAACACAGGTGCCAGGGGCCCTGGCATGAAGGTCCAGCCTCCCTAGCACAGCATATTTACAGCTCTGACCATCTGGGCTCTCTTACAAAGGCAGTTTCATCTGCCACCTGCTTCATGCCCCAGTTTCTTTTCTGAGGTTGATCCCATCTGGTTTTAGCTCTTTTTCCTGCACTGTAGGAACACCATAACTCTCTAACCAGACACTATGCACATTTCTACATAGGCATCATCCAGTCCCTTAGGAAAAGTAATATTATTTACAGTTAAATGTTTTCTAATTCATTGACTCACCAAGGAATAGCAAATGTGGAAAATAATGGGCATCATTGCTCTCCCACTAAAACCACACCCCCTTTACCAGCTCCCATTTACAGCTTTGGAAATATGAAAGTTTAAGTTGACCCTGCAGAGATAAGTACATGGTAGTACTGTGGTTATGCAGATATCAGTGCTATGTTAATGCCCCAGTACAACAGAAAGCTGATTGGCATTTTCATTACTGTATTCATAGTTGTTTATTAACATCTAAAGAGGCTGTCCAGGAGATATGAACAACATTCTTTTCTCACAGCCACTGTTTCAGAGCGCTTGGCCATCTGCTGGCTTGCCTACCTGTGATAATCATTTCTTCTCCCTGCCAAATTTTGTGCTGCACCATGCATGACATTTCAAATGATTTGATGGACTAATTTGCATTTTTCAAATAATTTTAGATGCCAATTAATTTCAGTTTATGGTTAATCTGCCCTTCCACAAACAGCATTACGGAAAGACACAGATAAACACAAAATTTGCCTGTTCTGTGAGTGCATTGGAGAGGGAGGCAAGAGCTGCTGGGGCAGGGGGGTTGGAAGGGCATGTGTGAGGGGTGTCTGAACGTGATTGTGATAGTAGCAGGGTATCCAGGAGTGTTATGCTTTGTGTGCATAGCTGTCAGGCAGAAGGGCAGGACAGGAGAATGCTGCAACTCTGATGTGCTCTTCTCTGTGGTGTCAGTGTGCCCGGGAGAGCTGAGGTAACAGCATAGGTTTTCAGGCAGTGGAAAACAGGGAGATTTGCTTTTCCCTCCAGCCAAGCCTTTGTCAAACCCTTCCTTTACACCTGTCCTGCCCACCTTCCAGCTGCTGCCACAACTGGGTCCCTGAGTCCCATCTAAGGCAGCAAAGGGCAGGTGGGAGATCAGCAGAGGGGTGTCCAGATGTAGTAGTTTCTGCCAGGAGCTGAGCAAAAATTAAAGGGCATAAAGCCTGGAGCAAAAAATTCCTGCCCCTAGACTTAACTTCAAATTAAAGAAATGGGAGGGGAGAAGAGCAGAAAGACATCCCTCCCCCATTTTTCAGTGTCTGTTATGCTATGGAACTGTAGATACCCAAAGCTCTCTTAACTGGACAACTCCAAGCTAAGCTGTTATGAAGACATGTCTTTCTTCATAAAGAGTACTTCTAAATGATGCAATTAAACCTTCTTATTACAAGTTTTTAACAGGTTGAAATAGTAAATTGCATGTCCAGGGGCAACCCCTCCAGCCAAAATCCTCCAGTTTCAGACTCTATGAATGCTCCAAAAGATTTCCTTTCCTCAGCAGCAGCTCTGACTGATACTGTGTCTTCCCCACCACAGTCATTGCAGCCTCTTCTGGTGCTATGGGACAGGTGGCAGGCTGTAGGGAAAGCCTCCCAAGAAGTTACAGGGGATTTGCAATATGAAATACAATAATTAATGCACAGAATACTGCATGTCTCCAGTACCTGCAAAGTCTTTGGGGAAGTTGTTGCTGTCTTTATTTTCTGTGATTATAAATGGCCTAGAGTTGCTCTCTACAAAGCTAATTTTCCAGGTTACTTAAATGTCTATTTTTATCCATTGTGCTAAAATGTCTGGCTAAAAATTAAGGGCATATTCTCAAGGTTGGCAGATTCAAAGTATGACGTATTTTTGTTGTGGAATGCACTTCAAAGTCCTTGTAACGTGCTATACTGATTGATTTTTATCAAGAACAATCAATTCTTTTTTATTTCATCAGTCCATCTGAAAAACAAGCAATGTTTATTTGTGTGATGAAAAGGGAACTGTTTTATGAAAACATGTTAGTTTATTATCAGTCTTCCACATGTTCATTAGAGAAAAATGGCATAAACACAGTCTACCATAAAGTTCTGGGAAAGTATCAACCTTGTTCTCTTTTATTTTTCTTAGTTTTAAAAAAGAATTCAACTGCACTTAGCAACATCCCTACACCAAGAGAAGTGGATATGTGAGGGTCCTTTGTTCACACTGGTTTTTTTGTCAGATGTCATTCGCAAATAGTTAGTGCTTCTGACCTCTTGCAATATCTAACAACGTCTGTACATCAGATGCCTGGCACCTTGAGCAATCACATCTGTAGCAATTTATAGCAATCTCCCACAGTGAATTAAATAATGATAAAAGTTTTAGTTACTTAACTCAGAAAAAAGCTGCAATCCCTCCATTTCTTCCTTGAGGGGAAACACACATGGTACTGCAGGTTAGAGCAAGGATTTAAACATTATATGTTCGGTTTTAAGCCTTCAGAAATGAGGCAAGGAGAAACCAGATTGTTCTTAAATTGGTCTGCTTCTACAAGACTCATTTATCTCTCATAAAAATGTGAAGCCAAATAAGAAGTCACTTAAGGTATTGGACTAAGGCCAGAAGCCTCTAAGTAACATTTACAAGAGGTTGTCACCAAAATATTACCTCCATGAAGCCCCTGAAGCCCCTTTATTTATATGAAATCCCAACAGCAATTGCAAAAATTAATATTCATATAAAGAATACAAGGACTTGGAATGGTGCCCGTGGTATTTTTCTGGATTTCACACTCTTCATGGTTTTTTTGAAAGGAAAGAAAATCAGGAGACTCGAATGTGTGATATGTATACTCATTCAGAATATGAATAATGTTTACAAAATGTTCTTCTTACTGACAGAATAAACAGCCCAATTTAATGCCAAGGGAAATCTAAATCACTCTAATGACCTTTCATGACCTGCAGGAACCTGGGTCTTCTCCATCCCATCAGATATTGTAGCGTATTTCTGTAATTATGCATGAGGAATATGTAAATTCAACTACTGTGTGAAAGAAAAGGGAATACATGCTAAACAAAACTATTGAAAACATTTTTGCTTAATGGTACCAGAAAACTGCTAGGCTTTGGGGATAAGAGTAATAAATTGTGTTTGTTTCTTAGGCACTCAGTGCCACACTGATGCAGTGACAGAGCCCTTTAAAACCTGTAATGTATCCATCCTTACAACAATTCAGCGAGGAAAGAAAACCACCTCACTCATTTCACACTGAATGGAAGCACAGAGAAACACCATTATTTACACAGAGTCACGTGAGAACATCGTGCCTCAAAAAGATTCAAACAGCAGTCTAGCTGCTCTCCCATCTTCTCTTCCTTATCAAGAAAACCACACTTCTTTTTCCAATCAGTAATACAGTAATAGAATGTAAGCACAGAAAGAGGACCTTACACAGAGAACATACCAATGAAACTGAGATACTGCATTTTTTAGAAATTCCTCCCAAGGTTTCTTAAAGAATTTTGAGACCTTGTGCAATGTCTTGGATTGCCTACTAGTACTGGTAAAACCACTATCCCTCCAGTGTTTTGCAACTTCTGTGATGAAGCTATCTGTACAATAGCAATCAGTCACCCCTGTTAGGGACTCATTTTTTCCAAATGCAGCTGGAATTGTGGCAGGAGCACATAGGGTGCAAAGGAATGAGGCTCAAAGACAAATGTGAATGTAAGTGAAAGGCTTGAGGACCTGAGTACTGAGCAAAATTGGGAACAAACAGATCAGTAATAGGAAGGTTAAAAGGCAGAATAGCTAGGGACAAAGCAGCAGAAATTATGAAGCAGCAGAGGAATGGTTCAGTGCAGAGGAAATCCTTGAGACAACAAGAAGACCCTTCTGCCAGGAGCAGAGAAAGATCCCAAGGAAGTAGGTAAAAAAACAGGTAAGAAAACGGGCTGAGTCCAGGCTGTTAATGGACAGAAGAGCCCTCATTGAGTATGATTGGAGACAAGGAGGTCGGTATTGAAAACTTCCTTGATGGCAGGAGGTCGGCTGGACAAAGAGGCCTTCCAGAAGGCAGGAACGTCCTCTTGTCCTGTCGCTGGTTACCTGTGAGAAGAAACTGACGCCCACCTGGCTACAGCCTCCCGTAGGGTAGACATAGAGAGTGATGAGGTCACTCCTGAGCTTCCTTTTTTCTCCAGGCTGAACACCCCCAGTTCCCACAGCCATTCCTCACAAGACTTGTGCTCCAGGCCCTTCACCAGCTCCATTGCCCTTCTCTGGACATGCTCCAGCACCTCAACGCCTTTCTTGCAGTGAAGAGGCCCAGAAGTGGACACAGGACTCAAGGTGTGGCCTCACCAGTGCCAAGTACAGGGACACAATCTCTTCCCTGGTCCTGCTGGCCACATTATTCTTGATACAAGCCAGGATACCACTGGCCTTCTTTCCCCTGCTTTTAAACAAATCTCTTAATTTGCCATTCTTATTCCTCTTTTTTCCTGTACTATAAGATACCTTCACAATGACTTGGAGACTTAGCTTTCTTAAGCTCATCCTAAGCCACTGCACACATCATTTATTCTGCTCTTTTCGTGTAATTCAAACTCTGTATTAAAGTCATCTGTAGAATAGCTTTTTAGAATGGCAAATATCATTGGTACCTCTGTGTTTGCATTTATTTGCATTTAATATATGAAGGATGGCAGAAGTAAAGTTAATCCCTAGTATGTGTGTACTTATATCTTTTTTAATAACTTAGCACCACTGCTGCCCCTCCTCCAGTATCTCTTCCCAATTTGCACATGTTATGATTAGGTTTAACATAAGCCTGACAGAACAGTCCTGCTGAGATTCATATCCATACTTTGGAGACAGAATATGACTTTCCCTGGTTTTAAAGTATCACACTTCTAATAAGCTTCAGAGTTGTATGGACTTTTCAGACCTTCTGACAATATAATTATTGTACGTTCAACATGCACCTAATGGAACATTTTTAGTGCAACTGTCTTACCGTGACCAGCTGTGGGCATGGCACTGCACTTCTGGAAACTGGATATGTATGTTTTCTACCCTTATTCATCACCATCCACACTAAGATTATATCTCTCTTCTGATTTTTTTTAATGTCTTCCACGATTTTTTTTAAGGAATATGACATGAATTTTCAGTGCTTTCTATGAAAAAAAAATGCTGATGTACCTGTTTCCTAGAAATAGCTGTACACACTGAGCTGAACTTTATACTTAATTTGATGCAAATAAGTGAATGGTGTAGCCTCACTTCTACAAACCTTTAGTGTCTTGAACAAAATAGATGCAAATGAACAGATCTAACTAGAAATCTGGTATTTCTAACCCTGTTTTCTTAACAACATATAGGGATGTATCCACAAGAGCTATGGGGATGTTTGCCTGTATGTGTGGAGAAGAGAAGTGTGATTCTTTTCAGGGAGGTACCTGATATTCTAAAGTTCTGCTTCTTCATTCACTATGGGGCAAGAATTGAGAGATTAACTTTTTATATGACTATAGCCATAAGAATAATTTCTTATATGGCTGTAGCTAATATCTGAGGGTTAAGATTTTTATCCCTCTGTAGAATCTTACCTTCTCACCCTTTAATGAGGCGGTAAATTGTTTTGGAGGAGGTTCTTACCTCAACATGATTCCCATTCTCTGTATGAACAGTAGCAAACCAGAGTTTGAGTGCACCAATGATCAGCAGCAATTGTGAAACAGTCTAGGAGCCTTTAGAAACACGGATCTAAGGAAAAAATTCCTGTGTTCTGTGCTTCCACTGCAGTTGGTGATTATTATAAGAAAAAGTTATTTGATCTTTGATTCTAACACAAGCTGTACCTAGGCATGAGGATTTTTTGAGAAACTCTATTACACTCCTTCATGCTGCTGTTTCCCTTCTGATTGATTAATACTTTTTGAAAGCTATCACTTTCCCAATATATCATGTCTTCAACAAGCCCTATGCAATTATTGCAGAAGTTAAGTATTTTAACTAGTGAGACATGCATGGCTAAATGAAAAAACCCCAACAAACAACAAACAAAGCAAACCAAATACAGTACTGAAAAATTGAGTCCTGTGTGCAGGTTTGGGCACCACAATATAAAAAAGACATTAAGATGTTGGGAAACATGCAAAGGAGGGCCACAAGGAGGGTAAGTCATCTTGAGGGGAAGCCATATGAGGAGTGGCTGAGGTAACTTGATCTGTTCAGCCTGGAGAAAAGGAGACTGAGGGGAGACCTCATCACAATCTTCAACTTCCTTGTGAGGGAAAGAGGAGGGGCAGGCACTGATCTCTTCTCTCTGGTGACCAGTGACAGGACCTGAGGGAATGGCCTGAAGTTGTGTCAGGGAAGGGTTAGGTTTGATACTAGAAAAAGGTTCTTCATCCAGAGGGTAGCTGGGCACTGGAACAGGCTCCCAGGGGAAGTGGTCACAGCACCAGCCTGACAGAGTCCATGAAGTGTTTGGACAGTTCTCTCAGCACATGATATGTAGCTCTCGGGGTGTTGTAGACGGAGTCAGGAGTTGGACTCGATTATCCTTGAGGGTCCCTTCCAACTCAGCTTATTTTATGGTTCTGTGATTCTGTTATGAATGTCTCTCATGTCTTTGTCAGTCCCTTTAATCAACTCGTGTTGCTGTGTGCACATAGCTGAGTCTTGGAGTGCCGCTAAGTGATAAACTGGGACTGGCCTTGCAGCCCTGCTCTGTGCCCACCTGTACTGTGTTCACATAAGTCCCCCTGAAAACAGGAGATTTCTGCCTGCTTGTTCATGGTCAATTGCAGGACTTGTAACAGCCCTGATCTTTCCAGATCTTAATTTCTGTTCTGAGGTATAAAAATAGTAAAGGTATTTCTTGCCTTTTTAGCTGACACCGGAACATTTCAGGTAAGATTCTGTTTTGGAGAGTGTGCATAATCATGTATTCAGTCACTGCTTGAGACGTCTCCAAGCATCTGAGTTCCACCAGCATGGAAGTCAATAACAATTAAATAATTCAGTAAGACAAAATAGCAAGCTCAAAATGGTAGGAAATGTTTTCAAGTGAAAAAAAATTGTGATTTTTCTGGCTTATTACACTGCAAAACAGTTCTGCATTCACTGCTTTCTGATTGACATGCAATTGTTTACTGAGTGCAAATTGAAATTAATTGTTTAAGTCCTACTTACAAAAAGCACACTGGAACATGTCTTGCAAGGGCTTTTGCCTACCGCTTATCATGTGCAAGTATTTAGAAACCTGACCACAATTTTGGAGCATCTGGTAACCTCTGTCCAAGCCTCTTAAGTGTATTCTTTTTCTCTGCCCTTTAGAACAAACATGGAAACATAGAATTGAGTCATAGAATCATAAAGGTTGGAAAAGACCTCTAAGATCATCGAGGCCAGCCATTAAGCGTGCACCACCATGTTCATCACTAAACCATGTCCCCAGGTGCCACATCTACATGACTTTTGAACATTTTCAGGGTGATATGCCCATCAAAAAATATCAGGTTAAATGACCATACAATTTAAATTTGATTTTTTTTCCATAATCTTGCCATCTCCATGGAGCTAGTAGCAGCTGACAGCATGATTAGTAGGTTATGCACAGTTTTGATTAGCACCAAGTATATTGTAATAGACAAGTCAGAAACAATCTGGAAATTTTTGTTGATGAAGATAATTGGGAATATAAATTCAAGCATGACTAGAGAGAACATGTGATTATCGAAAGTATGCTTCATGTATTCAATTTTAAATTATTCCATACACTCTTGTAAAACTAATCACAAACAAACATTGCCCAGACTGAAGCTGCTTAAATGATCTGTGACTCCAGAGCATTTACAATACAGTTTACCTTCTAGCTGAGGAAATGTCATTGAAAATGCCAAGTGAAGCTGAAAGCTTAAAAGGTTTGATATACTGGCAGTATTAATTTCCAGTGTTTTCCCACTATTGTCATGTCTTTTCAAGTGTTCAGTGATACCATCCCTCCTTCATCCTTTTTAGTCTTCCAAGTGCATTTTCAGTTCTTTCAGGGAAGAGCAGTTGAGACTCCTTCTTTCTCTGTGATGTTGGTTTTGGCTCACAGAGCTTGGCAGCGTTTGCAGTGCACTGCTTCTGAGGGCACTGTTAGTCCTGACAGTATTATCTTGGCTGGGATGTTACAGGGCAGAAGGCTGATTCCTCACTCAGTCTTAAATTTCACTAAATGCAGGATCCTTCTTCTGCAGTCTTTCACATCTGTTATCTGTCAACAGACATCTCTAAACAGCTTCCTTCTGCAGGCATGGACACCAGTAAGTTCCACTTTCAAGATTACTTTCAGGTCAATGCCTTACTCTCATAGATACAGCTAGCATTCTTTTCACAAATGGGCTAATTGTTTTACAGAGTGACTGGACAGAAATGGCAAACAACAAATACATTGCAAAGCCAGTCACAAAATGCTGAGCCAATTAGTTTGAAGAAGTGAAAGAAAACTGAGTCCTGATTGGAACTTCCCCCTAGTTTGAGCAAGGGGTTAATCTGGATGACCAACTTATTTTAATTAGTATTTATTTGATGTTCCTCTGTTCCGGCAGCTAGAAAACTTCAGTTCCCAAAGGCCTCCCCAGCAGCCCTGCTTTCATTTGGCTGTACAACAATCTCTGGTCACCTCAGAGGCACAACCATGCATATACCAAATCAAGAAGTTAAGACTTCCAATAAAGATTCTGGATTAGGTTTAGAGAGTTGGTATGTGTCACTTTTGGGGACTCCTTTAGACGTTCTGTCTGAACTTTTGATGGACTAATTTTTTTACAATATTTCATGGCTTAAGCAATTTATTCCCTTTTACTTGTTTTAATCTTTTGAACCACACAATCCTTTTCAAAGCTGCCTGATTGTCTTATACCCTCTAATTTGTATGCAATATAAAAAATACAGTTAGGCAGATTTCCCCTCCCTGAATTAAAAGAACTCACAAAACCAATCTGCTTTTTGGAGCAATACATCAGTTGTTGCTACCAAGCTCAGAACACAAGGAAAGATCTATATAAATTTTGTGACTTGCTTGTTTTCTTCTGGTTTGCTTTTTGTTTATTTTAATTTATTCAGAATTTTTAAATGTCACATTGAAGGAACTAAATTTACGTGGGTGCCAAAAAAAAGAAGGGAAAAGGCTTACAGTTAAGATGAAGTTTTTGTCATTGTGTTACAGGTTGGCTAATCCTCCCTTCAGTAACACTACTTCCAGCTCATCTTTTAGACCTGTGTGGACTCTGGCTTGATGCTTCTCTCAGTTACACGACTGCAAAGCAGCACAGATATCTGTAAAGTCAATGGAAATTTGAAAGTCTCGAAGTGAGAGTAAAAGTAAAATCATTCCCTTATTCTTAGCAGTGTATTAGTTTAAACACCCTGGAGAAAAGCCAGGAGATATTTCACACTCTAACAAGCCTGTTATTAATACAGATCCTGAGGCTGTTGATACCACAGTAAAATATTTTCAGCTGTTTATAGCACCAGCATCATTTGATTTGAGAAGAAAGAATGTTCTAGTCTTAGTAAATATATTGGTTTATTGTGATCTCTTTTCATATATTTATAGGAAATGCATAATGGAAAACCTTCCTAGAGGTAAAATAGAAAACTAAGAAATGAGCTTTTTAAAATCACCAATCAAAATGAAAAACAGCTTCAGTGAAGGAGGATGAGAGCAGGTATTTATTACACCGCATTTTTGTCTGACTTATGAAGTGACATAGCAGATCTATAATATATTTTCAATGTCTTTTCCAGTCAGAGCTCAATTTTTCTGGGGACATAGATCTTCCTTTCCCTCTCATAAAATACCACAGATAGTGGACTTAAACGTCCATCTTTGTAATTGCAACTGGACAGGAATTTTTTTAGGATCACTTGGCTGGTGGGTGACCATTTTCAGCAGTTTAGCAATCAGAACACTGGTGGGATGGGGAGGATGGGCAAAAAGGCAGACTGTCCTCAAAAGACCTTTCTCCTCATCTCTTTGTGGCACTCAGTGGCAAAGGAGCCGATGTTCTTGCCAGGGAGCCTCTGGGACAGATCGAGAGTGTATGCCCTGAGCCAGAGAGGGGCAACTGGCTGGAAGCCAGAGCAGAGGCAGCAGGGGCACAGACAGCATAAGGGAAACATAGGTGTGTAAATTAATGTGCTTTAGTGAGAATTTAATTACCGGGGAGCTTTGCTCTGAATAGAAGCCTCAAAATGGATAGAAGGTCATTTTAACCAGTGAAATGGTTAAACAATTAGGTGAAACTATTAATCAGAATATCTTTGACTTTTAGTGGGAGTAGGTACCTAGACATTTTGAAAAATAGGGACACTGGACATTTTGAAAAATGTTCACTTGGTGATAATTTGCATCTGACTTAAATTTTGTCCATAGATAAATAGCCACAGGGTTTCCTGTGGCTGACATCAATAAAGATGAATAGAGATATCTGGAGATGTCAGCTGAGGCATCCACATACAAGCAATTGCAGCAACTTCCAGCACCTAAAGGGGGGTTACAAGAGCGCTGAACAGGGACATTTTTTAAGGTCATGCAGTGATAGGACAAGGGGTAATGGCTTCAAACTGAAAGAGATTAGGTTTGGATTAGATATTACGAAGAGACTTGACTTTACAGGGATGCTGGTGATGCAAAGGAACAAGTTGCCCAGAAAAGTTGTGGATGCCCAATCCCTGGAATTGTCCAAAGCCAAGTTGGATGGGTCTTTGAGCAACCTGGTCTAGTGGAAGGTATGCCTGCCCATGGCAGGGGGGTTGGAACTAGATGATCTTGAAGGTCTCTTCTTACCTAAACCATTGTATGATTTTATGAATGCTTAGTGCAGCTGTAAGGCAGTGGTGTGGCTCTCATATTGCCTTTTCTATCATTTTATGCTGCTGACTTTTAATATTTATTCATGCTCTCTTTTTTGGCATTTTTCAACATGGGACTGCCGTGCATGGTTAGGGCCCCATCCTTATTTTGGGTGACACAGTTACGAGGGGGAGTTAGTAAGCAGTTTGTTTAATATAACATAGCATTGCATTTTAAAGCCTTTCACATTTCCTAGTACTGTAGTTATTCACAGCCCAGTTTCAGCAGGATCTTTGCTGAAATCCATTAAGTCAAACATGATTTAAATAACTTTCTTAGCTCTCTCCATGGCTTTGATTGCTTTTGTCACTATAATACTATTCAAAATGTGAGCAATAATGACAAAACAAAAATCCTGGAAAGAGATGCTTAGTGGAAAGGGAAATTGAGGGTAAAGGGTACAGCCTACATCAGTGATTCTACTTATTAGTAACCACAGGAAATCCAGAAAGTACAAATATGGAATACATAACTAAGCCGAAACCTGACATGGGATCTGTCTCACTTCAGATACAGCAGTTCTGTGTCCTGGTTCTGAGCCTACCATGTGACTAACTTCGCATATTCAAGGCATGTCAAACAAGATTCATATTTCCAAAAGCAAAATGTGATAGTCTACGTCACTGGATGCAGAGGTATATATTATTAGGTACAGAGATAGTAGGTACTGATACAAGGAGCTTTGAGTCAACCAGAGGTTCTTCACAGAATTGTTTGTGTTCTTCTCTTTCCATGCTGGTATAGGGCTGAAAACAATTTTCACTGGACCATTTAATTCTCCTGTCAGGATATGCTTGCAGGTCTGCTAATTCATAGACCAGTAAGTCTGATTTATGGTGCATGACATTACTAGTGCAAGATGGAAGAATAAAGTGAAGAGGTTCTTTATATCATATTAGGATTAAAATTCTTATGGCAGAGTCAAAACTGTTTCTGTGCAATTTTTGTCCTCTCTTGCATTGGTGAGTTTAGCTGATGTTTATACAGCACATAAAGTTGTCTGAAAAATGGATCAAAAATAGAATTATCATAATATAATACTTTTTTTCTTTTGCATAAAGTTCATGTAGAATTAACAACTACAACAAAATAACACAGACTTTTGTTTTCTGGGTATAATGAGATGACTCTTACTGCTGAAATTTGGGTCAGTGAATTGCATTGTTCATACAACAAAAAATCCAAAAAGTGCTTAGTAAACAAGCAGTCTGACATCCCACTCTATACAGATCACAGAACTTCAAACAAAAATTTCAGTCTCAAGCATCTAGTTTCTCACTGAGTTCCAATGCATTGTCTGAAAAAGATCTGCATATTTTAGCCACCTTCTTCTAGTGCCATATTAAAAACTGTCTAGTGCTCAAAAGTACTTAATAAATAATATTACTGAAGAATTTTTACTTCTTTCTTAAAAAGCTGTGAGTTTTAGAAGACTGAGGCTGACTTAACTTCTGAATAAACTGCAGACACCTGGCAGAACCAGAAAGACAACATTTCTAAAGTGAATTAGACACTAAATACTAACTGATCATTGTAGCTCCCAGTTTACTGTGGGAATATGGAAATTCTTTGCCCAGAGTGCAGAAACAGTGAGAAATAGTCTTGCTTGTGGCATCTTGAAGGTCAATGAGACACATGCCCTAAAAGTCATAATTGCTTCTGAAAAAAAAGAATTTTTAAATAACTCTAGTGAATAATGGATTTTCGATGCAGAGGGGTGAGACACCAGATTCACATCAAGATTTGACGTTGATCTGCTTGCATTTCAGATATAAACCTACATGAAAATCCTTCTCAAAGTCTTCTTAAAAGTAAAGAGAACTTAAAATTTGACTAAAATACCATTGATAAAATATAATCTACTGCTATTACACTGAAGAAGATAGAGGATTAAGCTGCAGGCAGTGGAAATCCACGTCACTCATGGTTCCTAATGTACATCTGAGAAAGGAGCTGCCCCTCTGCTGAAGCCAGGAGTTTTACTTAAATCCAGTTGAAACAATTCGGGAGTTTAATCCAAAAATTGCAGAAAACACAGGAGTGTAAACAAAGCTGATCAGAGAAGTGAAATACCATATGTGCCAAACTAAAGAGGGAATAATGATAAAGCAATATGAGCAGAAGCATAATTAAAATTTCTGATGTTGAGGGAATAAAACAGAGAACAGAAATGATGAAAATGATGTAGATTGATCTTCCCTGAAAACTTAGGGATAATAAGTAGCGTTGTTGTAAAAAATCTAAATACTTTGCCTGCACATTTTGGAATCTTGAGTAATGTTGTGAAAGGATAGGAGTTTCAAGAACTAATCTTTATGGTTTAAAATAAATATAATAATAATAATAATAATAGTAATATTGTTAATCTGAAGTGCTGACCAACAGCTTCTTTCTATCTAATCAGAAGGAGAACATTTCTTTCAGAGAGAATTTAGCCATGAACTTCATTTAACAATGAACATATTTAGGAATGAATCTCATTGAGAGGCATCTTATTTCAGAAAATACCTGTTATCATATCACTTTTCAATTCCTCTACCTTCAGTTTTGATGACTTTGTTTTCTTCCAGTGAATGAAAAAAACCCCTGGAGAACCTACAGTCCTGTATCCAAGCTATAGATGTGGGAAGCAGAAGAACATGTTTTTCTCATGTCTTTCTCCAACTGGTATCACACATGATATTACTGACAGCCAAAGCCTACTTAACTATATTGAATATTTCGGATTTATGTTTATTCTCAGCTCCCTATCATAGAAAGGCAAAGGTAAAAACTGTTCCGTATTGTTTCCAAGCTAGTTCCAGCTGGACATGAAGATTCTGGTCGTATCTTCAAAATGTCCTTTCAGCTGATGAAACTGTTTTGTTCAGCAGTAATAACATACAATTGACACACACCAGTACTGCATTTGAGGTACCACCTCAAAGCTTGCTTCAACTCATTCCTCCTTCCTACTCCGGTGTTTCACATTCTGATCAGCAGTCAAACAGAAAACCCCATAAACTGAAATCCCAATCCCTTTTTAATAGTCTTATACATATGGAGATATTGTTGGAGTCAGAGAAAGATATGGAAGAAATGATCATTTAATAATTTATAATTAAAATACTTCCATGTCCACTAGTTCCTTGTCATTGCAGGAAAATCAGAATGGAAAATTTCAGTGTTTTCCTACCCTTTGGCAGCACTCTAGAGATACGTTCCAAGGCTTATTAGGAGTATGAAAAACACCTCCCAATTTTATTTCCATTTTTCTAGAAATGAACTCAAAAAAAATGTATAAGAATGTCACTTTATTTTGTATGTGCTTCTCCCTTTTATGCCAATTTAATTCTTCTTTGTTCCCCATTGCAAATGATCTTGAATCAAAGTAATCCAGGTACACCTGATCTGTTGCTCTTGAGGTGACTGCTACATAGTTATATAAGCCTGATATAAGCCAAGATGTTACAGATACTACCTGAGGAGGAGAAGAAAAAGAAGAAGTTGCACATCGTCCTAGAGAATAATGGAATATTATAAATAAAACTTGCTGAAAAATTCTAATGACTAAATACCTAGAGTGAAAAACTGGCATCCCATCCCACTTTATGGTTAAACAGGTTTCAGATCATTTTTTGATAACTGCTGTGTATTTTGTTCAGACATCACAGTTTAACAAAATTTAAAACCACGGCATTTTCATCTTGCACCAGATGTTCATTGCTTCTGAAAAATCTCATTCATTCTGCTTATGCAAAAGCCTGTCTCATAAAATATGTATGTCCTTTCAATGTTAACTTGATGTGTACAGTCTCCAGTGAAGGCTTCACATCAGTTCTGAGTGTTCCTATGTGCTGTACAGGTTGCTTTCCCAGTAAGGATGGTCACCTGAGAAACGAATAAGTGACTACAGGACTTTCACAGTGAAATACATCTCTAAGCTGAACAGCAGGAGAAAATATATCTAAGCCAAATGCTTCAGCAGAAGGAACTCCAATTATACTCTCCAGAGGTGATTTTAGAGGTGAGCCATATCATAAGTTACAAAAAAATTCAGAGTTTACACAGAACAGCCACCTATTTTAAAAAATAAAAATCTTCCCATTGCTATCATAAAAAACAAATCTCAGTTGGGGAACAAGGCCCTTGGGGAACAAGAGCTCCAGACACAGTAATGCAGCAATCCTTCATCCCATCAGCTGAGGACTTGACTCCTGAGTTTTCAAGGTGTTTTAGATATTGGGATCTAAAGGTATTTAGATATTTGGAATCACTTAATTCCACCAGAATGGCTCAGCTTTTCCTGTGGGCAGAATGTCGCAGCTGAGATACACAGCTGGCACATGCACAAAACGGAATTCTGCCACAGTCATGGTGGGGGTGACCAGTGTGCCTCAACAATTTCTTTTGCCAAGTGCTGGGTTTTCCCTGACAACGGATTTTACAGAAGCATCTGTTCATTGAGCCTTAACTACTGCATTTCTACTGTGTTCTCACAGACAAACAGTATCATAGCACATCACACATTCCTCAAATTTGTGGACATGAGAGTCCTCTGACGCTGGAACACATTTCACAAATATTGCCACATAGCCATATAGTAGACTCTGACTTGATCTGCTTGTGAGAGAGGAAGGAGTTTGGCGTATCAAGAAGTTTTTAAAAGCCCTTTGCTTCGTCTCTGGTAAGTCAATCAGCCCTCTGACCCTGCCCTTTGGGGAGAGAAGCAGTGTTACCTACTCTCCAAGTCTTTCAGCAGTAGAGTTACTCTGTGTGTTTCTTATGTTGGTGACAGGCGTAGGAGTGTCTTGGGGTGACTCTATCATGTGTATCCCCTATCATGCTCTATGCCCAAAAAGTAATATTGTGCCTTTTCTGTGCCTTTAAACTGAGCTTGAAAAAAACCAGACGAACTTTCCAAAGCAGCTTCTCAAGGACACAGAGATTACACTCCTCAGTGTTGCCTGGCTGTGGGTAGCACGGAGAGAGCACCCTGCTTGCTTTCCTTAAGCCAGCTGGTTTTTTTCCCTCTTGGCGTGAGACGGAGAGCTGAATTTTGTTTCCTGGGACTTTGGTTTTTTTCCCTTCTTCTCTTCTGAACTGTTTCAACAACATTAGAACACATCAGGAGAATTTTCTCCCCGAGGCCCGGGGGTGGGCCCACGCCCTCACCGACCAGCTCCAAGGAGGAGAGAGACCACACCTACAGAAGGACTCTGAAATCTTCCCAGGTTTCTCTCTATAGCAAGAGATTTCATGTCATTATTTAGCATCATTATCCTTTTCCTGTGTGTTTGTTAAAATAGTTTTTATCTCTTTCACTTTCCTTTGAGGAAAAATTTCCTTTTTTCCTGAACCCTGTGGGGGGAAGGGTGGTTGTAACCTGGTTTTCTCTCAGGGGCTATATTACTAGATTTTGGCCAAACCGGCACAAGGAGGAATTCTTCTTATCAAGTAGCAATTTCCTTCTAATTATAAAACATCTTTTTGGACAATTTGGTGAGCTTTCAGTTTGTCTATGTTTGCAAACTAATTTCCTTCAGATTTCCAGCACTGTTTATTACACAGGCGATAAATCATAAAAACTGTTAATTTAATGGGGCTTTGAAGGAATGAATAATTGCAAGGGTGACACATTCTGCAGAGATCGATAAATCCTAATGTAAATTCTAACTCTGCATTTACACAGAGTCTGTCCCAAATTCTAAGGTAAACCTTCATTGCATGATGACCCATTTTCATAGAATCATAGAACGTGCTGAGTTGGAAAGGACCCATCAGTATCGAGTCCAACTCAACATCCTGATGCAAAAGCTTGATCTTACCTATAATTATACCAGTGGAATTTAAACCAAGATAAAATCTGAACAGAGTAATTCAGTATTCTGTAGTCTCCTAATATCCTACTATTTCAAGGCTTGTATTTGCGCATCCCATTATTAACACAACTGTTTTGCAACTTTAGCACCAGGGTAGTTTTAAACACCCTTTCTCTACCTGCAATTTATTCCATTTAAGCTTCTCCATCTCACATTCTCCAGCTCACCTCACCTAAATGATTTTGGATGCCCACCCTTAACAGTTATCCCAAAGGATTTAATCAGATTACAGAGAAGAAATACGAATTTGGGAACTACATCTGAAGGAGGACCAATATGGAGGTATCAGACAGCACTCTGAAAACAGGATCTGCTGGGTGGCTGGCTGGAGTCAGGCACATATGAAAAGTTTTAAGGTGGACTTCACTGCAGCATCAGCCAGACATACATTCTGTTTTGTACAGCAAAAGATTAATTTTCTTGTTATCTATTCTCCTAATTATTCCAGTTCACTGAGCAAACTCCACATTTAAGGATCTCCTAGAGATTAATAAGAGTATGTTCAGTGAAATGCTAGCTCTGGCCTGGGGGTACCATAGCTACATTAGCATCAAGTTCCACCAGGGCTCATTATTTCTTAACAGTTCGATTTATTCTGGGCACAGCACAACTCTGCTTTTACTCCTGCTTTTAGCTCTATGACTAACTTGGCTGTCTTTCAGCATTACTGGATGCAAAGCTCAAACAGACCCTACGTTCTTTCCACAATTCTCTTGCCTTTTTAATAAGGTGTGCGAACAGAGAAACCCACCTTTTCCTTCCCTCACAATTCCTCTTTCACCGCAGAAAAATTAGTCTATGGGTTTCTCTTAATGTGTCTCCATCTTCTCCATTTCCCTTCATCTGCTGAACTCTGCACGGTCTGGGCTGTGCTCTCTTTTTGCACAAAGCAGACCATCACAGCTTGAGAAACGTCACAGATCATTCTCGGGCACAGAATAAGGAAGCCATAATGAGGCAGTGTGAAATGAATAGGTGGAGATGCTTCAGGAGAACAGATATCAAAGAATAATTTAACTGCTCCAAATCATCTACATTTGTAGCTAATTTCTGTGCACTGAACTTGCTGGGCCCCTTAAGAAACTGGTGTCATTAGACTAAAATTTAGCCTTTGTCAATACTCCCTCAGTAAGGCAATGCATCTCCTTTTGCCTTGACTACTTGTATTTTACATGAATACCTTTCTTCACAGAATCCTGTTCTAATTCTTGCACGGTCAACCCTGAAACAACACTAGTGTTGACAGACCTCAAATCTCCTCAGTACATCATTCAGAACCCTTGGACATGGTTTTGTAACCAGCTGGGGTGGAAGCCAGCTCTAACTAAATAAAAGATTCGCTGTTGGCAGTTGTCCCTATAATTTGAAATCTCTTGCTAAATTGCAGTCTGCTGTGCTTTTCTTTGTTTTGCTAAGTCTTTCAGCCTAGCTGCTACAGTTCTCAGACTCTAAGGCTGAGAGAATTTCTTTTGATCTGTTGTGCGGAAGCTAATCTTGAAATAAAGAAATCCTGGAGTTTTCTTTTCTTTTTTCTGGAGCATGGAGAAAACATCTCATAAATGTTTTAACTTATGTCTTCACATGTCAGTAAAACCAGCAGTAGGAAATTTCTCCCCACATGGCTGCGAGCACGCAAGACACCAGCTGTGTAAACTCCAAGTCTTATTTAGGTAATTGGCAAAAAGGAGTAGTTACAGAATTCCCCAGCAAATACTTCTTCACTGGAAAGTCCAGAATAACCCAGTTTAAATTCCATATACTGTATTTCAGAGGTGATCTTCAGAGCTGTCGGCCCTTTACAGGGGAAAAACGAAGGCAAATATACAAAATGCNTTCAGAGCTGTCGGCCCTTTACAGTTCTGTTCAGTACAGGGGAAAAATGAAGGCAAATATACAAAATGTGATAGCACTTCAGATGTCGGGGTGATGGCCACATGATCTCTAGCAATTGTTACTAGGGCTGGGCTCATCTTCAGTCAAATCACAGTGCCAGACAGTATGTGCATCTCTCAGTCTCCCTGCTACCCTGGCTGCAGCTTAAATACATGACCTTACACCACCTTTTCCATGAGCTAAGAAAACACTTTTCATCTTGCAGCAGACTCAATATAACGATATGTGCAGGTCTGTGAATGCAGAGGTAGCTTGCTGCACCCACTCAGTCACTCCATGGTCACTGGTGTGTATCAAATGGCTTATCTGCACAGTAAATATTTTCTGGAGCAGTGGTTTCTCATTGACTTTCTGCATGAACACCTTTTTAAAGATTGTCTATGTATTTAATCTAATTTAAAATTAAATTAGGCTATAGTAATATGGATTATATTACATGAATTACACGACAGCAACCTAATTTTTAAAAAGATACTTCTAGCTTAAAAGCATTGAAATATGGATTTAGAAATCATTCTTCTTCAAATGCTGCCCAAAAATGACTGTCATCATTGTTCACCTTCTATTGCTGTTCTGTAAAATAAAGGCACATGTTATCATATGTTAGGGAGAAAACTCATACTTAAAAAAAAAACAGCTCATTTTTCTCATTAACAAAACTCATACTAGTGGGAAAAACCTATTCTCCTTATACTGACCTTCTTACAAGAATTTTTCTATGTAGAGAAAATTGAACCGAGAAATCACACTTGTTAAACCAGTAAGGCTCATAACATAGTAAGGATTTTGCTTGGGAGTCTAGTTTAAAAATTAAAGGTATGATGTTCCCATGGAACTCCTTCTGTAGAGGAAACATGAAGCTACTGTACCTCCCACATATCATGTATATATGAATTTATGTCCTTGTTTTAAGCAACATAAGAGCTTTTGAAGTACAGTCAGCACAGCAACGTGTTCAGGGATGTTTATGCACACTGCCTGCCTTGAAGGTGTGAGTTGCAGGCTAGTGGCTTTTCCTATGATGAACTGTTTACAGCTGTTCCTTGTGGTGTTAATAGTTGAGGCTAGATTCCCTGCAAGAACCATGACAAACGACAAAAAAAAAATTGTGACAGTAGGATCATCAATTTGACATTTAAGTAAGAGGGAGATTTGAGTGGTGCCATATTCTGTCATATTTTCCAACAGGAAATATTGGGCACAGGAAAATGATTTAACAGTTTCTGAACACCAAAGGTTGCTCAAACAGACAAAGGAGGAATAGAAAACACATGCAGAGACTCAGACTGTTCTTTCTTCACGCCATTCCTCATAATCTGTCCTATGCCTTCAGTGAAATTTAGTAGAATCCTTCTTTTCTGGGAGATGTTTGTGAGTTGTAACAATAAAGTCCTTGGGACTTTGGCATTGTAATTTGCTGCCATGACAGTAACAGGGGTATTATAAAATAAGCTCCTACAAGGTCTCCATGCCTCTAGACAAGAGGGAGTGAAAGAAAGGGGACAAGAAATTATATATGAAACTCAGGAGAAAATAAAATTTTTCTTTCAAACCATCAGCAAAATAGGGTTTGATGCTGTTCCAGCTAAAATCTGTGGGAGTTTTGTCACTGATATCAACAGGAGCAGAATCAAGCACAGTTTGTTATGGAGATTAGTATGCAAAAACAAGAGATGTGAGCAGCAAAAAACCTGTACCATCCCTTATGAAAAATCCTTTCCTGTCTCTCGAATGTTGTTGCCACTCTCCTACATGAAAAAGAGAAGAGCTAAACATCAGAAAGATGATATTGTTTGTAATCTCTCAAGGATATCATTCTGCTTTCAGTAAGACAGATTTGACTGCTCTCCTCCATTGAGGAAGTGGGATGGTCCCCAAAAGGCTTTGCTTGCAATTATGCTCTCGGCTAAGACAGAGGTAAAACAGCTGAGTGCCAAGTCAGATTAACTGTTTGAAAGGGCTGGAGACCAGATCCTCAGGCTCTCACTCACATAGGCAAGTTTGGGAAAGGACTTTTTTCATGCTTAAGATTGAAGGATTAGGCTGTAAAAGAAGGAAACTAATCCCAAGGGTCAGCAAATATTTCCAAGTGTTTTTAAGTTCATAACTAAAAAGAAAATTGAATACTACTAACTGAATGGCACAGGCAGCTTCAAGGTAGTCGGAGTCAGGGGATGTTAGAGCACTTAGGATATTTACCCTTTATAGCAAGGGATTATTAACCTGGAAATAGAGGAGTTCTTCTGAAACAATTCATGAAAAATGGCCTGTATTATTACACTCATGCTGCAGAAAGGGAAAGGAAGGCACAGAGATATAAACAAGGTTTTCAACATTAAACCATAGGGGACCAACTCTGTTACAGTACCATGGATACCAGAGCGTGTCTCTCAACTGCCAGTCCATCATGTATGAGCAGGAGTTGGATGCAGCACACCCTGCCCATTAGACATACTTTTGGCATATCCAGTGCATTGAAATAAAATTCCCAGAACTAGAGGAAACAAAAGCTGACAAAGTACTTCATTTCAGGAAGAGGGGGAGCTTGGGTTTGTGTATATATGTGCTTCCAAAGGAGTCATCATTATTGTACAGATGAACATGTCATCTTCTTCCTCACAAACAAAGCCATCAGAACCCTCAGGTTCAATGTGCTCCCCTCAAAGTGAGGGTCTTGCACTGATGCCAGTGGAAAGGTTGGTTCTGCAATGAACAACCAACATAAAGAAAATCATTGTTCATCTCTGAGAGCAGATTTTTGCCATCCGTGTTTTAATCAAGTTACAAGCGAAGATATACGTCTTATGGCTTTGACTGTTTCCCAGGTCTGTGGCAGATATTCTATACAGATTTACAGGGCACTTTGCCATTGTTCTGTCCATTTCTCACATTTTATGTTTCTATACATCATCTTCTATACATACAGTAAAGCTTCTGCTGTATATGATGCTTCTTGCATTCCCAGAAAGAAAATAATAAACTGCAATTTCAAAACAAAAGACAGAGAAAAAGACAGGAAGAGAAATATTTGCAAGGAAAATAGACCCAACCTTAAAGAGAGAGAAAGAATAATTATAACTATTAAAGTTTGGAAACCAGTAAAACATTCTCTACATTTCTCAATTCTATACAATAATGAAATAAATCTAAGATCAGAAAGCTCCGTATAAGATGTGAGAACAAGTACCTAATGTGGAGGAATTCTTGTTACCATTAGGCTTAAAATGGCTATTTTTTCACCGTTGCAGAAACATGGTACATTAATTTTAAAACTCTTGCTGACCTAATTAATGGACCATTTTTTCTTATTACAAAAATTATACAGCCCTTTTGAGTTATTTGTAAAGTAAAGAAAATTGTCTAAGTATCGGTTAGGTCCATTATTTAGTTTTCTAGGTTGAACATTGCTGTTTATTGTTCTTCCACCCTCAGGGCTCTCATCTATAGGGTCTCTCAGTGCTCCGCAGTTCCTTCATACTGGAAACAAACATTTCAACAACAAACATTGGAAACAAACAAAATTTTTTTCAGTAATGCTACTAGTTATTAACAGTAAGCCACTGGTGATGATAATGGTGATTAATATTCTTATTTCTAGTCATTATTTTTAAGAACTGCAACCTGAAATTCCTAGTTTCATTATCTCCACATATGAAACAGCAGATACCGAATATGTTATATTTAGAATGCTCCACCTCACAAAAGCCTGTTAAAAAATCTAATGAGTCTAGGGTACGACAGCAATCTCTTTCAGTGTACCTTTATTTCCATAGTACTGACATTTTAATAGGAACGTAAGTTCTATGGTCAGCTGAGATTTTAGAAATTAGCATACAGGTGCAGGCCTAGATTTCCATCGTTTTACATCATAAGTTTTTCTCACCATATTCACCTAGGGAAAAACATCTATTTTTTTTAATTTCCAATTTTAATTTTATTTTATCAGTTTCTGATAAACTGAGTTTCTTCCATACCAGAAATTTATAATTTCTACTGTCTTTGCAAGATGACAATTGGGTGTGAAGGGTAAGCCTTTCCTTTGGGTTTGAATTCAGCATAAATAAGAATACCTTCCCCCCAAAAAATAAAAAAACCCAAGCAAACCCAGAGAAAACAAAAAGCAGGATGACTCATCTTACTGAGGATAAATGTTCTCCTACTAGGTGGATCAGATCTGCTGTAGTGGGTCTACGGTGCATTGAATAAAAAAAAAAAACAACCAAAAACTCCCCACTTTTGGCTCCCGATTTTCAATGTTACAAGAAAAGATACAATAGTAGTCATATAGCACAATGAAAGAAAACAAAGTCAAGACTATTGCAAATTTTGGAAAGAAACCTGATTAGTAAAGTGGCCCATGAGTGCTGTTCTTCACAGAGCAGCAACCACAGAGAATAAAACCTAGACACGCACAAACTGTTCACAAAGAAACTTTTAGTGTCTTATGGAGGAAAATCTAAGACTGACAATAAAATGTAAAACATCAGTTAAACTGAAGTTTAACTAATGTTTCTCTGAATGAGCTGTAAGTTATTTCTCACTCAGCATCTCTCGGCTATCAATGTTTCAAGGAGACTTCTAAAATTTCTAAATTTATAAAGCATTTTTTTGGCATAGCAGACATTCCCTCCGCTTCTGATCTTTCAAGGAAAGGGATCTTCTGAAGACGCTAGGGAAGGAATCAGCTGTATAAGAAGCCATGAAAACAAGGTGAAGAGTTTTTTAATGCTGTTCCAGTGCTTGAAATGGAAATGGTAATTCCAAAATTTTTTCTTTTTAGCTATATTGCTTACACTTTCTGTTACAAACTACTGGTCATGAATGAGTTGGGGTTTTATTGTTCCATGGAAATAATGAACAGTGGAAGGGTTCTACATCTAAAAATAACTCTTTTTATCATTCAAGACCTTCAGTTCCAATAAGAATCAAATAATCTGATTGTCAAATTCTGCCACCTTCCATGCTGCCTCTCTTTATCAGAAGCCTTTCTTACCCCATAAAAACCTCTGTAAATCTATCCAACAACAACTGTTAAATATTTTATGGGCTTTCAGTAATAAAAAATACTCTGCATCTGCGTTAAAATTTTTTTTAGGGGCTCATGATCAATCAAACACAGGTAGCTGTGAGCTCATAGACTGCCATCAATGGTAGAACACCTTATATGTGCACTGGGCTTCATAATAGACCTCTAAATAGATTCAACAATGCATTAAGTTGTTTAAATATTCATACCTGTTCCCCTACAAGCAAGATTTAATATATTTAATTTGAAGGGATAGTCAAATTTATAAACTCCATCACAACCTCAAGCAACAGGCCATTACCATGTCCTCCTAAGGTAGTGTTAGCAGCTCCATGCTATCATTCTGCAAGATGTATTAGCCAGATGCAAGTTAATTATTGGCTCAAAGAAAATTTATTATATGCTATAAAGCTTCACATGAAGTGTTGCTTGGAGAAGTGAAAAATACAAGAAAGAAAAAAGAAAGAGGAGATAGAATAAGTAAATGTTAAGCCTTGGGCATTGAATTTACATTTATGAGATTCTCAACGATTTACTGCTCCAGCTTGTTTTTCTAAAAATGCCTTGGGTTTGTTTCAGCTAAAATACACTATAATGCTTATAACATTATTTTGTTTAAGGTGCCCCTTATTCTATGAGTATTCAAGGACAAAAGCGAGTGCCCCGCAGCAAAACTCAGGTCATACTCATGGCTTAGATACATCCTAAGGCAGCTAGAAAACCCTTATGTGTGCAATCCCCATTCATCCAAATCTTTCCTAAGTCACCAACATAATCAGAACTGCCTGGTTTTCTCACTCAGTACCTGGATTTCTAGTCAGGATTGCAGCATGCCCTTGAAAGAAGGAGGAAGCTGGCGCTGGTGCTTTCAGCCCTGGACACTCAATACTAGAGTAACCTCATGGTCCCCTGTGTGGTGTCTCCGGGGCAGAAAGTTCTGGATTACACTGATCATTTATTCCTGGCTTTTTGCCACCTCTGATGTCAGTAAAGGTGTGTTAATAAGACTGCTTATAAATCAGAAGTAAAGGTAACAAATCAGTAGCTGACCTGAGACTAAGATCTCCTGCCTGCTAACGCAACAATCCTTTCCATCTTTCACCACGTCAGTATTCCCTGGCAATTAGTAACTGTTGGTGAATGTTGACTCCTGTGGACCATATTAGTATGATATGGGGGAACAATTCCGCTATTCCTGTGCTATTTATAGCTTCAGAGATCATGTCTGCTTGGCTCAGTGCCAACTCATGACATATAAGACCCAGCAATTTTTAATGTAATTTCTTGTCATCCATATGCTCTCTGTTCAGAACAAGAAGAAATGGAATGGATTAAGCAGTGATACATGTACACAAGATGAATAAATAAAATGAAAAAGAGGCTTTGTCAGAAAAAGTTACATGCGTGTTTTTAGTTGACAGGAAAACACTGATTTAGAGAATTACTGCAAAGCATTCTATAAACAAATATCAAAGAAACAAGAATTTTTCACGTTTTCATATTATTTTAAATTTTAAAGGGAGTGGTTCTAACTGAAGAGAGTAGAAACTCCAAATGGCAATTAAATATGAAAATTAACCAGCAAAGATAAGCATTATTTTCCATAACATTCACATCAACCTCGCTGAATTACATTTTTGGTACAACTTGGTTTTGACCAGTTCTCATAAATACATAAGAAAACTGGGTTTAGAATTTGAAAAAATATTTATATAAACAGAAAAAAAAGTGTTTTATTCAAGTGAATGGAGGGGGACAAGCTAGTTTCAGAAACCAGCATATGAACACAGAGAAATTAAATGGAAAGCACTTACTCAGAAAAAGGATGACAAAGAGTGTTAGAAGTTGGATAACTCTCTTCTGAGACAGCTATTTTAAAAGACCGTAAAGCAAAAAAGCACTACTGATATTCCCAAAAGACTTTTTTTCCACGACTAATTCTTATAAACTGTGAACTGATGTTGCTAGAGTGAAATCATAAGGAGAACAATTTTGAAAGTGGTATCATGGGAACTACATACGTAAATCCTGTTGTTTGCTAACAGGATTTGCAAACAGAAGTCCCCATACACTGTGTTACAGATTGAGCTCTGAGAGGATTAAAACAGGCTGAATTTTCCTTTTCAAACTTTTTTATTTTTATTGCTTTTCTTCCTCCTCAGTATTCAAGATGACACCATCTTCACAGCTAGAGGGAGCTGGATTGTAACAAGGTCCTTGTCAGCTGCAGTTTGTAGGTTGCAAGAAGTCAGAGTTTTTCTGGAGCTCTGTTGATTCAATAAAGAAAAACAGAAGGATGCATGACTATCAATTAGCAATTTAAAAAGGAAAATCTAGAGCAAGGTGAAACCAGCATGAAAAAAGGAGTTGATCTGGATCTCCACCTGAGTCCCTGGTGGAGCAAAGCTGTCTTCCCTCCTCTGGAGCACAGTGACAGAAGGAGGAAGGAAGGGATGTGAAAAGGCTTCCTGCCAACAAATGCCCCAGCGCCAAGTGTGTGCACATGGGTAGGGATGTCTTCAGCCACACCTGATTGCAGAAATATGCCAGTTCACTGCCTTGTAAAAAAAAATACAAACCACTGGGGAATTATTTAGCAATTCTTCAGTGCTCTACCTGGTTTTAAAGAAAATATAAGACATCCACTATTAGGCCTGAGTGCCTTACAACATTTGAAAAATGTTTTATAAATCAAGAGTTGAAGGAGAAGGTAGAATTTGCCCATCTGCCAAAGGCCAGTGCAAAGTCAACATACCATTTACTTTCTCAAAATGAGTTTAAGGAACCCCTACAGTTCCATGCTGGCCTTTCCCAAAAAGATGAGCTTCAAGAGCATTCAAATGGAAAATAATAACCTTAAAAATGAATACTCTAATAGAAGAAAAGGAGAAGGTTCTTGACAGGGTGAAATATATAAAAACTCCAGCTCATATTACTGAAATAAATGTCTGCAGAAAGTTAGAAAGAGAGGCAGCATATTTTTGCAGCATCACACCCAGGAAATTGAACAACATGTTAGCTTGAAAGAGATGCTATATATTCTAAGTAGAAGGAGCCCTGTACATTTTAAAATGTAGGGCAACATAAACATGTTAAACTCCTTTGAAATGTAATTTAATATTTCTTCAGTAATTCCAGGCGAAATAAAAGATTTCTTTTAAATTCTCTTTCTAAATACCATCTATCTTGTTTCCATGATAGGTACTTAAAGAGGAAAGAGGCAGAAATAACGCTGGAATGTTTCTGAGCAGTTTTTATTGTTGGATGCTGCCCAGCCTTTAGGCAATTTGCCCTTGCTCTTGTCCTCATGTAGTTATTTCCATGAAAAAAAAAATGTCACTGCTCCAAACTAGAAACATCTTACATCAATTTAGGTTCTCTATAAAGGACTGTTTAACAAGGCGTCAGGTTGACAAAGAGTCCCAGACAGCAAAAACCAATCAAGGCTATGAAATGCAGCAGAAGCAGATGAGCTCTTTTAATTGCATGGGGTTAAATGCTAATGGCACCATCTTCATTATTGTCTTTTCATGTATATGTACATATATAAATATGTATACATATTTCAGGAAGCTTTTTATGTTAGACCCACAGCTTCAAAGGGGCTGCTCAGTGTTTTTGGCAGATTCTTCATCTGCACAGTGTCATCTATTTAATTAGTCATATTTTGAGGGATGGTTGTTGGTTCTAGTTTGTTTTTATTGACTGTATTTTCAAATAATTATCATGGGCACATCTCTAAAGTTTTTTTGAAAAATACACCAAGCATATAAATAATAGATCTTTCACTTGATTCTAAACAGTAACACATTACCCAGCAGGGTCTTGTCTTTCTTCAGAACTTAGGAGAGAGCTGGTAGGAAACTAACTTTCCAGAAAGCTGTGAAAGTACAGATGCACAAGTGAACAGCACTCTGATGTGAGGCTACACATGGCTGCCCTTCTAGGCTCTGACACAGACTCACAACCCCTTGCCATGCCATGGAGCTATCACAGCATTTAATGGCATGAAGTAGCAGAAGAGGCAAAACAGACAGTGAAAAAGAAAACAAAGCATTTCAGAGCCAAGCTGTAGCTGCATGAATGTTTGCTAGCAATAGAAAATATGGACTGTGAGAGCTGAAAACCTTTGAAGTAATTTCTAAATGTGTCCAGACATTTAAAACTGGACTGGAGACATAATACTAGTCAAGTCAGAAGTTTTCAAGATTCACACTTTGAAAACTAATGTGGACCTGTTACAAGAGTAAACACCTGCAGGACAAAATTTAATGTTTAAAAGTATACTTGTAAAATGACCTGCTTTTATCTCAAGTTTGCAACTCTACATAGCTTAAGTAGTTGGGTGTCTGCATTCTTCTCTTTTTTTCCCACCTATATTATTTTTCAAATAATACAAAAGAAAGGAAAATAAAAGATGAACTCTAAAATGCATGGGAAGTATCATAATATTAATTCCAGTTTAGAAGCTAATGGCTTTGCTGTTACAAACTGCACTGACCAAGTATGCCTCATACCTGACAAGATTATGCAGAGCCACAACAATACAAAAATTATTATAAAGCAGTCCATGAACCTTGTTAGACATTAGCTCAAACAAAATTGAAACCCATAAAAGTGTATTTGAAATTTACTGTAACATTTTTATCTTTGACGTAATGGCTGGCCATGTAATTAATATAAGCTTTATTTTTAGATTTCGAATATTGCCTAGTGCCTTCCTGATCAGAAAACCACAAGACCAAACCTTTTCACGCAATATTTTAACATGATTTTTTTGGCTGATAATAGGAATCTGAAAATGGAAAATAAAAAGAAGTCAGTATTATCTGTCTACAAAATAAGGGGGGTGTGTATGTGATTCGACCTAGTTCCTGTGTTTCTGAACCTGTTTGGCTCTCTACATCACTGTCTTGATATCTAGTGAACAGAAACTCCTTTTTCAAAGTTTCTTTTGCATATTTACAAGGAAACATATTTGTATCTGGTATATATCTACCACTTGATCTGTGGTGCCATAGCTATATGCACAGCTATATATTCTACACATGCACAAGGAACCCAGGGCCATAGGTACACACAGGCAAAAGATCTGCTTTAAAACTACTCACAGCTTTAAAACAAAAGGAGTGGCAAATGCCAAGAACTGTTTGCCATGGCTGGTTGACAACACCAGGGCCCAGTGTTCCATGATTTGCTGCCAATATCCTAGGGAGGCAAAGCTCCTCTTTCCGTTCCCTGACTCAGCAAGCTACGTATTACTTTCACAAATAGGACAGGCAAGAGTCCATAGGTCTGATGGAGTAAGTATATTTATAGAAGAAAAGTCACCTTGAAAAAGTCAATGGAAGAACTCGTGTTCTTATAGCAAAACAAGCCGCTGACAAGTTTTTAAAAATACACCATGCTGAAAGTCTCGTCTTGTGGATAATGCTTCAGTACTTGAAATGGAAGTCAGTACAAGACAGTTTAAGGACAGCAGCCATTCTGTCAGCATGAGATGCAGGCAGTGTTACTGCACACAGAAGAAACAAGAGGCTTGTTTATAAGACCATTTTTGGAAAGATTTGCCGTGGTGGACCATAGATGCAACTCCTGCTCTTGTGACTAAACAGAAGTATCTCCCACTTAGCATTTTAGAAAACAGTGCAGAAGTGAAATATGATTTGGAGCTGAGATATTCTTATAAAAGAACAAAATCCAGACAGGAGATCCACTCACAAAACAATCCTTATCTTTTGTGGTGAGGGGAAGGGTTCAGCAGATGAGTTGTGGGGGAACTCTCTTCCTTTAACAAACTGCCAAGCATAGGAAACAGATGATCCCTCACAACTTCTTACACCTAAACTCTCAGAGAAGCACTCCTCAGGTCAGTCTTATAGAACACCCCCTTTGTAGTCTTATTTTCTCCAATGTTTTTAATCATTTTTTTTGTCCCAAGCTGTGCCATCGTCTGCCATTACCTTTGGGAAAGTACTCCATGGTCTCATGGATCTCATCTTCATGCATCTAACCATTCATATTATGGCATTAGTGCAAACATTCAATAGCAAATTCCTATCAGATTTGAGATTAGGAAATAAAACACTTTATTGTTCCATAACCCTTTAACAATAATAGTATTTACCTCAATAATCCCCTCACAAAGGAACAGAAGATGTAGCCCTCAGAGAAAGACTGTCTTCAGTAAACTCTGTGTAAGTGTTCCAGCAATCTAGAAAATCACAAATATAGTCTTTTTATTTAATTTCATCTTGGAAAACAATTTAAGTGTGTAGAGATGCGTTTATGGGTGACTAAATATCCCTGGGCACAAGATGAGACGGTACAATCTGTGCGAACCTCAAAACCACCTGAATTTCAGTCACTCAGTGGGGTTGGGCATGTGTGGAGCTGCTTTATTGTGAAATGAAACCCTCACTCACATAGTGGGACTAATGACTTTTTCCAGATGCAGCATATCTGAGCATGTCTCACACTTTTGCAAGTGACATTGCAGCCCAGCACCCCGTGCTTAAAATAGAGAACCTGATGTATTGTGCCTGCTCCAATTCATTCCTCTCCCACTTTGGGATTGAAGCCATTCCAGGTAGACAGATCATCTGTGAAGCCTAACACATTTGTAAAGCGTGGACATCTCTCAGCAGAGCTTAGCCTTTAATCATTAGATGCTATCAGCAGTCTTCTAGGGCTGCTGCTGCATTTCAACAAGCACAGCTTCAGCTGCAACCCTGAAGGTGCATGAAGTAAAATCCTGAGGTCCAAAGGAAGGCCTCTTCCTAAAAATGGGTGAAGTTTGACCTTGATGATAACTCTCATCCAGCTGGATCATTATCAGGTTGCAGTTTGGATGACGCAGGACCACTTTCTTCACTCATATTTTGTTCTCACCCAGCTGACACTAATTCCAAGAGAATTGTTGTAAGATGCAACTATTAATACACTGTATATTTAAATACTGGTTTGTATCCAAGAGCAGCTTTTGACTCCCTTTGACAGGCACGTCCTGGCATGTCTTGCTATACTGCAAGAGATACAATCTGCCCATATTAATGCATGCACATTTCCTTATCAATAAAAGCTAACACAAATGGAGCTACATAAAAACACCAACTTCACAGTAAGGTAAGAGAGGTCACTATTAATTAGAGTATGCAAATTAATATTAGCCCTAAACGATGCAGGAATTTGGCCTTTAATATTTGAATAAATTAAAAATTAATCATACAAACGTACTACATGAAATAAGGTCATTTTTTTCCAATGAAAAAATAAGAAAACTTTCCTGTTTAAAAAAATCATACAAATGATTTGTTGAATACAAGACAACTACTTTTATTTATTGCACAGGCAAACTGAGAAGGTTTTCTTGCAGAAATACCAATTACTGTTTTATTTGGTGACATCTTATTTAGCAACACTTGGTATGCAGTGTGCAGAAAGTAAGCATCTGGTTTAAAAAAAATCATGACTCTGTGTCACAACACTTATGTAGGATGTATACAAGGGATTATCATTTGAGATGCAGTATCCCCCATCTTTCTGTTTATCGGAGACCTGAGACTGGAAAAAGGCAAGAGAATCATACAGGGTAAGAGGGGAGTTTATGACAGAGGTGAAATTTGAATTTGGGAGCTACTGTTCAATGCTCTATTCCTTTTTTTTTTTTCACACAATAAATAATGTAAATAACTTTTGAACATTTAGCCATGTCCCAAACGAACCATGAATTCCAAGCAAATTCTGAAACTTTGTTCTTTTTTTTCATTTTGAATGGGTACATATTGTAAGGCTGTGAATGCTAGAGATTTAAAATACTGAAGAAAGCTGTTCTCAGAGATGTTCTTGCAGAGAGAAGCAGAATTTTATTTAAAAATTCCTTCCTCTAGCAAACACTCTTCAAATTACTTTTATTAGCTCAACACTTTTGTCCTTATATGAGTAAGTAATACATTAAAATAAACTGTTTACTTTATCATCTATAAGTTCCTCATAGACTTTCCCACCTTTCAACATTTACAGATTTCTTAATTTGCCTGAAACTAGACATTACCAGTGGAAAGACCTGGAGAAAGAATTATGATGGAGAGAGAAGACCTACCTGCCTACCTCCACGCTTGTTAACACTGTGTTCCTGACCTTGCTTCAGGGGCCAGTCTTAAATGTTAGAAACAGATTTGCTAAATTAACAGGATTCTTTGCCTTTGTTTATAGTCTGCCTTAGGTAGGTTCCACTAAGGACAAGTCACTTGCCCTAAATCATGGCCCGGACCATATGTGCAGGGACCTTCCACTGCAAGTTTTTCTCAGAGTGAGCACTCTATATGGAGATTATACATTCAACCAATAGCTTAAAATGGCAGATTTATTTTTGTACCCAAGCTAAGGGTGCCAATAACTAATTATGTCTGATTTTGATGGAGAGGTACTCGATAAAATATATTAAGAGATAACTTCTGAGAATGCTAAGTGCAGAACTATTCAAAGCCTGTGCTGATGTTGCAACACAAAACGATGTGATAGCAGAATGAGTTCAAGCCAAGTCTGTAGAGGGAGTACTGTGAGCAAACAGCAGGAAACTGAAATCACACCATATTCATAAGATGTGCTAGCTGTTAAATAAAGGCATTATACCCAATATCTCCCATCTGGACATCTGAATCCTGGGCATAAAAGGTTCAAATTGCACATATTCACCTAGGATTGTCATAGAGCTTTTTCTTCAATGAAAACAAACAATAGCTGGGAATAAGAAGAGTTTCATCTACAGCTGTCTTTAAGACTGTTTACTTTTGCAAAAATAGCTGTGTTCTTTTCTATTTTCTCTACCAATCAGTTTGCTTTTGCTCTTTCCTTCTGTCTTCCAACTCATGCCTTCCTTGCTCTGTTTCTCTGAACAATTCCTTCATCAATGTTGCTCCTTCTTGTCTTCTTGTGCTTAAAGGCATGATGTTGTAGAGACTTAGTTCATTATCCTTTTCTCCACAGCATTCCCTTTAGGCTGGTTTCTGCTAGACCACTGCTTCTGTTTTTCCTCCTCCTCTGAAAATAGGGCAGAAACAAACTAGAAGTATTCCTAGCGGTCCTGTGTGGGCTTCTAGATACTTCTTTGCAATCCAGAACTTAGATGTAGCTGGAAGCACTACCTGAAGAGCCATCTGACCCTGTAGATCATCAAAATATTAGACATTAAAATCTTAAAACCAAAAATATTAATCAGTGCCATGGATGTATGGCATTAATAATTAAGAGTGGCTCCCGGTCCTCTACAAACACCTACCAGAGTGCATCTTGGCTGCTCTGGTGCAGTAATGGCCCTCTGGTCTTACGCACTTTTGTGTAGACCTAGTTTCGTTTAATGTCTTGCAAATTAGTTGATCCAAATGCAATTGCCATGTCTCTCCAGAGTATTGAATTATGCTAATAAGAACATATTCTTGTTTTTCTAGCGCTTTATTCAGGAAATAAACTAGAAATTCAAATCTTCCTCCCGACGTGTTTTATTTATCAGTGAAGTCATTCTAGTTATTGCAAATTTTATACTGTAAGCTATAATAATATTTTAACTTCTTTTAAAGCTTCCCAGTGAGCTGGAATTCACCTATAAGGACAAAAATAAAAAAGTAACTGCAAATTACATTGCCGATCTCTAGTACTTTAACATTAAAAGTTTCTGCTGGAATCAGTGGGAAGTCAACTACAGTACTGTAAAAACGAAAGTACTTTGGTGTAACAGCATATTGATTTCCCACAGTATTTAGTAATGTATATTGATATAAAATAATGAAATTCATGCTGGTAACAAGAGTCAGCTTCCTAGATATCTTCAGAAAGATTATTCTAAAGAAAGAAATAATGATAACTGATTTTTTTTAATTCCTTTAATGAATATTTTACTAATGTATTCAATTAGACAAAAAAATTCAAAACTAATTATGGTAAAGCTGTTGCTGAGTATCAGAAAGTAAAAACAAAGAACCAAACAAACTAATCCTACAGATATATTCAGGACTAAGCACCAAAATAATTTCATTAAGTTCCAGTTCTATGATTCTGGGACTCTCTCTCACACTGGGACTCTATGGGACTCTCCAGTGTGATTCACATCTCCATGAAAATTCAAATCCAAAGTTCAAACCCCAAAAGTGGGGTAAGTTTGTGGGTCTCTGCAATAAAGACATCCCTCTGATAAATCATCAGATATTGTACCTTCTTCCCAAAAGCAAGACATTGATAGAAAACTTGTATTATTGTGTTGTCAGACATTTTAAAGAATTGATCATTTAAATTGAGTCTTTGTATAAAATGCCATCATTATTTGCTTTTCTCACTTAAAAGAAAGGCATGACATGAAGTGACAAACTGGCCCAGATGATACAAAAAGAGAGAGGGAGCCTTTCACTCCATCTGCCTGGGATGCCTTAGTTCTCAGCTGTGTCTAAGAAAAGCTATATGCTCCTGAGGAGGAAAAAAGCATAAAATTGCTGTGAACGCTGTAAAAAAAATCTATAGTGAGCTGTGCTACTATAATACAATATTACAGCTTATTAAGGCTTTCATTCATTGCAGGTGATTTTTCCTTTCTTTTGTCATAATAGCCATCTAATACCTCTTTTCAATGTGTTAGCAGTTTTAGCTAATGTCATAATCTAAATGACACAAATAAAACTTAATTAAAACACCACACTTACCTTTTTTTTCAAAAGTATTCCTCAGTATAATAATTGCATTGTTATTTCTGAGGGCATTATAGAATTCAATTTGTGTCTTTATGGGTCCTTCAGAGATACTTTGTTAGGGTGGCTCTCAAACTGATTGAAATTACTGATTTGAGGCATGACTGATGTGTCGGATACTTAGCAAAACTAGACGAGTGTGCTGTTTTGTTCTGTGCTGCTATGATTTCACAGAAGAATGCACCAAATATGAACTACTTAGAAATCTTTTTGTTCCTTCCTTGTTTCCCTACAAGACTAAGTGGAACATTAATATTTTCTTAAAAACTCTTTCCCCTTTTTTTTAATGATCTATTGATAGATATGTTACTGAGCACTCCATAATTCTTTCAGCATGAAGTGATCAGTAAAATAACTATAAACAGATAAATTGGCTAGATTAGATAGATAAATCAATAGATTAATTGTAATATTAATTGGAAGCCCAAGGAAGATGATTATCAGCAGATTATCTGAGATAAATATCCAAGAACATTTGGTATTTGGTTACAAATGTATTTGGTTACAAACCATAACCTGGTGCTCCTTAGAGACTGAACAAACCCATCTCTACGGTAGAAAACCTTGTCCTTCGCTCCAACTCAGCAATTTTTATTTCAATCTCTATTTTTTTTGTCTGAATATTAGATTGCATTGTCAAACATCTCTATATGCACATCTTTTGCCACAATACCTGATGAAGTTGCTTTTCTTTTCCAGGTTGAAGTAGTTGCTTAAATTTTTATGACAGCAAATAAACCAAATGCAATTCAGAAAGCTAAAAGATCTGTAGCAAAAGATGTACAAGTCCTTAGGCCAAGCTTGCCTGGAGATCTGAACTATTGTGTGCAAGCTGACTTGCGGCATGCACTAGTAATATGTGTGGAGGCTTTGGCACATATGAACACATAGATTAGTCTGAGTGTCACGGGCCAAAAGATCACAAGGCCACTTCTGTCAGAGAAAGGTGCTGACAAGAAGGCTGTACTCATTAGTCCTTCCCATAGGCTTTCTAAAAGGTGGGATGTCTCATTGCTGTGCTTCATTCAAATATAAAACTGAAGTCCTATTTCTAAATCTCCATATGTGATGGTATTCCTAGTTATTCCTGCTATATTTTTGGTCCCTATAAACAGAGGACTTTATGCATCTCAGGACAAAGTAGAACTTTAAATATTCATCTCTGATTATTTTGTTCATTTCTGACATCCCAGCAATCTATGGGAAACCTTATCAGTAGAGGCAGAAGATAACAGCAATAAAAGCTAGCTATAATCTTTTCCTTTAAGAAATATAGCCAGCATTATATGTGGAATCAGTTATTTATGCTAGTCCAAAAGAGCAAAGGGACAATAGCCACTTTATCCTTGACTCTCACAGACACCCTAAATTCATAGACAAATAACACACACAAGATGAACGAGTCTCAGACATCAAAGCACGAAATTCATGCCAATTCATGCCAACATTTCTCTTTAAAATAGGTTGATAAACCTATCTGTTTGCCAAGTGTAAGTACTGAAGTTTGCATGCTGTATGTATGTTACCATTGGGAGCTTGGGCATACAGAATTTGAGAAGTATAGAAAATAAATCAAGAATTTATAGGACAAACTCATAGGGCATACCCTACTGAAACACTGCTGCTGTACTGTCACAGAAACTCTGCTATTACAGTTCATATTAAGCAGGATACAGAATGAAAATATATGAAATTCATCAATGCATGGCCATGAGAAATTGCTGTAGAGTGGAAGCCATTTGAATACCTAGTAAGAAAATAAGACTGTCACAGTAAACTTAGCGAAACTTCTGATATTCTTTTCCATGAACCAAGCTCCAGGCCTTTACCAACAGTAATGAATTAGGCATCCAGAGAAGATATGGTTTTCTTCAATTCCGAGTGGGGTGCCAAAGCACAGGAAGCTTTAAACCTTCCTCCTTCATTAACAGTGAAGGTATTCGCATGTTCATGCTGTGTACCACAACCTCTGTTGCCTGAAAAATAAACTGTGACTTTAATTTACAAACTACCCCAATTTCACAGAGTTCTACCTCTCCCTTGCTTATTATGTCTAAACCTTCAGCTATACTAATTCATCTGGAAAAAGCCTTGCAATAAAAAATTTGTACCATGACTTCCTTCATTGTACCCCTCAGGTATGTTTTGACCAAAACCCAATTGTGAATGAGTGAAAAGGATAGGGGAAAAAAAATGAAAGAAAACACTAGTTTCTATATCAGTGCTAAGAAACATTAACTCAGTTGTGTTCCCCATCCTCAACAGACGGTTTATTTTGGAGACTGATAACAAAATTTTCCTAAAAGAAGACGGCAGATATCGAAAACCAACATTCTTTGAATCACAAAGGACACAACAGTACCCAGGACCCTGCAAGAAATTCTAATGCTGTAGTTTCAGAAGAAAACTGCTGCTTTGTGATGTGAGTCTAAGGAAACAGAAACGGTCTTCAGTGATGGCTTCTGATGTCCTTTGCACTTTAGGTAACAAACAGCATGAAGGAGGTGGCAGCTGAGACCGGGCAGTGACAGAAGTCATAGCTATGACTACCAAGAAGTATTACAGGGAGGACGCTGCAGTAATGGGTGCACACTCTCCACAAACTCCAGTGCAGGAGGGAGTTTACCCACAGACAAGCTTCCATGTAAAATGAGATCTGGGCCTTGGTTATTATATTTTTAACATGTGTCAGTTTATCTGTATACTGTAAGTGGGAAGTGTTTCACTCACTCCTTGCACGAGAGTGTTAGGAGCATGCCAGATGTTGATTTGCAGGAATTATCTGAAGAATAAGTCAAAACTGATATCAGAGTTAGTCTTTGGCCTTACACATGAAAAAGCCCAAACAGAAACAAACCCCAAAGCAAAACAATGAGCTGATTGTTTTAAGGTGGGAATGCCCAGGAATTATTATTCATAACCTGAAATTTCTTAGTTCTGCACATGGGCAGTCAAGGTGTCAGAATAATTTCATGAAGATGTTTTTGTGTTCTCTTCACCTCACCTGTACACTTCACTGCAAGTCACACTTACCTGTTCAGCCTTGCCTTAAGAAGAAGGGAGCAAGATTTGTGTCTCCCTTTGAGCTTGTAGCATCTCTAGCAGACATCTTGCATCAAACATCAGCTTTGGTTCACTGGCTTAATGTTTAGGAGGCAATTTCTTCTCCTACAACTACAAGAGCAGTTTCAGACTAGCCACAGCTTTAAACCCTCCCCTCCAAGGAGTCTGAGAGCAACCAGCCAGGCCAGTTCAAAGAGAAACCCTAATCCATTCTTTGTTCAACAGGAAGGAAATCAAAATCTGCATAACAAAGCTTTTCAGAAGACCAAACATCAGCAGTTTTACAGTGATCTTTAATTTCCCACTTGGTTCAAGAAAAAAAAAACAATCAAAACCAATTATTACCCAGAACAAGGCTCTCAAAGGGCTTTCCATCTCTGAAACAGCCATCTTAATGATCCATTCTCAGAGGTCTGTCCTCCTTTTCTTTACGACTTTCCTGCACACTCATTTTCAGTTAAATTAAATCTTCCTAGTCAGGTTTTTTTTTTTACTGTCATTTTGTACAAGAAATACCAGGACAAATCTTTAAAGGGACTCTTAAAGTCTTACTCTTCATCTGAGTCACCATTCTTCATGGGACACCCTGCATTCTCAGGAGCTGGCTGCAGGCATCCAGGCTCCCTCCCCTTCTTCTTGTCTGAGGTTCTGTTATTCCAGCTTTGCAGTACTTGTGTTGGTGCTGGTTACAGGCATCACAGCCCTTTATGGGTCCTTTAATTCCATTTGCAAAAGACTGGCATAGACCTTGCATAGTTCAGAAAAGCGTCAGGGAAATGTAACATATTTATAGCCAAAATCTCATGTCGCCTATAGTACCTCAGTAAATATTTCATTGTTTACTGCTTTAAGGCCCACTGATACATTTAAAATGTGATCCCTTGGACAGCTGAAGCAATGAAGCCTGATTTCCTACAGCTGCATCCCTTCTTTGCGTTCGCTGGTACCTTCTAACAGTGAAGGCACAATGAGATCCCATGGTCTTTCTTTCTCTCTTGTTGCATGAACTTTGTAGAAAGGGATTACTTTTGAGAAAACTGCCATTCGGATTTGAGTACAACTGGCTAATAGATTTGTAAATTTGGGGGTGGAGTCATGTTATATAGATGGATAGCATGATACAGATTTTATCTCTTTAGAATAGAGATTAAAATAGTTCTTTGGTACTTCAGATATCCTACCTAGGGCAACCAAAGGGTAAAGAAGCTAAGCTGTTATCCAGGATGCCATTCAGTGCCAGAGATGAAATACAGTAAAAGAAAATATCCCAGGCTGAAAAGAAAAATAGACAGGACCAGGCTACACTTGCTAAGAGAGTATGTCAGTGTTTAGCACTGAGGATGAATCATAAATGGTACTGTTTACTGTCAGTAGACGAAGCCAGGAAATTGCGTGTTCAGTGGAGCAAAGCAGGACCTCTGTAATCAGAGTGGATAATCTAAAACATGTCACTGCAAAGTGGGGAGGGGGGAGTGACTAACCCAAGAAGATGGACATTGTTCATTTAAGCTGTCAGGATGAGTAACTAAAGATAAAATAAGCTTTTAGATTCACAACAAGCTCTTTCAAGTTCTTGACTAAAGAAAGAAGCATTTTGTTACCTGGATTCTGCCTTTTCAGGGTCTTGCCTCAATTGACTTGCATGAGCAGGCTGAAGAAGAATTTCAAAAGCTTCGAGCAATTTTATGTATCTGTCTTTTATAACCATTGCTCATCAATTCTTTTCAGAGAAAAGCTGGGTCCTTGCATTGCTCCTTGATTAAACATTTACTGACTGCTAATTTGGTAATGCATTACCACTATAAATGATTACTTGTGAGGCGGTGGAGAGATGGGTCTGAAAGGTCTGCCTAGTCCTATAGCCTTCGCATCCTGTATGCTTATACAGGATTATTAATCTTTGTCAGGAAGGTCAGGAAGCATCACGTAGTGATTAATGGTAAGTTGCAAAGGTTTCTGATAACTGAGCTCCAGGGATTGTAGTTGAAACCTGTTAGACGGCTATTAATACCTCCTTTGCCCTTCCTGTAACTCACTGTGACTGCAGATGGCTGTTGAAGGATTGCTGGCTTTTCATCTTGCAAGGACACTCAACCCCCCAATCTCTCTCCTCAACGGGGTCAACATTTGTAGACCTTTTGTACTGCCAGTTGGGCGCTAATCAGAAAGCATCAATGGATCGGGAACAGCTGCATCCACATTTCTCTCCCTGTCCACAGTTCACCATGGTAGGCACTGCCCTCTGAAACAAGCTCACAAATGGCAGGCTGGAGTATGTAAAAAGGTAAGACAAACATTCAGTGTCAAAGGTGTATAAAAAGTACAAAGACTCTTACTTAGCAAAATCCATGCAGGAAGTTTTTTCTGCACTCAGATAATTTTAATCCAATTCTTAGAGACTTCATCTGAGGCTGCCTACTTGAAAAAAATAAAAAGCCAACAAAAAAACATACAAAAAACCTCCCCCAAGCCCCACCAAAACAAAACTTTTTTTTAACTCTAAACTTAGTGAATACACATCCTGCTCAAATTTAAGACACTATGTCAAAACAGGGTCAGGGAAAGTCTGGCAGGCAAACTTGTAGAAGAACTCCAGTGTGGCTGCTCATCTTGCGAGGATAGGAAAGAAACAAAGCCAGATCTTCTGTCTTTGGGAGATGTTCCTGGTGATCCTGAACCCTTGCTCTTTCCACTGGAGCACTGGCTCTCTGCTGCTTCCAAACCACAGGTGAGGTTTCAGAGCAGGAATGTGGGGCAAGGTCAGTTTATCTATCCTCTTTGGTCAGAACGTCCCTGCTAGGAGTAGAGAGAGTCTCACAGGTTATGTTGGGTGAGCGTGTGGAACAAGTTCTCCAAAATACAGTCAGGGTGTTAGGAGAGAGAGATGGTGGCTAGACATTTAGGGAGATATCTCGCAGGGGTATTCGAAGATGCCTCAGTGTCTAATCTCTGTTCTTTATGGTGTAATTTAGGTACATAAGTGCTTTGAAATTCTTTCATGACTGTCTATGTCATTTTTTATATATCTAAATATATTCTAAAATTTAGCTCTGACAGGCCACTTGAGGCAAAAGACCTTTCAGCTATGTGTTTATATGATTGTGCCTCATGTTGATTACTCTCTGTTCCCTCATTAAATTGAAATCATAAATTTATGGCTGCATATTTCAAGCAAAATTTCAAGCAGAAGTGTGTGCCTGCATAATCCATAATGTATCTGATTTTAAAAGAGTAAATGCAGAGAAGCAAATGTATGTAAATCTTTGGTGAAAATTGCTATGAAAATGCATAATCTGTAACTTTTGTTGTTTTTTAGTACACCTCTTCCTGTGTCTTCTAAACTGTGTAGTGAAAGCTCTCCTGGAAAACCACTACATCTTCAGATAAATAGTCCTTATGGAAGGATGCTGTAAGCAGTATCAAATTAGCTGTCACAGAATTTGGCCACTTAGTACTTTTGCTGTCAATGTCACACCCCATGCTGGGTCACTGTTGAGTGATTGAGTGATATAAGCGAATACATCAACTAAGTCATTTATTTACATGTTGTTGCCACAAGTCTAAGAAAACTGCTAAATGTATTGAATAATCAATCCACTCAGCAGCTGAAGATGCAGTAACAGAAATGAAGTCCTGCTGGGTTTTCATTATTACTGTGAAAGAGGCTCTTTGGATGCTCTAAAAGTGTATACAAAAGGGTAACAATTCAAAAAACATAGCTCACATATAGAAAACCCTGCATGACTTTTGAAAGAAAAGATACAGTCCAAACAAACTGGGAAGATAATAATACAAGATTGTTAGTTTGGGGTTACAGCATTCTGTAAGACAACTTGAAAGCTGTGGACTACAGTATGTGTCTGGATTACAGTATGTGTCTGGCTGTTTAATACTTAATGTAATAATGATACAGAATTGTCTGTAAGTTACAAATTATTCACTGACAGGTATGTGGACAGTGTCATTCTGTATTATTTGTTACGGGCATGTCAGTACGTAATATACATAATTCTAAAATGTAAAAAAAAAAGGTTCATTAGGGAGAAGGCAATGCAGGACTCACTGGAGAGGTGCTAAAGACCAAAGGAACCAAAGCATTTCATGCCCCATGGAGCTTTTCTATATGCATATTTCAATTCTGTGACTCTTGTAAGCTTCTCCAGAGGTAAGAATATTGAGATCATAAATTGTGGTTACAACTGCCATCATTTAACTTTTATTTTAGTTATACTTGTCTGGTGTAGGGCTTAGGTCAATGTCATATCCAGAATTATTCTCTATGCTGATTCAGAACTGGACCCTGTAAAAGCGAAGATTAAGATGATTTGGGAATAACAATGCAACATGTGTCTGATTTTCTGCTTACTCATATCCAGAGGACAAAACCGTGAAGATTCATTATTTTGCCTCTGTTCCACTTTACACACAGGCATAGAGAGTTATATAAAATAATAGAGAATATAGGCTCAGTGTCCTCTGAACAGTGGGCCTTATTGATCTCACACACTGACATCAGAACGAACTTGATTTTACAGAAGTCACAGCAAAACTCCTATTGATGAAAAAGGGTTTCGTTTCTAGAGGTTTCCTCTGCTTTCTCCTCTCTCGTGGTGGGAATGAGTGTAATGAAGCCCACACTGAAAAAAAAATGTTTTAAAGGTTGGGCTGATATTTTAGTTTGGAATAGTGTTTATGAAATGAACATTATCATGAACAGCCTGGTTAGAAGGAAAATTTATTGTTGTACATAGAGCTGATAAAATAATACCAGAAAGGAAAGCAAAACTATTTCTGAAATATTTAATAAAATTGGTTTTATTTGTGAGAAAAATTAGTGCATGCTCTTTAAATTATGTCATTTGAATGTAGCAGCAATACCTGTTTCTAATAAAGGGTAGGCGGTGGAACAGGAACATCAGCAAAACAGCACTACTACAGTAAATTTGGGGAGTTTGCCAAAGATGTGCACATTTGATCCTATGATTTAAACAAGAGAAATATCAAAACAAGAGTATTACAGAGACTTTCAGAAAGGCTAAAAATAACTTGATACAGGAAATATTAAACATCTAGCTCAGAAGGAACTGTAAAATAAATCCTACCACTTTATGAAGGCATGTAAAAAAGAGAAGCAACCAGTTAGAAACGTAAGAGGACATAAAAGAAAGCAAATAAGGTGAAAACATGGGTCATAATTCTAAAAATATAAAGAAATCAGGAAGAAAGATTAGTCAAATGAAACTGAGTAACAAACACAATAATAAAAGCATACCAAGAGAAGGAGAGGGACCTTTTAGGGCACTACAGCATGAACAGTTCAGCAGGGATGGTCTAGAGAGGTGGCCTTTACTGCAGTGATATTCCTGTACTAGTTTTGTTTACAAAAATAGTTTCACAAAACTGATCCATAGACGACATATTCTTCACACAGTATCAGCTCCTCCTTGGTTTGGATGCTATATATTGATGAAAGACATGCAAAACATATATCAGTATTCGTTATTTTTCCAGACAGACAGCTACTACATGGGATTCCCATTGCCCTGAGGTGTTCCAAAGGGTAGAATGAGCTGACCTCACAAACGTAAATAGTTTAAAGGCAGCCCATGTATTGCAAATGAGACAAGATGAAGGTCAACAAAGTCGTTTCCTTAACAAAGTTACTTATGCTGGAAGAAAGTTTGAGTCTTATTTTTCAGTATTGCACTAATCAACGAGAATTAGAACTTTCATGAAATCTCCTTTTCGCCTTGGTTAAAAACACCAACATAAATACAATGAAATTTGTCTGATAAGAATTAAGATCTCCAAGCAACAACCATTCATCCCCATTATGTTAAATTCCAAGCTGCCAAAAGGTGATTTTTGTACCATAGATAGCTCCCATTGCTCTCAAATTGCTTTACTGCACTGCTTTAGTCTGTTGATTCACTACAGATTTAAAGATAATGAGTCTGGCACTGTCCAAAGCACTTCATGATATTTCCTCATACTCAGCTAAACACAATTATGCTGGAGAAACCCAGTGCCATCGAGTTCTTGTGGTGATTAGTGGCAGCCTGAAAGAGTCAAGAATGAAAAGAGAGCCTCAAAGGGGGTCTTTGCTAAGCCAAATAACCTGGGTGGTTGCAAAGAATTAGCTCCTTATTGCTAGAGTCAAAATTCAATCACACTAAGAGCCTGCTTAAAGCACAATTGCTGAGAAAACTTCCCTGGAGAATGCTACAAAGAATTCACCAAAACTCACCTGTCATAGGAAACACATAAGGAATAGAGAAACAGAGGAAAAACAAATGCTAATGAGAACATAATAGATTGTGAACGCAAAGAAAAATTTTAGAGTTATAGTTTAAAATATGGTTATATAACTATATAAATAAACTATAAATAGTTAAACATATATTTAAAATATAAACTTGCTTGACTTGGCTTTACTATTCCCAATGGTACTGCTGCTGTTCTATCACCAGTTATTGCCTGGGACCCTGATTTGTTGTCTCTGTTGATTTTGGCTATCAGTTCCCAGAGTTTGATTGATTATTGTGAGCAGCAAGAGAATTCTCTGGTGAAAAACTGTCCCATCCTAGAATTTATCAAAACAAATAATTGGCAGGATTACGGATTTACACTTTCTGCGTACAGTGTAGGAATCTAAAATAAATATGAAACCCAGCTTTATAGGCTAATTCTTTAAACTGGGTCAAGGAAAGATTATGGTTACATCACTCTGTTTGCTGCACAGTTGAGCAGCTGAGGAAATTGCTCATTTGATATTTTTTGTGAACTATGTAAATCTCAACATCAGGCCATGCTTACTGTCAGAGTCTCCAGGCCTTTAGAAGAGAGCTTATACCGCACTGATGTCAGTAGAGGGCTGAATATAAACACCATAGGAGTAGACATAAAGGGGATAGTTACATAAAATTAATAGTAAAAAAAAAGTCTTTGTACTCCCTGAAGCAAGTAACAAAAGCGTATTTGTGAGTGCAGTTCTGTCGGTTTTGGGGGGTGTTCTGGTGGGTTGCTACGACCTTCCAAACCAACTCCAGCAGAAAGTCGCTCGGCAAGCCAATACACTCTCACAGACACACACACACACCGGATAGCTTCTTTGACAAATCGACGGCAAAGAGGCAGGAAGGGTCTTTGTGTAGTATTTCCACGGCAGAGGTTTATTCTGCCCCACGCCTGAAGGGTGCCAGTAATGAAAGACGGAGCAAAACAGGGAGAGTGTCTAAGGTTATATATGGGGGCAGAGAAAGCATCAGGGACCAATGATCTGAGGGCACAGGGATGGTACATAGGCAGGACTAGGGTGCGGGAGCCAATGGGGAAACTCTGAGGGGGTGGCGAGGAACAAGGTCCAATGGGAGAGCAGGGAAGGGAGAATTTTCTAGGGAAAGAACAGATGAAGTATAAGGGGGCGGGGAGGCCAATGGGCCAACCGGGGAAGCAGAACTGGGATACATTTACATATTGGAACAAAGCATCCTGGGAGAGGCCTTTTCCATCACCATAACCTGAGAGAATTTCTATCCCTAGGGATGGTCCCACCAATGAACCCTTGTGCTATGCGCTGACTGGCCCTCACACGGTTCTACACATGTTACTGTTGTCAGCTACTTGGGCTATGACCTAGAACTTAACCAACTATAAAACTGACAATAAGCTACAGAGAGAGCAAGTCTTCACACTGATCGTAGGTACTCAGAGGCTAGATCATAAAAAGAATAAAGTTTTCAGTTTATCTTATCATGATGGGATTATCTCACCATTCTTGATTTTGTTGATATGGAAAAAATGAAGGACTGTAAAAAAAATCAGTCTGCCTTATCTAAAAATATCTATATGCCTTTATATCATGAACAATCCAAGAACAGTGGGGTTTGTGAATTCTGGAGCAAGACTGATGTAGAAGATCTGCTTTAATGGTAAAATCACAGCTGTGTTGCCTTCATGAACACAGCAGGTTTACAAGGTAGATCTTAGTATATACTTTGGTTTCATATGCAAGTGTGATGAGATATAAGAAGCTGTTGTAGGTCTGTCCTTTCCAATTACTGAGTTTATCTGCTTGTGTTTGAGCTCAGATTTTTAGTATAATCACCATAAAAGGTGGGGCTCAGCCCTGGGAAACTGCATGATTTCTCTTCTCTTACAGCTGATAATCAAGTACTGCCTAGCACATTCCATGCATTTACATTAGCTTTTTCTTTATTTTGCTGCTAATCTCTGGTTGAGAGCTTACACAGCCCAAGAGCAGTGTCATACTGCTCATCCTTTGAAATTCATCTTTTGTTGTTCCTTACAGCCCTGCAAAATGGATCTCACGGAACTGTTCGGAGCGAGATGATATTTAAAGCTTCTTTTCTGTACAAGTGGAGATGACGCCACTGACAGCAAATATCCAACAGAAGGTTCCTAATCTTGAATCGCCATCCCTCTGAGATATTCATGGAAATATGGGGGTAATGGGTATCAGATGCATAACTTTCTGAGGAACATTAAACCTCTAGTAGAACAAGGTTAAATTCGGACAAGCCATTTACAACTCTGTGTCTTGCAGGCAGAGTCTAGGTTACTATTTGGGGCTACCTGTCTTCTCATAAATTCGGAAATCACTGCCAAGAGATGTTAAGCACTTCCCTAATCTTCACTGTCAGTGAGAGCTGGCATTAGGCTTTTTGGAGCCCATCCATGGGTTAAAGCAAAAAGCCTTCCCTTTTTCTGTCCACTCCCACAACTACATAACTATCCCAGGGATGCCCATCAGGCCCTGATTGCTCATCCCTAAAACTAACTTTGCAACCAGCCGCTATTGCTCATCTGACTGTCTCTCTTATGAACCCAGGGGCAGAGAAAGATGTTCTTGTTCATTGTGATACAGCCAAAAGAAAAAACTCCAATAGCTTTTGTATTATCAAAATGTTTTGCTGCTTGCAGAAAGCCCTGAGTAGCATACCAACAAAAGCATGACCTTCCTGCACAAATAATGACATATGGAAAGGCAGCTCCTTCTGCAGGGCAGTGGGAACAGTAGGTTATGAGTGATGAGTCTTCAAGGGCACTTTACTTGAAATGGTGCTATGTACTTTCTCTGCCCTAGTGCAGACACACCACTTATCACTCTAATTGAATTGGTGACTTATTCTTATAGACAAACATACACATTGGCATTCCTGGAAGGCTGTGAAAGACACAGGGATAAAGACAAGTAGGTCCATACTGTCTGGAGCATTATGTCAGTGTCATTTAATGTACGTGTTACTCTAACACCCATGCTATGGTAGCACACTGAGACAAAGTCACATTCTGATGTATCTAGACATGTTGCCTCCCACATGAAAGGACCTTTTTCTTCTTTATGGGACATAACTTCAGCATGTACAATAATACATTTCTCACTGGGCTCAGAGACCCATAGCAATTTCCAAAACCTGAACATCTGACCGCCATTGTTCTGGTTTTCCTTTATCATTTTTATGTTTTTTACAGTTTTGTATAATTGACCTGCATATGTCAGTGTCTCAGTTCATTGCAATGACCAAGGGAAGCTTCCCTTTTAGTTTAGGATACCTGAAGCTCAGCATGCAGAGTGGCTCAGACTTCAGCAGGAAGAGTAACTGGTGCCCACCCTTTGCCAGGGCACCCAGCTGGGACAGCAGTTGGTCATTCAGCCCCTTCTGGGCTGAGAAAAACTCGACACCTACTTCCCCCTCTAGAAGTATTAAGGTATTTTCAATGATGACTAGGTGCAGAGCACCAGAATTTCATCTTCTTTCAGGTCCCTGAGCACCAGGAAGGGAAAGAGTTCAAACACACTTCGACAGGTGTCCTTTCTCGCTGGTAAGCAGCTCAATGTACCACCAACTCTGTCTCTGTCAAGAAGCACCCAATACTCTGCTGCTGCATACAGCACTCCTCTGTGGAAATCCTAGTGCCTGGCCTGGATGCTCTAGATCATCACGTAGCGACAGGTGCTACATTATTAGGTTGTGTAACATTTCATGTCAGTGCCTAAACAGGAGGCTGGCCATAGCCTCTCCGCTCCTCCCAGCTGCAAAAAATGCTGAACATTTGGATAATTTATTAGTAACTCAGTGTCTCACTTTTCTTAGATTACATATATTTTGAGGTCCTGAGTTTTGAAAATTTAAGGCCAACAGCACTCTGAATATTTAATGACTGAAATATGAGCTATATATATTGAACACAGTGGGTTATTTCAGATCCAGATTGGTGTGGGGTCTTATTCCCTGTAGATAGCCTGCAGTTTTCTAAAATCCATAGACCTGCTGTCCGGTGAGTTCAGTTGATAGAATACTGACAGCAAATGAAACTCCAAGACATGGGTGAGGCCAAGTCATACTAAAAATGAGAAAAATAATGGCAGAATTTTAGTCATCCATTTTTCACTGGGGACCTGAGTATTTGTGACAGTAAATTATAAGTTGATCTCATATTTGGCCCTGTGATTGATGGTCATATCTCTGCTGCTGAGGTCCAAATTGTAGAATTACTTTGGTCATCTTAGAGCACCCTCTGATGAACACCTCAAATGCAAAAACTCAGGAGCTATCTCTTCTCCAGACGCAAAACAACTAGAAGTAGTTGTGCAGAAATAGACTCACTTTAATCCCAGAAATAAAAAGGCAACAGAGTTGGTAGGAGAAGAAGAGACATGGTGCGAAACAAATATTCCCCATGTCATCTCCAGTCGAGCTGGGAGGAATTCCCTGGGCATTTTATTTACAGAATACTTGTAGTGAAAATAAGTAAAGCAACCTATGTAAGTTTGAGATACAGACACAATTAATTAAAACAACCCAAAGAACAAACTGCCGAACACCCCAATGCCCGGAAACTCACATCCCAATCCAATCAGCATAAGTAAAAAAATCAGCTTCAGAAAACAACCCTTCTTGGAATCATTGTGTTTGTGTGTATGCACTTCTGGGTCAGAAGTTAGTAGCCAAGGAAACTGGATTATTGAGGCTGAAAAAGAAAGCTCTAATCAAAACCACAGCCATCAGTTCCATGCTACTTATGGCAGATCTGGGTTTTGCTTGGGGTTTTTTTGTATTTTCTGTTACCTGGGAAAATATATTTAGAAAAAATTTTATCAGTCAAAATCAGTTTAACTGCATAACCATAGATCCTTAAGACTTTTCATCATCTACACACAATAAAAATTGATGTGGAGGGGAGGAGTGAAATGATGTCTGTTTGTAAGAAATATAAAGTAAATGATGAAATTACAAACAAGTGGAAAAAAGTATTTATTTTAACATGAATGAAAAGTCTCGCTGGGCTAAGAAGAAAAATATTCAATTTTAATTTATAAAAAGTTCTCCATGCAAAGTATGATAAGTTGCAAAAGCAATTTCTTGTATAATGCTTGGTGATTTTAAACCATTACTTTTTGGCAGTCACCCTAATCTGATTTTCCAACGCATTGTTTCTCTCTCAGCCTATTATCATTTATTACACACACATATAAAACCAGCGATTTTTATAGCAGTGATTTTATTAGTCTATTTCAATTATGTTGTTTGTTTTGCAGACTGTAATGACTTTAATCCTCATTTAAATACATAAAAATTGCATAATCCAATAGCTAATTATTAGAATATGTGGAAAATTATAATTAATTACCCCCCAAAAAAGCCATTTGTCTCATGTAGATATCTATTGTGTATCTACTAACTATTTTAAAGGTAGTGAAGAAAAACCCTTTTGAGAGGACAAGGATAATGAAAATGAGAATTCCTCTTCGTTGCAGCTTTGACACCATAATTAGCTCTCTTTCCTCCCAGAAAGATAATGAAAGGGGGGCATGTGGGAAATAACATTTAACACATTTAACATTTATTTATTATTAAAATATAATATTTATATTATATTATATAATATTTATTTAATTTAAGTAACAATGACTTATTGTTATTTAAGTAACAATGACTAATAAAAAGAGTAGTGAAATAGTGACAGCTTCTTCTAATTCAGAGAGAAGCAATAGTACAAAAATCCTACTATGCACTCCCAGCACCAGGACTCCAATATTTTTCACTTGCATGTAATCAGAATATGACTAATGCTTCAAAAAAAAAAAAAAAGAGTTTTCATTATAATTCTATAGCAAATTTTTGCAAATTGCCACCAAGTGCTTTCAGACTGCAGTTGCATCACTATACCATAAAATCACACCATAAAATATTGCAGAACAACATTTGAAATTATTAGATATGGGAAAACTTGGAATTCTAACAGGAATATTTTCGGGTTTTTTTCCTCCCCGAAAGCTGCATTTATTTTTCTATGATACCACCAAAAAAATAAAAAAGAGACTATCTTCACAGATTAGCAAAATCCTTTGTAAGTCAAACAAATATTTCAGTAGTAATTTCAGTGTGTTTTTATACCTGGAAACAAGGGGAGACTTTAGGTTTGCCCATCCAAAGTGACAAAATCAGAAAGCTGCACTTGTTCATCCAGAAGTAGTTAAAGGCTTAAAAGCACACCAACACACATCCCAGAGCCTCTTTCCCAGATATTTTTCTGTTTCATTGTGAAATATGATTTCTAATGAACAACAAGGGAGTAAGCCAGCAAGGTATGGTGAAGTAGTCAAAATATTTTGGAATGCAAACTCTTATGATTGTGTTTATAAATTAACAGGCAAGAAAATATTCTGGTCTTAGCTCTCTATAGGAATCCTACTATTCCTGCTTGAAATTTGAAATTGCTTACAAATATTTACCCCTGTGAAAACCTGAATTATAACATCTTTCCAGTGTGGGAGGAATTCCAGCAAGCCCTTCTGTGAAAGCACGTTTTCTTGTATCAAAGCCTGTACCATGGGGTTAACACATGTGTCTCAATTTCATTTTAAATGCTTTTGTTTTTGTTGGATATTATCATATCTGTGGGAATTGTTCTGCTCCTGAACCTAGAGACTGCAGGGAAAGAAAGAAAAAAATATCTCTCTACACTATGCTGTCACTCTTAGGTAAGACCATGAATCATGGGTAACATGCAGATGAAACTTAAATCCTTCTACAGTAAAGCAAGGAATTATTTTAAGGCCTGAATGTTCCTTTAATCCAGGCCTCCCAAAATATACTATTTATGGGGAAATTGTCCTGGGTCCTCTGTAGGGCTTGTTTATCTGGACATGCATGGAGACTAACCAGCTGTGAAACGATGTTTCCCTCTCTACTCATCCCTACATGTGTTTCTTACTCCTCCTCCTGGCCCCAGCTCTCTAGAAGGAGAAGAGGGGATGTTCCTGCCTCCCCAGCCAGGACAGGTGCTTTCAGAAAACCCTTGCCAACTACAGTGGTATTGATTGCCTTGAATTTGTTGTGTCATTTGAGAGACGCTTAAACAAGATGGAAGATTTACCTGGAGACCTCCCAGGAGTTTCAAAATTGCTTTGGGGATACAGTCAACCACCCAAGTTCATAAAGCAGCTTGCTGATGGAGCAGGCTGAGTGCAACTTGGGAAACATGGCTACAGGGCTTTGAGTGATTTCTCATGCAATTACCTACAAAGCAGCTACAAAGAGTTTTCATTTGGTTCTCTCCAACAAGACTGAAAACACTGATTTTCCAGTGAATTGTGGCAAGGTTGCAAATATTTGAGCAATACATAATGAGATAAAGAAACAAATAATTATGACCGATCTCCTAAGGACCAATAGGAAAGACAAGGGAATTCTACTGGTTTACCCACCACCTTATACTCTATCCTGCAGCAGATCATAAAGAGAAGTTTTATTTAAACTAATTTAACTACATGTCCTCCATCACTTATAGTTTCAGGTCTGTGTAATATTCCCTTAGTTATTTTTTTTTAATCTACGGTCAGACACTATGTAATTACGTTACAGTGTTACATGTGACTGTCACTTAGAAGGTCAGTAATTAACATTAACAGTACTGTGGAAGAACACACCTGACCCAGAGACTGAAATATCAAATCCACAGGCAGTGGGTTGCAATTTTCACTTTTTTAAGTATATAAATCCACTAACAACACAAATCTTTAGTTTGAAAGGGGGAAGGTTTTAAGATCATTATGATGGTCTGCAAGTGTTAGAGTGAACCCTAAAACCAGAAGATTTTGTAGATACAATTAATTTATGACTCCCAATAACCATACCTTACAAATAGGTTGTACCTGCCAGTGTACTGTCTAAGTTGCCATTCTCAGTGGTATCTCAGAAATAGATGCCATAATTAGTCAGGCTGTAATCCTGACAAAAGAAGTGCTTCAGGTCCCTGAAAAGCGTTGGTGTTAATTGCTGTTCTTCTAACAGGGCATCTTGTGTAACTACTGGGTTTTTCGTCAGAGACTACTGTAGACATCTAACACTACCAATTCAAGTTCCATAGCAGATTTTATAGAGCTAGCACTTCTGTGCAAAGAGGTGACCATTCCATTAAAGGGATTTATACACAGCCGTTACATGGTTGATTTTCTGGTCAGATTTAATTAACCTATGCTTGTCTCATCCACTTCTAAAAGAATGTAATCAATGCAAATGTTATTAGTGCTACTAGCACACTCCATTCTTTCCAACTTAGAAAAATAAGTAATTATATAAATACACTTCTAAGTTATCCCCTAAAAGCAAAATAAGCGCTTCCCTAAAGCCCCATAACACTTTGTCCACAGTACATTTATTCTGGAAATGTATTAGTAGGACAGCTGCTCACTCACCTGTATCATGGTCAAGTAAATAGTAGTAGTAGAGAAAATGGTATGATCAGTTTTAAAAAACAATTTCAAATAAGCAATGATCAGAAGCAAACTGAGAGCACACTAGCACACATGAATTGAAAGAAGCAGGTGGAATGACTTTCATCCTTCTATGTCTACTCCCAGTTTCTGTCCTTACAGCAAGGAGAGCTGAGTGACACAGAGGGTGATTCTGGAATCATTACACCATTTTCGTCAGGATATCCAAGCCAATCCAGGCCTCATTCAGAGGATGAGCTACAAGTGTGGCTTCCTGGTTTCGTCACTTTGGATGGGCAAACCTAAAGTCTCCCCTTGTTTCCAGGTATAAAAACACACTGAAATTACTACTGAAATATTTGTTTGACTTACAAAGGATTTTGCTAATCTGTGAAGATAGTCTCTTTTTTATTTCTTCATATGTCAGGCTGCAGACAGCAATGGTACAGAACCTGTATCTTGTATGGTGCAGCTTCCAGGAGGTCAAGTTGGGCGGCTTGAAATTGTGACATTTCTAGGTGTTCTGGTTCAATGCAGCTGTGTCTAGACGATGACACTGGTACTCAAGCTAAATTTTAAAAATTGTGCAGTCCAGTAAATTAGGGTATTCATGTGCTGAACACTGAGAAGAGAGACAGGAATAAAGGAAGATCAACTGCTTCAGAGTCACCATTAAGGCAGAGACATTAAAGAAAAAATACCTGCTCAGGTGAGAAGGAGGTATTCACACAGAGCATCCTCTAATGAAAAAAAATCATGTCATGGTTGCAAGTACCTGAAGTAAGGACACAAATTTTAGAAGGAATATAAGTATCAGTCTTAAACATCAGGCAACTGCATGATTGAGCCAGAGGGAAAAAAATTATAATGAGTAAGTTATGATACTAATGTTAAGTGCATAAACACAAAAGAAGTCACCGCATCTTAAGTGTATCTCAAGAGAGAGGCAGCAGTGCTGCATCTATGCAAGATTTAATCATGCAAAAACAAATTGAGCTTTTTTTTCCAGCACATGCAGGGTCTGCAGTGCAAACTTATTTGGTTGCCGACACGGGGGCTGGAGAAAAATAGTAATATTTGTAAAAATTCCTTGGGTGCACTGACAGGCTAGAGAAATGCTACAACAAACAAACAAACCACTTCCGCCTCCCAAAACCCCAACTCAACAGCTGTGGGCACCAGGCATGAAAACAGCCAGAGCTAAAAGCTAACAATAGATCAGCTACAGATTCAGACTCTGCCTAGAATAGAACTTCCTGGCTCTTAGTGCTTCATTCCAGAGCTTCAGAGAGAGCAGAAAAGCCATTGTGCAACACTCTGCAGAGCAAACCTCCACCACAGCAGTGACATTTGGCTCTTTCATGGACAGACAATGCCAAAATATAAGCAAGTAAACCAGGCAATATTTCACACCACTCATGGATCATAAGCCCGAGATAAAGATATAATCAATGTCTGAAAAAGCCAGGGTATAGAACACAGATCAGGCAGAAGTGCAGGAGCTGAATGCAGAGGAGCTAGAAACAGAGCATAGAAAAACAGGCAAAATAGTATCATAAAGTATGTTTTAGACTTTCCACAGTTGCTTCATTTCAAGTGGCATTTCTTTCTCCCTATCCTTCTTGCATCAGGTAGGAGGAGCAGAAGGCCATTAAAGGGATAGGATTTTCATTTCCACCCCACTGCCATAGAGCTCTCTTTCTTAGGGGACAAAAACAATCTCCGTGAAGGTTTTTCCCATGCATGAAATGGGTTTGAAAACAAATAGTATCACGAGAGTAGCTGTTTAGGAGACGGTGTCCCCTTGATAGGATCATCCTATATTATCACATTTTTATTCCCTAGTAGCCTCAAGTAGTAAAATATAGATAATGACATATATATAATTCCTGTACATTTTTCCAGTATTGTTCATACTGTTCAAGGTATACTTACTTACTCCACACATCTTGGCAAAACATGCTGAAATATACAGATAGTCATCTTTTACTGCTTGGTTATGACCATTAACCAAATGCATTAGGCAGGCTACCTGAAGTAATTTTCTTTCACTGCTGCATTATTAAAAGCAAAGAGTGTTATATTGAGTGATAAAATTAGTTTAGGAGCATAACTTCAGCCAGATAAGAATTTTGCAAAGCTCTAAAGAGCCTAGACTCCTATATTTTTAGTGATACATTTAATTTATCACTCTCCATGGTTCATGAGCAACCAGTATTGCCTTCAGAGTCCTTCTGAGAAACAACATCCCATGAGCGGTAAAACAGTAAACTGCATTGCATTTCTCCCTGGGCTCCAGTTGGGAAACAGATTGCTTGCATCTCAATTATTTCGGAGATGTTATACTTTCCATTCACGTACATGCAACTTTATTCACAGAAACTACCTGAAAATAACTTTTTTTGGTGACATTTTGCTACTGTACCACAGGTAGAAGGATATACATTTATGCAGGACTAAAATGAATGCAGCTCATTTACATCAGTAAATTGGGGTTGGTGGATTACATTTTGTATTCGTGTGCAAAAGTATTACTAGACATATTACAAATTTTCCAGACACTAATGGTAACAATCTTCAAAGAGCTTAGCACCAAAAGGTGGTTTTTCTAATCAAGGAATATTTCTGAAGGTTGCTATTGGCACTTGCATTGACAAAGCAATGTTTAAATTATAATTAATAGGATGAGATTTTTAAAAAGTTTAAAGGATATTTTTAAATAAGGGAATTACAGTTTTGAAACAGACTAATCTTAGTTCTTTGAAAACTATCTAGATGTTAATTTAAAATGCTGGTTTGCCTATTTTGGGACAAGATTAACATATTTTAAGTGTTGAATTACAATATTTTAGGCACAAATCAAAATAAAACAATGTTGAACTGTTTTCTACTAAACCCAAATCTTCAGTAGTTAATTGCTGTTAAAAAAGTTGGAAAAGTTAGATGATCCTTTCTGAACAGAGAAACTCAGTGCTCAAAAAATTACACAGGAAAAAATGACTGCTGTAAATTCTGAGACAGAAACCTGTTTTGACGTGACATCTGGTGGAATAGAGTTTCTAATTAAAAAAAGTCCAAGTGAATGTCAGAGTCAACTAATTATTTCATCAGCCAATTATGGGAACCAGTGATTTCACAGAGAGATTACAAAATCAATGAAGGGGGAACTAAAACATTTTGGTTTAAAGTGTTTCTAATATTAATTGAAGGGCACATTTGTCACCAGCTACGTATTGTTAGGCAACTCTTCTTGGTTTCCTTTGCTCGCTCGAGCAGCAAAGTTTGGCCACAGTCAGGCTTCCCTGAATGAACCAGCGGCTCTCTGCTGCTGATGGTCTTCCTGTCCTCCTTGGCATTAACTACGTATGCTACACTCCAGGATTTTTCTTGCCAAATGCTCACCTAGCACAGCAAAAGAGAAATAGAGGGACTTTTTCTGAGTGGAAAACTGAGGAAAAGAAAAATTAGAAAGACCACCTTTTGCCTTGATTGCCCACAGCAGTGAGCACAACAAGTAGCTGAACACCCATAAAGCGGTTAGAAGCCACTATTATTTTGGACCAAGACTTTGGTATTTTGTACCACTGCTACAAGGCTCAGTAGAGCTTTATTTGCCCAAGGGTAATTCTCTATGCACAAGCAAATCCTCTGGTGTGTTGAACCCATGGTCCTCAGATACAAGTCCCCCACGTGACTCATCTCCCTTCTCTATCAGCTTCTGATTGCGTGAATACTAGCACTCCTTATTACAATAAATCAAGCTACTGAAGCAGGAAATCAGATGGCAACCACACACTTTATATTAGCTTTAGACTCCACCAGCTTAAAATGTTGTGTCCCAAACACTGCGGACAAGCATCTCTCTAACCTGTCACTGCATTTAGCCCCCCTGCTCCTGTGACAGCATGCAGTTTCACAATTCCTGTGGGTTAGGTCAATGCTATATATAGGTGCTTCACCAGCATGCCAAGACTTGAGCCTCTGTCCAGGCTGCTTCTCAGAGGTGGGTCTATTCATCATGTGACTTTTTTCCCAATGCTCCAACAGGAGCTCTCAGCTAACGGTAGAATTTTTGCATATCTACTCGGAGTTAGGACACGTGGAGTAGGGCTGATGCACAGCCACCTCCTGCGTTCATCTGTTTTGATACACTGGAATGGTCATGATCCAATGGGAGTGATAATGCCTGAAGATATAACATCATGCTGTGAATGTCAAGCACGTGTCCCACATACTCCCTATGCCAGTTCTGAGACTTGTGGCTCAAATCCACTCACAATTCAGAAGAACCTGTAATATCAAGACTTGTAAATTATGTAGACAGTCAATTTAAAAAATGTCTGTAATTTCTTTTGAATGAGGCAAAAAATTTGGGCACTGATCTAGCATTTTACCAAATTTCTCCAAGTATAGGCATCCCTTTTGCTTTAACTCATTTGGCTTGTTAATTTACAGTATTTTCCAGAGCTTTGTTTTCACTTAGAGTATGAGCTTTATTCTCATCCAGTTTTGATTCTATGAATTCAAAATAAACTCACTGAAGCAAAGTTTGAGTTAAGGACAAAGACCATAAAATAGGGAAATGGAAATATAATTGGAAAAATTGATCACTAAAAAATAAAAAAAACAGCTGTGAAATTCTAACATACTTTTTCAGTTAAAATCAATTTTTGTTTAAACAAATCCTTTTTCCCCTTAATAGAAGTATTTTCATTATCAACAGCCTAGTACTGGGGATAGTCTAGGTAGCAAAAGTATTTCTTTCAGTTGGAAAAGCAAGTGCAACCGTAGAGAGCATTACAAACCTGTAAGTGGTAGAGAGTGCATATGAATGAATGAGCATTATCACGTTGTTGTAGTCTTAGTGTACACTTGCATTCCCGTTCTTTTCTGTGGGCCAGAATTTCAGAATCCAGTGCAAAACCCAAGCTGTTATTGTGATGCTTCCATTTGTACTGAGTGGCGTACAAAGACCTGCTGGGATCCTCTACACTACTCCGAGTCTACTGTGCCATACATGTAAAATGTAGGTGATGCTGCCAGGCCATCTTAACAGGCAGGAGGGACGAAAAAAAACCATCTCCAGGAGCTGACTTGTGTATCTTTTTTGTATGTAAAGGATAAATGGATCCCTGGAGCTGTTTCTCTCTTCGTTGATGAGACCTTTTAAGTACACTAAGACAGCTTAGGCCTCTAAGTTACACTAAATTAGCATCAACATCATACATGTCGGTAAATATTCCAGTTCATGTTTACATGTTGATTCCAAATGAATGAGTGGCAAAAATCTGCTGAACTCAAGTGACAAAAATGATAATGTTTTCAATGTGAGGAATAAATGTTTAGTTACAGAAAAGATGTTTGCTTATTTTGCAAAATGTGTGTTCCAATATTCCTGTTGCAAAACTTTCTATCCACTCAAGAAAACAGAAGGGTATAATGTCTAGGAGCAAGACCTTCACCTTTGGCTTGTGAACAAATGGTAGATGCAGACACAGACATTTTTCCAGATGGATGCCAGTGGTAGAATTGATGCACTCCTCACAACTGCCCCACCATTTACTGAAGGCTCAGAGACCAGGTACTTACTAAAAGTACAGAGGAACTTTGAAAGTGAATTCTAAAATCTGCCCTTTCACAGTTGTTTGGTTTATTTTGTAGAATGATTTTAAAGCCCATGATAATGGACTCACATTTAAATCTGGTGCTGTTATTTTTCTACTACTGCAGTAGGCATTAGAACCTCTATCATTGCCATTGGCAAGTTTTTAGTGCTTTGTTTTTATTAAAGAGAAGATAGAACTGTGAATGATTTTAAGAGAATCTTTTTATTAGTAAGACTTCTTACATGTCAAATAATAAAATGCTTAGTAACCCATACTGAAGAGAGGAAAACTGTAACAAAGTTAATTTTATTGACTTGCGCTCAGCTGCATCATCACATAGACTGGTGGATTTCAATCTACACTTGAGGGACCCCTGGGGGCTTCATGACCTTCTTTTACAAGAACCATATGGTTTCTGCACATCATTCCATAAATCTAATGGAAATGTATCAACAGCTGTAAATGAAACCCCATCACATTAGACGGTGCTGCAAATGCAGTAGTTTAAAGCCTCAAATGATTGTAATGACCTTCTGGCCATGGGCTCAATGATCCTAACATTGAACACTGAGTCCAACCCAGCTTGCTGTGGGGAACAGTGCTACACAAGTCACTTTGTATTTTTCCCACAAAATAATCAATATTGACATAACTGAATGAAAATTAAGGGAGTAGATATATTTGTGAAAAGTCATTTGCCTCTTTTCCACAAGTAAATGCCTTCTAGTTCTGGGCTGGGCTGGTATCTTCTGCCTAAGATATAACAAAATATATGTTAAAGATATGAGTGAATTCAAGGAAGAGCAGACCAGGGTATCATCACTAGAGTACTGAGCACTAACAAATAAAACTGGTATCCAGAGAAAAGCCTTCCCATAACTCTCCAATATCCACCATCTTTTTAGTATTTTTACAGCTCTACTTATCCTTTTTTCATTTTGGTTTTGCTCAGAAAAAGCTCAAAACCAATTTTAAATAAGAATCAATTAATTTTTTTTTTTGCACCAATGCTCAACCCTCGGTAAAATAAGACAGTAAAAGATTTTTGCAACTCTTCATATAATTTTCAATGCATTTGCATAGCTTGCCACAGTCTTATTTCACTGAGCTTAAGGCTAGAAGGGGTCTTACATCAACTAGTATTGCTTCATATAGACCACTACATTTCATCCATTTCTTCCTCCACTGAACCTGTCACTTTGTGTCTTTAAGCGTGTATTTTTCATATTTCAGAAAGGCAATTACTGTTTATTTTAAAACATAAAAGAGACCATCCAGCAGCATTTTTTTCTAATTCTTAAGCATCTTCACCATTAAATTATTTTTTCCTCCCTTAATTTCTGAACAGGAGCCAAGGAGCGGCTTTTAGCTATGCTGTTTCTTTGTAGACACTGAAGAGCCTTTTGATACTCAGTGTCCACTTAATCAAATTACTTCAGCTTTATTGATAAGCTAAGCAAATTCACATGGTCCAGTCCTTTCTCTCTCCTGCCTTAGCCCTCCACACACCCTCCCTGAGTCTGCAAAGCCAACACAAGCAACCAGACTAATTCTTCTGATTACCTTCGGTCCCTCAGTTGCCTTCTCTTTTCTGCCTGTATGGTATTTGTGCAGCTGGGTGGTGATTCAGTCTAAAATACACTGGTCCGAAAGAAAGAAAAGAACCAAAGGAGGAAACAATGCAGAGAGTACAGATCTGGAAAGGGTAGGCTTGACCTTTTCAGGCAGTGCTCTGGTTTATGCCAGCTTCATGTGCTTGTGCAACGGTGAGATAAAGCACTCTGTTCAGCTCATCAGCCTTTTTTTTTTTTTCAAATTTCTCATCTCAGATATTTTAAAATCACTCTTCAAATATGGGCTCAGGAGGTAAAGGTCGTCTAAGAGTATCACTCCTGCTAATGGCACTTGCCAAAGCAAAACCACCTGCCAACTGGTATTCATTATTCTCATATTCATTATTCTCCTCTTTCCATGGCCACAGTCCTCATTCACCTTTTCCACAGTGCTGGACAAGGACTCAGGTGGAATAGCTTTCACATTATAATGTTTAAATTGTTTTCAAGGTTAACTGTCTTCCAAGACACAGTTCCCTCCAGCAGTGGCATCCTAAATTGCTTAGAAAACATCAGCACATCTCCTATAAAGAGAAAGGTATATTCATATTTCTCATATAACATGGTTTCATACATGTGCACATATATGTAATGTATAGAGATTAGTCCCACTCTCACAGATGTTGTTTGATACATTTGATGCAGGGAATAATTTCTTGCCTGGATATATATTTTTTGAAGTATTTCATCTTGATTTTAATAATTTTCATGTTATAATGAAGGAAGAAATGGAAAATCAAATGTAATAGAAAGCTAGGTTTCTTTTGTGGAGAAATCACTGCATTACATGTGAATATGAAAAATATTTATTTCCCCTCACATTTTCTTGCTTCTCTCCTTTTTGAAAACTGTTGCTTATGTGTTTGAATGATGATTATTCCCTACTGCATGTGGAAAGCAATCTGCAGATAATATTTTCACAGCAAATATACATACCATCCTTGAAACCATACATGCTGCATTGTTAGAAATGCAGAGTACGATTTTTGTAGACGGACTTGGAAAGAAACTGCTAAGAAGGCTTACAGACCAGCACAGCACCACCACAACAGCTAGGGTGGAGATAAAGGGCAGCGTCTCATATCTGTTCAGTTATATCAGGCATTTAAACCTGCTGATGAAGAAACCAAAGTGACTGCTTTGTGCTCCACTTCCACAGCGAGTGAAAGGAATCGAAAAGAGCGGTGTCATTGCATAACCAATGCAAATGTTCCTCTTTTAATTAATGTTAGAATACCCTTAAATCAAGGGACTTATAGACTTCTAGAGTTTATGGTTTGGCTTTTTGTTGGGTTTAGTTTTGGTTTCTTCCCCACACTACTCTGTAACAACTGACATTTCTTAATAATCTATCTTATTAATTATTATTGAAGTTTATAGGATTCCTTTTAAGCACACATTCTCTGATTAAAATCTCTTTTGGTGGTCTTAATTTCTATACATGGAAGATTTTTAAAAGGCAAACCTGTACCTAAAGATTATGTAAAATAATCTGGTATAAATCACTGAAAGTAGCATTTTCATGGGGGTTTTCAGTGATTTTGTCAGTCTTATAATAAAGCTCAGAGAGGCAATTAAGTGTTATGCATAATTTACATGAAAAGTTGATGTCAGTGCTACCTGCTGCCATATTTTGACAAAACTCACAAATGAAGCCTGGATAGGAAAAGTCCCATCAAAGGACCAGGGTTGTCTGAGCAAAAGGAAAATGTTGCCATGGAACTGGTAAGAACTGAACTATTCCTCCTGTTTAGTCCCTAGTGTGCAGGTGTCCACAGCACGAAAAATGGCTTTTCTTGGAAGTGACCTTAGAACTGCCTTACCCTTCTGTCCAACTAAGCAAACCCTTTTGTTCCACAGAGGTACACAAGACTGTAAACTGCTTCTTCCTGATAAGAAAAATCTTTCATTCTTCAGGGCTACAAGGAAATTTTATCAGTATGGGATTTAAGACAAAAAGCAGCTGAGAAGTGCTGGTACAACTATGTGAGGATTTCATACTGCTTCCTATTAAAGTAATGAAACAGGATTTGTAGAGAGGAAGTATCTTTTCTTTAGGCAAATTGATAATAAGCTGGAAAAAAAGACAGATAAGAATGAGACCTTTCTTATCTAAAGAGTTTATTAAACTCTAAGGAGTTTGTTATCTAGTGCCTCTCTGCAAATTTTCCTTGTTTCTTTTTTTTTCCCCACGGAACTCCAACATCCCATCCACATGGAAGCAAATTCCACAGAGCCTCAAAACCAATGATGAAATCTCTAAGGGGCATACTGAAGTTTCTCATAGTAACATACTGTCAAAGCCAAACTTTTCAGGGATTAACATTTTGCTGCTCATTGTCTTTGGAACAGAGGGCCGGATGAATGTCCTGTTGTGGTGAAAAGATTTCCAAAAGCTTTACAGTATTCTGTAAAAATAGTTTTACATTGCTTCTTCTCATACAATGACAGAGGACAGAGCAAAAAGAAGTCTGGTTCAGTTGTTTTCTCGTGGATCATAGCATTATTTTGAAATTAAGAAATAATTGTACTAAAAGACAGTTATGTACTAAATGGAGCAAATAATGACCAGCCCTAAGAGTGGAAACTTATCTATGCAGAGTAGGGCTTGCCATCTCCATTAATCACCATTATATGAAAGCGAATTCCTGTAATACTTTCAGTATAGCCTTGCAGTTTCAAAACAACATACAAAAAACCCTCTGCTTTTATGTGAACCAACCCTGCCAGTCTCCCAGACTGCAGATACATCAATAATGTCGGCTGCCTCCTGGCAGGCTCAGCAGTTTGCCACCTGGGATAGACGTTACCGCATCCTCACACAACTCTGCTCATCTGGGAGATGAGGCAAGATATGCAATTAACTTCCAGGACAAGGGTTTTCAACTAAAGATTAATTACTGGGAGTGCTGAAGTCCACTCTTCTAATTGCTATTAGGCATTAGAAATGTTCTGTAAATAAGAATGTTAGACCAACAATGTCTTTTCAACGGAAGTTTTATGTTTGAGTATCTTTGACTTGGATTAGCTGGATAATTCTGCAAAACATTTTGCATACATCTTGGGTTTTATACACATAATCCCAACCTACCGTGATATATAGATGCATTTCAGCATATAGATTTCTTTCATTGTATCAAAATACCAGATCAAATGTCATTTCAGCACTTCATGAAGAATGCATTTTTCAATTTCATAGATAGATGCATGCATAAATACTTAGAATTGGTTAAGCCGGTCAAGGGAGGTGATAGTCCCACTCTGCTCTGCACTGGTGTGGCCTTACCTCGAGTCCTGGGGCAGTTTTTGGGCACCACAATGTAAGAAGGATATAAAGCTATTAGAGAGTGTCCAAAGGAGGTCAGTGAAAATGGTGAAGGGTTGGAGTTGAAGCCATGTGAGGAGTAAGTGAGGTACTTGGTCTGTTCAGCCTGGAGAAGAGGAGACTGAGGGGAAACCTCATCACAGTCTACAACTTCCTTGTGAGTGAAAGAGGAGGGGCAGGTACAGATCTCTTTCTTTTGGTGACCAGTGACAGGACCTGAGGGAATGGCCTGAATTTATGTCAGAGGAGGTTTAGGTTGGCTATTAGGAAAAGGTTCTTCACCCAGAGGGTGGTTGGGCACAGGCTCCCAGGGGAAGTGGTCACAGCACCAAGCCTGACAGAGCTCAAGAAGCATTTGGACAATGCTCCCAGGAATTTGTTACTGGGGCTATCCTGTACAGGTCCAGGAGCTGGACTTCGATGATCCTGATGGGTCCCTTCTAGCTCAGGATATTCTGTGATTCTATGATTCTAAGTATTTTTGACACAACACAACTTTGCTCATATAAAAATAAATATTATAGCCTTTATCAAAGCCACATTGAACTACTGGGAGATTAACAGCACATCTGTAGAGAAAGAAGTTACTGTTGCACAGATGAAAATGAAAATATGAGTGTCAATTAGAAAGCTCTGAAATGGAATATGAAAGTTATCAGTCATCTAAAATGTATCCAAAATTTGCCAACTAGCCCATAATCACAATTTATACGGTAAGAAAAGAAACTTTGCGTATTACAAAAGAGGGAAAGAGAATGAAAAGGTATTAACTGCAAAATAACAAAGAATCAGCTAGAGGGAGTAACTATTCACCTTTCGCAAAGATGACTTCTACAGAACTACTAGGCATCTGGTACAAGTAAATACAGAATTGCTGAATTTTTTTCTCAGTGACTGCTTATGCCCTCTCCTTTTGCTTTCTACTGTTTTCAGTACAGGAGGTCAGAATCCGTGGAAGTTGTCCTATCAGCACAGCTTATATGTTACAGCACAGCCTAGAGCAAAATGTTGCCATAAGGGCAAATGAGAATGGAAAGCAATAGCTAAAAGCTAGTGAAAAGGGAAGCTCTATGGGAGACTGTGTTGCACTGAACATTATAATATATATTATGAAAGCCCTGGACTTTTTAAGCAGCACTTGTGAAACTAAGTGCTCTTTTCAGGTGACTTATTTTATATGATAAGAAACGCTCTAATAACTTGTGTGCTTAAACAAGGTTGGAAGCGTGACCTTACATGTGCATGGAGCTGGAAAACGTCACTGACAGAGACAGATGTGGATAAAACTCTGCCAAAAGTCATCCTGAAGAAACTGGGACACACAGGAAGTTTTGTGATAAAGGAGAATTATTTCAGGGACAAAAAAAACCCAAAAACAAAACGTATATGCTATAATGCAGATAACACACGAATTTCGATCCTTCCACAGGCTTGGGTAGGGTTAGTAATCCATATCCAAGCCTTTCAGTCATTTACTGGCATTACATCATTACGGTGTTAGCTGATGCTGGAGGAGGGACATTGTAACTGAAGAGTTTGAGTTTCTCAGTTACACAGTTAGAACCCAAAATTCAGGGACTGAATTCAGAATTGAACCCCTGTGTCCCACATGTGTACACTACTGTAATTCTAAGTATCAGTTTATGTATTATTTCCTTAACACTTTGTTCAGTAGTTTAACAATTCTGTATTTACTTGTTAACAACCTATGATTTCAGAAGACTGTGCCTACCATTTTTCATGCTTGCAGTAGTTCCATTGTTGCCATAATCACATACATGTTTTTAGTTGCTATCAAAACTTTTACTACTGGAAATTCTCCTTTCCCTAAGGTATGTGCTTTATCCACTTGGAGCTAGGGGCATTTGCCCTCATTGCAAGTGCCGAAGACTCTTGGGCCAATATACACAAATTCAAATCTTAAAAAAAAAAAAAAGGAAAAGCATCACAGAAAAGTTTTCTTAAAAGTCAGGGACAGAGCCTGAGAGAGAGAAAAGTGCGACGCTTCTCACTTCTCTCTGCTCCATTGTGAAGCTTTTCTCTAGAACCTTACCCAGCACAGAGCAGCTCAAGTTTGTGCCTCGATAAAGGCTTGCTGTACCTGTTTCAGCTGCAGGCACTGCAGCCCTCCCAACAGAACTCCACAGCTCCCTTCGGGCAATAACATCCTGACACATAGTCTTGGTACTGGGGTACAAAGGTTTGCAAAAGGGAATGGATAATAAGGATGAATTCTAAGGCTTTCATCAGTAAGCAGTGAATTGCTAGGTTAAGGTAGTGATGTAAATGGACCTTGGATTTCATTTCAGATTTTTGTGCAAGATGAACCTAAAAGTGACACAGGTTTTTAAAAATTACCATTTCTTAAGTTGTTTTGAAAGTGGCCTTAAAGGCGATTTCCCGTGGTTACTTCTTCCCCTTCATGATACATTAAAAAAAATCCCCCAACCAAACACAAACAGACAAAACCTCCATCAATCTGAAGAACAGTCATGTTTCCAGGGAAAACAAAAAATCTTTCAGTAGGAGGGAACCCATTTGTAGACATTCCTTTCAACACCAGATGAAACTTGGATCTGCCTGCAGACTGCAGAATACATATCAGGAAGAAGACATTCTGGAAAATTCACAGTTTACCAATGTTCTTCATTAGTAGATTTTTTTTCCCCACTTCATATCGATCAAAAGCGTACTGGGATGTTTGAAGGGCCTGTGAGGATTCGTGCTGGCTAAAGGTGGGCTGGAGTTTTCCACAATCTAAAGATTAAATATTGAAATAAAATCCCAGCTGTCTTCAATTTTACAGGATGTTGATACAGATAAACAGTATGACAAAGTGAGAAATGGGTTCAAGACAGGCACGATTCCTGCCAGCAGGATTTCAGTCTGCTTACAGTGGGATCCCTAAACAGAAGGAAGTTAGAAATAACATAATCAGTTGCTTATCAGACCTAGGAACCAATGTAAGTCTGATAGGACTACTGTCAGAATTGCTATGCTTGGGGAATTTAACAACAGTTTTGTGCCTATGAATGATTACGGTAAAAAATTATTCGAACAGCTCTTCACTCTCACTTGGCTTTGATGTGATAAACTACAGTCTGAATACGAACAGGGATTAGATTTCAAGTAAAACCAAGATGAAGACAAAAAGCTAACACACTGGGATGAGGCAGTTTTCAATAACCAAGACCTGGCCAAAAGAGACATCCATTGCTGCTGCAACAGTCCCTCAGCTCCCTGAAAACCTCTGACAAGAAACAAATAGACACCTCTGGGTGGTCTCACCAGAAAACACAGTGTGGAATCAATATATCATGAGTTAGACACAACTGCTAAAATGATCAAGTTTCTCGACAAGAACCATTTCTTTTCAGCTGAGCCTGAGTCCCTGAGGTAGCTAGGAGCTTAGGGGAGGCTGTGGCAGTCATGCTAAACCACATTTCTTTTCCTCTGCTGTAGCCTGATTCCCTGGGTTGCTAGAGCATGTCCCACTGAGGGGTAGGAGCAAAACTTGCAATTGGATTCTGTCTTTGGTGGGTTGCCAAGGCAGAGAGCTGTGAGCTACTCATGAGGAGCCTTCCTTTCTGAGATATTCAAATACTCTGGAATTTTCCTTTTTCTCTATCACCTTATGGTATTTGAGAACATCAGTGTCCTACAGGATTAGTACTGGTAATCTTACCTCAATTCTTAACAGGTTTTTACAAGACTTATCAGGATTTTAAAACTGTCAATTTTTGTTTCAAAGGTAACTTAATCTTTCACATATTTAGGTGTTAAAAATAATTAATTACTACGGATAAATCCCATTCAGTCACAGTTTGGGTTTTTTTATTTTCACAAGCATTTAAAGTGACAAGTGATTAACCAGTGACCAAAGTAATATACCATGGACTCCCTGCAACTAGACAGAAATTCTTCATCTTAAGTTCAAAAATAATCTGTGTTTTTATTTAAATCAGATGGCAAGGAGACATATAGGGTCCAGTGTGACCTATAATTTGTCAAATAGTTTAATGACAGTAAATGCTGCCTCTTACAGAAATAGCCTTTTAACACAAATAAATATGTTACATCAAATCTCAGAGATGAAGCTTCCCAGCAAACCTCTTCAACCTTAGATCCCTGGTCTACAAAGGTGCTGCTGTTGTGAACAAAAGCTAATGCCCAAGGGATGCTCCAGGAGTGCCTACTTCAGCAAGAGATGAAGAAAAGGCAGTCAAGGAGGGCTGTACTTTTCTGACAAGAAGGTCCAGCGGCTGTTGTTCTGCCATCAGCATGACCACATGCCCGCAGTCTAACATCACTTCTCACACTCACGCAGTGGTCATGCCAGCAGTGAAGAGCAGAGCTCAGCTTATTTCTGCCAGCCTACCACCATGGTGGATCACTGTAACAGCTGGGAGCCTCTGACAGAGTTTTTTTGGTAACTTGTTTACAAAATGGAGGGAAACCTCTGTTCTATAGTCTGCTCATTTGTGTGCCTACCTTGCCTGCTGTTTCTGAAGCCAATACCTCAGAGCAATCTCTGAGAGGAAATGGCTTGGTCTCTTTACTGCTCTTTCCCTTTTCCCCTGACCACTGCTATTTTGCTGCATTATTTTTAGTTTCTAGGGTTTAAGTTCCTCCAAACTGCTCCACTTCTTACCTTTCCCCAAATAAACTGGGCTATGTTTCATGTTCCCATTAAGCTCTTGGATATGTTTAGGCATAGACATAGACAGGCACAGATATAGCTGAAGCTGTTCAAAGCAAGAAAGATTAATTCTAGCCTCAAGGAGTTTGTATTTATAAATGTAAACTTTAGTGAAAACTCTAATTCCAGTAAGGCCTGATTATTCCATTTCCATGGTTTGGATAGATTTGTGATCTGATGAAAAGACACAGAGGCTATTTCTGGATTCCTTTTTACCATCAACTTATGGTTGTGATCCAGCTCTTGTTTTTGGAGTTTGGTTTTGGGTTTTCTTCTTTGCTTGCTTTTTTGCAGTGAGTAATCATGCCCATCAATTCACCAGTGTAGTCAAGGCTAAACGGCACTGGAGAGCACAGTCACTGGCTTTTGTTGATAGTTTATTTTAAAAAGAAACCTACTGTCAGGTGAGATGTATTCACACAACTGGGAGTGCTCCAGTTCTGTTGCTACAGTGTGTTGAGTACAGCTGCATTAACTGTCTTGTACTTCCCTATGTTGAATTAGCTACGGAGTGTTTACCACACTTCTTGTGCCCAGGAAGGGCTGGGATGCTGTAGGCAGTGTCATACCTCTTCTTTCTCTGGATTCACCACTTTAGACGGGAAATAAATGGAACTGCAAGTCGCTGGGATTGCTGTAGAGGACCATCAGACAAGCACAAAACATGAACTGAGGTTCAATAAGTAGTAATGACATGAACAAAAAAAAAAAAGCACAGTGAAAGTCCTCATAAATGTTAGAAGAGTATTCAGCTTGCAAAAATAGAAGGACAAAGTTTTAGAAGTTAAGATAGACTATGCAGGAGTCTTCATCCCTTGTGCATTTGCACTGTGATGTAGCTTTAATTAAATTACCATATTTTATTGTTCCCTGTCTCATTCAATGAACGAGGAGTTACTCAGTCTGTACATATCATTGCTATTCATGGTATAGCCTCTGGTCTTATTCTCCACACATCACTTAAGTCTAGACTAACTAGAGAAATGATTAATTTCTGTATGGATGCCTTGTGCAGTCTAAACAGGCTGTTTAAAATGTATCACTATCATCAATACATATTATGTTTGTGAGAGTAGGCATCATATCCATTTTACAGGTAGGTAAAGGAGACATAAAGAAATGAACACTCGGCTTATTTAATTTTAATCCATTCAAATGACAGCTTCAAATTATTTCATCTTCTTGTATCAGAAAACGTAATTCTAGTTCTACATAGCTTGCAAATATTTCTTTTTGGAATATTAAAAATCTATTAACAATGTATTTCTTGTACACAATTTTCCAGATTAAAAACTGTGAGAAAAAACCAGAACTGTTATCCCATTGCATCATACTGACACCTGTGTATGTCATCAGCAAGGTTGGACACATTGGATCTCCTTCACAGACCTGTGCCTCTGCACCTGACAGAGTATCTTATGTGAGCAGAAAGTTATCTTTCTCTGCACGGACCTACATTAGAAGAGCCTGGCAAACTTCATCATCAGGGCTTTCCACATGAAACTGTCTGAAGTGCTTTATAAATATGGATAAGTTTCTCTTGTGAAATTAGGCAGTGTGAATCACCCCATTCCGTAGCCAAGTAACTGAAATGCAGAGACATGGATTTTAAACTCCCCAAATTTTATTGAAAGTGCCCTTTAAGTTTACAAACCCAGCCTTAATTTTCCAGAGCACTTACCTTTTTCTTTTTTTTCCCGTTGTTTCTTGGTATGAAAGATACTCACACTGAAGTCAGCTCTCAGCATGTCCTCTTGATCTGCTCTCAGAAATGTCCCTTATGGCACTTGAAAATTGTGGGATACCTCACCAGAAACCGCTTATGCCATAGATGTGTCATACAAAATCCATGGTCAAGGACACGAAAGAGACCGATTCTATGGTGTGACATTTGGCATCTTTGGTCATGAGGCAGTATCTTATTTTCTACAAAGATGTGCCTCAATAACAGACATTTGTTCTACCCCTACACCAGTTGGTGACGATAGGAATCTCTCCTGGATGCTCTAAGAATAATTTGAAATTTTTGGTCTGGGAACACTTCTGCACTTCTGAACATTAATTTCACTGAATGCAAGCAGGGGAGGGGTGCCCCTGTATCAGCCCCCACTGTCTACTTTTTACTGTGTCTTCCTTTGAAAAGATGAAAATGTGCCACAGACAAAATTGTGCCGCGGTATATTCTAGTCAGGTCCCCTGCCTGGACAAGAGGATCCCACTTTCTCTCTCTCAGACCAGGCAGGGACAACATTAGCCCTTTAGTTAGGAGGTTATGGAAATTATAGAGGACCCACAGACTCCAATCTCTTCACAGAGATGTTAGGGTACCTGGTATTAGGCTCCAGCAAGATGCTGCCTTTTATCCTAGTGAAACCTGAGTGGGCTTGTATAGAAATGAACAAAAGTGGCCCAAAGTGGGCTTACCATGAAAAAAACAGGGCTGCTGGAAACAAAAGTAGAAAGAACTATGAATAGGAGACTGTACTGGCTCATTCCCAAAGAATTTCCTCCAACTACCAGTGTAGATGATGAAACTCCTGAAACCTTTGCGAGGAAGAGGTGTAAATGGCACATTTGCATAGTTATACGTACAGAGACACAATTTGATTCTTCAGCATACTCATAGTGGGTTTATATATCTCTGGCACTATGAGAATTTTTATCTAATAATTTTAAATTTATTTCTTCATGTTGTTTAGTCTCTGGTCTCCGTCCTTGATTCTCACTTTGATATTATTAAATAGTGAAAGCTGACAGAAGTTGCCAGCCAGTGCTGTTACATTAGTTACCACAGAAGGTCTCTGAAAGGGAACACTTTGTAACTTTGAAGATCCTTGAATGCTGTGGATCTCTAAGCGTGTTGTTAAAACCTTCATGGTTGAGTCAGAGTCTTCTCAGGCCTGGTGAGAGCGCTCTGGCTCCCGACATCTCCCAAAGGTCTCTCTGATGGCTTCTGGCTTCTGTTTTCACATATAGTCTCCTTGCTAGCAGTAGCAAGCTGTCCTGAAGTAGTTGATATTTCTTCTTTCAGTCAACCTTCCCCCCTCACTGCCAGAATTTAGTCTAGGTATATCTTTCCTGTATGTAAATATCTCACATTTTGGTTTTGACAAAAGCTCAAGTTCATTATAGGATGAAATACCAATTTGGTGTGGATATGATCTTTTACTTTAAAAACATAGTGATATCTTAGCTATGACTTTTAAGTTCTGACTTTGAAAGGATGCAAGATCAATCTTCACAATATTTTAAAAAGAACAGTGACAAAGAAAGGTTGAAAGTTGTCTTTGAGAATTAATTATATATTTTAAATAAATCATATTAGAGATGAAAGGCTTTCTTAATGCACACATTTGAGGCAAAATTCTCACTCCTTTTAAGCCCCTATTGAGTAAAAGTACATACTGGAAAATGGACAGAGGAAAAGAAAAAGATAGAAATTTAACATTAATGATATTTTGAGATCTTTCGGAAAAAAAATCAAGTAATGTACTTAACAAAGTTAGAGAGAAATACTATCTTCCTCTATATAGGCCTAAATAATACAATAAAATGAAATAATTCATTGAAATAAGTTAATTAAAATGAAATTAATTATTCTAACGAGATTTGAATCTAATCACACCTAATGATGTACTCATGAAAAAATGAGTTGACTCAGCCTAATCAGAGAAAGCAAAGGCATACTCAGCTCATTCTCTTGATCAGTCAACATTCATCATAGCTCTTCCTGTTCATCTCTGCACACAACAGCAGCAATAGAAAAAAAAAGAAGAAAATAGCAGCAAAAATAAGCACCCATCTCACCCAGCACTGTTTTTTAATCACCCAGTGCCTTAAGAAATTGGCTGAAACACTACCAAAGGATNTTTATTTTTATTTTTATTTTATATGAAAAGAAACCAACAGGCTGTTGTAGCTTCACACATTAATGGTTTGTCCTGGTATGGAACAGGTTCTGTAACTCCAGAAGGTTAGACAGCCTGCATAAACATGGAAGCACTGGAACGGAATATGAACTTCACTGAAAGTTTAACCTTACTGAATATTTGCTGTTTTCCTGTCTCAAGAGATCTGCCTGAATTACTTACTACATCTAGACAGTTTAATCATTTTTTTTTCAGTTCCACAGAACCCTGGTAAGACATTGTCCTTATGGTAACTGTTTAGGGTTTTCTTAATTTATTAGCAACAAGAGTCAGGACCCTCTTTGCAATTATTTTGCCCAGCTATAGCTCTTCAGATAGGTTTTTAATGACTAGGACAGGACTTTCTGTATATGTGAATACTGATTTGGGGACTCAGACATTTTACTCCACTTACAAGCAAAAGATACTCCCAAAAGTGCAACCTGACTGCGAAATCTTCCATAACTTCAGATAACACCATTTTTTTTCTTGACTTCTCATTTCTGGAGTCCCTAGTATCTTCAGGCTTGTGCTTCTGTGCAGGAAAACCTGTGGCTGTAGACCTTGGAAGCTCACTCAGCAGAGCAGACCTCTGGAAAATCTGGCAGAGGTCTTTGGCTGTGTCACCACCAGTTTCTCAAAGCTAAGATATTTACAAAACATTTCTGTTTCAACAGACTGTAGGATTTCCCTGTAGCTCTGGAGAGTTTCCAGTTTCCTTTGATATGGATGCCATTTTTCTGGATGGAAACCCTTGGCTCATGCCCAAGAAGTTCATGCACTTACTAGTCTGAATTAAATTCAGATCTTTAAACTAAAAATATTCCTTTTTCAAGTTTTATTGGACTGTGCCCCTCACCCTGGTCTAATAGGAGCCAGTGGAGTTGATCCTTTTGATTGTTACAACAACTGCACAAAAATCTGGGGAATGGTATCTGCAAGCTACCTGGAAGCTTGTGTTACAATGGTCAGGGTTATTTTCTTCTCTCCCCTCCCATTCCCAGCATCATTACCATTAGGACTTAGTTTTGGCTGAGATGCAAAGGAGTCTTTTAGACCATTTTCTTCCTTTCCTCAGGCCCCTTGCCTGATTTTTTCTGTAACACTCTTCGTGAGAAATAAAAAATTTTTTTCTTTTAATTAAAAAGTACTGAACAAGGTTAGCTTCAGTTCTTGCCAGGCATCAGTCTGATTTGTACTGGCAATTTATCATCTGAGTCACTTGCCAGCAGGGACAAGAGTCCCTGAAACTAACCTCTCCACATCAGGCTGAATTTCATTACATTATTTTTCCAGTAAAGATTTGCTTCTTAAGAGGAGAAGAAAAGGTTATAAATAGATTAGACCCATCTCAAGCCCTTGAGAGTCATTGTCACAAACTTAGTTGTTTCTTTAATCCTGCCTAGCAAATAGCATTTATCCTTCTTCATATTCTGCATATTTTAACTGAGTACCTGACTTCAAAATTATTTAATCACATTTTATCACCATAAGTATTAATATCACTCCTAATAAACTACAAAATATCTGAAATATTCTCACTTTAAAACCTTGGGAAGTCTAAATGAAAAATTTTATTTAGGACACAAGTTTTCTAAATCTTCTAGGTCTGAAAAACTGGCCTAGATGACTCAGATGAAAAGATTTTTTTCTAATAATTTTATCCTTCTTTCTCAAATAGAAATAGCCACCCTCCTTATGTTCACTCACTTGTGTCCCATGTCCTCAGCAGATCTAGAGAATTCTACAGGAAGACAATAACTAGAAAGAACAAAAACTGATCACGTTTTCCAAATGCCTTAGAGCACTTGCTTGATATTCAGTCAGGCCAGGTGGATGGCAACATGAGCATGTTCTTGCTTACAGAGGTAAGTCAACAAGAGGCAGTTCACTCTTAATTTAGTAAGTCTTAGCTGTTGAATGGAGGGGCCCAGTTCTGCAACTCAGATGGAAATAGAGAACTGAAGCAGGAATATGGTACAACTTTCTACAGAGACAACATAAAATACATGAACTGCACTTATATTTTTGCTTTCTTATGTCTTATTGGGGAAATATCAAACAAATAGGAATGACAAAATATATGATCAAAAGCCTCGATTTTTGTCCCCTGTAGAGGTCTAGCCTAGGTCCTCAAACCTTCACTTACAGAATGAGTTGTATCCTCACTATATTTTTCCCAAGAGGGATCACTTGTGTTTTTAAGGTGAGGATTATGCTGTCTCCTAGGAAAATGCAATCTGAAGTCACTTTTGTGAAATAAAAGCTGCCATGAAGAGTTACTATTTTCTATGATTTTTCTCAGTCAAAGGAAACCCGTCTATGTAAATTTTGAAATTAATGGAATTTTCATATTAGTTCTAACACAACTTAAAAACTCATATACAGCTGCTATCATGTATAGCATTAGCATGTTCTCAGAATTAACCCCAGAGAGAGAATTAGATAATAATACATATTTTCACCTGTAAGCACTATTGAAGACTAAACCCATGAAATTTCTTTATTGTTAACTTCCTGTCACTGTCATACACAATTGCTCACAGCTGCTCAGGGCCACAGCTCGATGCCAGCTGGGTCAGCTTGCCAGTAGTATGTCCTCATGTCACACAGTCTTACGTGTCTGCCATGGAAGATACTGAAGTACCTGAGGCTCATGTTAAAATAATTTCTGTGATTTTTTTTATTCACTGATAAAAAGGTTTTTTAGCACTTAAATCCTCCTTGGCTGTGTAAATAAAGAGTGCTAAATTTTGTAATTTCTTAGAGCAAATATCCCATTTAAGACAATTCCTGTTTTGGTATGATAAGCTTTTAAATTTGTATAATTATTCAGTGATTAATTATTGTGATAAAATTATGTAGTCTTTTATTATATTTGGTAAAACATTAACATCCTGATGTAAAATGGAACTGCAGGTTATGTTTACATACAGCATCTGTGTGTTGCAACAGATAACTCTGCAAAAAAGCACATTTTTCGTATACAACTATGGGACACTGACATATGATCAGCAAGTGTCCCATTATGCTACTGTCATGCAGTATGTATTTTCTGCACGTCTACAGCAATCTGAAAGTATATTTATTTAGCTCTAGGCTCTGACTGTCCCTTCATCACAGAGATCGTACTGCTGTTGGTCACCTGTCCTCAGCAACATCCCATTTTTGTGCAAATGTACTGACGTGAGAGATCGAACCTTTCCAAAACCTGCTTGCTGTGACACAGAGCTGAAGGTATCCACAGCTAGTGTCCTGAAAAGAACAGCTAAAACAAAAATAACCACCATGGGAGCACTTAACTTCAGAAACTAGAGCTAGATAAGGCTGAGGAAGCTGGTTAGAAGAATATTAAGACGCAGTAGTTAAATAGGTAAAATGCTCCCAGGGCATTTAGTTTCATGTTGTCTTTTACAAAATACGTATTACAACTATTAAAAAAGACCACTATGGGAGAGATTCCATTCCCCTGTTTTTCAACATCAGTGTGTTTAAACAGAAGAATCAGTGAGACTTACAAAAGAAAAAGTAGCATCTGAGCAGGGAAATCTGAAAGTAGGTTACATGTTCCACAGTTTGGCTGACGGATGTGTTTTGAATGTGGAAAAAGGAAAACTAAAGGTGGTTGCCAGTGGTCTACCAAAATGATGATGGGGTGATACATGGTCAGTTTTTAGAAAAAGTAAGGCAAAGTGACAGCAATAGAGAGAAAATGGCTTGCAGCTGTGCTAACATCTGGGGTTTTTTACCCAAAGTCTGAAGAAATTAAAATATATGATTGCTAAACTAATTGCTGTGTGTGGTGTATCATTTCAGCTAACCTTGGTGATGGAAGGATGGAATGTGCCACATTTGACAGTTTTTAAAGAGGGGGCTCAGGAGGAATCCACAAATTACAGACCAATAAATTTGATGATGCAGATGGGCAAAATGACAGCAGGCAAAGCCAAGAAGGCCAGCAGTGGACAGAGGAACACACACTGTAAAGAGAAAAGCCTCAGCGTGTCTTGTACAGTGGAGAGGGATGTCTGCCCACTTATGCCAGCTCTCTCTCAGTGTATAATTATGTTATTTTTACATATCCCATTTTATGTCTCACTGTTGCTAAAATTCATCTGCTTCTGTTTCTTGATTGTAACTAATGTCATTCACATTTTGACAGTTTTGGTGGGCTATTCACGTTCTCCCTATTCCCTCTAGGTGTAAATGACACAAATCCAGATGATAAATTCGTTTTCCCTCTTTGAGAAAATAAATACATTCTCTTGCACCCAAGAGACCACAGCTGCATCTTTTTCATTCTAATAATTCAAAAATTTTCTGTGTTCTTCAGCCAAGGAAAAAACAATTCTTTCTGAGCTTAAAATGCTCCAACTAGCTAATTTAGGAACATTTAGTGTTCTACAGCATTTTGCAGTTGCCCTCAGAGAGCAGCCAAAATGCAAACTTTTATTTTAAGATGGGAAATTTATGCATCTATAAACAATGACATTCAAAATAATAGTTTATACACATTGGAGAGAAGTAGCATTTAGGGGAATGCAATCACACATTTGTTTTAGTCAGAAAAAAAGAGCCATAAACTATAGAAAACAGGAAGTAGTTTTAAACTATTTTTTAGTATATATAAAATTCTTCTGAAGATGAAATCCTGTCTTCAACAGAAAAAAAAACCAAAAAAAGAAATTGGAGAAGATTTTTTTTGGAATTTAAAATTTCAACTACCAGTCTTCTGATGCAAGACTTTCACAGAAAGTTTCTTTTCTCCTAAAGAAAAGTGCTTTGTCTTGAAATTGTTGAGCATTTTAATTATGTTTGGAATTCTTACTGTGATTTTCTTCCATCTATTTAGTGAAAATATTAACATCTTCACAAATAAAATTTACATGGAGATTTTCTGAGTCACTTCCCTCTTGTTTTTCACATCCATTATTACTGTCATCTCAACAGTAAAATAAAAATAAAAAGCTTATTTTTTATGATGCTTATGTAAATCTGCTTTGCAGTGCTGGTGTTTAATTCTTTATTCAGATGATGAATAGTATCCATTGCTATCTTTGTGAATCTTGAAATGAAGAGATTTTGAAAAGCCAAACCGGTGGTGAGATACTGTAACTTCTTGGCTTTGAATTTATCTAAATATCCCAAGCCTCATGTATTTTCTATATAAGAAACTAGTATGATTTACTTCTTATAACTTCAATAAAATAGAATCTCACAACACAGCATTTCTATTCATAGTGTACAGGATGTATGTACCAAAGCTGCTAGGGACAGTGAAATCAATGTGGGAGAGGAATAGAATAAAAAAAAAAATTTAAAACAAAATACATATTTATATCTGTCTGTCTGGATTCTGAGATGGCTTCCAGAGTTTTATATTTTGAAGAATTCTGCATATATCCAGCAGAACTCTTGCACTGCCAGTCTGAATTGCTTGGAACAGTCAGAGAGCTGCCTTTGTAATCCTATTCTGTCAGCCCTGTGCCTAAGCTTGGTGATCTTGGCGATCTTGGCCATTTTTTCCAGCACAGAAGTCTACTGTGGAGGAAAAAAGGAGACACAGCTTCCGAGTTCAGTTTTACTGTGCCACAGACAGTAAGGTGTTTCTCAGCCTGACTGCAGAAACAGTGTTTATATCCCAAAAGGAGAGGAATTGCAGGTTCTTTGTTTTGAAAGTATGTTCCAGACTAAAGAAAGAAGGGACGCTTACCACAAATAACTGCATGGAATTAAATTCATCTGTTACAGAAGGACAGAGAATTTAGCAACACCTTCTGAGGTTTGAATAAAGGACAAGCAGTATCAAACTTGATGCTTTAATATCAAGTTGTAGCAGCAGGAAAAATTGTATAGAATCAGTAGTGTGCCAAATTAAGTACATCAAATTAAATGTGACCTCTCATCTCAAAATCAACTCCAATTATCTAATTAATGATGTGAATATTGAAAAAGTCTTAGGCTGCACGTAGGGAAAGACATTTTTAGCATCAGTAAATACAATCCTTCTGCAAAGACAGGAAGAGAGCAGTTCTACGTACCAGTCCCCAGCCAGAGAGCGCCTCTGCTCCCATGACCACGATGAAGCTAAAGGGCTGCAGCCATGCAGCTGAGAGCAGAATGGTGTTCAAGCACTGAAACACTGTGAAAGATATTGAAAGAAATAATAATAATAGTAGTAATAATAATAATAACAATCAAAATAACAATAATAATAAAAAAATTAAATAATGTAAAGGAAAAAGATTGATCTGGCCTGTAAAGCATAAGCATATATGGCAGTGTGTGTACTTCATTAAAACTAAGTAGAGCTATCGAGGATGAAGTCCAGTGATCTGTCTCAGTGGATAAGATAAATGTTATATAAGCAACATAAACTGTAAAACTGAAGGAAGGATTGGCATATCTTTTGGAGACAAGATCTACTCAGGAGCTCAGTGATCGATGAATGCCTTTCCTGTGTGATGTTACTTACATCTTATTGAACTTTCAAAAACTATTTTTGAGAAATCTTTCTCAAAGACATCATGGGATGCAACTGCTTTTATAACAGGAGTTTCTGTACGGCAGATGCACCCAACAATAGTTTGTGTTAGTCCCCAAGCAGCTTTCATTCTAAGTACTTCTCTTAGATATGAACACAGTGTGCTAAGTTCCCATTCGTGTACATGTTGAAGGAAATTCTTGTTTCAGAATATTTCATACCAGCCTTTCCTAGGTAAAAATGATCAGAGAGGTATCAAATCAATTAAAAATCAGCCTCAATGTATTCTGTTTTAAAATGTCCCCAGGGACCTTTTCAGTCACTGCTTTTAACACTAGTTGCCCTGCTCTGTCTGCTTCTCTGTAGCTCTCTCTTTTTAATAAACATCTTCATTTTCAAAATTGGCTTAGCCTGAAAAAATGCAGGTTTTCCTTGGGGACCAAGGAGAATTTTTCTGCAGAGTGTAAAGCACATTGCCTAAACTGTTTCAGAGCTAAAGATCATTAAAAGTAAATTACTAATTTTGAATATTTTAAGAGCCATTGCTATGAAGTTTAGAGGTAGCTATCTGACTTGTTATAACTTGGGAAATCACTACTAAAAAGGAGAAATAAAAATAACTGGAAACAAAAGAGAACTTGTTTATAGTTCATGAAAGATTATTTGGACACATGTAAGTTAACATGTCATTTGCATAACACGTTAATAAGTATTTTGCATGGGTTTTTTTTTACTTGTCTTTTGAGGGGTTTTTTCTTTGTTTGTTTTTAATAGAGAAAAATTTAAAAAAACCTAGGAGATACTTTTTGGTGTACTTTAGCAAAAATCTATTTGTCCTGGTAAGGTCAATTGATGAGGAAGAACGGGAGGAAAGCATTTTCACTTCAGAAGTGACCCCCCGTCACTGCTTAATTCCACACAGGGTCATAACTAACTTGTGAAAATAACAGAAATATTCACACGAGTCATAAACCTTACGTTGGACATTCCCTGCCCAAGCCTGCCCACCTGGGTAATTTCCCAACAAGCTAATGGTGCCCATCTCTGAATTATTTTGGAGAAATGGATTGGCTCAGCCCTCCTTGGGATAGTTTTGACTAGTGAGCATCACCTGCTTGAAAAAACTTGAGAAATGCACAAAAAAAAAGGTCATCACTGCCTCCATCTTTCTCTCAGTCAAGGCATGCGTAAGAGCACGTCAGGAATCTTCAGGAGTCACCGGTCCTGCTGGGCAGAGATATCTCAGCCTCCCACAGCCTGACCCTACAGTTTGGACTGGGCAGGAAACTGCAGGAGATACACCTTGCCTGTGCATATATGTTGGAGCAGATGCAAGAAGGAAAATGCTTGCTTGGTTTGCAAATGGATTTTTTCCAAGGAAGCAAGTCTTGTCAGAAAAATACAAAGAGATGTAGAGACCCAAATAAGGGGTCGAAATTCTTCCCCACTTTCTTGCCTACCCTTGGATGGAAAAAAAAGTGCAAATAGTCCTGCACTTTTGCTGCTTTACGCAGCAAAATAATAACCAAGATAATTTGAAGAAATTTGATTTGAAGATAATAATCAAGCTGCAAGTAGTGAGCTGAATGACAAAACTTCTGACTGTCTAACCCTTTTCTCACAGTCTTACAAGAGCTCACTGCCTTTGAACAGTTTGTGGTGAGAAGGCTCCAACCTCTGGCCTTTGAAAACACCCGTGATAGGCTCCCAAAAATAAAAACACTCGTTTCCCAGTTTAATTGCATTTTGGTGGCTCTATTACCTTCCTTCAAAGAATATATTGGCAATGTATAAATCAGACTTTTGCTGACTACTTTTCTAGTGTAAACCTTCTTTCTCAATGAGAAAACAAACACAAAGGAAAGATCTGAAGGCTATTTTATAGAGTCATAATGTCATGCTTAGATTCACAGTCTACGTAGAATTAAAAGTCATGGAATTTAAATTATAGCAGTGATCCTCATGAATGCAATGTAAGCTTGTGCTCTAATATGAAGGAAGAACCAGATTCCCTTACTTCAGAAAATGTAGCCAGCTAGACTGACAGGACAAGTTTTCTCACTACCTGTGGAGGGAAGGATAATTTTCTGGTAATTGTGGGATTTAAGATTCTAAACAACATCTGTTGACAGCTAGAAGATGCACACAGCTGCCCAGCTCTGCCTCATTCTCTCTCTGTCTACACTGATAAGAAGACTTCAGATGTTCAGCTTCCTGACATTACAGTTCAGCACCTCTAACACAGAAAAAGCAGACACCAAAGCTCCCAGGTTTCTTTATAGCTTGGCCTTATCCATCAAAGAAAACCCTTTTAAGTTCATGCCAAATTTACTGGTGTATCTTTTTTTTTTCTTTTCTTTTCTATCCAATGCTGTTCCCCTCTCAGAGTAAACAATGTGTGAGCAAAAAACGTGGCCCTAGCACCTTTTGTTTTCAGTATGCTATCGTTTAATTTTTTTAAATTGGAAGGTTTGACAATGCAAGTGACCAATATCTGGATGTACATTTTTTCCTAAAAATTTGAGTTTGATAAGCTTACTTGAGGTCAGAAGGGCAAAGAAGAAATTCAAATGCAGTTGTATAACAGCTGCATATAGAAACCCATACATATATTAGGAAATGTACGGTTATACAAAACACAGTACAAAACTTGTTAATGGGCAGAATACTTTGCAAGTTTATGCCTTTTCTAGCTGTAGGCATTCAGTTTACCTCATGAAAGAGAACCTTCAGTTTGCACTACAGCTCTAGGTTAATGATTAGTAGAAAATTGGTATTTCACATGCCACTTGTTATTAATGATTATAGTATTTGTTTAATGACTAGTCTACTTTTTCCCAGGTTCCCATGACAGCAATTATCACATTGTTTTAGGAATTGTGATTAAGGATGGTAATTTTAAAGGGTGTAATTTACTTCTGATTACTATATTGTGTCACATGAACAGCTATACTTCGTTATTGTGTATGCTACTGTGGCAAAAAAGAATGAAAGAGGGCCTTGCCTGAGGCATGATGGAGGGGAAGGAAATTAAATGTTAACATGAAGGAAAGCTTCTGTTTAAACATACAATTGCTTGCTTGGAATACAGCATTCTCAGATGGTCACTGTGTAGTGAAGATAAAGACAAACTGAAGAAAGTGTGGAATTATACGTCTTCATAAGTATTTTCTTTTAATCCTCAGAAATTATTCAAATCCTTACAGAACGGCTGTTGCTAAAGTTGCCTATCTACAGAAGTAACCAGGGTAATATATGTTTATTTACATAAAGTAACACAGGCAATACTGCTTGATGACAGTGAACTGTTACAGCCTTGTGTGAGGCACCTGAGTTACTCTTACACGTTTTTTTCTATTTCCTATTATAAAGTATATAGCATCCTAGGTTAACAAGAACTACATTGCTTTATACCCTCCTATATTATTTAGACTATGTTACAGAAGGCTACATTATGTACTCCATTATCCTAAAACATGAAGTACAAAAATTAAGAGGTTTCTGAAACAGCTATTTCACTTGTATAACGCAGTCTCTTAGGCAAAAATCTTTTAGACTTCTGCCAGTCATGTATACAGAATTTTTGGTCATTATACTTACGCCAGCAGTGAATAAGAAGGACCAAACTTGGAACCCTGTCACCTTTCTCTCTTCCAGCTGTATACTGGAAGAGTGAAAAACAACTCAAAATATTATAGATGTTCTACAGCCTTGGAGAACAGCATATTGACGTTTTCTGTTCAAGTAGTGGAACAGTCACAACAGTAATGACACTTTCTTTGTAAATATGGGAGCACTTCCTTTGTTGGTACTGGAGCAGACTGCCATAAAAATGTCACCTGACCTAGCAAGGCACACATTATCTCAGGATATTTTGTACATATAACTTTCAGTGGATTACTTCAGCACTAGAGCAAAATGAAAAAAATAACTTGGATCTTTGTGCTTTCCAAAAAAATTTAAGAGCATCCTTTTCACCAAGCCAAATCCTTCAAGCTGCTAATACTGATGAGCTGTTGGCTAAGTTTGTCTAAGACGAAAAATCAAATTCTAGTGAAGGTCACAGACGAAGTTGTTAGATCTTTTGAAACATTAAGAGGTAATGAAGTAATACACTGGAGAGTAAAACAATCAATAGGGCCAAAAAATTTATGTTTTGCTCTTCCTTTTTAGACTCATACAGCTCTTTGACATGCAGTTGTGTATGTGGCTCCCTGATACCTCCACATTATGAAATATTATATCTCCCCAAAAGGCCCTTCAGCAGGCAAAACCGCTAACTTTCAAGTAAACACAGCAGGAAGTATCACCATATCACTTGAGGGCCTTTGAAAACACAAGTACACACAAATTTGACTTGCTCAGTGTTGAAGTTAGAATTAAACAAACATCCTGTGGATGGGAACAAAGGAAGCACCTATTTTTTGCCATTTCAAATTCAAGACGGAGGTAAAATCAGATGCCTAAGTAATGGATTCTCATAATCACCAGAACATAAAATAATGGCAGGGCAACCTGGCGATGAGAAGAGAATCAGTCTTGCTTATTTCTTAAAATTTTTCCACTTCAAGTTTCCCACCATACAGTTCAGGCACTTATCAATGAAGAAAAATTATGGAGAAAGACGAAGTCTCAAAAAAAAGATGTAGAAAAATATGAGAGATTGATTAACTAGCTTGAAAAGCATTGACAATGGCTGAAGGAAGAGGGTGAATCATACACCCAAAATTCCATATTTGTTTTGTGAGGTACTGCCAAACAATTTGACATACAAGCAAAGCAGCTACTGCCAAACCACTCTATAGAAATTCCCTTTCCTAATATAATTGTGGGATGGGATATTTGTCCACATCTCAGTAAAGTCTGTACAGCACAATTATGGTGTGTATACAGGATATATATATATGGAGGTTATTTTCTTAGTACTAGAACTTTCTAACAAGAGGCCTTGACCAGTCCAGCAATATCACTTTTAAATTTGGCCAAATTAGTCTACAGCTGGTGCCAAGCTATGTCCTTCGGTTTAGCATTTTATTTGCTTGATATTTTTCATGGAAAATTGAGATTGCTGAATCAGGGCTTTTGTGCTTTTTCCTTCTTTTATAGAAAAACATCTGGTTCCTAATGATTAAAGCTCGGCAAATGGAAACGGCTGGACAATTTGGATGCCACTTTCTTCAAGAATAGGACACTGAAATTCATGCTCAAGTTCAAGCTCCCATTACAATCCATAAAGATCTAGGGCTCAGCTCAGATGCTTAAATGTGGACCTCCAGTAGTCTTTGAGTTACATTGTGATATCCGCTCAAAGGGTTGCACATATGAATAGAGCTAACAGAGTTTAGCAAGTAATTCATGTTTCTCTGAAGCTCACACCTAAGACTGTGATTAGTTGTTTAAGCAAAGACAAAGAAAGTGCCATTCCAGAAAACCCAGGTTGCCCCTCCCAGCCTTCAGTCAGCTATGCAGAGGGACTCTGGTCTCTCATAGGTCCCACATCATATCTGCCTATGTGAGTGTATTGGAAACTCTAGGATAACTCAAAAAGCACACAGCGCCTCTGTCAGGGCAACTGTCTTGAATGCAAGGTCTCCACTGACTATAGTGGGTGCATAGATAGCTGCCTTGCATGTAGATCCCCAAAGAACAGAGACCTTTTTTAGGGGTCATAGTCATAAATGGATTCCCCTTCCATGAAGCTGTGAGTGGAAAAATCCTTAACTCACGTAAGTCCAAGGCTTCTGAAGCACAATACCAGTGGTGTGGGCACAATTTGCTCAAATTTGGTTTCCTCTTTTCCTCTTGCTTCGTTATCTGGAACGCAAGAGAGTTGGTAAGTGGTGTTCTCAGCACTATTTTTCAGTTAAGCTCAAAAGTCGTTTTGTTTTTTTTGCTGACTTATCCAAACTGGATACATAAAGAAATGGCAGTATTATTTGCCTGGTGTTTCTCAAACTTAGCCTTTGGATGATTTCTGGAATAGCTTAACTGAAGTATGTGTTGGGTTTTTTTCCTTTTCTTCTTTTTTCTCTAATAAATAAAAAGTGCTGAGAATCATAGAGTTTACTCTTCTGCAGTAAGAAAATCTGTTCTTAGAAGACTTACCAGTGTCCAGAGACCAGCCATTTGTGTCCGAGCAACAGCCTCACTCATTCTGCCCTTTGACCTCTTCCTTTTAAGTGACTGGAAATGTTCAAACAATGACAAATAGAAACATTGTAAACTCCCTGAAAAAGGTTGGCACTGGTGAGGATGAAGCTCACAGTGTGAAGGTCACAGAGCAGATGAGACTAACCATACCTCAGGCAATAATTCTGGCTCTCGCAGTGCTAACTTCAACTATGGCATTAACAAGACAGCTGCAAAAAAATCTTATATCCAGCAATAAATGATAACACGAATACCTAAGGGACAGACTGTGGGAGCCTCTTTTCCACGATGGCTGTTAGCAGAGGCTTCAGTATCCTAAGTGCCCTTATCCAGTGCCTGCTACTGCAGCTCTCAATGGTGAACACCTACCTGACCTGCACTCTCAGTAATAGTTCATGTCTCTTACATTGTTCAGATGAAATATCAAGGCTTCAAGTACATTACAGAGGTTTTCTTTGTGGATTGTTCACCCTTTCTGGCTAATTTTTTTTGCTTGAATAATAGGGAAACAAGTTTTTAGAATGATGCTGTATCAGTGACCATTCTAGTCTTACAGCCACCAATCCCATCCATCTCAATCCACTCCAAATTGCAACTTAGGATGGTTTGAAACTGTTAAGCAGCTGCTCAGTTCTATTTGATGTGGCACTAAACATTCCAGGAGCACACAGGCAAGGATTTAACAGATGGAGCACCGTTAGATGATGGTATAGCAAGCATGTCTAGTACACAGGATAGTCACAGGATAGCAGTGCTCTAAGCCAGTTGGTCAGCTGGTCTCTTCCCCACTGCAGGAAAACACAACATCGCTAGCAAGTATTTAGCTTCTTCTTATAAACCCTTGTTTCCTTCTTCACCATTTTCATTCTTTGTACTTCTCCTATTTCTCTCAGGATGAAATTACTTTTATAGCAGCTGCATTTTAAAAATCTTGAGTTCTGTTCCTTCCGTATGACATATTCAGGGAAAGGAAAAAAATATCTAGGAGCAGAGTTATCATTTGAGCAAAGTTCCTCTTGTACAAACCAACTTAAAAAAAGTAAACCTTACCTTTGGAAATCCACCAGTGGAACTGAACCCATTAAGAAAGACGCCTGGAATTAGTATAACTCACATTATACATCTAAACATTTCTCTATATTTCCACACATGAAGAGTGGCAAGTCCCAAGGAATTTAATGGTGTGTACTTTAAATGGTTTGCATTTGTTATTTTTCCTTTTAGGTTGTGCTGAGTGTCTTTACTAACAAAAGATTACAATTATTGCATTTTTTACAGTTCAGATAAGGGTTGTAGTTAATTAACATGTTGTCTTAGTTGTATTTTTAGTTTGTTTATTTTATTTTATTTTATTTTATTTTATTTTATTTTATTTTATTTTATTTTATTTTATTTTATCTTAAGGTTTCAGTCAAATTATGGAAGAGGAAAAAGCATCATACATAATGTTTATTAAACTGTTAAAATAAACAGTTGGTGAATGACTTACCCATGCTACCCAATGGATGCCTAGAAACAAAAACATGTGCAGAATGCAAAATGCTACATGAACTATTTGCAGACAGAAAAAAGGGAATTCCGCCAGCCCCAGATGTTAGAAGATAATACCATTTAATTTGGCGTTGATGAGGCACACTTCATTTAAGATACTCCTATTTATAGAAATTGAGTGACTTATAGGATCATAGAGTATCTATTTTCAAATATAGAGGATCATAGAGTATCTATTTTCAAATATATTTATTTTCAAATATACATGAAAATTCTTGTCTCTATCACTGTGCTCTTTTTTAGAATTCAAATAATTTGGCACAATCTGACCATCAAGACTATTCTTTTAATTCACCAGTGTGTCGTTCTCCTCTTGGGTTTCTACAAAAAAATCAAATACTTGTAGGTACTTTTTCTCGGGGGAGATTTATTTTCTAATTAAAAAAATAAATCTGTCCAAAATTACCTCCTCTGTGTTTCTGGAGTCACTACAGGGCCTTAAATGTGTTTGTTCATAATGCTTAGTATTTAACCAGAGATTATCTCTTTTCCAACAAATTCCTTCCTCTCCTCAATTACATAGCACTTAAAAGTCTTTGATTTGATTACAGTAAATCCTGAAGCTGGCTTTCCATCGTACAGTATATCCTACCTATTAGATAAGAATTGCACAAAAAGTATTTCAAAAGAAATAGAGGCAAAGGAAAGGAAGAAGCTGTTTCTCAAAACGTAATTTGTCCGTTGAAAAGAGAAAGGAATCATAATAGAAAAATGTTTGTAATAACCTGCAAACCTACTGCAAAATATCTACACTTTCTCCTCCAGAATATCCCAAGTAAAAGTAAATTATCCTTTTAGCTAATGATGACAAATCAACCTTTGAATTTCATACTTGTAACAGTGCTCTTCTGACATATAAAACAGGTGAGGCTTGTAGGGAGAAGTAGTGGGAAGGATCTCTTATGGAAAGCGAGAGAATAATTTGGGAAGTTGGACAAGGGTTTTATCACTCGGAAAGCAGATGAAGAGGATAACAGATCTTACCTACCCTAACAGAAACTTGCTTCTCCTTCTACAGTGTGTCATTTTCCTGATGTTCTCTTGGTGATTTTTCTGCTCAGCTTTAGCACCATAGACTACTGAAACCAGAAACTGTTCGACCTCAGAAAAGGTTTTCAAGTTCTTATTTTTTACTGGTTGGAGCTGGTTCAAGGAAATCTGTTGCTATAACTATATGAAAAAAATCTCTTTGAGTCAACACACCTTGAATTAATACACAGGGACACAAAGGGAAAGAGGAAAGCTATAAATACTGAAATGCCGCATCATGTTATCTTTAAGTGACTAAACAAGGTGTGTGAAGGACTAAAGGTCTCTGTAAGCTATATTACTAAGAGTTGTTTCCTGGGCTTTGTCACAAAAGGGTGCTGCTTACCTCAAGAAATCCTGTGACTAAGAAAGCACATTAAATTCTGGATTCCAGCATACAGAAATATTTGTACCCCACAACTAGATCAAGAAATGTCAATGGGCAAAAACAACAACAGCAGCAGAATAAATTAGAACAACAAAAACTAGGTGGTAATTCACTCTACAATCTCTTCCTCTCTAGCAGAGAAGTGCAAGAGGAGTTACTTTTTCTATCATAGCATAAATCACTTTTGAAGTCTGCCCTGCTCAGCCTTTTCAACTCCTGGCTCCCTTCCATTTCTCTAAAGGATCCAGGGACATCCAGAACTTTTCAGAAAATACCGAAGGCCATCCTATGAGGAACTCTTGTAAGAACTTTCACTTACTATCTAGTAACAGTTTGGTGAAATTTTCATATATGTTTAATATTTTTATGTATCCCTCCCCCTTTTGTTAGTATACTTGTATGCAGGGGAAATAAGGGATTGTGTACAATGTAGCTCTTTATTTTGCTTGGAAGCATTTTTGACCCATCACCTGAAGAGTTATGACACCTTAATGTAACAGGTCAGAGTTTAAGAACTGGTTTGGTCACACAGAAAACCCCCACCTGCATTGACTTGGCCTACTGGTGCATCACCAGTTTAACGTTTATGGACAGCAGCCAGAATTAGAAGGTCTCCCAGGCAAGACACTGCCCTTGCATGAGGCTCATCCTTTAGTTTTATGCTTGATCCTGTAGTGTTGACAAAAAACCAAGTCACAGCCTCATCTTGCGCAATGCAGTTAATATATCACACCCATTGTATTTTCCAGCCATCATACCACTCACATTACTATGGAGGTATAGTATGAATTAAAAAGGACTTCAGCCTTATTAGAGGGAAATCTTAATATTCACTTATTCACTTAACAATAACAAAGACTATGCAATCACTGTCTTGAACCCATACAATTGTTTACAATTTAGTATGCAGGAGGTTGATCTGAAATTGGGAGTCAGGTCCAATTTAAAAACACCATAATAGTTCTGTTCTGTTTGAAACAGAAAACTCTTCAGCTTGACCGTTCAGTGTAGACCAGGAGATATCAAGGAATTATGAATTTTTACTTACATCCATTTTCTATAATAAGATACTAATAACATGAAGTTGGTAAAATCTCCACCCACAGAATTTTGGGAAGTTGCTTGCTGCTGTGCATAAGCAATGTAAGACGCAGCACTCCTGAATTGGTAAATCTACAAGTGTGGATGTTCTTACAAAAATGAAAGACAGTGAAGAATGAGAATCTCACAAATCTCCAAGGCCATGAAACACCACAGCTTCATATTTCTCCTTTTGATACCCAATTGTAGTAAAGCAACTTCTCTCATCACATCTCAGCAAGCACAGAAAAAAGAATCTCTTTAAAAACCTTTCTTCCAGACTTTTCTTTCAGAAACATCTCTAAAATGAAGGACATATTTCTTGAGTTTTTGTCTTCATCAGCTGATCTTACTTGCATTTTCAGTTGGCATATTCAGTTGGCTATGTCGAATGAATAAATTACTGTTAAGAAAGAAGTTTTCACTCTTACTTCAAGAAAAAATTACTCTCAATACAATGTCTTTATAGTTTTGCCAGCAGGTTGTTTCATTCAGTTTCTGCAAGATCATTCAAGCTCCATGCATTTAGGTTAAAAAGGCTGACAAAAATGAATATAAAGATTTTAAAGTGAAATTTCCATTAAGAACCCTAAAATTTCCTGTTTTCAAGATAATGATCTTAGATGAATATCTGCTTTATAAAGCAAATAACATTTTCCCAATACACTTGTCATGACCATAAAAAAAAGAGAAGAAAGCAAGAAATGGACAGTTAAAGGACAAACTTGCCACTAAACATTACTACAAAAATAATTCATTTTAAAACCAGCTGAAAATAAGCACTATTAGCCCAAAAACCATCAGCAATGAAAGCTGATACCTGAATTCTCTCCCACTGAGTGCCAATATTTTTGCTGATTTCAAGTGCTGAATAAGAAATAAATAAAAATCAATCAAACACTATATTGGTCAGCCAGTTTTCTTTGAGAGGCATCCCAGATTTCGTGCAAATCAGCATGAATAAGTCCAAACTACAGGAGACTGTATTTATGGTCCCTGCCAACTCAGAAACACCCCATATGGGGAAAGCAAGCATAACATTAGAGAGACTTTCTAGAGGAAATATTTCTATGGTATTGCCATAGCTTATTTTCAAGAGGCAAAACGATACACAGAAATGCTGATATTATCATTTAGGAACACTTACTTGACAGGTTTTCCACTTGTGAGATCACTTGCGATCACTTGTACTTGCACAGATAGCTCTCCATGTCCAGTTCTACAAGCTGAGTCTCCTTGAATGGATTTGTCTTTCCTTGCTCCATGCACAAGTGTTGCCCCTTTAACTATGTGCCAGAATTTGGAGGTTTTGTAGCAGAAAGGAGAAATCTGCAAAAAAACCCCCCACATTTAAGTTCTCACTTAAATGGAGCCCCGCATGCACTCTGCAGACTGCACACAGCCAATGCCCTCTCTGACAGCTATCAAACCCAAAACAATGTCTAAATCCTGGGAACCATCCCATTGCAGAAACTGCCCTTCACATCTGGAGTAGGCAGCAAGCAGTCAGAAGTGATGCCTTGCAAAACTTGTTCTTCATCCAAGGCAAAATGTAACATACTGCTTCTCAAAGCACATGACAGAAAACTAAAAATGCAGGGTGGTTTTTTTTAACAGCTCTGCTGCAGTACTCCTCTTGTTACCACTAGGAAGCTTGAAAACAGGGAGAAGAGCAAACACTTGGGGATGGCCAAGGACTTCAGTCAATGGTAACAGAAAAAGAGCATGAATCACGTCTTTTTAGCAAGTTCATATAAACTTCTTACGTTGGCTTGAAACTCTTCCCCATTAAATAATTGACTTACAAGAAAAAAAAAAGTGGAGAAACATTGTTGCCTTATGGAGTAATCTGCTTTAGGCAATAGTAAGAGTTTGTTCCTAGGCAATGGGTGATGTTGCTTGACAGTGCCACCCTAAAAATAAATCTATAGGGAAGCAGCCATCATTCCAGTTTGGAGTTATATTTGTAAATAAGTGCTCAAATTTAATATGAGTTCCCTCAAATTCTTCGTAAGTTATTGGGTCTATTGCCAGTTCCTGTTTTCCTGTCTTTCTAATGCCCGCAGAAGTAAATAAAGTTCAGATTAAAAGAATGTACGATCTGAAGAAAGTTGCTATTAGAAGACACGTGAAACAGTTTTCAAATTACTTTTTTATGACAATCACTAACAGAAATTGCCAGCATTAATTTAAAGCAATGATGAAGAATGTGCTGTAACTGGTGGACAGAGGCAGCTCCAGTTCTTTACTATCTCCTTCACAGTCCCATCAGTGGATGCAGAAGCAGCTGTGCCACTGAGGAAAGTGGAATTCACTGAATGGGCCATTCACAGCAGGTAAGTGCCCCAGTAGAAGACGCTGGAGCCAACAGTAAGATAAAGCAACCCCGGGATGCCTTCAGCTAACCATAGGTTAGATCAAGAATCTATGAGCACAAATATGACTTACAACACTTTGTTCTTGGTTGTACTGCATGATGAGAAAATATACCTTAGATTCACTCATGAGTTTGGTATAAACATAATCAGATAATCAAAGTTCTACTGATTGAAAGGAGCAAATAACATTTGCATTCAGGAACTCTGTTTTATCTACCTCTGCACACAAATAACTGCATGCTAAAATATGAGAAAAGTACCAAAAGAATTATCATTTTCCAGCAAAAACATGTTCCTTATTGTTGAGTGACTAATTGATTTTTTTTTTCCTCTGCAGCATAATACAATTATTGGAAATTGCAAAGCAATAACAAAGACTTTCTCAGCATAAAATGGTTAGAGGATAAGAAATCAAAGTCAGGAAAATAATAACTGCTTGAGGCATAGGTCATCTCTTGTGCTGTAAAATGCTCTAACTACACTAACTTTGTTGTACACCTGAAACTTCTAATTACAAATGAGGACACATGTGAGTTTCCATGAACTTAGGCAAATTCAGAACACTGTCAAAGAAATTTTTAAAAAAACATGATGTGAGAAGACAGAAAGCCCACAGTTCTACCAAGAAATGTTTTTCCACTTTCTCTCTATTACCTATTTCCCATGGTCATTTTTCACACCAGAGCAAAAATACTGTCGTGATAGGCAACATCTGCATCCCTGGGCAGTCATCCTTGGGTGGTTTCTGCTGTGATCCTGTCTTCTACAAAACAGCTACTGTTTAATTCATTGCTGCCCTGCATTTCAATAGCCATTTATGTCAGTGCAGTCTGGCTGGAAAATACTAAAAATACAATGAGAGCACGAATGCAGGATTATTGTTTGGCAGTATTTTGCCTACCTTTGTGCCAGATGTAGCTCATGGGGGAGAGGGAAGAAAGGGGCTGTAGCAGTGCCCTGTCAATTTTTGGATGCTGCTACTGCTGTTATCCATCGCTGCACTTTACAGAAATGAAGATGACTATGCAAAACACATTGAACACCAGAACGTAAGTCAAGAACCATAAGATAAAAGGAATTAAATATTCTGTTGGGAAATATTGAGATGTTAGATTACCCAGACTGGAATACAGTTTCTGTGTTTGACATACCTGTCTGTTATTGTTCAGACTTACTGCCTTTGGAAAGAGATTTAACAAAAAATACAAGTATACTTAGCTGCAAAATGAATGTTTCTGTAGGTTTGGGGCTTTGTTTTCCCCTGGTAAGCTGTTATATTTGCCTTTAAGCCATTAACAAGCAAGACTTAACAAACAGCTGTTTCTGAAGTGCCTGAAAAAGCTCACCATTATTAACATGCGTGACATTAGCAATCCTGATGCCATTTCTCATTTTGTCTTCAAGTTTGCTGAGTAATGAAAGGCCACAGCAACAAGGCAGTGATGAAGAAGGAAGGGGTGAGAGAGTGAAAAAGTGAAGGAGTGAGTGAGCAAAAAAAGGCAGACACTGGGAAAGTAAATCTTAGCTTTGTGAATTGCACCAGTTTATTTGCACTTGCTTTCACACACAGATCCAAAATTTATGCTGCAGAAGAAATAAGCAAAATCACCATAAAGAAAAGACAGCATTGGATTGTAATTCATTAAGAAGTTGTTCTTGGGTGGGTTTCAAACAGACCTTTGCAGAGATATTAAGCTTAGTAGCTCCTAAGAGCCTAAAAAAAATCAGTCTAATCAATGAGATGTTGTTCAGAAGTCTCAGCCAAAGTTGCAAAATTCAATTGTCTAGATTTTTTTCACTAGAGGTAACGTCACAGAGCGCTTGGCCATTCCTGATGCCAGTTCTAAGCAAAAATGTGATCAGCGCAACACAGTTTGGGCACAGGTTTTTTTGCACACCTTACCCATTATCCCCTATGAAACACGTGGGTGTCCCTTGCTCGCTTGGCTTTTTGTCCAGTGATTCTGTGTGTCTCCAGCTTTAATTTGTTCTTCAGAACTTGGGACTTCAAATCACTAGAGTAATTCAAGGTATAGTTAAGGAGCTGTTTCAATCTATTGACAAAAAATAATTGAGATAGAAGTTTCTAAGATAGCAGTTTCTAAGCTCTTACACAGGAATCCCTAACTTCCCACTGGAGCCTGCTCTGGTTGGAACTGTGATCACTGGCACGGCTGCAGATCAAAGGTCCACATTATCAGAGTATTTTTCATTGAATATTTAATCTACTTAGCCTATACTTGTAGCTCCCTCAATGCATTGCATAAAGTCCTTTTGCGAGAATAATGTGAGAAAATTTCATTTCCACTGGCTCTTCTTTACTGATTCTTTGAGTTAAAGTCAACTCAGAAACTAACAACAGACTCTATATGAGAGTATATAAACTCATAGACATTAATTAAATAAGCTGCTTAGTCTGCCTTTTATTATCTTTTCTACAGAACACAATCAGTGTTTTAACTGTGCAAGCAGGAGTTCACATTAGCATATGCTCCAGTAAGTGGCTGTGTTTCCATTTCAACACGAATGTTAGTAGCAGCCAAAGTTAACACAGGTTTCCACCTTTCAGTAATGTTTTCAAATACTTCAGGATTTACTCTGGTCAAGCGTATTCTCTGAGCAGTGGAACACACTACTCTTTTTATACAGCTTGGACCACATTCTGCAGTCGTTTCAAAAGATAATTTTCATTTATTCCTTGTATGTTTTAAACATATATCTCTGTAAATTGTATATTCCTAACAATTTATAGACACTCAGACTGCTCTGACCAACCTGGTTTGTTTTGTAGACTAGACTGACAATCAAGAAATTATTGTAGGCTACACTGACAATGTGGAAAATTAGGCAGAGGGTTTCAAAAAACGTAAATGCCAGAATGTGTTTCCTGGCTGTCCAGGAGGTTCTGCCACTTGTGGTTGTGTATCAATATTTTTGTATTGGATGTTCCTTTGATGCTGTTTTTCAGGCATACCTATTCAAGGAGTTACACATCTGGAAGGCTCTGCTGGGCAAAATGTTTTCTCATAATTATTCAGCCAAAACATAGCCCCAGAGAGAAAACAGTCTTTGCTCTCTTTAAAGTCCTGACCTGGCTCCAGAATCACCCTCAAAAGGATTTGCTTCTTACAGATCTGGATAAGAACGCCCAGATCTCCAGAAGAAACTGATTGCATAAGGGTTAAAACTAATAAAACTTGGGCTCTAATAAGACCCCAAGCCTTGAATAAAATCTTGAGTTGCTTTTCAGGATTTTAAGTAGTAACTTACCAGCACAAGTTTGCTTTAATCTTCTAATCATTCAATAAAGCATTTCCTGTCATTCTTATGTATCGTTATTAGCTTTTGTCTGCTGACAGATTGTTTTTACAGTTTCACTTCTCAGATGGTCTTCCAGGGAGGAGAAGATGATTCTGAACAAGCTACTGAGATCTGCATTCATGTCACTGAGGTGACAGCAATATGTTCTCTGAAATAGATAGTTCCCATTTGCAAGCCTTTCTCGAGCTCATCCTCTTACAGAAAAATGAAGATATCAAAAAATATTATCTTTGAACTAATCAGTCATCATATTAAAGTTTCCCTTTTTTTTGCACTCATAGTGTTACCAATTTTATCCAAAACAAACACTTGCATGTATTCAAGCAAAGAAGTGAATATGCTTCTGAAGGAAGTATTAAAGGAGGCTGGAAGTTTATTTTACTTTCTTCTTTTTATACCTAACGTAGGAGGGAACGTTTACCAAAGAAATACATTATATGTAATTCAAAATTAGAATTAGTCTCAAAAGATACAGAGTTGAATATCACATAAAAAGAGGATTTTTTTTCTGGATGACTCTGCCACCGACCCCTCAGTGGAGTTGCTAAAAATTAGAATACTGCAATCTTTGGAAAACTTGGAATAGGATATTCTGTATTTTTACAGATTGTGTCTTTCTACTTGGTTAACCCAAATTAATCTGCCCTTTATTAGCAGATTCTAATTAGGTATAAATGCTTAATATGGGAACACTTAAAAACTCCTACTTTTTGGTTTTGGGTTTAGATCACATGTTTTGAAAGACTTACATGTAAGAGAATTAGACAAGATGAAAGAGCTAAAAAGAAAAGTGTACATGGGAGATCAGACACTAACTTCTCCCAAAACTCAAGTCATTTTTTTGCAAAAATACAAGGGAGAATGTGTTGGATTTTCCCATTTTGTAGATGGCGTTTATAGGTAGTGACACTCCAGTGAGCTGAACCACAGAAAATATAGATGCTTGCAAGTTTGTAGCACACTACTGTGAGTGACATATGCAGTGGCAACCTTCATGCCCTACTCACCTTCCTTTTGATTGGATCATGCCCTCACCGCTCTCAAAACTCCTCTTTTTCCCTGGAAAACAGCGGCAAAGTTCCAAAATGAAGACAAAAAAAATCCCTAGACCTCTAAAATAGAACAGGCCAGGGAACCATCAGAGCCCCTCTGCTACTGTTTAAAATTAATGTTTCGCTCAGAGAGGAGATAAGAGTTGGAGCTTATCAACCCAGGGATAACTTAAAAGACTTTCCCTTCTTTGATCTTAGCAAGAACCCATTTACGCTTCTGTGCATCAGCAGTAAATTTCCTGGAAGATCCATAGCTACTGTCATTGAAGGAGCGACTGATGTTTAAAATACAAAGTTCATCTTCATTGCTAGGTGTCTCCACCTACTGCAGTATACTGCAGCAAGTATACTAAACTTATGGAAACACTGTTTGGAAAGACTTTACATCAGTTGGTTGCTGAGGGTGTGTTATAATACTGATTTGTAATTCAGAACAGAAATATTTCCATCACTGTATGGTAATAGCAATGCCAGTAGTCCTCAAAAGAGTAGGGAGTTTTTCCTCATCAGCTGCACAAGTTCAAATTGTTACCTTGTATAGTAGGTCTGAAGTTTGAATTGAGAAGTATCTCAAGATACACTGCAGAAGGTGTGCTCAGCCACCTGCATGCTGCTTTTTTATCTATTTATTTTTATATGGCATAAAATAATTAATAAAGTGAATATCAATAGAATAGAAAGAGAAACAGAAAAAAATACCAAACAAAAAACCTGGAGGGGTGGGAGAGGGGACAGAACCCCAAAACAACGAAAATCAAACACATCCCAGAAGATTCAGCAGCTTATCAGAAGAATTTTTAAATGAAATGGGTATGTGCCTGAGAAGGCATGTAACTGTCTCCTCATAGATTTATCTGCAATGAGAATCCCTGTTTCAGAGCAAAAAGGAATTTTCAGAGCAAAGCAACTGTGCCATGTAGGTTATCATGATTTCTTGACTTCAGTGCAGTGATTTGTATCAGTGACAAATTGATTCCAGACAGGAGACGTGCATGGTTATTGTGCCCTAAGGTTGTTAGGAGAGTCAAGTTAGTTATTAAAGAATTTGAGTTTAACTCATAGTTAAGTATTCCAAATGTCATGTGAAATATTTGTGGATAAATTTGTTCATCTGATAATTGGGTTCATCTGATAATTGGGTTCTATAAGCGTAACTAAGACCAAATTCTCCAGCACTATCTCCAAAATAACAGTACATTTTACATCTATTGGCCTACTTCTGCCAAAAAAAAAAAAAGTACAAACATAAAGAGGATAAAAAATTGCTGAGAAAAATTTCTTTTTTGTTTTCTTCTTTGAATCAACTAGGAGCATTAACTGTGGCTCCTAATTTCTTCTTAAATAGGTATGTGATTTCCTGGAATAACCTTACTATACCTGCTCGGTTTTGAACCAAATAAAAATAACAGATGTAAATGAAACCTGCTCTAATCATGATATATCAGACAGCTGACAAGCATGAAGTTGAGAGAGCAGAGCAATACTTTCACAGTTTCCAGCAGATCGCACTATTGGTAAATATGTTGTGAACTTTAATGAGTATTGCATTCCTCCCAGTTTTCTAAGTGCCTTTTGCAATGTTGTCCTTTCACTGTGGAAGCTAGAGCAAAAACAAAAAACCAAAGGGCTAAGAAACATTTTTAACTTTAGTTTAGCAAACCAAGTTTTGGAAATTTCTTGCACTGCTCACTTGGCAATTATCATTTCCAGATGAACTAACACACGTCATGTCTTGGTCTGACATGTTTTTAGTTGATTTTACATCAGAGGAATTCCACTGGGGGAACTTATTCAATATTACTATAAGTGAGATAAGAAGCCTGTATTAATGGACTTTAGTCAAACATCAAGAGCAGCAAAATGTCTGCACTTGGACTACAGATAAATTGTTTTCATAATGGATTTTATTAATTGAATTAATTTTCATGTCTAAGCAGGATTTAACTAGGGTCATATTTGCAACTATCATCCAATTTAGCAATCACCAACCAATTTAGAACTGCAGTATTCCACAGAATTATAGAATCATGGAATGGTTTGTGTTGGAAGAGATCTTACCATCTAGTTCTAACCCCTCTGCCATGGGCAGGGTCGCCTTCCACTAATCAGGTTGCTCAAAGCCCCATCCAATCTGGGCTGGAACACTTCTAGGGATGGGGCATCCACAAGTTCTCTGGGCAACCTGATTCAGAGCCTCACCACCCTCACAATAAAGAATTTCTTCCTAATATCTAATCTAAACCTTCCCTCTTTCAGTTTAAAGCCATTGCCCCTTGTCCTATCACTGCATACCTTTGTTTTTCCTGTATTTTAAGTCCCAGACTGTAGATGAAGAAACTCAAACGTGACTTATTAATTTTGCTTGAATGACAAAGATAATGTCTCAGTAGGCTGGGATAGTCACTTTTTTCCACTCCAGACAAAGGTTATGGTTACAATATTTATATATACTGACATTGGGTACCTACCAATATGTTTTTTATCCTTTGGAAAGTAGTCATTAGTATAAATTTTTTTATGTTTGCTCAACATAAACAAAAATCTCCCATGGTAGCTGAGAGGTACATTTTTCTTCTCAAGAGAAATGTCACAGACTTCACTAGCCTAGACTGTGAGCAGAAGGCTCTCCAAAATCATGGTTCATTAGGTAATTTTTCTGTTGTTCTGTTTGTGGGTTTGGTTAGCAACCTTTGAAATGTATTATGCTTTCTTTAGCGATTATTTCTCTTTTCAGAGCTGCCAGACTCTAGCTTTCAACAGATCCTAAATACATATCCCAAAATACTTTAAAATAAGGAATTTTCTAAAATATTTATCTTTTTAACCTGAAAATCTTTAAAAACAACCCACAAGCCATTCCTCTAAATGCTTTTGTTGTAGAATCACATAAAACTGCCTTTGTATAGAAGGCAAAGCCCTCCTAAAGGCCTCTGGGAATCTTCTGATTTGTCCAGTAGAGGAGTAATCAGAGGGCTGAAAGCGATTAAAGAGACAAACCTAGGCAAAGGAGAAAGAAAGGCTCTTGAGAGTCATTTTTGCTTGTCTGAAAGGGAAAAGAATAGATGTAACAAACACAAAAGTAGTGCCAAGCAAGACAGTGGAAAGAAAACCCAGCTACACTGTGAGGAGTGCAATGAAACGTCTGAGCATGCTCCAAGATTATTCCTTGCCAATTATCATTTAAGCTGATAATACACAGAACTCCCTCTCAGCAGAGGTCCCATTCACCTCACTATCTCATTTTCCTTATCTCTAGGCCAAGAAGGAAAAAGATTTCCAAAAACATACATGCTATCAAGGTCACAGGACAATCAGTGACAAGTGGGTTAATCATTATTTTGCAAAATTGGATTTGAAGAAGCAAGGAGCTGAAATTACTGTAGAAATGGCGAATCCTTCTGTATCACCTCTTCTGTTTTATTCATTGAAAATCAGAAATTAAGTTTTTCAATTTGTTTAGTATGATCAGATTAAAAATTCTTGCAGTAATCACCCAGGTTATGAGGACAAGACAATCCTGTACCTGTCTGAGAAAGTAAAAAATTAGTCTACAAAGTAAACATTATCCTACAATGATTTGCTGCTTCTAGTTGTGACGTAATGTATTAACCTGGATATCTAGTAAACCAATCTAATTTAAAATACGTGTATTTTATAATGCAAAAAGTTGGGAAAAATACTGCAGATAAAGTGAATAAAACAGATTATTTATTTTTTCAACATTCAGTAAATTAATTTGACAAGAAAACATTCCTATTGCTTTAAGAACTAAGGCATCCTTTAGTCAGAAGATGTATAAAGCATTATCATAATGATTTCATGTGTATGTATGTATATACAACAATATTTTTAAACTGCTTGGGGTGTATGAATAATTTTTAGAGGAAGGAAAAAAATCAAAAAAGAAAAGTCTTTGAATTGGATGTAACCAGTAAAACACAATAGTGGACCACATTGTAGGTACAGAAACTAGTCAGGTAGAGAAGGGGTTTTTCAAGTAGATATAATGAAAGATGCCTCTGCTGCAAGCATATCTTGAACTGTTTTTTTAAAGGATATCTTTCTGAAAGAAAAGACCCAATTGCGTATCAGCCTTGCTAATGAGTAGGTGATTAGAAAGCCACTCAGAAAAGAAGGAAGAGTCAAAGTTGGGCCTTTCCAGGGTCAGAAAGTCAGTTCAAGCCGAATGAGCAGTAACTTAAATCATTTTCCCCAATCACAATATCATAGAAGAAAGATAGTTTTGACAACGAAATACTTTGTGTTTTCAAATGCATTTCTTCCTGTTTGTTTGGAGGTGTGTACATGTGTAAAGCACAAAACCAGCTGTCAAGAGAATTGTGCTATGACATGTTCCTGCTGAGCTACAGAACTATCCTAAGGTCTGGCACCAGAGCAAGCTGAGCTGAGTTTCTCATGGGTTGATTGGTAAGAAATTGCTGTCAGTCTCACAGGTAAAACTTCCTTCTCAGTGACTTTAAGAAAGAGCAATTCAGTTGCCTGAGGACATTAGTATGAAGGACACTGGTTGTAAGAGCACTGGTTTTCTCTTTGAGCCTTAGAATTCAGGTTTAAGCCAACTAAAGTCCAAGGTCTACCCAAGGCTAAGACTAATGGCAAGCAAGTGCTAAGAAATAACCACCACCGAAAGGTATTGATGTTTCAAGAGATCTTTGCACAGTCATACTGATCATGGTATCCAATACAAAAGACAACAGTCAATTTTTTTGACAGCTTCAGATCCAAATTATTTACATACAAACTTGTTACGTACAAACTTGTAGTGAGACCCTACTGATAACCATATTCACAGGAAACGTTAAAGAGAAATAATGCTTAGTGAAAAGGAAGATTTCCATGTGAGTAGGAGCCCAGAACACTAATAATCACTTGTGGATAAAGAAGACAAAACTATATTCAAAAGCCAAATGACCATAATCAGGTTCAAAATCAAAGATTCATCTGCATCTACTATTTTGTATTTTTAAATGTGCAGTACAGAAAGCATATGATGCAGATGATGAAATGAAAAGTTGATGGGATAGCTATTTCTTTCATTTTTTTAATATAAAGTCATGAAGAATTTGCTTCAGAGAAAAAACTAGACAGTTTTTCCATTTCTAAGAATGGAAACACAAGGTAGCTATTGTAATTTTAAATAATGACCTCACTTAGAATTCTCTATGCCTCTCCAATTAATATTTTTAATATGAAATAAAAATCTTCTGCCTTCTAAATCAATTGTTATATGGCTTATTTTTCTACCACACACAAAGAATATGAATCATATAAATTTCCATTCAAAATTTTTAATAAGTCACTACAGATATAAAAAGATAATAACCCCAGTTCTATGGCCTTCTCATTCACAGATTTGTATTGTTCTCACAATTCTTACTGCATTAGGGAACAATATAAGATCTTTCCTATAATTAAATTATCCAGTGGATAATTTAACATTCCTATATGTCTGCACATTTTCTTATTGGATACTTTTTCATTTATTAAATAAAATAACATTAGAGTTGGAACTAATAGACTTCTATGACCTGTAATTATATGAAATGTTTGACAGATGCTTTGGCTAAGTTTTTTTGTATATTATTATGTCTTATCTTTAAAAAAAATGCTAAAGAATTTAGTTCATTTTTGCTGGGTGTTCTTAAGATATTCTTTTAAGTAAAAAGACACACTGAATACTCATTTGGTAGTACAGAGGCCTTTTAAAAATGTTATATTAAAGTATTGATAAAATTAGTAAAAGGTCTTAAAATAGATCTTTTGCTTACTTGGAATATACCCAGCAGACAGGTCACCTTAATAGACTGAAAATATAAATTAGTATTTACTATCATTTGCTTTGGCCTATAAAACTCATACAGCTTCGCAAGACAAAACTGGCTGAAACAGAGAGTTTCAAATCCATGAACTTTGTAGGTTTAAAAACTAAGTCCTTGCAGTTATTTTTAAACTTGTATCAACTATATATGCCTTTTTTCTCTCAGAAATAAAGGAAGCCATGCTTCAGAAAGAGTTGCAAGCAAATGCCCTGTGCAAAAGCTTTTGAGTTGGTAGCATCCGTATTTCGACAGCAGCCTGCTCTCGAACCTGCCAGGTAACCTGACACAGATTTTCTGAGCATTTATGAAACCTGATAAAGTAGGAAAAAATATCAAAGCCTCAAGAGGTTATCTTTTTCAAGTTTTCCAATAAGGACAGACTATATTTTATACACTACATAGAAGTAACTTCCACTGCATTTTTGTCTTTGCAAGGTTTAGGGATGATCTCTGTGTTCAACTTTCTGCTTATGTCTTTCATCCATTAACACACAGGGGAGCTGTGTATTTTCACTTACGAACAGAACTATTTTTATAGAGAGACAGTCATACAATATTAGGCTCTCATATCTCTAGCACTGATAACTGTTGCAGAATCCAGCATTTCTAGTGCATAAATGGTAAATATAGGAATAAACTTTGGAGTTAATAATAATGGATAAATCTATGTGAAAGTTAGTGTTTGTTTCAAAGATTGGGAATAATATCGTAACTCCAATGAAGCCAGCAGCTGAGCAAAACATAATCCAACACCTGAGCAATACATAATTCTGGGAAAAGAAGCATTTGGCAATGTAATGAAATTGATACAGCCAGAACAAACAAAGGTGTCCTCATAGCACTTCCATAGGGAAATAGGAGAACTGTTGTAAACACACTGGTAAAAAGTCTCTTAGGATTTCTTTCTTGACTTTTACAAATCCTAGATAATAGAGAAATTTCGAAATCATCCTGAGCAGTAGGATGTTCTTTATCCTTAGCCATGACTGTGACTTCTGCAGGCAATTTTAAGCTTGGTAATTTAAGAAATACATGAAAAATTATATAGAATGGAAAGGTCAAGAAATAATTTCACAACAGGCAAAACACAAGAGTAAAGAGGAAAGGAGGCAGATCTAAATAACTAGATAAACCATTCAGGAGGGAACATCATCACAGACTAGCATCTCCTCTGAGTTTACATAACAACAGAAAAATAATTACTCCCAGGTGAAAAAGAAGGAAGGTGAAGGAGCCAGAGCTGGACAATATATCATTTCATATACAAAAGACAAATTATTTGGGATTTAAAATGCTGTTAAAGAGGCTTAATCCTGCATAGTACTGTGCGAGAGGCCATCAGGATGCATGACTTAAATTATTTTTCCTGGCTTTTCCTACCCATAAATTGGCTTCATTCTGCTTGTCAGAGTCCTGAGGGTGCTGCCAGCCCCCATGGGCCCAATCCAGCTTCCTCGGGGGTCTCCACATGCTCTGCCCCCGTGTCCAGCAGCGAGGGGAGGGTGGCCTGTGCTGGGGTCATCTCAGCTGGCCTGCCCTCCACCAGCAGCTGGCCCTCGCCATGGCCTGGTACCTGTCTTTCCTTAGACCTGGTCTTCAAACAGGGTCAGGCTTCCTGCAGGGGGCAAATCAGGTCCAAGCCAGTGCAAGCTGAGAAGAGCAGCAACCCAGCCCAGCTCTCATCAGTAAAGTTCTACCACTGGGCTCCAAAGAGTTAGGATTTCACCTTGGGTTTAATATTCTGTATATACCCAAAAGACGATGATGTTCACAGATCTGGATCCACCTTCCCACATCCCTGCACCCCAAAAAAGGGCTGCCTCTCCCACACTGGTTTTGGGAGCTCCTCATGAGTTCAAGCAGGACACTTCAAATTTATCATATATTTCTGTTGCAGACTTGTCATATCTTTCCTAGAAAGATGAAGCCAAGTCTAGAGAAAGTGTGTATCACTTTAAACATATGCTAACTAGATCAAAAATATGCAGGATCAAAAATATGTCTCTAGCTGAATTGCTTCCCACTCAGAGGGCTGCAAAGCATGTCATGTATCAATAAGTTTCCTGACACCTTAAAAGTGAAACACCTAGACTTCCCTCCTAGTTTAATTTTTTCTTTTTTCTTTTTTTTCCTCAAGTCATGATATGATAATTAGATTTTTTTTGCCTCAAAACCCATGACTAAATTTCTTTAATTTTAATGATGTTATTGGAGCTCTTCAATCATAGGGTTAAGCCTTTCCTCTAGCCCAAGGCATCTCATAATTACATTCATAGAATGGCAAGCACATCAGAACGTTCATAAAACATCAAACATTAAAATGTTGCAGTATTGACTCAGGACTCAAATCTCTACAAAAATATCTCAATATAATATATATTCCTGAGCAGTGTCTCTCTGGGAACTGCAAGCTAACACTGCACTTCCCCAGTAGCAGCACAACGCACAGCACCTCTTGTCTGCCCCAAAATGTTAATGAGATTGCGTAATTTCACCACAGTAACAGTGAGGACTGTGCAAATGAAGATTTTTCAAATGAATGAGATATTAGGGCCATTATGTTCTGACTATTAAGGCAATGTCAGAATTTTTTAAAATCTGGCATATAAATGAAACAAACACATTTCACTGTGCTTTTGTTAAAACCGGAAAAAGCACAAGAGCAAAACCAAGTAGTCTTTATGTTTCACTGAGGTGCAAGACTCTCTTTAAAATACAGAATTTAGACCCCTAGAATCCCATCTGGATGGAATTCCAAATTCCAAAGTCTCTTGCTATTGATAGATTTGTCAAAACGGATTTCGACAGAAGATTTTTTGCAACAAGAAATTGGCTCTTCCTGAAATGTACTTTATAAAAAATCCTGACTAGCTCTACACAACCTTCCCATACACATTTTAATTCTGTTAGTAATAAACTTCTTCATAGTCTTTAAAATTTAGAGCCTGCTTTGCATTCCTCCTAATTCTTATCTCACAGAAGATAAAAATGCAAACAAAACCACTACAGATTGGAACTGGGGGGAAAAAAAAAATCATATTAAATGTCAAAATAGAGAGTATAGAGTCAGTTGCCTTGGTGGACAAACATCTCTCCAACAGAAGTTGGATGGCTCAAGAATGGTCTTCATTTCATCAAATGAGACTTTGCCATTTCCTTTAAGGCCAAGGCTCTGCCAATGCATGTGGTCTGTGCTGGGTCTGTGGGAGCCAGATGGGGGTCTTCCCATTGTCTGTAGTAGGAATGGTTTAAGGCTTTAGCTCTCAAATAATTTTTTCCAAATATGTAAAACTATCCTAACATATAAAATATTATCTATATAAAATACTTTCCCACCACAGAAGCTGTGATTCTGCATGCTGTTTTGGTTTTCCAAAACTCTGTGGTGCTGCAGAACCAACATTTACTAACCAGTAAAAAAAGCAGTTCTACAGGCTTTTGTCTCTTCTAAGCTGAAAACTCATTAGTATTTATTACCGAACAGGTGTAACTGAAATTATGAGGAACTCACTTGTACGGTGTCACAATTCTCAGCTAGGTAATTTTAAATTTGTAATTAGATTTTCTCCAGCAATTTAATTACTGAAGCCAAGGGAGCACCCATATTCCAAGAGAAAGATGAAGTAAAAGTCGTTTTATTGCACAACTTACCCTCAGATCCTAAAAATCAATGGAAAATCTCCTCCTCCAGTTTAGCTGATTCTGCTCAATATACAGTATTCAGTCCTCCACTGCATGGCTGGTATGGTAGCAACTCTCTGCATTCACTGAAAATTAAAACTACCTCAAAGAATTCAGAGCAAGCACTGACGTATTCACATGATGAAAGAGTGATCCTATGAACTTCTTTACAAATAAAAACTCCTTTGTTACTGTTAAAAAGTTTTCTTTTGCAATAAATGGAGTTTCTTTATCTGTGGAAACCTGGATGGTTTGAAATAGTCTTTTTCTACTCCAATTACTGGCACTTAATTCTCAATTTACCACCTCACTGTTTTTCATGGAAACCAGGAGTCCTTTGACATTAGAACTATATTCAAAATGGGGGTAATGACTCCTCCATCTGATCCAATCGGAGGCATTAAATTACAAGGGTTTATTTTGTAAAAACAGCAATAAGTGTGAACACCTGCTTTATAGCTCCCAGGGCACTCTTTTTTAAATAAGCTTCCCTAATAGTTGAGATGAGCTCAGAGAAGCCATTAACATCTTTCCAAAATTACACTTTAAAAATCACAAAGACTTTTGCTCAGTTTTCTCTTCTCTCCCTCCCTTGCAAACCCATTGGAATCTTAGCAGAGCTCTGCCAGAAAGGCAGCTGTAGATGATGTCCCCTTTCACAGAAGCCCAGGTGCTGATACAGATCCCCCACGGCTGAGCAGCTCTGTACTTGTGGGCTTGTTGGATCATCTCACTTGCTATGCTACTGACACATTGATCCATGTCTGGGTTCTAGCCTTGTGGTAGGGAGGTACTTCCTCATCACAGGAAATCTGGGTGAGGACCAGCACATAAGGCATGCTGGGGTCCAGAACATGAATACAATATAGATTCAACTTTTTCCAGGTCTGACCATGCCCTGCTGTTCCCAGTCCTTCAAAGGTCTCCCGTGGTCCCACACAATGCCCTAGCAGTCACTGTGCCTCAGCTGCGGCCTCACACCACAGAAAGCTGACACTCTTGGGCTTAGACAAGTGCTGTCTCTAGCAGGATGCTGTAAGGAGATGCAATGTGTGTAGAGAGAGTTAATGGCTCTGATGAGGCCAGTGCCTTCTCCACGGACTATAACATCATATTTTCCTCTGTTCCATCTGAACAAAGAAGGATCAACTATACAGGGGCAGCTGCCTGGCATGACTAAGAAATCCAGTTTTAGCAAATGTCTTGAGACAGGTACTTGTGTTGATCACAGTATAGACAGAGGGAATAAAGGACATGTAGACTGCACCAAGGGCTCCTAAGCTGGCTACTACAGCAAGCAGCCTTGAAGTAGTTGGGAAACACGGCACCCAAACATGCAGAGAGATTACAAAACACTACATGGCTTCCTGCCTTAATTCACCATCAGGAATGGACAATTATGGGCCCTGCACAGACCATGGTCCCTTTTCTAGCTGCTTTGCGGAAGAGCAGAGGCCAAGAGCTGTTTTTGCACAGCCATAAGTTGAAGCCCAGCTAGGTTTGCTGAGAGACTGTGGAGAGGAGCTGCCCTCCACCGGGTAACAGGCTTACCCCTCCCAAAACCCTGAACATGCCATCAGGACATTCGAACCCCAGGTGGCTGCTGTCTCACAGACACCCAGCAGAGAAGCAGGGTCAGCCTGGAGCTGGAAGAAAAGGCTGGGGGCTTCCTCTCACCTTCCTCTGCTTTCCTGTGTTTGTTGGATCCCCAGCTCCAGCCATGAGGCTGCCAGCCCTTGGCACAAAGCCGGCAGCTTCTGTGCCACCCAACCCATCCTGGGAGGGGTGAGCAGAGCCTGAGCAGGGCTTCCTATGGCCAGGGGCAGGCAGCCACCATGCTGAAGCCTGACAAGTGGGAGCACAGGGATCCGATCAGTATCTTCCTGAACTTACTGAGGCAGAATGCCTGGAAAAGGGAGCTGATGATGACAGCCTCTAGGGAACCATTTCAGAAGCAGCAGCTTCCAAGTCTATCCTGTACTCCCAGTGCTATTTTCTTGGCTGAACTCACCCTATCCCTGTGTTAGGCTGATCAACATCAAGAGGTAAGGGTGTCATAGATTTTTATCAAGGGAATCTCAAGCCCTGTCCTGCCCACAAGACACAGCAAAATGTAACCTACAAATGCAGTCCATGTCTATGTCTAAGATGCTGCAAATCACCACCTCTGAGTGACACGCCTTCTGTGTGCCTTGGTCTCATAAAACCCCGGGGAGGCCTAAGATCATCAGAGCTGCCCACTGTTCCATAGCCTGTGCTGATAATTTTTTCGACGTCTAAGTACTCCCAGTATGAACTGTGGTTTCTGGAGATGTGTATCTTGAGTAGAGTGCTCTGATACTCAAGTCAACTATTGTGTGTTGCAGTAACAGATCTTGCAGCTGTTTGCAAAGAGATGCGGTTATTGTCCTTACTTTAAATGTTAGAAGGGAAGTGATTTTCTCATCGTCACCCAGAAGAGTAAGAAGAGAATAGGATGCTTTTCTCTTGATCTTAAAACTAGTACTTGTAATTTTAAAAACATGCTGCCCCTCAGTGCTATGGAGTTTTTTATTATTTTTCCAGATACCTGCATACCCAGGGGCAGAACCTCATTGTTACGTTTTAAGCATATTTGCTACTCTGTGTATGTTTTAAGCTTCGCGCTGCGCGTGACTCCACCCTCTTTTCCCGTCGCCATCTTCAGCTCCGTCTCCCATGACTCACTTTCTCCTTCCCTCTGACCTTGACGCTGCCATGATTTTCTTCGGGCTTTATGCTGGAGAAAAAACCTCTTTCCCTTTATGCTGCTGGCTCCTCAGCTTGACTCTAGCTATGTTGGTCACAGAAAGCTCTATCGGCTCCCGCCGGGTCTGCGCGGGAGCCACGTGGGGGGGAAGGGGTGCCAGCCCTCAGAAGCCACTCCGGGTGGAATCAGCTATGCAGCAGCTTAATGATTGTTTCTTAGCTGCCTGCGGCTCTGAAGGGGTTCTCCCACCACTAACCAGGGCCTATGCCCCAGGGCCGAGGAAGGGGACACCCGGTGCCGCTCCAAAAGACAGAGCCCGGGGGGCCCATTTCCCCCCCCTCCCCACGGGATGCTCGAACACCAAGAGGAAGTTCTCGCGTCTCCACGTGGTTTAAATATGTAAATTTCGAGAAGCGTTATTGGTCTAAACGACTGTCCATCAACTCAGGTTCAAACCACCACATAATCCCAGGGAAGTTATTTAGAGGCAATTCCTGGGCACAATAAGAAATCTGAATTACTGGGTAACTTCAGGTCCTCACCATTAGCAAGGCTCACTCTGGTTTTACAGGAGCTAAGACAAATTGAAAAAACACCCCTAGAGGGAAGAAATTGTGCCAGTGTAAAACATGTCCAAGTGGCATCAGGATTAGGTTGTGTAAACTTTCCCACCCATAGATTAGAATGCGCAATCTATCCTCAGTGCTTCTCTCCATTTGCTACTCTTTTTTGTGAACAATATTGCTTCTGGGCTCTGTGAAATACCAAAGTTAAATCAGGTGCATCTCAGTCAAAGTGACACAGGCATCTTGTAGCACAAACAACAGTAGCCTGGAGTATCACACGTATTTGTCACAAAAAAAAAGAAATTGAAAGCAAAATTAACTTCTTTTTTTAAGATGAAGACTATTGTTTCACCCAGAAGAAATTATTAACTAGAAAATGCTAACAAATGGTAACAAAATATTTTCCACTACTTAAGTATAAAAAGTATGAAATGTCATAACCCACGGAATTAATCTTGCAGAAATTAAATATTTCCACTTTTTGATTCCAAAGAGTTAAAAATTATTTTTTTTATTTCTTTGGACATAATATCTCCTAAGTTTAACCCTGATGATTTTTGTTTGGTAAAATTAGATGAACAGAGTTATGATCAAAATTGCTTATGCATCTTTATTCAGTTTGGATCTGGAATACTACAGAAAGATAATATTTTCAACGTCAAATTATTTTCTAAAAGAAGCCCAAAGGTACAGAATCATATAAAAATTTTCTTTTTTTAGAGTTCAACAAATTTCACTTAAAAATTGTTTTAGGTCAGTAATGAAATTCATTCTCATTTTATCTGAGTCATTTTAGGCAGAGCTGTCAACAGATATGCTGGTCATTTTACTTAAAAGGGTCTCTGGGACCAGTTCATGCATCAGTAGAACCCAGAAGGGAAGGTGAAATCACAAGTGTACACCTCCTACTTGTGTCTGCAGTTACTCGAGATCCCTTTCATCCCTGATGTACCACTATGATGTCATGTTAAGGAGCCACTCTGTAACGCAGCTGGACAGAGTCATTACTGGGCTAAGGGCTACTGGTGAGAAAAACGCACACCTGTGTTTACGTATATTACAATAAATAATGAGTTCAATTTTCGTGGAATCTTGCAGCTCGGTTATGATGATCAGGCCCTCATGAACTGATAAGTATCCTCAATAGAGCTGTATAGTGACCTTTGTATAATAAGCCAAGAACACGTGATCATACGCTGCTTTTTATGTAAGGCTGTGGAGTGCGAGTAGCAGTTGCAATCCTTAAGTGGGTCACCATGCTTCTTCCCACTTCCCTGTTTTCCTCATCCTCATCCTCATCCTACTGTTCTTGTAGCAAGAACCTGCCATCCATTCCTTTCAGACTCCCCAGATCCTTCCTTGTTTTCCCTCTGTTTTCAAATTACTCTGAATGGCAGCTTCTTCCTCCCAACCCTATGGACTGGGTTGGCTACTGGATGTCCTGCAGGCATTAAAGGATATTTTCTTACCTGCAACTGTAACAGCCAGGAGGCAGAGGACAGCAAGAAAACTCATGCTGACCTGTTGAAAATCTGAGCTGAAGTGTGTCCCTTACTTCACAGAGATGGGCTGTAGGTCAGGTCAGGGTGGGGTGCCAAGGGTGCTTGTCCTACACAGAGTTGGAACAAACAAATGGGTATGGTCAGCCAGGGACCACTTGGGGCAAAGTGAGCAGGGCTGCATGGAGGGGGCTAATTTATACTTTTCATTCACCGTCTTTGTCGTAGATGGAAGTTACTGAAACTTTTTCCATCGTATTTTTTGCTTACATATCAGCTTAAGGGATGCAGGTATGCTTATCTGTGGGCAGTCTGACATGTGCTTTGCTGGCTTACATGGGAACTCTGTGACGGAGAAGAGAGAACAAATTTTTCTCCTGGATATTAACCACTGCACCTGTCTACTCTCTTACCTCATTTCTATGCCAGTTTTCTCCCCAAAGATACAATTAATTGATTCATCTCTAATAAATCCGCAAGGTGAACTGTAGCTACAGGACAGCTTATTTACCTGAGAGTGAAAGCTATCTGAAAAATAAGGTCGCTTATGAGAAACTGGAGGTGATATGAAAAAAATATGATATTGAAAAAAAAATTATTAACACACTTGGGGCAACAGGAGCTTACAATTAAAATTCTATGTGCTATAAATACCCACTTGTTTGAAAAGTTTCTTTTAAACTTGGCTAACAAGGCCCAACTGTGTTGAAAGTATGCTGACCTATTTGCTGCAGCTTTGGTTCACATAGTAAGTCTCATGATGAGTTTCAGTCTTCAGGCTAAACACTTCCTCGTTTATTGTCTCTTGTTTTACCAGCTGGACTTCCACATTCACAAGTATGTGACATACAAGTAATTAATGGTACTGTAAGTATTCAGAAGCCACTTTCTGCACATATGATCCTGTACAAGGTCATAAGAAATGTCTAAAAATAATTTAATATATATTTTTATGGCAAAGAAAGTAAGAGTTGCACTTTGGTATTTGAAGTCCCAGGCTTTTTATCCGGAGTTTTGAGATTGGAAAGATGTCTTCCTAGCAAATGGAAACTGTGATACTCACCTAATCTGAAGATTTAAGGGCTAAATGGAAAAATCTGAAGAATAATCACCAGAAAAACATCTCACTATAGGCGGCATTATTTTTAGAGACCTAACTGCAGTTCTTCTGTCCACAGGGTCTCATACCTTGAACTACATGCACTGCCATGGAAAACAGCACAGTAACTGCATGGAGAAAGGCTCTTCTTCCCTGCTGCAGGGGGAAAATGAGCACTATTTTAAAGGTAGCAAAAAAACTCACAAATTCTTTTAAGGCAAGTAGAGCTCCAGTCTCCCAGCAAACTCACCATATGTTTCGTCAGTAACTTGCTGGAGCACGGTGAACAACCAGGAGTTCACTGGAGCAGAGGCTCAGTCTGCTGTCTGTCCTCTGCCTTATCCTCCACTATGAACTGTAAGCTCTCACCCAGGGGTGAGAGGGTGCTTCCAGGTGAGTGTTAGGACATGGGCTTTATTCTTCTCTGCACCTCTCAAGCCAGTTACAAGTATCAGTCACTTGAGTTCCCGTCTCATCTGCCTTTTGGGAGCAGCCAGCCCTAATTGCACCCTGACACACAGCTCAGCAGTACAAGAAACAGCGTGAAGTGGTTGACCACAAGCAAGTAGGGGATGTTGGCTTCTAGGATGAAGGAGATCAGAGCTCTGGTGCCAGGCTCACATGGGTACTTGTCCACTAGCCAAGCAGCCCAGCAAGGCTTCAGCCACATGTGTCTCTACTACATCTGCTCTGTAGGAGTGCTTAGGCATCCATTATGCTCTCCACATGAGCTGCCATGCACTCCTTCCCTGCATGCCAGGTATTCCTTCCCTGAGTGCCTACCGGTGTCCGCAGGATCCAATCTACCCAGGGCATATTCATGAGTTCTGCTGCAAAACCCACATGTCTTAAAAGCCACTGTGGTGTGACAGTCAGCACAGATATGCCTGAATGGCTTTGAGCATCTGGCATTTAGGTGATAGTGCAAGTGAGAATGTGACTTAATTTGGAAGAAAATCAGAGGGATCAAGTAGAAACTCATTGACGTACAAAGACTTATTACTGCTAGTGATGAAACATTCATGAAAAAAGCCTTAAACATCAGTGTGTCAAGCCTTTCCTCTAATCTAGGACATACCATTAGGACTTGCTGTAAACAGCTGTCAGCTTTTGCATCAACAATTTTCCTTTGCAATTATTGGTAGCACATCCAGGATCAAATATTAACACCCCAGACACCAGAGCAAAATGAAAGTTCAGTTATAACTGAGTAGGAATTTTCCTACAGTCTTCCCAAAAGGAAAACAAGAAGCAGTATGTGCCCAGAATCAACCGGGGGTCTGTTAAAACAGTTGAGATTCCATGAATCCCTCTGTTAATGATTTCTTAATTAACAGTCAGAAGCTTCATATTGCTATCATATCAGGTTCCCTAGAGGCCCCGTTAGCAAAAAGCAAAATCCAGAATTCTTCAATATGTTGAGGAGTAAACTGGAAAAGACAGAGTAGAGAGGTCTAGAAACAGGACAAAAAAAAAGCTTGTTCATTCCATTGGTGGCAAACATTGGTTTTGTCCAGAACAAATTAACAGAAAACCATTAGAGGTAATTTAGATCAATTGCTAACAGCATTAGTTCAAATCACTTTTTAAACTCACCTGAAATTTCTCTACTTGTACTCTGAGCCTGAATTAATCTTATGCTTTCCAGCATGTCTGTCTGTTTAATTTGAAGTCAGGTATTACACAGAATTCGTGTGTCTGCACTTGGATTTTTTGGTAGTTTTCTCAGTGTGTAAGTCAGTGTTTACTGACTGCTTAATCCCCTCGGCAAAACGAAAGTCAGCTGGGAGATTGAACAGCACTTTTCTTTTGGGATAGTCCAATGAATTAACAGGACAGGGCCATCTGAGAGGGGCTGCCACTCAGTTTAACATTAGGAAGCACCACCTAACCCAGTTCCATGTATATCAGCAGTTTCCCTTTGAGGAGTTCAGGAAACAGAGAATCTGCTGCTGTAATTTATTTCAGTGATTAATCACATCTTCTGGTAAACATAGCAGTGCATCCTAGGCGCAGCACAGGTCTCAGAGAGCCACTTCAAGAAAGTTGTGTCACACTGTACATGCTTTGTGATATGCGTTTGTGAAACCATTTTGATATGGTCCAGCATTGTTAAGAGATTGTTATACAGAATAATACACTAAAAATAATGAATTCCTTAAAATTCCAAGAGTTATAGAACATTTTGAGAGAAAAATAAAACTCTTGCTTAACAGATGGAGTGAATAAAGCAAACTGGATAGCTACAAAATAATTTAACTGCAGCCTTTAAATCCGTGGTAAGTGATGCCAGTGTTCAGAAAGATCTGAACAGTAAGCAGAGAAATGAAAGCAGGTCTAGGCTTTGTGGGATTTTTAAGACAGTGTGAAAATTTTGCACTAAACTTCTGGAACAAGCAACTCTTGACTGAACATATTCTATACAACTCATAAGCGTATTCTTGTCAATAAAGGTCTTTGTTGTAAGCCTAGCAATTAAAGACATGAACTGAATAAAATGCACTCCGACTCCTTCATGTTAATACTTCTGTGCTTGCAGTAATTTATGGATATGAAAATTCAGGTCAGTTTGAAAAACATCAAGACAAATGTGAGACTTCGCATGTGGCAGAGTCACTAACAGTAGCCAGGCCAGCGGGTGGTGATCAAAATCTTTATTTTCTAGGTAATTACAGTAAATACAGATATCAACTGTTGTAATGTTACTGGATTCAGGAATATTTTTTTAGTGTACTTATTAAAGACCTGTTATACAAACAGAGAATCACACTCCATGTAATAGAGAAAAAACTTATTATTTTATGATGGCTGCTAAGAGACACAAATTCATCCCTAAATTATATAGATTGCTTATATATGCTTATAAAGTAGGCTTAAAGATGATCACTGTGGGGAATGAATTGCAGAAGAAGGTGTTTCAGAAGTTAGAGGTTATAAATTGAGTTGGTGATCAGAATTAATTCATAAACTGAGGAAAGAACTATCACTTCAGGTAATTCTGAGCAATTCAAAACTGCAGCCTTCTGGAAATCTGCTCCATTAACAGAGCAATGGAAGAAGATTCCTGCCTGAAAATCTGTTGCAAAACCATGCAGTGACATGTGATTATGAATAATTCACTGTAAATACTTGCACTGCCTATCTAGATTAGAACAAATTTTAATTTCCCCCCCTCATCACAGTATCCTTGTTGTAAAGATTCAAAGATATTTAATTGTCTGAGATCTGCACTCCCACATCTTATTCCTTCCCATCATTGCAGTGGACTAGATCTCTTGCAGGAATGTTTTGCATCATTAATGATACTTTTGGGCTTGTGAGAGTCGGCTGTGATGTTTCAGATGTCCTGTACGCTGGCAGTGCAGTGAGATGGTGGTAGGAGAAGGATCTGGCTGCGCTGCAAAACAGGACTGACAGAATCATACCCGCCCCTGTCTCACTGAGGATTGGCACTTCTCACTGTCAGTGTTAAAGATGATTGTTTCTCTTGAATGGCTGCCAGCATTAACACCCTGAGTACACACAAGGAATTTCCCTCTACCATTGCACCAAATGTGCCATTGGAAAGCAAAGGATAGAGTGATTTTATTTTGAAAAGGTCCTAGAGTAGAAATGCATTCTTTGCTCGTGGGCAAGTGCCTGTGAGTCACTGGGCACTGAGTGTACTGGACAAGTGCCCCTGCATTTCTCAGCATCCTTGACATACAACTACTGAGGAGCAGAACTGGGGGTTTACTGAGCACGTTCAGCAGCAGCAGACCTGGCTTTGAAGTCCTCCTCCAGAGGCCTTTTTGGTAGAGACCACCAGTTTCCACTGACCCAGAACTCCATCCCCTCCTCTTCCCCGACACAAAGACAGCTGGCTGGCTGACTAAGGAGCCACTTCTTTGCATGTTGCAATAAGCAATTCCTCACTGAGTTAATAGATTGTTGGGGTTTTTCTCCTCTGGATCCTCCTAGTTGTGTTTTTTACAATACTCCATAACTGGCTTTCTGAAATTGGGTAGGTGAATTATACCTTGAGACAAAGGCATAATCTGTTATGTGCAAAGTTGTCAAAGTCCTTTCAAAAGCAAACCAACAAGTGGGCAGGCCTTTGTTTATCCTTCTTTCAGGAGAAAAAAAAGGAAGTAAAAACAGGATTTGGGTGTGAGGCTTGGAGTCTCTTTTGCCGGTAAAAAAAATTAACAACTAGTCTCTGGGAACACAATCCAATCTTAAATCTCTCTCCAGTCTTAACTCTGATGTCTGTCTTGTTTGTAGTAAACAAAACCCAGCAGAGCACTGCTGCTGACACCAAGATACACAGGGACACTTTTTGTGGTACTTCCACAGTCAAGCAGGTTACAGACCAGCTTTACAGGTGAAACCGTTTTGATGCACAGCTGTAACTTGATTATAAGGAACATAACTTGCTGCACTGATATTTAGTGTTTAATCACCAGCATCTGCTCAGTGCTGCCACAAAAGCTGGAGCATCCAAACCCACATTGATGACTGATCATCTTTGTAGAAAGACGATCATTTACTCCCTCATTTACTCTCTGCTTGTGAAGAGGTAATACAGCTTAAATCTCACTGTTGCCTACATCCCATTTACAAAGGTGGGAGCGGGATTTTCAACTAGGACTAGTTTTACTGAACTTGTGAAGCCAGGACAAGACTCTGAGCTTGGACTTCTTCCACGGTGCAATGACAGCTACCATGTTCGCATACGGAGCAAAAGCTGGGAGCTGTTTCCTAGACACATCTGACACATGTAAAGGCAAGTAAATAAAAACTAAAAGCAACTGTTAGAAGTTTCATATCCAATGTATCTGCTGGCTGAAGGAAGATCATACTGTGGTAGGAAGTGCAATTGTCTCTAAGTTACAGAAATACTTAGCAATGTGAGGTACTGTAACAAGAATTAATACAAAACTGTACCAGTCTATGTGAATGTCAATGATAGAATAAATTACAGGAGAATAAGAAAAACAATTCAAGCTTCAAAATTCAGTAAACCTAGCATCTTTGCTCTAAATTTTCAATTCCCCTGATTTCATCGCCTTGCAACATTATCTCAGTTACAGCTTGCATTAATTTGCCAATCAATTAAAATATGAAGTGAAGCTATCACAGAAAATGTTTTGGAGTTGAATTGAGAGGCTAAAGCAATTTTAATTTGAGGAGATATTTTCTAAATACACACCAGTAACTGGAACAAAATTGCCTGAAATTAAGCTTACGATGGATATTCTTCACAAGTTTGACTTGCTTTAAGAACAATTACCTTTTTTTTTTACTTTTTATGATAATTACACAACTCTTCTGTAGCTATCATTTCAGTCAATCTGTACATGAACACTGTTTAAAGAAAAAACATTTATAGTTATATTAACCTGTAAATCTAATTTGCAGTCTCCGCTTTAGGAAAACTGGAAGGTAGAGCCTTATCATATGCAAGTGGTAATTTGCATTAACCCTGTGGGTCATCAGACTCTTTAACACTTCAGTTCACCAGACACAGCCACAACAGTGGCTTGAACAGCCTACTAATTTTTATAGCTCATGTTCTGTTAATTCACCTCCCTCCCCATGGTTATTGCCCTTACACACAGCAGTAACTCCTGCAGATCCTTAAATTAAGTAATTGGCAATCAATACAACCTTCAGCTATATGGGATTTTAAAGCTATTTTCTCACAACTCATTCTGTACAGGCAATGTCACTATTTGGGCCAGCCAAAGAGAGACATCATTTATTGTATTACATTTTGTCCTCCCATCGCTATGAAAATACATAGAAGAGGGAAGTGACTGACATGCACAGCAGCTCTCTAGCAATCCTGTCAGCATCAGCAGAGCTGTCACTACTAATTCATAAGTATTGGTACAGTTTCACAGCAGAGGATTCCTAGGAAATGGCAAAATGCTGTCCAAAGCAGATCTGAAAACTCTTGACTATCCAACCACATCATCCTTAAATTAAAAACCAGAAGTAGTGAGAGTCCTCTCTCTTTAGTCATTGCATACAAAAGCTACTCCTGTGTTAGTTCTTTGGATGCAGGAGTGATACTCTTATCCTATTTACAAAATATTATTGACAGGGATCATCAAACATCTCGAGGGAGCACAGTATGTGTCACACATCTTGTCAGCAGGGAGCCAAATGAACCCAGTTTCTCCAAGAATGATATGGCTTAACTCTGATGCTCACTGGGCAAGCAGGACTCCTATCATAAATATTACCAATAGTCCTAGGACTTCTATTACTAAGTCGAGCCAGCACTAACCAGACAGTCAAAACGAGAACTTTGCTCCAGACTGTTTCTTCACTTTTTATCTGTGAAAATTAGATATGTGTATGATGAAACCATATGAAAATCCTGGGATTTCTAGCTAAAATTTGAGTTTTACTAGAAAATATCACATCTGGCTTCCTGGTGAGGGCACTGTGAACAATACAACAGGAGAACCTGAGGGCTCCAGGTAACATGCAGCTGTTGCTTTGCCTGGTACTTTAATTTGGTCTTGTGACATTTTCTGACACCCGCTAGCAGGACAAAGCTATGCTGAAGGGGGTGCACGAGACCTGCAGACTTCAAATTCATTTTAAAAAATCCCATGGGGCTCTTGTCTGTACTTATAATGGTAAAAAAACCCTCTAAAATTAAAAATGCAATGCATTATGTGTTGAAACACAGATGACTTCTGCTGGCAGTGTGACTAATTGCCACTCTCTGGCATTTTTGCACTGCTGAGTCAAGGGAATACAAGAGGTGACCTTCTTCCCACTTCCTTCCCTGAGCTTGCAGAGAAGTAGTACATCTGTCTGTGCAGGGCAGGCGCTGTGAAAGCAAGAGGCAGCAGTGCTGGGATCATCTAACCAGAACGTGACTGACAAGCTGCTCTGCTGAAGGTGGGTACTGGTGTCATTGGTAATACTGGCACTGCAGATCTGGCTGCAGCAAGTCTCTGTTCGAGATCCTCCCTTGCACAGCCTCTACTGCACTTTGGCTGTTTGGGGTTTGACTCTTTCGATGTCAGCACCTGCCAGGCTAACGTGTAGGAATTCTGGCTCTCTGCTTTCTGCAGCCCAACCCTGCTCTGCCCTACTGGGTACAGGCCTGGGGACACAGACCTTGTGGCACGACCATCACTGTGTGTCCCCAGAGCCATGCTGAATGCTGAAGCACCAAGCCCTGCCTTGCTCTGAGCAAGGAAGAAGCAAACTTCTTTCAAGCACACAGCTGTGGTCTCCTTGCTGGCTGCTATTGTGTAGAGTACTCATCCACGCTCACCACTCAGGAATTTCTCATTTTAACTACAAAACTTACATTTAATTCTTTGACCAACACGCTTGCAAAATGTGGTATTTCTAGACTAGAGCATTTTAGGCATCAGCAGGCTCCCAGTTTTAAGAGTCTAGGATGAAACACAGGTAAGAACACATTTTTCATACACAGTGAGTAACCAAGAGAGAAGGTAACAAATGTTCACCAAATACAACCTGACAGCCATTCTTTTTCTTTGTTCTCTTTCAACTAATCAAAAAATTTCTTCTACCCAAATTTCAGCACATATCTAATACAATATCTAGCATAAGTATCTATTATACCTATGTGAGAAATCCTTGAACAATGGGGTTTATAAATTAAGAGGCTGGCCTAACCTTACCTATATCTGTCCAACAAGAGCGTCTCATTAATGCAGAACAATAATCCCAGCCTTAAATTCCGAATTAGGGAGGTTTTTAAGATAAGGAGAAAATAATTCATAGAAAATGAAAAGCCTTTAATTACACAGTGGAGCGCAGAGTGGTATTCCTTTCTAAACTTTATTGCTTTTGAAAAAACCACATACAAAGTGCATTGCCATCCATTAATCCTGCAGGGCAGCTAGCTGGAACAGCATGGAACAGCTGGTTATACCTAGTAGGGGGATCTACTGCCCTGGAAAAGACTGGGTTGGTTTTTTTCCCAAGCTCTAGTATGTACTTCCAGCTCTGGAGTGACCGGAATAGCATGCTTCAGGTTTTCAGGCCAGTGAGGTCTGCTGGGCCTCATCTGCTTCCTTCTGGCTCCTGAGCATGAAGCACAGCATGAAACAGATCACAGCAAACAAACTCATCCTGGAGCTTTTGAAACCAGTACTTTATTCCAGCTTTAGAATAGCTCATCAGATCAACCTTTCCCTGTTCAGAACATTTCTGTAGTATTTTTGACACATCTGAGTCTTTGCTGACCTGATGTCACCCAAGGAAGAGTGAAGAAACACTAAACAGGCACCAGGATGTTTCATATCCCCGTGGATGTGAAAATAATATAATGCAAATATTTTTCTGCAATGTATGTCAGATATAGTTTAATGATGATAGGAGTGACACATTTTCTTGGTTCTTCAGATTAACTCTGTAATTTTTGTTCATCTCTTCACAAGCAGAAATATGCAATTTACATCTTTAGACTTCAAGTGAAAAATGAAAAGGTATCTTCATGTTATACGTGTATCATTCATACCTCCAAAGTAACAAGGTTTACTTGATTCAGTGAATGCAGATCAGTGGAATTTAGACTTGCTAAATTAAAATAATAATCCATGAGGGTCTTTATCATCAATTCTATCTTTTACCCTCATCCTCAGAAGCATGTTTAAGGAACCCTCAGGAGAATAAAGATCAGAGATAAAATAAAAGATAATCAAAGCCGGCACCAAGCTTCTCAAAATTAAGTGTCAGCTTTGAGCAGCTGAAGCAGTGTTACGGTGAGCATTGCTGGTCAGGAACCCTTGGCACACTGCTCAAGGGCACTGCAGTGCCAGCATGGTGGAAAAATCATCTGACATTTGCTAAGATAGGCAGAAGGTTTGCCCTCTCTGAGGTGTGCTCTAACGAGAGTTTTGAACAAAGGTGCTTTCCCAGACATCAAAACAGGGCTGCATTATACATCTCTCCTCATCCTTAGTCACTGCAGGGATTCAGCTTTTACTCTGCTGTCAGCTACCAGCTCTCCCTTCCCTCAGAAAACAATGAATTTGTGCCAGGAACACACAGGTGTCGTGGCTTAGGAATGGTATTCTCCAGTTTAGTACCCCCACTAAAACCAGTCCCACTGCTTGCTCCAGTTGGAAGCACAAAAGGTAAAGGTCATGGGTTGAGATAAGAACAATGTACTGGGAACAGCAATGAGGTAAGGAAATGAACAGTAACAATATTAATAACAGAAGGAACACCCTTCTCCCTGGAAGGTGCACTGAGTCCCTTTCTCCTGCCGTGGCAATTAATGAGGTGGTACCAAAAAAATCTGGGTCCCGGCCTCATCCCCACAGTCAAGTTCCCTCCTGGCTACTACAAAAAAATTTAACCCTGTCCTGACTGAAACCAGGACAACAGAAAAAAAAAAATTTGTTGGGGAAGAGCAAAGGCGAGACCAATACTGCGAGCAGACAAGAGCTCTTGAGGTTCAAACAAGCCCTGAGTGAGGGCAGCTGACCTGAACCCAGCTGGGATGACTCAGATATTTCCTGGCTGTGCCTGATGAAACAACAATGAGGCTTCACTGGCTCATTTTGTTCTTTCTTTGTTCTGGTCCCTACACAAGCATGCCCTCTGGGGGGATGGGGTTGATCATGGTTCTAAGATGGGCCCCTCTCTTACTGTGGGATGGGAAGAGTGACAGCCTTGGAGTCTGAAGGACTGGGGAAGACAGAGGGGAGCAGCCCAGTCTAGAATGGGACCAGGAGGGGGATTCAATGGCTGAAAGATAAGTTGTGCCCCTGTGGCAGTGATTCTCCCCTTTATCTTCAAGAGAGAGAAAGTTAGTACTGTCTGCTGATATGTCCCTTATTTGAAACACTCAAGTCAAAGCTGAAAATAATCTTCTCTGACTGCAGTAAATCCATGTCGTTTGTCACTATGGTTGTTGGTATTTTGTATTTTCAGATGCCAGCACTAATGATTTGTGAGAGTCAATAATGTGCAAGAGGGCTCTGTTTTTGGTGGCTGCCTGGTCTCTCACAGGATGAAGTTGCAAAAGCAGATGATAAACAGTTGGGGGATCCAGAGATTTTCTGCTGCTGCAGGGCAAAAACTGGTTCCTTTCAGGCTTTACCAGTAATAGAGACAGAATAAATAGGCTGTACTAAGATCAAAACATGTTGGATTTATAGGTAGGAGTTGGGATTTGATAACGAATCAAGTGTTTTAGGAATATTGCATTTTTCTCAAAAACATCCAAACAAACCCAAATCAAAAACCCTCTGACTGGAAATACAGAGGTAGTAAGAACTACTCCTCTTCACTGAGTCTGACATTCTTGAAACTAAGGCCACCTGGGACCACTCATAGCTGTGAACTTTTAATGGTGTGAAAGCCAAGAGACTGTCTCTGATTCTAATTTACAGTACTGTAGCAATCAGGTCAGAACTGTCTTAGAACTCCCATGACAGTCTAAGACTGATGGGTTTTGGCTCCTTTACATTTTAAATGTGGATATTTGCAGTGCAGGTACCTCAGTGACACTTCTTAATTTGCACTAAAGTGGACGGGGAGTAGCCTTTTCAGTGGACTCTCTTGTGGTTTTGTTATCTTTATTTAAAAGAGAACTGCAGCTCACAACTGGCAAATCTGGCAATGCCTGAGGCTTAACCTGATATTAATTGTCCCAAGAGCAAGCAGAAGTGCAGTCTGAAGAGCATTTTCTCATCAGTTTTGTACTGATTTGCCTTCCAGAGTTTGGCTTGTTTTTGGGCAACCAGGGAGAAGAGCAGGAGGAACTGAAGGGGTGCTTGTGGCTTAAAATGGAACCATTTACTTTATAACACCTTTGGAAAGCAGCAGCTCTGTGTGCATGGTGCTGTGATTTCCCCCTTGTCATTCCAATAGAATGCATTGTGAGCTGCATCTTGGTCGTAAGCTGGAGGAAGGGTGCTAAGACAGGCCCAGCTGGGCCTTTGCAAAGGAAGATTGCTGCTGAAGAGTTGTCGGATGCTGTGGGGCCCAGGTGAAAAGGAGACCCTCAAACTATTTAGATTTGTCCAGCTGGGCGTTGCACAAGGCTGCTGGCTGCTCCAGGCTTTGGTCTGATACTGCCTTGAGATGCCTCCCTCCCTCCTAGGAGTGTCCATACGGCAGTGATCTGTCTGCCTGGAAGGAAAACTGCTTGAGGCAGGTGCTTGACTGAAAAGTAATCTTAGTTTTATTCTGCATTAGCACAGTGTATGTCTATCAGTTTGATACTGAGACACAAAATTGACAGTGTAGAGGTTGGAGTAGGAATTGAGGCCTTTACTCAGTTTTTATACTTTCTTTATCCTGCTTATAAATACTTTCTCAAAATCTGAAAGCATTTTAGCTTTTTTGTATTGCCATCCCTCTTACAAAGTCCTGAATCACTTCCAGAGGAGTGTTTGGGTCCAGGAGCTCTGACTGCACCTGGAACAGCTGAGAGAGAGGCAGCTGGAAGAGTGTGCCTCCCTGTCACTAGTGGTGAAATAATATGTATGTGACATAGCGAGCCACCAGCTGGGTGGCTGTGCAGCTCTTGAGTACAGAGGGGAAAAATAAATCTGAATTAAGCTCTCCATGCCAAATACAAATGCGTATATGAAAATTATACCAGCAATTTTGTAACTTTGGCAACTGGCACTCTTGGGTACTGCCTCCTTCCCAACATACACTGATGTTCAGGACCTGCTCTAGTGAAAAGGAAGGCCAAGACTTTCCATGAGCAAAGAGCAAGAAAGACAAGGGCTGAAAAGCTGTTTCCTGCTTTATGAAGTCAGGTAAGGTGAAGGAGATGAATTAGAAAGCTGGTGCAGTGTTCAAACAGCTGGAGAAAGGGCCACCTCTGTTTTTAGGTAGCACTTCATTGGCCAATGTGATTTCATACTTCACTGTTTTTTAACTGTGTACAAAGGCTTGTTTGTAGCATGAAGCCTTCCAATAGTCTAAATAGAAAAGTTTTTAATCTTAAGACACTTTCACAGACTCATGGAGCGGTTGAAGTTGGACTTCTGGAGGTCATTTTGTCCAACATTCCCTTCCCGCTCAAGCGGTGCCACCCAGAACTAGTCACTTGTACAGCTTTTAAATATGTCCAGGGATGGAGACTTAACCTTTTTGGGCAGCCTGTGCCAGCACTTGGAGACTCACATAATAAGGAAATGTTTCCTGATGTTCTGAGGGAATCTCCTGTGTTTCAGCTTGTGCCCATTGATCCTTGTGTTGTCACTGACCATCAGTGAAAACAACCTGGCTCTGTCTTTTTGGGCTCTCCCATCAGGTATTTATATGCATTGGTTCCCCTCTTCTCAAGGCTGAACAATCCCCACTCTCTCAGCATTTCTTTGTAGGAGAGATGCTCCAGTCCTGTAATTCTCTTGCTGTTCCTTGGTAGTACACAGTTAGAAAAGCCACCACGGATGGCAACCTGAGCATCTGAGCCAGTTTCTGTGTGTGAGACATACAAACTAAAGAGCAATTAACTTAAGAAAGGACTAGTAAAGAGAGCTTTAAATCAATGCGGACAAGAAGTGATTGTTTAGTGGATAGTAGTAGACTCTTGGCTGAAGTAGGATTAATTTTTTTCTATGGAATGTCTGAACTCTTCAATCTGCATTTGATATATGGATTTTTGTTTAGGTTTTGTTTTTTGAATGAAGTGGAGGGACTTTTCCCAGAAGTTGTTTCTATTAGGAAAGAATGCCTGATGGCTGTTGATATTTAGAGAGAGGATTGTTTCATCATTTAAACGTAGTTTATATTTATATATTTTAATGGCATAAGGGAGTTCATGAAAATGGGCTGTAGGAAAATAGCTAGTAGAAAATTTTGCTAAATTTAGCAAAGTCTTAGATTATTATCATTCATTTCTTTAACTTACTTGGTTAAGCCTTTACCTAGTTGCTTGAAGTGTGATTAAGTTCTCACCCATGAAATATCCTGTAAATGCTTTGACACAGATTGCTAACCTTGGACAGCAGTATGTCATCGTGATAAGAATAAAAATATCTCCCAGAAAGATAGAGGTCATAACTGCTGTCAAACATCCATCTGTATTGCAGCGTAAGAAAAAAAACCTGGAAATATAAAGCTTCTGAGATGAATTTCTCAAGAAAATCTTTTCAGCACCACCAATTTTGGAGAGAACACCAAGAGTATGAGTGCACTACCAACGAGAAGGGGATCATTAACAGGTATAAACACTCACAGACACTGTTCAGGGCTTTTACAAAAGATAGGGCAAGGTGTGTAAAAAGCTGAGGCCTAAAGCACATCCCAAGCAGGATTAGTATTGTGTTCTTTAGGCTTTTCTTGGTTCAAATCTTGGGATTTTTTTCCCCCTTACATGAACATGTCTACACTGTGATATGAATCTTAATTTCTAGATGCTGGCTGCCTTCTGGCAAAGGTAGAGTGTTTGAGAACCATATTTTTAGAGTCTGGGCCCTACATTGCTGCTTACTTAATCTTGTCAGTATAGTTCTTGGTGTGGGCTGTTTGTTTGTTTTTTGGTTTTTTTGGTTGGTTGGTTTTTTGGGTTTTTTTAAAATTATTATTTCCATGCAAATGTTTTAAGTTGAGAAGTCAGTACCTAAGAAATTGATTTACCATTAAGAAGTCCAGTGCCCTTACAGGAAACCTGCAGCCACAGATGGCAAGTTCTTAATGCCTAAGTAGCCAGGACCCACAGCTGGACTGTAGGTCTGCTTTTAGAGTCCTTGCAGAAAGAACATCTCTAAAAAGTCTGTCCCTCTAATGCCATAGCAATGCCATCGATTTACCTCAAATTCAGCTTGATTTTTTTTTCTTAGAGACCCTATTTTTTTCTTGTGTGCTGACAACAAAGGCAAATTTCTGGCCTAGAATATACTTAACTACTCACTGGCAGTCTAATTTCTTGAAATTTGGCTTCTGCTGACACCTTTGCAGCTACATTAGTTTTAAATCTGCTTCAGCCTACTGAAAATGTCACAGGGAGACAGTGGATTGGCAAATCTATTCCTTGGCTCTTACTAAAGGTATTTACAGCATAATATAGCACTGGTGAGATACCAGAAGGAAGGAGGGGGAGTCATTCCAAGGCATGCACTCGGACTGGCACAGAGTGAGTGTGTTCTGCCCTTTGTGCACTGCAGGAGAGATGAAGAGGAAGGAGATGCCCATCTATTCCCAAAACATTTTCTAGGGCTCCTTGTGGGAGAAGGATAGCAGTAAGGAAACTTCTGGCAAAACCCACTATTTCAGCGCATGTTGAAACTCCTTGCTGTAATGCTAAAATGAGTAGTTTATCAGCTATACTAACATGTATATTAAACTGCCTCAGCCCTGCCAGATCAAGGTGTTTGGGGAACTGAAAGGGTAATTAATTCCATGACAGACCCTGTGCTCATATGTATAAAAGATGGTTTGTGATGACACAAAAATACTATTTCTTGCATGTGCCCACTCATAGAGACATGAATACTGATTGTATTGACTTTAAGCAGTAACTCAGGGATAAATTTTTAATACAGAGTCGGTTCCTATACAGCACTCTAAATACTAAGCTGAAGGCTAAACACAAATGTTTGTAGTCTTCAATCAAGAAACTTCAATGGTGATGTGGGAATAGGTAATTGGCCAAATTATTTACTGACTTTGATATGAATGCTTATTCGGTGTTTGCTTCCCTGGAGCTAAAGCAGGAGATAATTGCCCCAGCCTTCAGTCTCCGTTCTTTCTCAAGCTCTAAGATAAGAGCACACTTTAAAGGTGATTATTACTTAATTCCCGCCTTTATGCTGCTAATACCCACCAGATAAACACAGCTTTCCTTTTTAGTGTTGCTGAGCTAAGATATTAAGTGGTCCCAGGTTGGGGATGGGACTGAACTGGGATATCTCCCTTCCTGCCTTGCTCCTTGGTGGAGAGGACAAGGCCTTGGAGTGCCTGATGGGGTGGTGGCCTCCAGGGGCCACTAGTGCCTCTCCTGAGAGAGGAGACTGCCCTTGATGGGGATGGGCGAGCTCCAGGGAGGTGCTAAGGGAGATGGTATGGCAGCCAGCTGTGGTTTCTTTTTTTTCCATTTTGTTTTCTTTTTCATAAATTTTTATTAAACTTTCATTGGTATAATCCTGTCTTTTTATATACAGTTGCCTCCAGAGTGTGTATATATATAAAAGTATAATATACGATATGTGTGTATACATATAACTGAAATAATGCCATGTTATTTTCTGTGTTGCTACTTGAGGCACTTCTTGTCGGAAGGGCAGTCCTCAGGACTGATTTTTTTACATCTGCTTCATCATGGCATTAATATTTTTAATTTTTGCCTTGTCACTTCTGCCAGTCTAGGAAGGAGGGTAGATGGCTGTGGAATATCTCGGTTTTAATCACGTCTTGAAATCTAATTTTTTGCTAGGTACATTTTGTTTGAGAGCAGCATAATACTACTATTAGAAACTATTAGGAAAAAGCCACCTCTTTTTCTTATCATCTATTTATATCAGCTATCCAAGCAAAAATAGATTAAGAAAAAATACTCTCATTAACTAAACTGCCATGTTTTATCCAATCTCTGTGGAAACAGATCTGCTATAAACTTCTTTCCTTTGCTACTGGGTTAATAGCTAATAAATGCAGTGACTGCAGACAAGGCTGACAGGCTTAAGCTTCTGTATGTACAGTGATGTTTTTTTCAAAGATCCTTGAAAGGTATGATTTTTTTTTTTCTGGATTGGTTTATATTAACCTTACAGGGCCCTAAAATCAGCAGTTTCAAGAAGAGATCGCATTTGAGAGCGTTTGTGGTCACCCTTTAAGGAGCGTAACTTAGTGGTGTGTAATGATAATGTCCTATTTATCAACTTGTTATTTTAGTCAAACTTAAGAAGCTTTCAGTGGGAGCCTTGCTTTGGGCAGAGAAATGGAATGTTTTTGTCCGCTTGGTAGTAATTTATAAAGTACAGGAGATGCCATAAATAATAAAGTGAGCAACAACATTGACAACGTTACACAATTTTTAATTGAAACAGGTGTGGTTTGGTTTCTCAGCTTTTTTAACATTCAAAGGTTGACTGTCTCTGGACATGTGAATGAAAAGTCAATCAAACCCACATATGAGTCAATGCCTGGGAAAGCAAGGCATTCTTCTGCAAGAAGAGCAGCTAAATCAAAGTGGCATATTAGGAAATATTTGTCTCCTAATCCCATTTTTCTAAATAATGTTATAAGTACTGTGATTTGTAGGGAAAGAGAACCGAACTGCCTGCAGTGACAAGAATGTGAATAGTTATTAGAAGAATTTCTTTGCCAAATGCTACCAAGCTCTGAGTTAAGTGGGTTAACCTGGAAGTCAGCAGCCTCATATATCACCTACTGCCTTTTCCATGGATGGTCCTGTGTTGTCCCGAGGCAGAGTACTCTGGCAGCAAAGGGAGGGTGTCCTAACAAAACTCTAATCTGCAGATCAAAGGGAATGACTATTCCCTTTTATCTGGGGACACTGGGGCTGGGGTGCTGGGTCCAGCTTTGGACACCCAGTTCAGGCCCTTGCCACCAAATGGGTAGCACAATCTGCACTTTGAGAAATCAGATGAGTTTGAAAGTCAAAATAATTCTCTTGTACTACAGCTATCACTAATTTTCCTTTCACAGCAAGCAAGCAGACATTTTGGGGAGGAAGTAATTCCAAGTGTAGGCAGCAGACTGACAAATCCTATGGTCTATCTTGTTTGTGTATAAAGTCTGGCTCATATTTCATAATAAACTCAACTGTTATTTAGATAGTTTACTGCCATTTCACTGGTTTTACTTTTCAGCCTGCCTGCATCATCTGTGCAGGAACTGGGATTTAGGGGATGAAATAACATTGTTATTCTGCTCATGTTTCAGCCACTCGAGTTTTCTATTTGTTCACATCTGTATTTTTATAGAAAATGTATAAGTGCTGTAATTACAGTCTGCTGAAAGCAAGTAGGTCAGAGCTACACTTTCCATTCCAGAGGGGCTGCTGGCATTGGAGAGACAGAAATACAGCTGGATGTTTTTACTTGTCTGGGTGTTGCTGCTTCATTACACTTCTCACAATTGCTCACCAAAATACTTTCAGAGGTACTGAACAACATCAACCAAATCGTCTATGCTTAAACGGTCCTCTACTCATGTATTGAAATTCTTTGGCAAAAGATTTTTTCAGGACATTATGCAAGAATTATACTAACTGTTGAGGGAAAATTTCTTAAGAGTGTACTGGTGACAATTTCTTCACATAAATGACTGATAATCTGGTGAGATGAGAGACCTTGCTGGACCTCCTACTCACAAAGGAAGAATGCGTAAGGGATGTGAAGGTTAAGGGTTGCTGTAGCTAGTGACCATGAGATGGTAGTGCTCAGGATTCCAAAGGGATTAAAGAAAAAAGCAGGATCACATCCCTGAGCCTCAGAAGAGCAGACTTCAGCCTATTTGGGGACCAAGAAGAATACAGATACACTGCCAAATTCTACAGGGATAGGATTAGGAAAGCCAAGGCCTGGTACGGGATACAAAAGGTGATAAGAATGACTTTGATGAGTACATCAGCAGGAAAAAGCAGCCTGGGGAAAACATGAGAGCCCACTGGTGAAGAGCACCTGGTGGCAAAGGGCACAGGAACGTCTGAGGTACTGAATCCCATCTTTATACTGGTCCTTACTAGTAAGACTGGCCAGAAGTCTAGAGCAAGGGAGATGTCTTCCTCCTTGGCGGAGATGAATCAGGTTAGGGAACACTTAAGCAAACTGGATGTACTGAACAAACTGCCCATGGGATGTGTTGGGACACACCCATGAGTGCTGCGAGAAGTGGCTGATACTATTGCAAGACCACTCTTACCTTTGGAAGGTCATGGGAAAGAGAGGAAGATCCTGAGGACTGGAAGAAGGTAAATGTCACTTCGATCTTCAATAATGAGGATCTAGGCAACCCTTAACTTTCCTTACTTCTGTTTACATTTAAATCAGTCACGTGGATTGTCAGTGGCAGTCACTATTTTATCTTCTGTCTATTTTCTTATTTATACATCTATATGTCATTCGTGGGTTAGGTGAGTGATCTCTCCTCAGCTCATGAGCTTTCATTATATTTTCTCTCCCCTGTCCAGTTGAGGAAGGGAGTGATAGAGAGGCTTTGGTGGGCACCTGGCATCCAGTGAGGGTTAAGTCACCTCAGTCAGAAAACCAAACATTTTCATTGTTTATCTGACTGCATAGAGTGACTAACAAGAGCATGAATAGTTAATCTGTAAATACAGATTCAGAGATGACAGTGAGATAGGACAGACAGCAAAGCATAGACACTAAGGTGGTGTGTGAGGTTTTCTCATTTATTTTTCCTGTCCAATGTACTCAAGACTAGCACAGCTAGTAATTCTATGCAGCTCTGCTGGATTCTCACTTTTAATAAGCATACTAACATAGAACAGGTTTCAATTTAAATGATTCCTTTGTGTTGGCTGCACCAGTTTGCTGCAGTGCTGAGATGCCTGGGAAAATTAGCTGAACCAGCCCACTCCTGGTGTCTCAGAGGTGTTTAGAAAAGCAGCTGATGAAAACACTAGCTACCCCTTCTGAAGGTGGCTGCTGCACTTGCATGCAGCTGTTCATTCTTACGTATAAATTTAAATTGTAAGGACTGAATTTTTGCTGGCACATCATGAAAGTGGCACTAAAGACAGAAGATATGCTCCCAAAGCTATGGGAGTCAAGAGTGATTTCACCTTTTCCAGCCTCAAGAACATTGAGGAACACAACAGCTGATGACTTCTGAGGGCTTTCTTGCTTTTAAGATGCAAGAGACCTCTTCACGCTCAAATAATTTTTTCCCCTCTAAAAGTTGTTTGTTTTTTTTTTTCATACCCTACTGTTCTTAATTTACACCTTTCCAGGATTTGTAAGATTGATTTTATTGCTGTTGTTGTGGGAATAGAATTGTCATGCCATATGGCATGACATCTTCATTTCTGCGTGACAGGAGACAGGGTCCATTACTCAGTTTTGCAGTGCTGCAAAAAGGTACCTTCATGAAGGTTTGTCTTAGGGAAACTCCATATTAAAGTAGAGAACAAAAAATACACATAATGAACAAATTCTTTCCCAAGGGGTAAGTTGTACTGTAAATGCTCAGAAGAATATTTTGGTCTTTTGCATAAATCCAAAAATTGCCCATTACAGTAATACATTTTCAATTTGGCTGAACTTAGGTTTGTTTGTTTGTGTTTTTAATTTTGTCATTTGGTGGGGTTTTGGGGTGGTTTTTTTTGGTTGTTGTTGGGTTTTTTCAGCTGTTGAAATAACAGAAGAGAGGACAGAACCCCTGACCCACGACAGTGAGGTGCCACAAACTGTCATGTGCATAGTGATGGTCTTTGTCCAGTATCTCTGACCTAGCAGGGCTGGTGTCTCATAATCTATCTTGGTTTTGAACATCTGAAGAGCCTTCTCTTGGTCCAAAAAGAAATAATACCACCCACACTGAGATGACTGTTTCACTGTGGAAGTTCCCCTGAACATGGAGCCCCAATAGCAGAAGGACTTCTACCCTCTGATTTTAATTAGATGCATCAATCTTGCATCTTCTCTGAAAAAATGAACTGACTTTAATAATACAGCTTAAGGGTGTTTTCTAATGAGAATTTAAACTGCTATACTATCAACCAATGCCATCCATTCTGGGCTGTGCAGGAGGGTGTCCCTCCTGATGTTTTGCATAGATGTGTATTTTGGACTGAGACATAATCCTTCTCATGAAAAATATCAGGCTGGCTTTATTTGGCCTGACAAAGTAACAGCGTAAGAGGCTGGTTAGTGCTTAAAGGTAAACATTGGGTGGCGAAGCGAGGGAATGCTCACCACTGCATTGTGCATGGGGGACCAGAAGTGGCCAAGCCCTGTCCCCAACATCCTTGAGAAAAGCTCTGTGGCTGGTGAGAAGTGGATGCCATTCTGTTCCCCTTGTCAAGGGCCAGGACCTTTGTGGCACAGCACTGAAGCACAATTTTTAAGTGGCAGCATTACAGAGCTCTGGCACCTGCTACCTTGGCAGTCAGGGTATAGAGGGTGCAACTTGTAGATAGGAGCACTTTCACGAATTATTCCCGAAGTCAGGCCCTGGTATTGATCCATACCTCTCTTTTCTGCTGCCTTCAACTCTACAAACGTATAATTAAAATGTTTACTTTTTTTTAAATGACAGATTGTGTGGTTTAATACATGCTTTAATCCAGCAGTCTCTTCCTCTCAGACACGCTTATTGTTTTAAATACAGAACTTAATTTGACTAAATATATTGCTACTTCTGTAGCTAAATTCCTTGCTAACTGCTGAATCACTTGAATAATGTGAAAAACATTATCTTTTCCTACAACTTATTTGTTAACCATCCTTTTACAAACTGAGGGAAAAGGTCATTACTTTGACACTTATGTTTGACATTTGTTAGAGTTAAAAAAAAACAACCAACAAACAAAACCCAAAAACTAAACATGAAACCAGTGCCAACTGTTATGATAAGGAAACAGAAGTGTTAGGGCTTTGGACTTTTTTTCTCCTTTAAGTGTAGCAATTCTAACACAGTCCTTAACACAATTTGCATTAATGCAAATACCTCAAACCAGCACAGGGTAAAAAATATACTTTCTGACTGAATACCTAGTGCTGTGGTTCAGCTGAGCGTGTTGACTGAAAGCCACCAAAAACCTGAAGACTAATTTACAGTTCTCCTATCTGACAGGCCTTCATGCATTATTGCTGCTCTGTGATACATGTATACAACATCCAAAAAAAAAAGTAGTCTGCTTCTCACTGACCAGATTTACTATCTGTCATGAAACTGAGAAGGATTCCAGATTAAAATCACTAAAGATGGAAAACTGGAGAAAATATGCAAGATGTAAGAGGAAAAAAACCACTGCTTATCTTATTTATATAAATTCAAACTACACAGAGAAAAAGCTAGGATATACAAATTGACTGTTACAGCATGCTCATGTTAATCTTCAGAGTGAAATTTTCAGCGTTTAGCAATGAGATGTGCCATCCTTAAAGCGCACAAAACTTGGAAGAACTCCATACTTTTTCTCATGTTACTGCAATATATTCCTTTTATTTATTATTGTCTCAGAGGAAGAATGTTACAATGTAGTGTTTGAAGCAGCATTTACTTGGCAGCAGAGGACAACGGATGCATACAAACACAGGCAGAAAAACAACTTTATACATAACCTCATATTCAGAACAAAAATAAAACCCACCAAATTCACTACTGAGTTCTTTTTATACTTATGTTGGGAGTATTTTTAAGGATTCTTTGCCTAGAGAATCATGTAGCTTGATAAAAGCCAAGTACTTTGCAGAGAACAGAATATAAAGCTATTTCCAATACTACTTATGAAGATAGGTCTGAGGTAGAAAGGTGGTCGTGGCTTTCCTCTTCTGTAAAATATGGGGTTTTTTCTTCTCAGAATAACTACATAACATTTTAATAGATGAAGTATTTATAGGAGCCAGCATCTTCTCTTTTCACATTGACAACTTTGCTCCACTTGCTCAAGACTAATACTTAGCATTTCTACAGAGCTTTTCAGATGCTAAGCCCTACCTCACCTTTGAGTGTTAAGTACTATCATCCCCATTTTACAGATGGGAAAACAGAGGCAGAGTGGTTAAATAATTTGCCAAAGGGTTCAGAAAGAACCGGCACTGGTGCCAACAGAAGAAGGTGGTCAGTACTGTGCCTGAATCACTCCTTGAGCAGCAGCAGTTCAGGAGTAAATACTGTGGGTGCAGGACAGTCTAGTCGGCAAAACTTCACAAAACCACTAGAAATTCCTTACCTGCTCTTTTAATGGCCCCTAGCATCTTTTTAGTAGCAGTAGAGAATTTTACACCTCTTTCAACACCATTTTGAGATAAGGGGTTTTTTTCCTTCAGTAATAATTAAGAACAACACAGTTTTGTTTCTCTCTACTATACATGAAATATATTGCATGCAGTTTTACCAATTAAAGGTATGTCCTAGAATTAAAGCAAGTGTCCATGCAGCATTGTAAACTCTGTGAAGGCATAAAAATCTCTTATGATAATCCTTAAACTAGAGATCAGCTGATCAGTGACATAAATTTCCCATAATTATCCTTATCAAAAGTACATAAATAAATTATTTCAAAGATAAGGATGATCTGCAAGATTACAACGCCAAATGATAATATCTAAGTGCATTGCAGTTCTGGAGAAAGTTCTGTTGCTAATAGTATTGGAAAGGGCTTTCTAATTGTCTCTTCATTTCCAAGAGGAAGACAAAAGAAGGGGATCTCACAGAAATGAGCTTTACTTCATAGACTGTAAATTCCAAAACTTGAAGTAAGTTTGGCACAGCAGGGAACAGCAAAGCTTTGTCTCTGAACAAAGTTGGGAAAGATTACACTAATTTAGTTCTTACTAAAACCAACTTAAGCTGTCATCTAAGTCCTCTTTTTAGCTATCTTCTGATTCAAAGTACAGTAAGGCTTAAAAAAATAATCCTCCAAACGGAGTGTGTTGGCTGGAAATAACGAAAAGAAAGTTAAAAATACCACTTAGGTACATGAGGATGCTGATTATGACTTGAAATGAGACTTCACTTTGTTTAACTGAATTAAAATACCGTATCTTGCACCCAATGACAGTTTTTGTTAATCAGTAACAATAATGCAGATTATGGGAACTTCATATGCCAGTGCTGAAAATAATGCAAGGATATTCTGAAATCTGTGTGGTCAGATGGTCAGCATATAAATAATCAGTACAGAATATTACATGTGTGAGAAAATATAACTAAGAGTACTTTACAATGCAAAAGCAAAGAGCTGAAAGGAATGTATAACTAACATTTTGCTCCAAACTCCTTATGCAGTTCTCTTTACGATTATCAAAAAGAACGTATATAAAGCCCCTGCCCCTTTTCCCCTGGCTGTATATTTATACAAATCAGTGACAAATATTCCACTGCTCGTTAATTTACAGTTGCATAGAAAGGGAAGAAGGAAAAAAAAAAAGATACTATAAAAACAATATCCTCGTCTTTGGGTATTCAGTGTTGTACTGTTTCAAGTAGAACACGCGGTCGGAGCGCACAGCGTGTCCTGGGGTCCCGTGCAGGCTTCTGATGAGGCGGAACGCGCGGCCGGCAGGTTGTAGAACGGGGCTGTACTGCACGCCAGGAAGCACTGGCTGACATCCCAATGAACACTTCACATGGCCTGTCGTGATGAGAAACAACATCAGTACCATGTGTTAACACACACAGAAACTTCTAACTGCTCTGGGCTCATTCAGCTCAGGACTGGGATGTCATCTTAAAAAATCCCTGTATTTTAAAAATTTACATGTATTGGCCTGAGACTCAGGTTAAAAGAAGTCTAAGTTTAAAATATTGCAGTGTTTAAAGTTCTTGTTGAAGTGGTTGCCTATTCAGAGCAGGCAGCTTAACCTAATGCCTAACGTGCTGTGTGGCTCCTGATCTTTGTGCACTGGTGCCCATAGCTCCTGAAAGTAGAGCTGCGGGAACCAGGGCACAAGGACATACGGAATGTCTTTGCAAGAACCAGCTTTGATCTTGGAAGCTGATGCTAGCTTGAAACTAATTGGCCCCAATAAATGCAAGCTGGTTCCATCTGGTCAGCACTGTCTAACTGCAGAACCATAACACCTTTGGCAGTGCCTGAACTAGGAGAAATTTTCTATTACCCATGATATTCTGGAATCTGGCCTTTCTGTTTCGTCAGTCTAGCTTCCAAACAGAGCTCTAGGTAAAAATGTGGACAAAAACCACCCCAGCCCCACTGCTTTAATGGAACTTTTCCACTTGCTTTACTTTGTTTCTAACGCCTATGCAAGTATATAAACATGTCTCATACCTGTGGTCTGCCAGTGAAACTTGCTGCAAATAGAAAAAAAAAGGTTAGAAATTTACACGATTCTGCATCTTGACAGTTTAAAAACAAAGCTCTTATTGGGAAAATCCCACACTACAGAAGAACAAAAAGACTTTAAAAGACTAAACATTTAACTAGAAATGTGTTGTAATGGTCTAATTCTTCGCAAACTTACTTTTGACAAATTTATAGCATTATAAATATGTAGGTAATATGAATTGTTTCATTTTCACCACTTGTAACCATATAACCCCCTGAGTGATGTATTACAGTATCATCTGTTAAAAATGTTCTGTTCTGGATGTCACTCAGATGCACAGACAAGACTTCTGCACAGTGTTGTACACCTTCTGAGGACCAGTGACATGAATAAGGAAGGAAAAAGAGGCATTATATCCATGACCAGTGGATCTGAATGACAAAAAAAGATAAAACCAACAAACCACAAAACAGCAAAATCCACCATTAAGCCTTACTATATGAATAATTGCTTCATAAAGGATATTTAGCATAAATAGTAAGACTGATTTCAAGGTGAATTATAACCTGAAACCCCATGAAAACAAATAAAGCAAGTAAGACAACTGTCTCTGTTAAACAGTCAAAATGGGATAAAAATTATCTGCATAAGGCTCAGATGCTAGTAACTCTAAAGTCCTTAATGGAGGCTAAGGCCATGGCAGAAGAGACAAGTAACGATGAAGTTGTGAAAAAAGTATTTTACTTTTTTTTTTTAATAATCGGACATGAGATGCTGCATGTCTTTGGACAAGATTTAGTTCGGGTATAATTAAAAAGGGTAAGGATGTTGTTCTTCAAGGTTAGAAATACAGTGATGCCTAGAGAGTCCATGGAATCTACATCATTTAAAGTCTTACAGAACAGATTAGACAATTGTCCGGCCAGGAAGACAGATCCCTCTCAAATGGCCACAGGAAAAGATGATGGACTTAGATGGTCTATCATGGTCTTAGCAAAACTCAGAGTCTAATGCACTTTGTTGGGAAGGCCAGACTAATAATCCTCATTCCAGGCTTCTAAAACATTTAAGATATGAATCTGACACAGTCAAAAAAATTTACTCCCAAGTTAAAGATGTTATAGAATGACTGAATGAGAGCAAACATAAGTAGTACCTACTAATTGGGGCAATGTGGTTTAGCCTGACAACGGGAAAAACCCACATGAAATTTGGAACTGTGCCTTCTTTTAATCTCAAATGCTCAGAATACACTTCACAATATGAAGCAGCCACGGTTTTCACTCGCAGTATTTTCCTGCCTCATTCAAGGTGTTTGTTCATAGAATCACAGATTTTTTTTCTGTTTTCCAGTCCTGGTGAACAGCCATCACTGCCAAGCTTGTCCTGACACAAGGCAATTTGCTTTAAATTAATTTGGGCCAAATGACTGTGTAGCTGTATAGTCACATAGCAAGAGAGTAATTTGCAAAACCAAGAACAAATGCTTGAGTTGCATTTATACTGATTTGTATACATACACATCCTTGAGGTGTGCTGAGGAGCTCCACTAGCTGTTGACTTCAAGACAAGATGCTCCTTAGAATCAAATCCTTAATTTGCAGAACAATGGGCTCTGAATATTGAACTCATCAAAAGTCAAAATGGACAGCTGAAACAAGACTTTTTTTGCTAGAACCTAATCTGCTTTTTCAAAACATGCAAAATGCATCTTCTGTGATGCAGTTATTCACAGCCAAGCAATGTATGTACAAGAGATAAAAGGGTTATTTTAAGAGGGTTCACAGAGTTTATGAAATGGCATAGAGTTCAGCCTTGATGCTTCCAAAAGGATTGGGCATAAACAGCCACTCTCTTACTCCTGCCTTTTAAAACTGACCATTACTATTACATTTAATTTGAAACTTTCAGCAGTTTTGAGAATATATCAAAGCTTTCACTACTGTTTTTCTAAGGCAAAACAGCTGAAATATATATATAGAGAGACATGTATATGTATAAATATATTTTACAAAACCCACCAAAATACATGAGATAGCTCCTCACTTTTGTAAGTGCAGTGACACTGGAAGAAGGAGGATAAGTATGTCAGCTGATACAAGACAAGCATAGGAACGAGCTGGTTTTCCTTTTGATCTTTCGTTAATAGACACTGAATAAAATATCAACTTCCAATGCATTTAAGCAGGGAAAGGTGTTATGCGCTGCATTCACAGATATCCTCTGGTCTATTTAATAACTAGTTCAGTAATTAGTCTAAGGACTAATTGTCTAAAGACTTTTTTTTTCAAGCTTTATTACAAAAACTGCATTCAGAAATTCTAAATCTACATTCACTTAAGCTCTACAAAAGGTTTTTTATCAGCAGCTAGTGAGATTCTAGATGTCTTTTCTGTTATGTGGGCACTGCTGAAAATTCCACATTGAGCTACAGGCTTTTCTTATAGTGAATAGCTTCCACTTAAAACAAGAACATTTATTTACCTTCACAAATAGTGTCTATGGAGGAATTTTAAAGAACTGAATTATACAGCTTGCATATCATGACAAGAAATCTCCTCAGAGATACTTCTTTTCCTAGTCAATACCATAAGAATGAGCTCTTTTCTTCAAAAGACCACCTCAAATTCAATACTATTCTCAGGGACATATTTTGTTAAACTTACAGCAGCAAGCTGGAAATGTGTTGTTGATTTGCTCCATAACATCTGTTAGATCTGTGTTGGTATCATGAGGTGGAACTAACAAGTCATCTGCAGATATGACAACAAAAAAATGAATTTTGTAAAAAGAGGAGAAAAAAAAAAAGGACAACAACATTCTAAAAGGCATTCTTATCCAACCTTCCAGTTAAATACTCCTTTATATTTCAAGGGAAAACACTACCTTAAGCCTTTGTAATGTGCAAGAACTATCATTGATAATTGCCAGCCTTGGGAGAGGAAGTGAAAGTTACATTATGGATTTGCAGTCAAACTTATTTCTCTTTTATTAAAGCTTAACCATTCCATCCAGGATTTACCTCGAAGAAGTTGCCAGCAAGAAACAGTATATAAAAATTTACAGTTAAAATAAATAAAATGTTGACAAGATGAGGGAATTAAACTGAGTAGCTACTCAATTAAAATTCTGTTCCAATTGCATATGATTTGTCATGTAACTTTCAGAGTGAATACACCTTTCTTTCTCTGAAAAAAATCCCAACATTTATCTTTTAGATGGTCTTTATCCAATATGTACCAGCCATTTCAGTAGTGCTAAAATCCTCCTTGCCATTTCTTTGAAAAATGATGCTTAAAATTAGCCAAGAGAATGGTTAGGGAACATAACTGGCTCTGTTGTTGGCAGTCCTATTAGATAGCATCTCTCATAAATCTACCACTGCATGAAATCAGACTCAAAGAAGTTCCATGTTTTTCCAGATAAACTAAAAACATGTCAGTGCTGAATGAAAAATGTTGAGAATGCAAGAGAATATTTTTCCTGTTTTCCACAGAAACAAAATAATATTTAATCTATAACACAAGGCTTAAAAACAAAAGCAGGAGGAACTTGCACCTAAGATAATTTGAGAAAAATATTTTCCCTTTTCCCCTACTTTTGACCACGCAGCAATCTGTAGTTATTTCTGCTAACTCCGGTGAAATTAATGAGTTTTGATACCGGAGAATTTAAAATAATCTTTCAAGAGAAAAATCCCTTTATTATGTGCAGACCCTGTACCCACAAATATTGAATTATCCCTAAAGATGTGAACCTTTTGGGAGTGGGAACATCAAAATAGCAGGATAAGCAGAGGTTACACAAGAATTTTTAAAGCAGACAGGAAGTGTAGATTACATGATTTGGAAATTTGGTCCTGTATCTGACAGATTACTTGGGTCCACGTGTGTATTGCAGGACAAACAGCTCTTGGCCACTTCAGTCCAATGAAGTCTGGTTCCCCTTTCAGTGAGGACAGATTTGCCCAGTAAATTCACTTGGTCAGAATAGATGGAACCAAGGAGTCTATCGACAGAAGTCTGTAATTCAGAGTCACATGGATTCTTAGGATACCACAGCTCTTTTCCAGTGTGAGGAAGCAACACTTTCAGCTGCACTGAGCAGAAGCATCACAAAGATCCGTTCCTTTTGATTTAAAAATCTTTCCAGAAGATGCCAACAAACCTATCCAGTAGTCACCCACGGCCTTGTGAACACATTATCTGATCAGAACACTCACCTGTCTGATGGAACTGTAAGCTTGTGTCCTGCTCGAGCGGGAAGCCAAGGGCAGAGTGCTGGGGCGAAGCACAGGGAGAGGAGCCATTGACCCGGGAGTCTGACTCGGGCTACAGTAAAGACAGTAAGACACAAATTTATGTTACTTGTATCCACATAATTTAAATGTGGGCTTGTATGCAGCCATCTTGCTCCTTTCCTTTTTTATGTGCTCTTACTTGTTTGTCCTTCAAACTATCGAACTTTGGCTCTATACAAATGCTGAGGGTTAAAAAAATAAACAAAAGCAAACAAACCAAGAACTTTTTAGAAGAAAATTTAGACTTAAGAACAGTTCTTACAAGACTCCAGTTGACAGTCTCGTTAAAAATAGTGTTCTGTTGCATCACAAAAACACAACGTAATGTACAACACACACAGTATGCCAAGGTTCTCACTCCAGCTCTGCAGAAGACTACACAGTGGGATTGTTGGGGTTGTACTTACCTGCATGGACACAGACATACATATACACACACACGCAAGACATTCAGCTAGGGGCCCCTAAGAAGCTTTACAAGGATGACTAATCATGCTTATAAACAATTGTTCAACCATGAACAGTTTCGGAGAACTCCAGAATCAAGTGAAGACTCAAGACAGATCCAAAACAATTTCATTAAATCTAAAAGTGGTAGCCAGCCATCACTCCTGCTGATGCTGCTTCTCAACCGCATGGAAGACACCAAATTTGCACGAATCTGTACTATGTAAAAACTTGTACTACATAAACTCCTGAAAATTATGAGAAATAACTTTGAGAAAGAAGCTTTTCTGGACTCTTAAACTCACTTGAAGAATCACTGACATTGATATTACATTTAGCTGTAAGCAGGTATGTGTTTGAGACTACATTTAAGTATACACATATGGACAGAAAATAAGAAAAGACCATAGCAGCTCAGAAATATTGGAAGGGACGTTGTTCAGGCATTTTTCCCTTCTTTTCCTTCCTTCTTTTAAAAATTCTTTTGCGGAAGAGACTAGTAATACAGTATTTGAGCTCCAGAAGTGATGTTCTGAAAAAACCAGAAATAAGTGAAATAATATTTACATCCGAGGTAGATGTAGCTGAAATTGTTGCTGCTCTCACTTAACTTTTTAACTGCAAATCATCAAATTACTTCTGAACAGCTTAAGGAGCTGGTTATTTGAGTAAATCTATCAAAAGCAGATACTGAAGTAATACAAAAGATCATGCTTTTAAGGTCTTTGAAACTGAGCAAGTACCTAGAACAGCTATGAGACTCGACGCAGAGTTAGAATACAGAATGGCTGTAATTTGTGCACAAGTTTGCTCCTTTGCACCTCACAGCCTCAACTGCAATACTCAATTTCTTGAGATAGCTTGCAATTTAACAAAAACAATCTTCAGAACTGAAGACTGTTGAACAATGAAAGATACTTTTTCTTCCATATACAGTAGTGAGAAACAGAAGAAAACGTTGCCTTGAGCACTCAGCAAATCTTTTTTCTCCTCTAAATGTCACCTCTTTCAGCCTGACAATACTAAGAGCCAGCTTTGACTAAAAGAATAAACCAAGAAATATTAGTCTGCATAGAAGACAAAGAAAAATGGAAATGTTTTCAAGCCAGAGAAGGATTTTACTGTCAAGACACTTCTATGAACAGTGAATTATTATCAAGTAGTTAAGAAATTTGCTACTCAGTACCAGCCTTCGATGCAGCTACAGAGTCTAAGTAAAATGAGTGTAGTGATTTTAAATCAGGGAAGCCTGGGATAACTTAACCCAGGCAATTCTGTATTGCCAGGAACCACTGTTCGAGATGTTAGAGCTGTAATGGTAAAGAGAGGAAGCAAATTCTCCAAAGGCTAAGAGTCCCTTCAATACAGAACAACAAAATTAACTCCAGCAGCAGAGTGACTGCTTGCCCACCCCACACACAGATGAACAGAGAGAATGTGAATCATCCAAAATGCAAACTTGCACCTGGGCTAAATCTATGTCCCTGTTCAAGCAGCAGCTATGAATAAACTGTGCACAGATGACTGAGGGTGAATGAGATCTGTGCTGGACATACAAAACCGCAGTACAGCAACACATAGGCTCAGTCAAGGATAGTGAGGCACTGCAAAGTCAACAGTTCATGTTGATAGATAGAAAAGAAATACCTACAAACTCAGGTGATGAGTTAGTCAAGGTACCACTTAGTAGTTCTATTGTAAGTGATAAAAGAGCACTGCAGAGCAGAAGGACTACCAGTGGATAAACTGAGAGAAAACAAAACATACTTAGAATACCTTACATTGATGTACCATATATTTCTGCAGCAGTCAGAATGAAATATTGCAGTTGGATTTAAAAACAAGTAAAAAACCACAAAACCACCATCATCGAATCAGAGTGCAATGTCTGATTACTTTATTTCCATTTAAATATACTGATAAACATTACACTACATAGTTCCAGTGACTGCAATAAAAAGAAAAGCCAAAACAAACCAAACTCTTCTTCCAAAGTAAGGAAAATATTGTTAAGCAGCTGAAGAGTGGGGTTTGGAGCAGAAAGTGAAGGTTTGTGGCAGTGGTATAATTGCCCTGATATAATAATCAGATACTGGAAAATGTTAAATGCAAACCAGTTGAGGATATAGACATATCTGCATGTATTTATATGATTTAACAATTTTACTGTTAGAGAACTTGAGAAAAATAACAGTAGAAAATCATATTCTATTTGACTCCAATTGCATAATACCTACAAAATATGAGCACATCCATCATAACCCTCTTCAGCCATCACGAAGTTCATGTATTCTTACTCTCAGCCATCATGAAGTTCATGTATTCTTACTCAAAAAAAACTCAGTGCACATCCCTTATGCCAGAAACCAAAAGAAAACAGCTCTAGATGGTATTTTATACGTGCTGCTTCTTCTTGAAAGACATAAAAGCAGGAATACTGAGAGTGCCTCTATAGGGAGGAGGAAGAGGTTTTCCACTCCAGTCTCAGAGAGTTTTCAAACTCCTTTTTAGGCAAAACTAAACAAAGATATGAAGGGACAGATAAGTTCTTCTCCAGAAAACTCTGAAATTGTAGGGTTTTTTCTGTATTACAGCAATTTTTAAAGCATTTCAAAGAAGGTATTTATTTCAACTTGTTTTAATCTACAGTGCCTTATTTCACTGTGCCTCCTGCTGGTGTCTTTCTCAAAGAAGAGCCTGAAGTGCTGTGCGCCTTAATGGAGAGCTAAGACATACCTGTTCTTTCCTTGACTTCTGCTACTTTTCGTAAAAACTGAACTAAACCTCAGTGTCCCCAATCTGAATCACAGCAAACTTCAAAAACGCCAATTTTATTACCACATTCATTACAGAAGTTGCTTTTTGGTCCAGACTTTTTCTCCCAGCTACAAAAGAAACAAACTCTCCTGTGCTCTTCTGATAAAGCTCCTCTGCTTTCAGCTGGAGAGGGAGTTGCAGCCCCTATTTACTCTCTCAGTCTGATCATACAGCCGTTGATAGATGATTTTAGCTCCCACAAACTTCAATACCAAATTCTATATGAAACCGCTATTGAGTAGCTCAGAAAAAACCAAGAAAAATCCAAACAGACTTTAAATGCCCGTCATAATGGATCTCACTTCAACTTTGCAAATGCAGTATCTATAAAGGCTGAAGAAAGAAAAATGAAAATGAATTCTTTGTTTTTTCTCTGTCTGATTAACATGGTATCAAAGCTGTCACATGCCAGTTCTGTTTCACCTTCGTCTTTGGCACCCTAATCAATCAGGCAGACAAAAATGACAACATACTGTGACAGCTACCAATCCTTTGGGCTTGCTAAAATAAAAATAGTATGGTAACCTCAGAATTGTGACCTGAAATAGACAAATGTGCAGTGAGGATGCATGCAATTTCTGCTAAAGGTGCTCTCTGAAGAATGTCCTAGAATGCTCTCATCTAGATTAAACAGTTACTACATGAAACTTTCTAACTTTCATTAACTCTCTACCCCAATATCTGTGTGTAGACAGACTCACTCCAATCTTTTGGAGAAAAAAAAGTCCCAGTATTCTATACTCAGTGGTATAAAACAACAGTCAGGAGGCTAGTGGAGAAGAGGAATGGGGAGAATTGCTCTTGATAGAAGACACAAACAGAGATGGCATGAAATGCCATCTTATGGCAAAGATATTGCTGTAAGACAGTTGTGTCCTTTAATGCTAGTAATTACACTGTTATATATTTTGAGATCGTGACTTATGAGCATCTTTCATGCAAATCATCCGTCTCATTAATAAGAAAAGGTATTCCTTTCATCCGCTAAAAATAACTGGGACAGCCAGTAAAAGCAAAAGAAACAAATAAATATAAATAGGCTTCCAATAAAGTACTTCCCCAAGCAGTGAAAGAGATAAAGGGTTTCATAAAAGGTAGTGGCCAAGCTGACAGAACAACGAACATGCTGAAGAGTGGTCATTTTTTCAGAAAGGGGGCAGTAATGGAAATCAGTGCTGCTTCATAATTCTATTAATGTCAAAATAAATTTCAAAGAACATTACTAAAAATTTAAGTTATTTATAATTTCTGAATCCCCATCAGGGGAGTGGCTTCAACATTCTGGAAACAGCTTGCAAAAGATCTGGTAAATTAAGTATAGAAAGGAATATTGAAAAACCACAGGTATGCTATAAAAGAAATAACGCAGACCTTCTCATATACTTGACTTTGTACCAGCCACTTTATTAAATGACAGAAGAGGAACAAAGACCTTAGGAAATAGTACTTGGAACAATCAGAAGCATGGCATGACTCCCACAGAGACAGGACAATTCGGACAGAAGCAAAAGAGCAACAGTATACAGAAAATGAGGTGTAAACAGTCAGAAATATTGAAAAAGGTCACCTCTATTCTGCTTTACTCTATCTGAACCCAAAAGCTGCAGAATGCCTACAAAATTCAAAAGGCAGAAACGAAACGGAAGAATTACTGTCCCTTCTCCCACTCACTTTATCACAACAAAAATGTATACCCTAAAGGTGTTACTAAGAACGGTATAAGGATTCTAAAAAGATTACAAAATTTTAAGATCATCCTCAGCTGCATTAGGGAAAAAAAAAAAGAGTTTTAAGGGGTGAACAAGTTTCTGCTCTAAGCACTAAGCTGGAAGTGATCATGGGTTTGGCAGAACTTCTGTGTTTCTATTCAACATGTTTCTTTGCAGATTTTAAACCCTTCTCTGAAAGACCAAGTATCAGCCACATATCCCAAGATCTTTACTTTATAAATTATTATTAACAGTGCACCAGTTGCTATCTTCCCTGTGAAATATTTTGTCTACTCAAATACGGATTAAAGATGCTAGAATAACAGTAGCAACAAAAAAATTTACTCTGCTAGAGCGATAGGGAAGTCATTGGAACAGATGCATCTTAATCCTATTCAGCCAAAACTACCTAGAGAAAATGACAAAGTCAGCCAGTGAAACAAACAGCAAATACCTTAATCCCTGTAATGAGTGTAACATCTACAGCAGGAACTTAGGCCATTTTGATACCTGGTTTATGTAGCCTGTTTCTTGGCTTAGTTAAATCCTCTGCTACATCCAGCCAGTCATCTGACTCATGGAAGGCAGGAAATACTTGCCTTATTGTACTCAGACCCAAATGTAATGATTAGTTAGAAGAAAATATTCACACAAATTTATCTTCATTACTCAAGCTTTCACACATGATATATAGTACAAACTACCATCTCTAACAACACCTGGTGTATGTTGCTGCTGTTATTTCTATAACTCAGGTGTGTACATGCTGACTTTCAAAGCAATCACTGTTCCTTCCCCCAAGAAGGAAACCCTACAATCTCTAGCTACTGGCACTTGATAAAAAGCTCTTACCTCCAGCATTCCTTATGTGCAAGACCACTGCTGTAGCTTAATGGTCTAAATATGCTACTCAAGAGTAACTGGATTTTTAATGTAATTAATTGCTTCTTTGTATTTCAGACATATCTTTGGCCATCTGTCTCTGGCATGCTAAGAGAAGTTTGAGTGACTAACTGCGACAACAAATAAACGTATTATTTAGGGAAAGTGTTTGGGAAAACTGAAGTCAAACATGGGATGTGGCTGGCATCATTACTTGGAGTAGGGTATACATATTCTTCTGGTGCTTTTTAATTAATGAAAACCTATTGCTCTTGTTTGTGTTATTCTCAGCGTTTTGTAAGTTCCTATGATGACTCCAGCACTTGTAATCATTTTCTGCTCATTTGACTTTAACCGCGGCTTATACTAGAGGGTAAGAAAAAAGATCTCATTAGAAATGATTGATTGCAACAGACCAAGAGTGTATGGTGAAAATATCTGCAGTAAAATGTCAATGCCTTTGCTCCACCAAGAAATCCATCATGCAGAAACAAGTGTACAAGTACCTGCTCGAGTAGCTGCCGTAGCCGGTGAAGCTGAGACTCCAACTGCTTATTGTGATCTTCCAATATTTGCATCCTTGCTTCCAGACGACCTTTATGTTGCCTTAGGAGTTTAGCTTCAGCAATGAGCTCGGCATCTTCAGAAGCATGCTGAGGTGACACAACGGAGTCAGGAGGTGACGCAAGAGGGTTTATTCCTCTCCGAAGATGTTGCTCCTTTAGTTGCTCGTATTCTATCTGCAGACTCCTGGGATATTGAAAAGTGGAGGAGAATGATGACTTAATCAAGTAAATGAAAATAAAAGCCTTCTTAGATCAAAAGATGTTAGCACCTCCAACTAACAACACATACAAAGCTCATACAAAGACAATGCCTTGACTTGTTTTATGGGGGATTAAAAACAGGCAGTGAAGTAGAAGTGAAACTAATCTATTTCTTCACAGACACTCCCTCTTCTATCTAACAGAGCCAGGCTATGCACAACATGCATCTTGATTGTGGATTGCTGGGGGGGTTTTTTTGCTAAAATCATGACTTCTAGGTCTTTCTCATCTTCAACGTAGTACATGCATGGCTCAAACAACAAAATGACAATTCAGACACCAGTAGAATGATTATGAGACCTTTGCTCTTCCTCAAGGTCAGCAATGATACGCTCCAACTCTCCCCGCTCTTCCTTCTCCACTGACTTGAGTATCTGAGCAGGACTCTGTGGCTGACTCACAGGTGACTCTCCTCCCAGCGTCTGACAATACTGCTGGATAAGGGCATGCTCATCCTCTCTGAAACAATAAAACAACACAGATAAAGACAGAGCAGGAAAACATTTATTTTGTGAGCAAACATCTGTATCAAGCTTAGGGATGTTGTTTGTTTATGGAAAAGATTAAGTGAGAAGAAATTAAGCCTAAAAAACATACTGAAAGGAAACCATATAAACATACAATGCACAGGAAAAAAAAGATTTATCTGTAGTAAAGGATCAGTTTAGTTTAATCTATGCATAAAGAACAAATGCTGCTGGTGGTTTGAAAAGAAACATTGAAAACAAGAATCAGAGATAATATAAACCAAGGATGATTGATCTGAAATGCCTTAAAAAGAAATAAAACAAAGAAACATCTGCTAGAGCCATTTTTTTAACAATATGTGACATTTTTAAAATTTTTAGGAGATAATTTTGGTTTGCTCAATTTACCTAATAAAATTAGAGAAAAAAAGTCCCATTAAAATTAGAGAAAAATGTTCCATTTTTCTCCCCCTATTTTGATACACACATACAATACCTTGAAATTCTGCACTGGTAGCAGATTTCATTCTTAGAGATTCAGGGAAAGAAATAAACTATAACACTGTCCCTCCTCCTGACTCACATGAAATTACCTTCTGGTAAGGAGATAGAGAAGTCCTGACACTTTCAATTATGCTTTAATACCCAAGTGAATCTGGTTTTGTATAGATGTGTCTTACTTTCCAAGCTGCTGGCTTTTCTCCATAAATAAAGTCAGATGGATAGAAAGTGAAAGACACCACATCCTAAAACCAGTTTGCTTGCTTGCTTACTCAGGAGGGATGAATCAACAAGAGAAAAACATATACTATTCATTTTTAAGAGAGAAATTGCTGCAGCAGTATAAATGCTGAAGAAAACCCTCCTTAAATTATCTCCTTTACTTGACTATAAATCTGAGACTGCATACCTTATAGTACCATGAAGTACTGTCCCTACAAACTTTGCCCTAAAGATCTCCTACAGTTAAAGCATGGCCAGAGCAGAGTGACAAACACATGGGCAGTATGCATGCACATATTCAGATTTAGAAAAGAGACTTTTCCATGTTAAAACTATTTTGTGTGCTAACTTTTCTCCTCCTGTTGTTGGAAAGAAGCAGCTGTGAATGCTGCTATCAACCAGTTATGGAATGAAAAGTATCCTTAAAGACTGCCTTTGAAAGCACATGCAAAGAATCAGAAGTTCATTATATGCAAAGTATTTCTTTTCCAAATAAAAGTATAATGGAGGTTTTCAAGAGGCTTTTTAAAATTTCCTGTCAGTCAATTTAACATCTTTCACCACAGAATTTCCAAATGCAGTCTCATTCGAACGAATAGTAAAACCAGTTATTTAGAAAAGCATACCCTGGAAGAAACAGCAGTTATTTCTGTGCTGAGAAAGAGTCTATAAATAAATGCATGTACAAATAAAACACATTAGGTGTCTTACAGGCCACACATATGGATTGGGGGATTCCTCAGAAATAAGTTCAAACTCTTGGGACAAAAGGAGAAAATGCATATGATAGGAACAGATGAGAGTTGCATAAATACTATTTGAGTAATGAAAAACCTTATTTTATCCTACTGAACCAAGATTTTTTGTTAGCTCATCATATCGATATCAATTTTAAAGCATCATCAGTATTAGAAGCAAGACAAAATAGCCAAAGATTTAATAAATCCTGATTCCTGGTGTGTGCCTCTTGGAAAAGTACTTCTATCATTTAACAAAATGATTTTGTTCTTTGTAGTATGCTTAATCTTACGGTAGAACAACACCAAATTATTTTTCCCAAGGATAACCATTCACTATCTACCCAAAGCTATCATGCGGCCTTCCATTTTCCAACCTGTCATCAAGACATGAAAATTTAGACTCTTACAATCAAAGAAATGTACATCAAGTAACGCTATGCCTGCCAGAAAAATCCAAACAACAACAAAAAATTTATCCTGTGACAGCTCTGTCCACTGGATTTAAAACCTAATTATTGATTTTCACTTTTAAAAATGAGTAGCAAGTTTAAAGAAAATAATGTACATTCACTTCTTTCTTATTCATCTTGGCTATAGTCAGTACTACATTCATGAGAAGAAATGAAAACATGGATCTTCCCTGCAAATGAATAAATTTGATGAATTTTTCATTAAATACACATATATAGAGAGAGCATTTAAATATAATTGGGGTTGCATTTGCATTTAAGTCCATAAAAAAATTAGTGATATCTAAGAGTGCTACTGAAAAAGAAACAGAAAGAAATAAAACAGTGTTTCTTTCCCCCCTGCCCCCCCCTTATCTACAAAACAAGAAAAAGCCTTTAACTGCTTTATCTTCTTCACTACTTGAGTGATTTCAGAGAAACTCATAATCACTATTATTTTTCATTAATACTTCATGTCTACTTAAAACTAAAACAAAGGCTAGTGCAGTTAATGGAGTTTAGATCAGTTCCTAGTGCGATAATTAAAACCTCATTGTACTTCTCTACCCTTTAGTCACCCTGACAAAAATACCCTACCCCTTATGATGAAATTTTTGCCAAAGTGAGGTAACCCCTCTGGGGGCTTCAAAGTCTGTGGGGCACAGCCCTGTAAAACACGCAGAGTACCCTGTGACTGAAACGGCCACAGCAAGCCAAGAGTGCCGGCAATTCCATGTCACACCTTGGGAGAGCACAAAAACAGTGTTAAAGCAGGCAGGCGAGAGAACACAGCTTTATCATCTGGGCTTCAAAACACCCTTTACATGTGAATTTAAGTGATACTGTCTGACTACACATACAGCCTTCTTTTGTGCAAGGGTGTTGATGATGTCAGGAAAAGTTTACTTGATCTACTTTAGTCTGGTTATTTTAATTAGGCATCAAAAAGCTGCTGTCTATGATTTAAAATGGTGAATTAGTTTATAAACAAAATTTAGGTCATCTAAAATGGATCTTTGTAAAAACAGGGCTCTGTAAAGATGGATTTATTATATTTATTTGACTTTGTTAAATCTAAGATTCTGTCAAGATTTTGCATTAGATGTAACCTAATTTTTTAATGAAATTTATAAACACTTTAAAAATAGAGTTTACACAGTAAATGTTTACATACTTTTGACCGTATTGTGATCCAGTAGATGAGATCAACACAGTTAAACACAGGTAATTTTACATTTTGGTCTCACAGTTATTCAGTCTAGAAAAAAGCTTCATTTCCCTCGTCTCCCACTGGTTCAGAGTCTCAGAAAGCCTACTGGAGAGGCTGCGAATATTGATTGCTCTTTTTTTAGGCATCACACGTTGCAACTGACAGCATGCTTTTTCACAGGCACTTGATAGAGGAAGTCTTCTGAAGCAAAAGTGTACTTTTACCATGTATTCTACCTTTGGTCTGTCTTGCAAAATTACTAGTTTGAAAAACACAACCTTGAACCTGCACCAAGAAACCTCATGACTGTAATTAGGATAGATTCATTAGTAGTGCAGGAGTCCCAGGACAGGGCTTCAAACGACCTACAACATAAGGTCATTGTTCTATGCCAGGCAAAGACTTTCATTTTGAGAATCTGGGACATTGTTCTGTAGAAGTGGTAGGAGATGGCAATCAGCAATCAAAATAAAAGCACCACGTAAAAATTAATTGCTCACTCTTTCTTGGTGGTTATTTCACTGAATGCCCTATGTGCTTTGAGAAACAACTAGAAGTACACAAAGTCCTTCGACAGCAGAGGCTGCAGTTCCTATTCTGCATTTCACCATAGCAAAAAGCAGCAAACAAGTTATCCCAGAAGGTCAGACTTGAAAGAAGTACATCTCAGAGGAAAAGAACACCCCAACAAAGAAACTCAGGGAAAACAGCCTTTGAAGTATCCTATTCTCTTTCTGGATATATATTCTCAACATGTCTATTCCAAAACATGCATTGTGCATAGAGAAAGCAAGAGGCAAATAAAGCTGTATATAACCTCCCTTTTATTGGACTATGCTGTAGAAAGAAAAATTCTGATTTCCTGACCATCGCTTTTCACCAGTGCATTATTTTATCTGATTAAGAAAACCGATTGCTAAATTGGATGTAAGATAGGAAGATGTGGCTACTTGTGAACTTACTTCACTGACAATTTTCATTTTTGCTGTAGCTCTCATACTAAGCACCATGACTTCTAGTCCAAATAAAGTGTACCTTGACCTACTGATGCTATGAGACATACTAGAATAAGGATAAAAAAGGTACTCAAAAATACTTTGTCTAATTTACTTTTTCTTCTCCTAATCTTACCATCACATGAAACAAATTTCTCATTGTGACAAGATACCTTTCAACCACTTACATCATGTCACAGTATTCAGTTACCACATACCGGGGCTCCAGTTTTACTTACATCACATTAAGTAGCAGTGCCAGGTAAAAATATCAATGGCCTTCACTTTTGAACCTGTTCCTACTTCTGAACCTCAGTGCAGAGTTCCCTAACAAAATTTCAGATATGTTCCAACTCTGCCTTAAGATGAGTGTGAAATAGCATCAACAATGCTGCAGACATGAAGATAACTGGTAGTAAAGGCACTAACCAGAAAACAGCTATTAAGCATATGCATTTATTCTGAAAGTATTTATACTATGCCCAGTGCAATTACCTTCAGTATGGGCTGGATAGGATAGTTCATACACTACAGGAATAGGAGAGTTACACTCTTGTCATATTTCCCTAACAATTTTTATTTTCATTCTACTACACCATGATTTATCAAATTGTGAGGCATAGCTTTCTGTTAGGAACACTATTTATCATTCTTTGTTGTAAAGACTTAATTATCAAAAACATTCTAATGCTCTCATGCATTAATTTTCCGGTACAAATACATTGAATAGAAATGCTTTCCCTTCATGTCCTCTTTACATTAGAAAGTTCTAAATGTTTAGACTAGATGTTGTGATGGATTTTATTCGGCTTTAATTGATACAAAAGCATCTCTAAAGCAGACTTACCTATTCACAAAGGAAGATGAGTATAAGAATGTTTTTAAAGAAGCTGGACATACTACAGTAGAGACTGTACCTTTTTTTCTATCTACAACTATTTTTCTGATTAAGGAAAATGCATTTTTAAATGGAATTCACATATCTTTAGGAAAGGGGAGGGTTAGAAAATCCTAGTCAGAGAGATAGAAGTCACAATGACATTCAAGAAAACAGGTTAGTTAAAACCCAAGAATTATCTTTGATGAGTGCTTTCTTGATCAAATGGCATATTGCAAAACATTCCTGAAAATAAACTCATTATTTTTAACTAAGAGCAGAAGTTCTCTTATTCAAATGTAGATGACTTCTTACATATAATCTCTGAAACATGAAGAATGCTAAAAGTATTGTTGCTGAGCTGGTGAACCTGACAAAACCAAAGCAGTAACTTTCAAAATCAAGTGCAATACTGCCTCTGTTGTATATTCACAGTAAACTGAAGGAATCTTCAGGACCAATAAAAATAAGATAATGAACAACAAATCCAATTATGAGAAGCAAAGAATTTGATTTCCAAACTAGTAATTGTTTCCTGAATGTTTGAAATAACACTGTAAAAAAAAGAAGTTTGGCTCAGAGGTTTATATCTGAACGGAAAAAACATGCATTCACATTTCAAATTGCTCCTTTGAATTCCATCCATATGAGAATGATTACACCATCCCCATTTCTATGTTAAATGGCATTTAAAAAATAAAAATAGATTTGAACTATAATCCTAAATTACCAATGTTTCAGCAACTTCTGATTCAAACTGGGATACAAACTTTATAGCTCTGTAGTTCTCTAGGAAAAACTCTTTATCAAAAAGGGCTGTCCAGCACTAGAACAGGTAGCCCAGGGCAGTGGTTGAGTCAACATCACTGGAGGTATTTAAGAGAGGTAGATGTGGCACTTGGGAACATGGTTTAGTGGTTGACTTGGCAGATGTATGGTTTATGGTTGGACTAATGATCTTAAAGGTCTTTTCCAACCTAAATGATTCTATGACAATAGTTTAAACTTCAAACCACAGGCCTTCAGAATTTTGAGTACTCCAGTACTTATGACTTAATGAAAGCAAGCATTGTAATCTGCAAATAAAACAGAAGGTGCCATTGTGTACAAGGTTAATTTCTTGTCCATATTTTGTTTGTGTAACAGTTCCCTGACTGAGACCCAAATTCAGAGGCACCTATCATGTTGGTACACAAGCTTTCCGTGTTAATTCTTTTTCTAAGGAAAAGGAATGCAGGGAAATTGCTTTAAAATCAACAGGTGATTTGCCAGTAAAAATTAAGCAGACACCTGCCTTTTATCATTGGGATGGGTGGTTGTTTGGTCTTTGTATATGAGTAGGCTCATTAATTTCAAACTACACAACTCAAGTGTACGAGCATTTAGTTGCCTTCAAGTGTCCAACTTTCCTGCCAAATGACAGTATGTTTGCTCTTTTTTTTTGCGTGTAAGGGAAATCAAAAGGGAATTTTTTTGGGCTGCATTTCTCTCACTGGTGAATGTGCCAGTAACAGAAACACATTAACAGTTCACATGAAAAAAGTTTTATTTGGTATGTAAATACAGTTAATTAATCAGGAAACAGGCAACATTTAAAGGGGGTCACATGTTTTTTCAAGCAAAGCATTTTAAATCTCAAAATGCAAGTACACTCATGGATAGAATAACCTCATTATTAAATTTTAAAACAGTAAATGAAAGTATTACTGAGACCAACAGCATTTTCTAACTAAAGCTGAACAAGAACAATTTTGGTTTTCCTCTTTAAAAATGCTGATGGTATTTGTTAATAACTTAGAAGAGGCAGAGTCCTACAACACTGATTTAATTAACTGAACTGATGATAAAGTGAGGTTAAAACATTTGTTTTTACATTCAAAAAAATTGTATTTAATTCATCAACAATTCAAGGTGTTCTATGCTTTCCAAGTTTACCAATGCATTTTAATTAAGGTTTTTACAATAGAAGTGACACATAATTTCAAAAAAAAAGAAAAGAAAATGGCACTGGTAAAATTAATTTAGGACTATGTTTATTACATAGTACAATTCCAGGTACAAATGGATGGATCAGCAGCCAGAAAACTGAGATATAAACAAGAAGTAGCAACACTGTTCTGGCTCTGAAGAATCTTCAAAGTAGAGATGATTTTTTATTTTAATAAGAAAGTTGCCTAGGGTCTAGCAAAAGCCTAGAAAAGGATTTATTTTCTTTTATACTACAATAAAAGCAGAAAAGGAATAAAAAGTAGAACCTACAGAGCTGTGGCCTTTTACCAATCACATGAAGTATCCTCACTTTTGAAGCAGAATGGCTGACAAATGTAGAGCTCCCACACACTGTCAAGTGAACATCACCAATTTCTACAATTGGTGCTTGGAATAATTAAACTTACGTAGGCACCCTTGAGCTCACACTTATTAGCTGCTGTCACTGGGACTAAGTCCTGTGTTGGAACTGATGAATCTATAACTAAAGCTCCTGACAGCCTTAATGAGTCTGAGTTACTTACACACTTCCTGTGGTGGAGCTGCTGTCCATGAGGAAGGAGCCATTGGTCCTTTCCATCTGCGCGAGCCTGAAAGGCAGGGAAAGACCACGACTTTCAGATAGCATGCTGCACAATTTAAACAGAGGCAGTGCGACAATCAATTCTACTTAGAAACAGCTCAGATATGGCAATCTTTGTATACATGATTAGGAATAAACTCCTAGATTTTGTGACAAAAACCTATAATCCAGAGGACTTTTATGAGAAACTTGTGCTATGATTAATTAATTCTACTTGCCAAACAACAATAAAAAAGTGTATTTTCTAACTCTAGTATAATTATCATTAGCATCACCACAGCTCTCAAGGCAAAATTAGTTAAAGAGATGTTTTCGCAGATGGTTTTCTTTTTGAATTTTCTAAAGCTGGACTAACAAAAGAGGATGAATCCTTTTTAAATATAGCACATGCAACATCTGAAATTATGCTTGGCAAATAATACCACACTGTGGACAGACAAGTCCTGGAAAACAGCACAAAACCCAGTATAATTACAGGGAATCATTGCCTACAGTTCCTCATTTTGGAAGGAATTAATCTAAAAAGACTGTATGTACAAGGTCATACAGTTCTTTAAAATCAAAGCAGAAATTTCCTCTCTATTCAAGTTTCCAGGAAAGATATACCTTATGCACACGAGCAACGTACATAACAATTCAGGAACACTCAATGCTCTACACATATATTCAACTGCACCAAGTATGGCTATTTCCTTTACTATAAAGATATCTTAATTTCACATATATTTCTGCAAGTGCATTATGCATTATTATAGACATCTTCAAACCTCCTTTTGAAGGGAGTGTGCAAGGCCCTAAAGAACTGGAAACTCTGGTGACTTCTTTTAGAATGGAGCAAGTTTGCCCTTCTGTACATTTGTTACTATTCCTGAGGGTTGAAGAAGAATAAATGAAGGCACACACTGGATGTCATCTTGATTGTCTCACCCCACCACAGGTGGGGTGGGACATTGTGCTCCAACACCTCCCCTGACGGGAAGAGAATCTCCAAAGGGACTAGAGACACTCAGATCATCTCTGCTCTGGGGCTTCTCAAACAAATGTAGTTCACAGTGAGCAACATGCTTACAAGTCACCTTTATAAAGCTGCTTAGCTGAGCATCTTTAAATCTTTTGATGAAACATAATTTTAGAAATTAATCTTCACAGTCCCCTTGTCACATAGGGAAGTAGTACAACCCCCATTACTTTTCAGAGAGAAGGGCCTGCCCTGAATCCCTTAGTGAGTAATAGATATTCCAACTCACAAATGCAGATTCCACCATTATCATCACATTTAGGACCTCTATCATTAATGAGGATTTGCTTGGGATAGTATGTGGAACCAGCAGATGGCCCTCATCAGGGAGCACAGAGTGACAGGGAACAGATCTTAAGAGTTGGAAAGAGCCTTCGAAGTAGGATAAAAACTGAAAGCTGAGGAAAGACATTAGAAGCATCTCAGAGGTGACACAGCACAACAGAACAGGGAGATGGTACCTAATTCCAGGCAAGGGATTTTGGTAACAGAAAAGTGAGAATTGAATGTTCTTCAATCAGTAACAATGAAGGCTTTAAGCCCTAATATACTGTTTCTGCTGGGCACTGTCTTATTAAGGAAGCCCTGATAATATTTCTTTAAAGATGCTTAGCCAAAAAGATCAGAACAATAAAAAACATTTACTATTTTATGTGCATTATATGCATAACAGATTCAACTGGAAAGGACATACGAAAATTACATGAAAGACACAGAATTATGTCTTCTGTTCTCAGATTTTATTCCTAGAAGAAAAACAGTCCTGAGTAGTTTTAAACAGATTACCTACGAAGCAATTAGTATTAAGTTTTCCGTTTTGCTAAGCAATGTCTGCACATAGCAGGTACAGATTTAGGTTTGTATCCTGAATGATCACCCAGTGGTACACAGTTTACCTTCACCTAATCTAATCCCAAGAAGAACTGATAAGAGCTGAGGGGGAGGAGAGGGAAAACAGCTATTGCATCTAGGACATCCACTGATCCTTAATGAGAGTCTGGAGTTTGAGCTTCATCTGGACACAAAAAGCCACAGTATTGGGGCAACACAGGCTGAAAAAAGGACATAGGTAGGCAGAAAATTCTTCCATCTCTCTAGAGAAATTTAATTTACCTGGTTCAGGGGTTTTAATTGATTACAGCATGGCCTAAGTTATAGACTGAAAGAAATGTTGGGTGATATACATGAATGAGATGTTCCAAATAACTGAAAAGCTCTATAATGACTTTGTATGTCATTGTGCTATAATACTAATGAAGGATGAAAATATTTGCTGTTGGGGGACAAAAAAAAAAAAAATAGGCTGACTGTGGGTAGCCCTTCAGCATTATTTCCTGCCCTATTTTCTCTTGCTGCAAAAGCACATGCAGCATATCCTAGGCATTTAAAAAACTGCTCTGAAGATTTTTAAGGTGCCCATAAATAAGACTGCAGTTAACTTAAACATCCAGTCTGAATTTTTATTCAAAAAACTGAAAAACTTAACATTGATTTTTAGTTGTGGAGATCAGATACAATAAAAACACCTGAAGAAAACCTAGTCAGTTCCCATGGTACTTATTTTTGAGAGGGTATCTCTGGTTAATGTTTCACCATCATCATGCCCTTAACTCAGAATGAGAGGAAATGGCCTTAAGTTGCACCAGGGGAGGTTTAGGTCAGATATTACAAAAAGTTTCTTCTGTGAAAAGGTGGTCTGGTATTGGAACAGGCTGCTCAAGGAAGAGTTGGAACCACCTTCCCTGGAACTGTTCAGAAGGCATGTGGGGGTGGCACTTGGGGACATGGTTTAGTGGTGAACACAGACATGCTGAGTTAACTGTTGGGCTTGATGATTTTAGAGGTCTTTTCTAACCTTAATGATTCTGTGATCACCAGCTCTGAAGAGAGTTCAACAAAACACAGGAACATTGAGATGGACTTGGCATAACAGACATTTTATCACAACAGGACTAGGGCAACACCACAAAAGCCAGAACATAAAACATCCGTAATTACAACTGCTCTACTAAAATCCAACAGTAATGCAGAGTGTCAGCCTATTGCAGAAGAAAACAAAACCCTGGATCTTATATCCTACTGGGAAAACCTGTATATGCAACAAGTTCGGTTTATTTCAAAGGTTAAAAAAGAAGAAACAAAACATTAATGGCACATTTTAGAAATAATGCAATTTTGCAACAGTTTCCATTCTGTACGAGAGATGATAGATTTAACACATGTATTTTACATTTAATATGACCATAATCAGAAACGAATGATTTAAAAACATTTGACTTACTTCTAAGTACAGAGAATTATATCTTTTTAATAAATAATATCCAACCAGCAGTGTGTATTAAAAACTGCAGGAATCAACCACAAAATGCAATGGACTAGTGAGAAACCGTGTCTCTCTTACCTAGTAGCATACTGTTCTATCCTGGAGTGTGTGTCATCATGAAACAGCTGTGGAGACTGGGAAGGACTAGTTTAAAAAAAAAAATGATAAAATTAGTGGTGTCTAAAGCAATTCATGATGTAGACAACATTATTTTAAAATCAAGTCAGACTGATGACAAATACATGCACAATATTCCCGAGGGCATTACTGCTTTGGGTCAGCCATGCCCTATAGTTCAGGGACATCAGATTGGCTGCAACTGAGCTAAAAGAAAACAACTGGCAAATGAGGCTTTCCAGATAAAGGGGTTCTGCATACTCACTCATATTGCTCTGGCCACATACTGATGAGAGTGATAGGACTGTAAGGAAGACAAAAAAAAAAAGAAAAAAGAGAGAAAGAAAGAATGAAACCATGAAACAGAAACTTTAGTACCATTTAAGCAAGAGAAAGCTGGGGAAACAAAATATTTTAAACAGCAACCCACCCTGAACCAGTAACAATTGATGTAGAAAAGAGACAGCAACACTGCCACGTGTCACGGAGAGACAGAAGATTGACTTACATACTTAATTTTGTTAAATAAAAATCAATTTAAAGAAAAACCCAAATCAGTGTTTTTGATTGAACTGCAGTTCATAAACCATAATCAATTCACTTAAATTCTGCTCAAGCACTCAAACTTTAATTTTAAAGTAACTAATAAAATGTATTAAAAAAAAAGTAGGGTGCAAAAACCCCACCAATAAAAAAACCCACCATAAGTCACAGTTATCGATGCTTAGTTTCCTTACACATGAAAATAATGAGGTAAATACATATTGTATTACATTCTCACACTTGAATAACTATAAAGGATTTTTTATTTTCTTTAATGTTTTTTTATTAAAAGGAATGTATTACTGAGTTTTACCACCTGTAGGGCAGAGAGCCAATACCAAGAGTTTTCTCAGCATGGTGCTGACAATTTATCTGCATTATTTCCCACATGACTGGACCGACAGATTTTTATCCTGACCTGTGATTACAGTTTTGACATTCCAATTTCTGGTATCACTGGCAAACTTTCATCACATTAAAGCAGCTTTGCTTTCCTGTGTTGGTGGCAGCTGAAGACTGCCCTGGTGGCTAACATTTTAACATTTGAATGTGCATTGCTTCTTTAGAAGCCAGGCTATCAATCAGGCAGTTTTCAGATTACTTCCTCCTGTATGTTAAACTGCTAATGAGGATGTTTTGTTTCCTTATTGCAAATGAAAGGCACAGCCCTCCAGTCATGAAAGCCCTCAGACCGTGGGCACTGGCACTGAGCAGCTGCGTGAATGCAGAGCATCTTTGCTGAAGCCTCGCATGGGCTGTTGCTAAGTGGTGCTGTGTTCAGACAGTGCAGTAGTGCCACAGACTCAAGGATGTGAGGGACAGTCAACCCATGAAACTAATTCTAGCACCCTGTCAACACGTCTTAATTTTGCTCTTGTAAGAGTGTCTTTTGCTGACAACTGCCAAGTGAGTAAATAAAGTGGAGCATTTCTGTCAGCACCATAAATAATATTGTGGAGACACTGAGAGTGCTCTCTCTGATTAGGCCACTAATATTTCTGAAGCCTCTAGGACCCTAATTAACTCAGAGATTTCTAATTCCAGGAATTTTGATGTAATCAAATCAGAAGTGCAGTTCCAAAAGCCCAGTCTCCTCAAAAGTATTCTCTGTAAAAACAGCTATTCAGCCCCCGCCAACATTTATCTGCTTTGTCCATTACCATGGACATTGTAAAGTCCACGGCTTTATAATAAAAGGCTGATAAAAATCTAAGCATAAAATATATTACTTTAAAAACAATAGAGAAGATCTGCAAATAATGTGAAACAATACAAAATAATATAGCACAAGGCTCTGCAACTGTTGTTGGCTATTTTTTGAGTTTCAGCTTTTTGTTTCTGATAGAATAGGCCAGTGACTCCAGGAGCAATTGCCCTATAAAGCAAGCTTACGTCTCCAGGTTGTCACCCTCCAACACTGTTTGCACAGGTAAGTAGCCAAGTCGGGGATGCTTTGCAAAATACTTCTTTGACCGGAATTTATTCTTCAGCACCTTTGTGAAGTCCCGTACATCTTCCCCAGATGTTGTCTTAAAAAGAAGAAAGAAATAAAATTCAACATTGCTGAACAGTACTGACTTAATATCAGTATTATGGATTAATACTGCTGGTACTGTCCTGAAAAAGAATACAAGGAAGAACTTTAAAATTTCAGTGATGCTAAAATTGCCTTTTTAGTGTCCTGAGATACAGTACAATAATAATACTAATGCACCTAAAAATTCTCTTCTACTGGAAAATAATAGCAAGGCTTCAAATTCCCAGCAATAAATGCATTTACCAATTACTTTATAAATTAGAGAAAAATTGACACAGGTTCAAGTCTTAAGCTAAACATTCGTAACCAGTTTTAAAAACCACAAAAATGTAATTTTTCAGAAAAATTAAAAAGGGCAAGTCAGTTGGTAAGAGGGAGCCCTCTATATTCACAAAGTTTGACAAAATACTCCCTGCCTCCCATTCTAGACCTACAACAGAAAACTTTATCACAAGATGGGAGTGGTATGTGCTAAACCATTCTCTGTTGCAATGGCCAAGGTTTTCATAAGCATTTTCTCAAGTTACCAAACCTCTTCCTATAGCATTCTGCCACCACCTGTAATATTCCAGAGTCAAAAAAATGTACAGATGAAGTGGTGGCCAGTGTACAGTCACTGTTCAAAAGCACAGGCAAGCCTGATAAGAACAATTAGCGCCTGAAGTAACAAACTCAGACTGATTCAGTGGCCTCCTTACTACCACAGAGTAAGATCAGGACATAGATTAGCCACAAGATTCTACAAGTCTAACTTTTAAAGTTCTAATCAACATCTTCCATCCCTCACAGCAGCTTTTTTACTGGTCCTGACTGATGCAGCCTCTTCCAAAACTGGTAAATGCTTAGCCCAATCCCTCTCTCCTCCCTCCCTGCCCACCACCCTATCCTTAGAACAAAATTAAAATTTATTCAACTGCTTTTAAAAACTAGTTTAACTGGTGATAATCACAGCAATAACGGCAGCACTGCTTTGGTAATACTATTCAGCTAGCTTCTGCTACAAAAGCAGGGACACATACAGGCATAAAATATAAAGCAAAAATGGCAATAGAGAGACCCGCAGGAAGAAACAGTAATATACAGTCTGCCTTTAAAGTGTATGTGCTCAGACTGTGCTGAGTACTTCAACAGAACATACCCTTCCAGCCAGTACTACAGAGCATTTTTGTCTTGCAACTGCAGTAAAGAAAACGTGGCCATTCACCTCCAGAATCACCTGAAGATTTGCAACAACTTTTACAGACTTCCAGTCCAGACTCTGTAACAAACTAGAAATTGCATTCCTGTACCCTCTGCTTTGGGAGAAGCCTGTTGGCATCAAAGGATGCCAAAGCAGATGGACAACCATGCGGAAAATAGAGTGGAAGACTTCAGTTTTGTAATCCTTTTCCTGATGTACTACAAAGAGGCCTAGGAGCAGGTCAGGCAAACTATTCTCTGCTGTCAAAACATAAAAATACTTCCATATTCATCTATATATTTGGATGTATGTATAATATATGCAGTTACAAACTCTGTAATGCACATCAGACGAGCAATAAAAATAGTTAATAATCAAACTGGTGTTGGTAGGAGTTTCTCATATGTGGCTTTAAAAAGCAGACAATAAACGGAGCAAGTTTGTGACCAAGAGGTGTTTGAACCCCTGAATTTTAACATAAGTGAATCCAGGGAGGGTTCACAAAATCATTCTCAAAAAGCATCTCTCCAACCACTCCACCATCCAAAGCAGGAACATGAGGCAATGCAAAGGGCTGCTTACTCTCATGCAACAGTAACTCCAACAGATGGAACTCTACCCCAAGGCCAAGGAATGAAAATTTCAATACCTACACATTGTAGAAATAAATGTCTACTGAGCTGCCAAACTTTTCCTCTGGTATATTTTTTATTTGGTATGACAGCCTGATTCTCAGAAAGAGGACTAATATGACTGTGTACTGACTGAGCACTGCAAATACTAACCAGTGAAATCTGAGCAGATTTGAAAGCACTGTTTTAATTTACATGCAATTAAGATGCAACTCTAAAAAATGTCTTCTATTTTTTTTGTCTTTTAGGCATATAACCACAAAATACCATCCAATCCAAAATCATGCCAAGAGAGATGTACTACAATGTTTTCCTTTTAAAAACGACAGCCAGGCACTGTTGTGTAGAATCTATCTTCTAAATTAAAACTAGCAGGTACCTTGTACACTTCCCTACATCATGACATCTTGACTATTTCCACACAAATCAATAGTACAAATAGCACCATTGTTACAGAACTACATCAAAAGCAAAGAAAAAGTACTTCCCTTCACTGAAAATTCAGTCTAAAGACCATGCTTTCAAACTCAATTTAAAATCTCAGTTCTTAGAGCAAGACAAAGTTCAGGAAGAAACATTTAATATCCATGGCTGCCACACACAAATAACTAAGAAAACATTGGTAGTGCTAAGTCTCAAGGTGACAGGAGCTACAATCTGTAACAACTGACAAACTGGCATCAGCACTCTTCAATACACCAGCCAGGCATAAAGAGAGTTGTAAGCAACGAACTAAGATACAATTACTTGTAATCCAATAAAAGTTTAAAAAAACCACGATTTCATGGAAAGCAGTGAAAAAAAACCTGAGTATGGTGAAATATGTTTTTCATACATATGTTAAACAGTTGGTGTATGCTTCCAGTATACTGGAAATAGAACAAGTCTTCATTGGTAAAAAGTAATACCAAGATTGTAATAAACTAGCTGTAGAGCTCTAAATTAAATAACATGTAACATAAAAATAACAATAAATATATGAAACATGAATAAAATAGAATACCTATAATACATATATATTTTTTATTTTATTTATTTCTCACTATTCTCTTTTTCAAAGAAACAGTAATAATAGAAGCCCACATTCTTATTCCTTTCACTGCACCTACCTATGTAAAAGGAGTAATCTGCACCTGAGTCATCACTGTCTTAATTACATTTTTTATATCTAACACAAAACCAATTACCTGTTTTAATATACACAGAGAAACAGATTCCCAGAAGAAACCTGAACCTCACTAATGTATGCTTTCATTAAGCCCAGCCAGACATTCATGGGTTATGAGGAAGCTGGTAAGGAATGTACACAGACACTCAATATTACCAAGGAAATTCCAAGAAAATATGTTTTGTATAATACGACACATTATTTGTATAATAATCTCTGATCGCTCAGAGATCTGAAATTTATAGTATAAAATAACATCTATGTTTTTTAAAAGGATTTCAGTTTATTCTTTAATTAGGTTATTAAAGGTATAATAACTGTATTCAGGCTGTCACTGTCACATCAGTGATGTCCGCACTGTGTAGCGTTGAGAAGATCACCCTTCTGTGACCACTTTCTAACAGGGGCATTTCTTAGCAATTTCTCACCAAGAGGAGAGATCAGTTATAAATTTTGTGGTTTTCAGTTTACTTCAATGAAATCAAACTGTAATTTCAAGAGTAACTAAAAAATGAGCTATTCTTTCAAGGTGAATGGTAATCTCTGAATTCCACAGCTGGAAGCAATGTTCTGCATGTGAAATAGCGAGATTCAATCGTTCTTGCTGCTTTCTTTCATCTTCCCCACAGAACAATCCCATTTTGTTAACAGTGAAGCATCATGCCTGGTGCACTGCTGAGCATGTCAGGATGAAACCACGGACTTAGTTGTGGCAGTTTGTTGCTTATAAAATACCGAGGCTGCTTAATGTTCAGGAATGTATCTGTCTTCTCTGAATGTCGGTAGGAATTAAATTTTCAGATGACTTACCCAGAGGAGAAGTCTTAACAGGCACTATTTCAGATAAGCTTTATTGTGCCTGGAAAAAAAAATTCACTCTAGGATGAGCTATCATTCAACCAATAATTTCTGATGTCTTGACTATCATGTTCTGAGCTCCTGTAGGGAAATAAAATTCTGGTCATCTGGAAGATGAAGAGGCTGTCCTTAGTTGGCATTGTTTTATATAGAAAGGCTACCAAATATTTCTTCCCTAAAATAAGGAGCTGTGCCAGGTGAGTTGCACAGAACTACAAAAATGGCTATATTTTCATTAAGGTAAGAAAATAAGACTACTCGCAATGGGAAAATTTTCAGAACTGTGATTTGATGTTTGTGCATTACTCCAGAAAAGCTTCTTTTTATATTCCTTGCTGTGGAATACAGGAAAGCAAAATGGAAATAGTTTGGAGAAAGAAAACTGATGCAGTAAATACTTCCATGTGAAATTCAAAGAATCCATTGGTACAGAAACCCACATTAATATAACACAAGTGCCACTATTGAGAGGATTTCCATTCAAGAAAAAATCTATAAAATAAAACATGTAGGTAGTTACGTAGGACTATTTCCAAATTAGACGCTAGGAATATCTAGTAATATTTTTACACGTCTGTGTAAAATTCTACATTTAAAATCTTAGTTCTCCATCTTTTCAGAGAAAGACTATGTAAAGGTGAAAAATAAACTAGAAAAACTTTGCATTTCTACTACTTAAGAGAGAATTGTGTTTTCAGATGCTTCTCACACCCATCTCTAAATCCTGGATGGAAGAAAAGACATAACTGAAGTCATTATAATGATTTTTTTACGATTTTTTTTTTTCATTTTCAGCATCAAGAAAACTAAATTGCAAGCTAGGACAAATGCAAAATGGCATTACAAATTAGAATGCAGTTACTACATATAGCTATGTGTAGTAAATGGTCCTAATCTGAAATTATGAAGCAATTCCTACCTAATGCAAATATCACAAAACCCATTAAAATGGAGAACATATTCCTTAACCCATTCTCCAAATTATTTTATATTTAGTAAGAACTTACTGTGCTTCTGAGAAATCCCTTTATACCCTACACTGAACTGCTCACCTGAAGACAAATTAAATGGTCTTCCCTCCATCTGTGACTAAGCTCCAGTTCTAAATGTCAGCTTAAGTAATGGAAGCATTTTTTTTACCTATTTATTGCTAGTATTCTTCATAAAAATGTATTAATATGAATCAGCAGTAAGAAAGTGAAGGCAGATTTTATTAATGCAGTTTGATGCATTTGTACTCCGCTTTTCAACACTGGCCAGCAAAGGAACATTTTAACATCAACAGCCTTTGAATTTAGTTGAAAAGGTAGAGTAGATGCACTCTTCCTGTTCAGGCTATTTGTACTGTAATATAATGGATTCTAAGGAACAATTCAGTGGCCTTTGGTACTTTTATTTCACAGACCCAGGTCTATGCTATTTTTCAGGCATTATTCCATTTAAACATATAAGATATTCTACTAACTGCAAAAAATCTTGCAATTCTTGACTACTGTATTGCATTTAATGAGTTCATTATGTAGAGAGGTTTAGCAACAAATTAGTATACCAACCATAGTGCATTACTACAAATCGTAAGAATAAATTCTTTTTGTGAAATCAATTCTTTATTCCAGACCTAGACCAGATAAGACTTGTTAAAATAGATCGCATGTGGGTAGTGATTATGGAAGTCTAACAGGCATGTAAGTCTGTTCATATAATGGGTCATTTCTTTTTACAGAAATGGAGGTAGCAGAGTGTACTCGCATCAGGACCCAAGTAAAATTCCAGCTCTCATATTCAGCTTCCAAATTAACAGGGGTCAACGCTGGACCTCTAATTTTATGCGTCACCTAAATTATATGCCATTTCTTTTATTCTGCTCTCCTTAAAACTGCCCCAAGTTCCTCCCTTTCCCCCTTATACACTGGCCTTCCTTCACTCATTCTTGTCAAGAATGTTGTTTTACTCCCCTTATTATCCCATAGTGGATTCACCTCATTCCTCCTCTACTTCATGGAAAGAAGGGACTTGTGCCTTATGTTACGTTATTTTACACCTAATATTGCTTTAAAACTACATACTTTCTGCAGCAGTAACAGAAATCTTCATTATAATACCAGCCATCCCTATTCCCAGGGACAGAGAGGATTCCAGCCATTTCCAGAATACATTTTTCAGTTTGTCAGCCTTCCTGTCACTTGGAAATTAGATGGCTCACAGTTATATAATGTGAACTTGTTTAACAAGAACTGAAAATTCCTCTTAGATATCAAATCTGCTGCTTCAGACAAAACCTGGAATTCATCAGAAATATACCATCCTGTTCTAGGGAAAGTACAATACCCCATACCAGATGTAATCTGTATTTGACTAACTCAACAGGAAGGATATCTTATCCTGCAGACCAGCAGCATTATCTATTTCAACACACCTCACACCTCAATTTCTGAATTTTCTGCATATTATACACAGTAATAAAGAACTTTCTGTTCCACTAAAGGTGAGGTTTATAAGGAGAAAAAAAAATGAATTTTTAATGATGTCTAATCATAGACCTCCAGATCCTGAGGTTAGAACACTCATGTGAAAAAATACAATAAACACTAAAATCAGCTAAAAAAACAACAAATCTATAAAAAAAATATTCTTCAGAGTATACCCTGACATGCCAAATTATCAATAAAATCCTAACATTTGGTTATAGAATTAATGAAAATACATTAACATAACTCATGTTTTTTTCTGACCATAATGAAGTAAAAACACTACTTAATAGAGTTTGAATTCCATTACAGGAGACACACCAGCTGAAAAAGAGAGGGGAAACACAGGTAATAAGTCCAACAACTACAGCAAAAGAGTCAAATAACTCAATGAATTTTGTTACTATAAGAACCCACAATCTTGTAACACTTCTGAAAATTGAAATAACTCTACTGAATCAGCTCTAGTTACATTCTGGTCTGAATTTTTCTGAGCATACAGACCTCTCACGACTGTTGTATAGAGTACATATCAATTATCCTATTAATTTATTCCTGATTGGGTTAAAATTCTTGAATGTAAACAACAATCTGATAAAAAAAGTGAGAATGGTATTTGTGTGTACCAACCCAGCCACTCCTTTACTTAAGAAAGACTCCTAGGAATCTCCTCAGAAAATTGTGTTTGAAATATCATTAAGAAAATACTGTGTTAAAAAATTATTTTTTGTTAGCTACTGCTGGGAAACAGCTCACACCATTTCTGGTTAGAAACTAGAAATTCTGTTTATTTTTTTCCAGCTACACACCAACTTTTATATATCCCAGTAAACAGTAATTACACAGCAGAATGAAACACAACCTATTTCTAATCACATTTTAATGAAGCAAGCAAAATGGTGGACCCAAAACCAAAGATCACACCCCCTAAAAATACTAATGTGCATTACTAAAATATTAAATATTCTTTACCATGGTATAGTAATAGTAAAGTGAGTCCTTTTTCTCTGACATGTTCTTACCCTTACCGTGTGTGTACATATGTGAGTATACAAGAACAGTAGATACATTCAATATTCAAGCTTTGTTTTACCAATCAGAAGTGAAGTTTAAGTTCTCTCAGAGGAGGATACTGCTACCCATTTCTATAGAATCCAAACGGTCCCCACATAAAATCAGCAAAACCTGCAAAGTTCCTGATGCCTTCCAAAGAGAAAGGCAGGAAGACAAGCCATATTAAACATACGAAAAAGAAATCCTGGCTAGGTAACAAAGACTATGAAAAAATTTTAGACCTAAAATATGGGTTGTTATCCATTACAAACACTGAGTAAATTGGTACTCACAGGTATACAATACTCCACCATTGGATAATGCAATTTATGCCCCTTTGCTGTACGGCCAGAAAAGAAACAGCTCTGACAGACATCATAGTTGAAATGTTTTAAGCTCCGGTACCTGTGGGGACATTAAACAAAGTGATTAGAGATTCCTAAGTTTACTTCTAATTAAGCCTCACGAAGCAAATTACTCTCTGAAGTGGTGTCACCTGCTTTTCAGCTGCAGCAACACAAGGACACAGTGAGTTTGTTCAGATTAGCTCAGAGAAAATTTTCAAGTGTGTGGGTGTGCACAGGCAGGACATGGCATGGCCATTGCTCATCACGGCTGCAGGCCCAGGGACACCAGTGCCACTGCAGCAGCTGCAGGGGACACAGGAAACCTGCAGCCCTCTTAGCCCACTTCCCAGAACCTTCCTACATTACACATCTCAATGAGTATTTAAAACTTTTATAAACCAGACTGGTTAATTTTTGTTTTTACACTGAATGTTTAAATTAAATGTTTGTAAATAACTTTCATGCTCAGAAATTCTACACACACCTCAGAAAATTAAATTCTCGAGAATCCATTAATTGTAAGAATAATTTAAAATTCAGTTAAAAATATACAATGTTTAATTTTGGTGGTTTTTTTTAAGAAAGTGTATGTATAAATAGGGTAGCAACTTCTACAGCATCCCTTGTACTAAATGTAATCACCACGAACGTGATTTATTTATTTGTTTAGACTAAAGCAACAATTCAATTCCAGATTCCACCCACTGTTTCTGTGCTACGGTTGTTCTGACTGAATGAGGTTATATCATTCGTATGCAACTAAAATGAGCTGACTGAACCAAACTGAATAGCTACTGAATAGTTAAAGTTTAAATTAAACTGCTTCCTGAGAACAGTTTTCAGTACCCATCTACACTTTTTCCCTGTTGAGTTTTATGTTTTGTTTTGCAAGAGAATATGTGTCTATAAACATAAAGGTTCACTTTAAAAGATGCTGATCCAACTTGTTTATAATCTGTTCTCAGAGCCTGTGCATTAAATGGCCACATTTACCTTCTGCTAGGATGCTAAATGTTTTGCTGTTGCAGATCTCTAACTTCATCATAGAAATTATTTAGAATGACCCATTCTAAATGAGTCTTTGTCTTCTTTTCTATCTCTCTGCCCTCATACACATAGCACAACTTAGACAACTATAACATAGCTGAGCTAGAGCTTTGTCACCCTATGCTTCCTCAAACAATAATAAAGAGAAGAACACTTAGAGAATTTCATCTCCTCTTAAGACAGGCAACAGAGTTTGATCAGATTTATTACTTTTGCAAATATTCACATACTTATATTTATATTACAAAAAAAAGAAAAAGAGGGTTGCTTGCTCAATCCTGTAAGATTGACTAAAGCCAGCAGTCCTAAAACTAGGCAAGATGAATCTGACCTCAGGATTCATATTATTATCCTCTAAAATAACAGAAAGATGGAGAACAGAAAGCACAATGAACAAAAATTACTCATCTGCCTAGATACCTAAAGAAAAACCTTAGAAGCACTTACATGATAGACTGCTTTATATTTTTCCTAGATAATACATTAGACTCCATGACCACAGTAGAGGAAAAAAGCCAGTTATGCTTACTTAACTCTTGCTCTAGCCCCTACTGCAGATTTTGGAGGTGGGGATTGCATCACTTTATACACTGGAGCAATCAATTCACAAATGCATGTTAGTCATAACAGTACTTACTAAGGGTACAAACTACAGAGTTAAGGAGATTAACATGGTGAATATTCCCCACGTAATCTTTTTCTTCCAGAATTCGCACCTTTCTTTGAAAAGACAAAAGTTAGATTATGTTCACAGACATAAACAGGGACTTTGCAAGTCTCATCACAGCAACATATCAGTGTTTGCTTTAAGCAAGGAAAGACTGAAGGGTGTTTTATACTGCCTGGCATAAGTTCGTTTCCAAAGCCTTGTGCAGGAGAGCAGACAGACAGTCCACATTTCTTCTTACTGATCACCTCCGTTCGATCTCATGCTTACAGAACACATGGGCTGCATTTCTGCTTCATTTGCTGTCTCTTGGATCCACCAATCCAAAAACATCTGATGACAGCCCACTCTGTACCTCTATCACCCACAGGACCACTGCGTGTCTAACAGTGGCACTGCATGAGCCAGAACTGCACTGGCTCAGGCCACACTGTGGCCTCACCATGGGTGACAGATCCCATCTTAGAGAAGGAAAACAGTGGAAAAACAGACAGAAAGAATTTCACTTGTTGGAAGACTTAAAAATGTGAGTATTTTCAGAGAAACATCGTACCTAACACCTCTCCTCTTACCTAAATCCAACAATTGGACACTCTTTACAGATGTTGCACTTGGCCTGATGTTTTGCTGTTTCTGCAGCTGCCACACGGTGTAGAACTGGTAACCACACCATAGACTGTGGTTCTAAGCGCATCCAATCTATAAACTGCTTTACAGTTATTTCTGGCTTATTGTGGTTCTGTGGAGAGAAAAAAACCACACCCAAATTAAAAAAAAACCCCAAAACCAACAAAACAACAGACACCCACAAGTAGATCTTCCTCAGAATTCTATGGAAAAAAATCCCCAACAGCCTGCATGAATTCTTTCCATGACAGGTTAATCCAAAACCATTTACAGGATACAAGAAATAACCTCAATTAAAATGAAAATAAAGAACACAAGGTCAGCAAGACTTTAGAAGACTAAACAGCTGTGATAGAGTAGACAGATGGTAACAAAGATGGAGGACATAGTAAAGAAGTAACAGAGTGCATAGTAAAGCCATCTTTCAGCTGAAAGGACTTGAAAAATAAGTATGAGCATGAAAGGGAAGCACATTCTGCAGTTCAGACATACGGAAGACATGGTTGTCTTCTGAGTTAAGATTGATGACAAAATGCTAAAAGTCAGTAGTGTTTGCATGTGTGTACTGATTGCCCCAAGACACGTCATTTTTTATTGTGTTCTAAGACCACAGTGTTCTTCCTAGTTAGCACATTAATCATAACACATGCACACAACAAACAAACAAACAGGCAAATAAAGAACAAGAAAGGAATCTGCCATTTATAGGCAATCACTTCAAGAATGTAGCAGAGCTAATGTGTTAACATGATTCTTTTAAGATGCAAACAAACACACTTCCACATCTTCTCTAAGTTGTAACCACTAGAGGAGCCTAGCTGTAAAGGTATTGTATTCATCAGCTTTGTCAGCAATAACAACAGAGGTCATATTTCTGAGCTCAATGGAAGCAATAAAATAAAGCTTAAAATGAAAGTTTTTCTTAAATGGTAACACATGATGGAAAGCAATGCTAGGCTTCTTAACCTATTCATGGTCCAAGCTTATTTTTGGCAGTAAGAGGGAGAAGCATGAAAAAAAAAGCGTTTCTTCCTCACCAACAAAATACTTGTTTTCACTGGGCTGAGATAACTGACATGCAGCTGCACATTTTCTCTATGCTCTCCTAATGACCAGGGACTGAACTTGAACTATTCATGTGAGATGAAGCATGCAGCCTCATTATAAGTATATGTAATACACATCAAGTATTTAAACACTGTCTTGCTAGTACCCGCTACCCATAATTGAATAGCATGGGAGATGGGGCAGATCCTTGAGGGACATAAAGGTCATTCTTCTGTCACACAGAAAGTCTGCAACTAAGAAATGAATAATTTATTTCAGTATGACTCAAACCACTCAAGGCCAGTGATAGATATGTCAAGAACCATCTCTTATTGGCTGAAGCAGCAATGTTAAAACATCAGGGGAAGCTTTACATGGTTAATCCATCAAACTAACTTCCATAAGTATCTACCAAATTATTCATGACCTGGACAAACACTCTTCCAATTCTAATCACTTGACTCCAGAAATGAATCTAATGTTTCAAAGCACTGAACAAAAATGTAGAAATATCTGTGAAAGAATGGCAGAAGAAAATCCCCTGAAAGTTCACTAAAATCTTTAACGTTCAATTCAATAAATTCAGAAATATTCAATTTAGTAATTTTATATAAGCCATGGTGTATTTTTAATCCAAATACAATTTCTGACAATGCTCAAATCAGATGCTTTCACAAAAATAATGCACTGAAGCAGTGTAGCTATCACTAGCTAACAGCTGGAGCCTTAGGCATCCTTGAAAAAGTCAGAGTTAGTTGTGTTCCATTATAACACCCTGTTTTTAATTCTCATCTTCTTTAAACAGACAGACACTCCTTGCAGCCTCATTAACCCCCTGCATGTAGTGTGGAACTGCACAGCAGGCTGCAAGAGCTTTATTCCATGTTCTGATCTGCTGCATAAAGGCTCACAATATAAAAATGACTACACTTGGAAGTTTCATGCAACTGCAAGGTCTTTTGTCAGTAACATAACGCTAAATAACTTCCTGGTGCACAAGGTCAAAAATTACTACCGACATCATTTGCTTGTTCTGTTGAGATCGTGTCTTGTTTCAGCAAGGAAAAGCACGTTGCACGGAAAAGCAACAGTATCAGGTTGCTTTGAACAATGCAAAGCAGGATAATTGGCTGCTACAAAATTTAACAGCTTTTAGAACAGCAAACACTGTCAGAATCATGAAGATTTATAAATTTTTTTGGCTAAACATAATTTGATTGATCCTTTCCTAAACTGTAAACCATCTTTTACATCTGCATTTTCACATGAATTTTCCATACTTAGTTGCAGGAGCATATTAATTTCTGTTCAAAACTCAGTGAATGTTTTTATATTCCTCTCTTCTTTTTACATCATTATGTAAAAGTGAATCTGTATACTGCAGAGTTTGGTTTTGTTTTGTTCTTCACGTGAAGGTCTTTATCTCACCTGTTGGAAGCAGCTGCGCACACTGGGTTCAATGTTGCTGCCACCGAAGGCTGCCACTTCCCCAAGCTGTCGCGGGATCTGGATAGCATCATGAAGCAGAAGGCCCAGCTGCCTCTGGTCACACATTTCTGTAGGGCCTGCCACCTCCTTGAAGAGGTCTGCAACACCAACAAAAGACACCATCTCGTTCAATTTCCATGTACACTTCCTTTCCTTCAGTAATGCTGCACCTCAAGCTTTTAATTTCTGTATTATTGTTATGGTTACGAATGGCCACTGTCCCATCTACAAGGGTTTATCGTCATCTAATCTTGATTCATAACCATACAAATGAGAAAAATAAGGCCAAATGAATGAAACTATATGGCTTTTTATGGCACATAACACAGGAAGGTGATTTGAGGAAGCACAGCTTCACCTGCAAAAAGTCCTGCCTGACAAACCTAATGACCTTCTATGACAGAGTGACTACATTAGTGGACAAGGCAATGGCTATGGATGTAATCTCTCTGGACTTCTGTAAGGCTTTTGACACAGTCCCCCACAACATCCTTCTTTTTAAATTCAAGAGAGATAGATTCGATGGATGGACTGTTAGACGGATTGGGCAGCCACATCCAGAGGGTAATGGTCAACAACTCAGAGTCTTGATGGACATCAGTGACAAGTGATGTCCCTCAAGGATCCATATTGGGACCAGCGTTATTTAATATCTTCATTAATAACACAGACGAAGGGATTGAGTGCACCTTCAGCAGGTCTGCAAGTGACACTGAGCCAAGTGGTGCAGCTGACACACCTGGAGGACGGGATGTCATCCACACCTGGACAAGCTCGAGAAGTGGGCCTCTGGGAACCCTGTGGGGTTCAACAACGCCAAGTGCAAGGTGCTGTGCCTGGGTCAGGGCAACCCCCAGTATCAGTTCAGGCTGGGGGTTGAAGGGACTGAGAGCAGCCCTGTGGAGAAGGACTTCGGGGTGCTGGTAGATGAAAAGCTGGACATGTGCTGACAAGGTGAGCTTGCAGCCCAGAAAGTCAACCATATCCTGGGCTGCATCAGAAGCAGCATGGCCAGCAGATTGAGGGAGGTGATTCTGCACACTCTGCTCTTGTGAGACCCCACCCGGAGTACTGAGTCCAGCTCTGGGGTCCCCAGCACAGAAAAGACAAGGAGCTGTTAGAGAAGATCCAGAGGAAGGCCAAAAAACCCATTATAGGAGAGATGTTCCATCCCTCTGAAGAGCTGAGAGAGTTGGGGTTGTTCAGCCTGCAGTATCCAGAGAGACCTTATTGTGGCTTTTCAGTACTCAAAGGGGACTTATAAGAAAGCTGGGAGCAAAGCTTTTAGCAGAGCCTGTTGTAATAGGACAAGTAGTAATGGTTTTAAGTTAAAAGAAGGCAGATTAAGACTAGTTATTAAGAAAGAAATTTTTTACAATGAGGGTAGCAAGACACTAGAACAAGTTGCCCAGAGAGGTGGTAGATGTTCTATCCCTGGAAACACTCAAGGCCAGATTGGACAGGGCCCTGAGCAACCTGATCCAGCTGAAAATGACCCTGCTTATTGCAAGGGAATTGGTCTAGATGACCTTTTAAAGCCCCTTCCAAACCAAACTATTCTATGATTCCATGAAGAATGAAATAATATTTCAGAAATCCACAACTTATGCTAAAAAACTATGTCACGCTTCAGTTGGTTGGGGACAGAAGCATGATGACTCTGAACAGAGACTGGAAATTACCACTAGTCCCTGGCCATGTGAAATAGCTTAAAACAAGAACAGCAGCCAGAAAGACAGCTTGAGCTTAACAACAATCACATTTTCTTCCTGGATAACCATGTCTGCTTCCATGTACTTTTCCTCCACTGATTCCATTTTCCTGAGGTAGGTGTCAAGCCCTGCAGTATAAATGGACGAACCAGGATGACTGTAACGACAGAAAAAATTGATGCTGAAAGGAATCGAGAAATTTTTTCCAGATACAGGCACTGGGAAGGAAGATACTGCTTGTACCTACACTCACAGTAAAGCATGGAGTTAATATGCCTGTCAGCAGTACAGTTACTATTTCTCAAGTGCTTTCTTAGCACGTTTCTTTGATTGGACAATTTTAATTGTTAAAATGCTCAGCTAAAAATGTTAATGCTTCTGCCAATAATTTTGATTTATGAACTCTGTAGCTGTGTATATTAACATTTAGTCACAAGATTAATCTTTCCTGAAAACATCTAAAATGCTAAGTTTATCTAAGAAATATTTTTTAATTCTGTGATTGGTACAAATTACAGAAGAAATGGAATCAAATTCTTATGTTCATGCCAGCTGGTTTTTACAATCTCCTTTTGCATTCAATGGCTGGCTTGGATTAAAGCTCCAAATCATCCTAAAAGAAAAAGAATCCATTTATGTTATGCCCCTACTTTTTCATGTTTCCCATCAGAAGAACCACTAATAAATTAGAAATACATGAAATTTGAAAATTCCGTCTGACTGCACTTTTGATCGAGAAAAAGACAACCTTTGTTCAGCAACACTCAAGAGTAACTCTTACTACATGATGTAAATTGTTTTGCCCTTCATTTGGAGCAACTGTCAAGCTTCGCCAGTGTGCTCCAGACAGTCTGGGCACACTTTATTTTTCTTCTCAAAGGAGGTGAAAGCAGAAGAAAGGATCTTCACAAAATAAAAATCCAGATGACCGAACTAATTTTTAGATTTTATTGCATTTTTCTCACTCTTTTCTTGCCTAGTCACACAGCAGCTACAGCATCTTGTCCACACAGTGCTGAGAAAAAAAACCAGGCAGACAACAGAGCTGCAGGCTCCTCTTGGCAATCCCAGATCCTGGCTATCTTCTTCAGCTAAGGATAAGATAGTTTTTCAGTTTCTAAGAGTCCATTTAAAAAAAATGATAGTATAAAAAAAAAAAGAAGGAAAAAAGAAAACCTAGTCTTATTCTTTCTGTTTGCATCAGTCTGCAGAGGAAACAGGCCATAAAAGAAGAACAATTCACTAACTGCTGGAGCTGGCAGGCAGATGAAGTAATTTCCTAAACCTTAAAACTTCAGTTGATTGTGGAGCTGGTAAACACAGGAAAATGATGGGACAGAAGAGGAATAGGCACAATGATTAGCTAGGAGGAAACCAGCAAACACCTCTGAAGAGCTCAAACTCCTCCAATTTATTTGTTTCTTAACACTGGCAGCTGTGCCACAACCAAAGACTATACAGGTGCAAGAGAGTCCGTGGATGGTATCCTCTTTTCCCAAACACTTCAATACCTTCAATGTGACACACAGCAGGAGAAGCTCCTAAACTGAAGGCATGGAAAGTGAGAATGCTCTTGCTATCTGGCCTACCTACTTCTAATAACCCGTGGCAAGGGAGGCATGGCAAGAGCACGTCTCAAGTGGCAGATGGAGGAGAGCTTGTTTTAGCTCTGACAGGGAGCACCCAGACACCTGACTTACCACAGTGGGAAAGGCCGTACATCACCCACCAGCAATCTCGAAAGCCACAAACTCTTTTAAACAGAGTCTGTTAACATGTACATACATACTAAAGGAGTTTCGACAGAAAATACATTGATATAAATACATTGATATAAAGGTTAAACTCTATAAGGGACTCTAACAAAGGACAAGAAGAATGATTGAGGAAGCAGAGAAAAGATTATTCAGACCTGACTCATATGACAAAAACAGAAACCAAGAAAAGAGAAATTAGTCAAATAAATTCAGCCTCACACTAGTATTTTGAGGGTTACAGCCAGTGGGACTCAAGCAGCAACTTAGCTGGACAACCTGAAAAAAATGTACTTAATGGTTGATAAAGCAAGGGATACCTGAAAATATTGAGAAGTTTATTAAATCCCTATCAAAATGATAATAAGATAGTAAAAATATGTCCACAACCCACACTTTATGCTGCATTGTCACAAACAGAATGCACATTCTAATTTCTTTTTTTTTTTGTTAGCTCCAAATGGTTTGAAAATGTACAAAATAAACATAACAGTAAAAAAACCCCACCACATTCCAAGGACATTGTACATCACTTGAAAACTGAACTGATTTGAAGATGAGATTTATCAAGTAGCCCTTCTTTTTCATCTCAAATCATACAGATCTTATACATTAAATGATATGACCCAAAAGCTACACACTGTAAAAAACTCCATACAAGCCTTCTTCTGTTTCTGCTGCCAGTTTGGGCTTTGGGTGTTAGAAATGAGTGCAGGTAAGAGCGAAGTGCACACAAATGCATTCTTACGTAGCTCACAAGTGACCCTCCTGGTCAGAAGAGAAAGCAGAGAATAACACGGTTACAGCCAGACTAGGATATTGGCCTCAACAACAGAAAAGAAGCCTGAGACTCCTCGCCCTAAAGAATAGATGTAAGAAGCTCACAATTACTGAATTACTTCCGCAGATCCATTTTTATTCTCAAGGGCACCCAGGCATGTGCTTGAAGTTAAGCATGTCTTAAACATTTTAAAGAACACGCATTCTTTAAGTGAGGCTATAAGTTTCCTCTAAAGCAATTGTGACTTTAAATTAAAGATCCATTCTCATGTCAACCCTGAAGTCTAGAATCTTAAAAAAAAAGCTTAATTAAATTAAAAAAAAAAAACACAGAAATTTCTCTGTCAAAACATTTTTTAAAAATGTGTCAAGTGAAAAGATCCTACCTATACTGGAAAGGAACATACAGTGTCTAGGAAGGCTGAACACTTGAGCAGCAGACATTCCACTCAAGACGTTTACAAAAGAATGAAGGGTTCATCCAAAAGTTTTTAAAACAAGAAACTTGTTTATTTTACTACCAACTACTCTAAGAAGACTATGCCTCTCCAAGGCTACAGCATTTAAGGCACAGCCTGTGCTCTGCTAAGGGCTCTAACCACAACCATCTCATGACTGTCACTCTCAGAGGAGCCTGTGATTGCCAACGTCTCAGAAATGCTTAGAAGAAACAGCCAAAAGGAGAAGCAAATGCCAGGAGTTGGTCCGAGAAAGGGAAAAATCAGAAGGCAGATAATTAGTATTAAGCACCCATGTTTGGGGGTCCTGCTTTTTCTTCCAAGTGACTGACTTTCTTGAAAATACTTAGGAATTCCGTTACAATTTTCACTCAAGAACTGAAAACTCAGTAGATATGCAAAAATTTCTCTCAACAAGAGATGATTAGTAGGGTATGACAAAATCAAAACAAGTAAAAGAGCTCATATCAAAGATGCGTCTGTGATGGCTCATCCCAGAGGACCCCAAAATGCTGACTTCAAAGCCACTGCAAGCCAAGAACAGTACCTGACACACACTTCCTCCTTTAGCAAAATTTCTTTTGAAGAGTTTTTTGGTGACAATTCTAACATTCATAAGGACAATAAAGCTAACAGAGATATCAAAGCCTGGCACACTGATCAGAACAGGAGTTACAACAACAAAAAGGATGCATTATCTGACTATTAATTCTCTGCTTTGAGAAGGCAAGTAACTACTTTATTTTCAGATGTATTTCAGGTTAAAGTTATGATCACTTGGTACAAAAGTTTTCTGAGACTTATTCTCTACTAATTTTTTTAGGACTTCTCACAGCATCCTTCAGAGTAAAAGTCCATCTTGTTGATCTAATTGATGTAAAATCTGTAGTCACCATCAGTTGCCATTTTAATTTTACTACCAAACACAAAGCAACAACATAAATAAGAAGTTGGCCTAGTAATTTCCTTATTCTGCTTCAGTGCCTGTATTTGGCAACTGTATACTAATGTGTTACCAACAGCAATTTAATGCGATTATTCTCAGGTTTTGGAGGTTTTTTTAAAAGCCATCTTTTCCTAGGGTTATCAGTTTATCATCCACAGCCTAACTCCTACACTTTATGAAAGCTTTTTATTTCACACGGAACAGCAGATTACCTTGAATTGTCATTATGGAACAAAGGTACGTCTGTCAAGCTCTTTTTTAGTTATGGAATACTTCACATGTATGTCAAATGACAGAAGGAAACTAAAAAACCCAAAGTCTCAGTATGTCGTTCAGATGTCAAAATACGTCCCAAGGCATAAAACACCTCTACTTTTGTCCAATGTTAATAACTAAGTTTACGAGATCGCCTAAAAATGCTCCTAAGGAAAGCAGAAATTTTTGCATAGCTCCAAAGGTACATGAAGCAAATTCAGTCTCTCGATATTTTTTTTTTCATGTGTTTCCAAAATGAGTCAAGGAACTACTGTAAAGAACAGCAAATTCAAGGAACTACTGTAAAGAACAGCAAATTTAAGGTTATGTGCATAATATGTAAATTTCCATCATCTAGAATGCTCTAATACAGTGCTTCATCTTTTTTTCTGTATTTTTCAGGGGGTTTTTGCCACAAAGTTACTCAATTCTCTTCTGCTCCTGCATTTATTTTTGTGAAATATTTTTATACCATTCAGTATTTATCAAGCTTGTTAGATTACTAAAATCAACATAATTTAAACTTTCATTGTGCAATTCCGGTAGAAAGCACATACATAGGAAAGCCATTTTCAGAGTTCAGATAGTCTTTCTCGTAGACCGCTAAATACAATTGCGAATTTTCATGTATTTCCTTGCTTTATCAGCCATATCAATCTGATGCAATCAGCACTGACTTGCTTGATTTTTCCCTAAACAAAACATACACACATACGAGAGAGAACAGACTCAAATTTAATACTTCTCTATCTTCCACACAGCTATATTCTCTTTTTCTTTTGGGGACTGCAGTACTGTGACTTCTGACAATTCAGAATTGACAGCAATACTTTCCAGTCAAGATATAAATCCTCCTTTAACCATTGTCACTGCTGATAATGAAAATATTTCTATTTTACTTACTCAAAAGAAAACTGCCCTGCAACAGGCATGAGAAATGTTTTACTGCAAATTTTGCTAGGTGCTTTGTCATGGTACATGACTTAATTATATAGAGTATTATGTAAAGAAATTCTTCCTTACATCTGTACTTCTCCTCCAGAAGGCCCTTAGAAAGAGACATCAAGCCAATTTTCAGGGACTGCACTCGAATTTTTCCAGTTCGGCCACTGAAATTATAAAGATAAGACAATTTAATACAGTTTCATTTTATTTCCTTCCAACTCAAGTCTATTAAAAAACACAAAAACATTGGAGAATTATATTTCAAATATACTTCAGATCTCAAAAAAAAATTAACACTACAAATCACATTAAGAATTCTTCCATTACAAAAGCTCAGCTTGCCTTCCAAGTGGTTTAAGTGTCAAAACAGCTTGTATTACTACAAAGGGAACAGACATTTAGCTCTGTAAAGTTCTCAAAGTGATTTATTAATGTGATATGGACAGGAAAAAAAAACCATGAGCACACAGCAGGAAGGCCTATTACGCAGTGTGAAACACAAGGACTGCAAAATAAAACCAAGTTGTTTTTTGTTGGGGTTTTTTTGTTGTTTTGTTTTTGCTTTTTGTTTTTGTTTCAGGTTTAAAATGTTCTAACATACACATAATATTGGGACATAAATAGGCAATCACATGCACTAATGCAGTGATGTGGAGCTCTTATTCTTTTTAAGCAATGTGACTTCAGTCTCATCTTGTCTAGCATGAAAAAATGCATGTCCAAACCTAAAAAACAACTTGAGAACAGGTAAGTGGTACCAAAGCAAGTAATGTTAAGCCTGCAAGACAAATGCTGTTCAAAAAGATACTAAAGCAGTAAACCCAGCTTACATGGAAAAGGACAACTTTAAAGTTTAAAAGATAAGTGCAGAAACATAGTCTTAAAAATTCTTTCTTTCTTTAAAACATGAAAAAATATGACATGATCTGTCTTTAAATGAGACGTAGCATAAAAAAATCATCAGAATAGTTGAACTGTATATATTACATACACAAGGTTAGCTGGGTCTTTCACCAGCAAGTAAGATAACACTAAATTTAATATCACCTCAAACTTTACTTTGGTCCTTTCTGCCACACCGAAGTTATATATACTTTAATTACTTCTGGAGTGGTTATTACATATCTCTTTCTACCCTATCCATTCAGCATATGGTTTGCTGTCTGATTTACTTCACAAATATTGTGCTGAATACAAAATTATTAATTTACTCCTGGGTTCTTGATAAATTAGCTAAGCAGCTTACAAATATTAATGCATTTTTTCTTCACAACATCATCTAATCTAGTAAGACTAGACAGCAGTATCTTCATTCCATAAGACGGAACAGAGGTACAGAGAAATTATTACCAAATTAATCAAAAACATCTATTACTTTTACTGCCTAGTTGGAAAATCAGGACCCAATTTTCCAGAATGTTATAAAAGTGCCACCTTTTTATATATTCAAGCTTAGCTTCAAATTACCTCTTTCAATCACAGACACTACATCATTCTGGCATACCTTGCCATCTAAATGGCTCATTTTACACCCCGATAGTTATTTCCCTCTTCTTTCCTGTGTAGAGTTGTTTGTGTTTTAAATTTACATTCATCAGAAAAAAAGTAAACATTCATTTGGGTTTGATTTAACTCAGGACTGACCACATCATTTGTTTATTAAAGACAGAAAGTGAGACTTTGCAGCTAAAAGATCAGGGCACATACGTCAAGGCTTCAAAGTTCTCCTGATTTCAGGAGGTTTCTGCAGAGTCTGTGAAAAACTTCCTTCACACAAAAAGCATTTTCTCAATAAATTACATAAATAATTACAAAGCACGCAATATTACATTTTTTGAAAGAGCAATACATTCACCCCTGGTCTCTTTCTTGGAAACATAACTATTAGCACTCTAATGACATATATACAGTAAAAAAACCCAACACACCAAAACCAAATGCCACACACACTCCCTCTCTCCCCCTCAAGCTTATAGACTTTGTAGTCCTGACATTTCCAATGGTTTAATTTTCCCAGCTTATTGAGTCACAAAACTACCAAGATTAGGAGGGGCCTCCAGAGACCAATGCCCCTGCTCAGTCAGGTAGGTTTTCCTGGATCACATCCCATCACTTTAGCATCTTCAAGGATGGAGACTGAACATTTTTGCTGCGTAACCTGTGGCACTGTTTGATCACTTTCACATTAAAAAAATCTTTTTCTCATATGTTTAAGCAAAATTTCCTGTGTTTCAGGTTGTGCCTGCTGCCTCTTTTCCTGTCACTGCACACCATTGAGAAGAGCCTGGCTCCATCTTCTCTTCTGCTCCCACTGGGTATTTATGCACATTGATAAGATCCCATGAAACTTCTCCAGGTTGAAAAGTCCCATCTCTCTCAGCCTCTACCGATACATCATTTACTCCAAGTCCTTAATTGTCTTCATGGTACTTCACTGGACTCATGCCAGTTTGTCCATGTCTCTTTTGTCCTGGGGAGCCCAGAACTGAACCCAGCACTCCAGATGTGTCTCACCAATGCTGAGTAGAAGTTCAGGATCACCTCCTTCAACCTGCTGGGAGACTACTAGGCTACTTTGCCGCAAGCCTGTCTTGCAAGGCTCCCCTGAACGGCAGCACAACCATCTAATTGTCCTATGTGCACAAACATTTAAGAATCAAGGCCTTACAGTGGGAAGGTTCAAGAAATTTTTTAATGTCTGAATTCCTAAAAAATTATAGGTGATACATGCCACAAATATCAGCACACTATTCAGACTCATTATAGCAATACAAGCACCCTTGTCATTACAAAATCAATTGATACCGGTTTTTAGCCACTTTAAGCAGCTCAGATATTTTTTGCTCTGATCCAGATGAAGGTGAGCCTGAATCTATCCCTTTCTGTACGTAACTTCCTAACACAGAATTAGGATCCAAAACTTCTTTGATAGGCAAACACAGTCTAAACCATAGTCAAAACAGAGGACTGTGAAACCTGTAAATTATAAATGTATTAATCAGGATATAATTAATATGTAATTGTTGAATGTAAGTGTAAAAAATTACTGTGTACTAACAATGGTATGCAAATATTCTCTAGCATTGTGATGGTATAGACAGAAATAATATATATAAGCATTTTATCTAAGTATGTGAATGCCAAAGAGACAACCAGTGACGGGCACAGCTGCATGCAGGAGTTAGCCAGATTAAAAAAACAGTTGTCAAACAGGCAACAAGATTAAATATAGGAGACCGCAAACAGGAATACACAATAAAGAATCTTGGAAAACAAAATTACAATATGAAGTCTAGAGGAACCCTATGTCCCTGGGGGAAGAGGGACAATAGCATAAAAACATTAGGTACCAGGAAGGAAAACTAGAGAACGAAGATGACCCCAGTGCAGTTCAGCCTTCCCTTGTCAAAGAGCTCTCAACGCTGACACTGCAGCTAAGGACTACCAGGACTGCAACTATCAGTTATCTGTGTAGCCCAGCAACACGAGGCAGCATGGTAGATCAAAGAAGGTCAGCACAGACGCCTCCCCTTGATCACCCACAGACAAGTCAGACAAAGGAGCTCATTCTCCTGCCTTAAACAGGGCCACAGCCTTCCCAGAGCCTTCTTACTGCTATCGTAGCCTGCTAGGCTGCTCCCACTGACTGTTCTGTGAATCCAAACAGCCATCATAAACACACGGGATACAACTGAAGTGCATGCAGAAAACTTCTATCAGCTACTGTCAAAACCAGGGCATAAAGTTAAGGCTGACTGAGCAGGTATCTCATCCTCATTCTTCAGAAGTTCAGATTTTACTGAAATGAACATGCTGGTAAGGCCTGGGGTATTAAGTCAGCCTGGTGTTAGAAGCTGCCAGGTGTATGAGTGCAACGATAAATAACAAAGTTGTAATTCTTCAGGGGAAGATTGGGCCACAGAGAATGATCATGAAAGACAGCTTTGATCATACAGAAAATGTCAGCATAAATACCACAGATATCCTTCTCAAACTAATGTACCAAAGAAATTCAATTTAAGAGAAGGCATTATCAAAAGCATCATAACATTAAAAAAAAATCCTAAGAACATTTAAAAGTTGAAATACAGGAAGTCAGATAAACATTGCAAAATGTTTAAATAGTGCACATAAAAGTTTCTTTATGGGTAATTCTAATTGAAATGAGTCATCACCCTGAATCAGTACATATGGAAACAACTCATTTCAAGGGGCGTTAAGCTATTCCATTAGTACTGAAAGCTATCAGTCCTTTTTGTATAAATGATGTCTGGAGATTTCAGCAAATTTGACAGTATATAGTTCAAAAGAAAAACCACCAGCTATTGCTTTTGGATGCCTTAAACACAGGCCTAGCGAAATGATTTTACAGAGCAAAAAAATTTCCTTCAGAGTTCTCATAGTAAGTATTACGATAGTTATCTTTAATTTAATTTTTAAAAAAAGCTCCGGACTAGCCAAAACAAAGAACTTGAAGTTTGGAAAATGTTTACAAGGGCAGATGTTGCAGTCTGGAACAACCTTTGAGTCCTCGACGTAGCAAAAGTCACTGAGTAATTTTAGTGTTTCTCTCCTCTGCTCAGAATGAATCATTCCTGACGTGTCAGAAAATAACAGAACATAACAGACCTTTTCTAAAAATAAATTAGTTCTTTTTAAGGGCCAAAGACATCTGCAGGTTAAGTCTGGAGATCTATTCAGTTTGCCATTAATCTGTGAATGTGTAATTAAATCTCAGGTTAGCAGCGTGTGACTAATAGATGTTTTTGTAGGCAGTTTAACAACTTGACACATTGCATATGTGTAACACCAATGCAATATATACAATGGAAATGCCAAGACACAAATTAGCTCTTTTCTAAAGACCAATTTAGAAAACAAAATCAAAAATTCTAGCTTAAAATTGGTGCCTGGTTTTCAGCATTTCTTTTTCTTCCTGGAGTGAATTTGAAAGGGAGACAAGGAAACAACTGTAAGAGGTAATTTTCTCCCAGTAAACCTTCATCCTCAATTTTTCAAAGTTTGACTAAAGCCTCAAGTATTTAACAGGCTTGACGAATTATCTACACTATGTTTTCAACGTAATAGTCAAGGGGAAATGGGAGAAACTGGAAACATTATTGAAAGAAAGGTTTGCTGCTTACTAAGTACATTTTAAATATGAACAGATTAAACAACTGACTTCTAACTGAAGTTAGAAAGCAAAGGTAAGCTGAAGAAAATATAATAGATTTGTGTTCAGTCTGAAAGAAAAAAATACCCAACCAGTAACTACAAAAAATTCTCTGACATTATTACGTGTCTCATTCTAAATTGCCTGTAACATTTAAGTCAAGCAACTCACTTGATCTACTGCTCTATTTGCAAATGATGTGTTTATTCACTCACAATACAGAACTCTGCAAAATAAAAATAATTGCAGGAAGAAGTCCTAGTTAATATTTGATGGACCCTCTAATTTTCATCAGTAATGAGAAGTCCAACTAACAACAATGTCACAATTTTTAACAGCAATGTTTGAATGCCAGTAGCCAACACATAAATGATAAATGGTTCTATGTACTCTGTTCCCTCCTTCCCTCTCCCCTAAAACCAAAACAAAGTAAAACATCCATGAAGTATAGGAGAACTGGTACGTAATCCTCTGAGGGGAAAAAAGCAAAAAGCTATGAACTGTTAGAATTTGGCACTGAGGGAACACACTGAAGATAATGCATACATCTACAAGGAAAAACTCCCATTTGCAAAGCCAGGTATAAGAATTTCTATCGCTGTTCAAGAAATACTTTTGCTCTTTTCAACTTCAAATGGGGAGAAAGAAAATAAATTTTGTAACCACCCTCATGGAGCTTAGAAATTCTGATTTGTAATTCTGTTTGTAGCTCTGAACTATAGTACATATTCAATAAGAGACACTGAAGCTACCACAACCTCTACTGCACTACTGAGTCTTTATCCAGAAGAGTCCTGAAATGCCTTTGCTGAAGCAAGGAGACATTACAGGGCATGGAGGAGCTGATGACCAAGTCTTTCCCCAGTTTTTTACTACGCAAGAGAGGTAAGAATAGTGAATGCCACTAAGAAAAATAAGCAACAAACTCATGACTATAAAGCACAACTTAATTAAAGCAGATTGGTTGCAGGTCATGCAGGCTGACACAGGGCAGGGCAGAGAGGGCAGAGTTCAATTTCCAGTAGAAGAAAGACGGGGCAAGGCGCTCAGGAAGACCTGGCCAAAACCACAAGGGGCTGCTGGAGTGGACGTTCTCATGTTTTTTGAGACTTAGTTCTCTCTGGAAACAGCAAATGTGTATTTAAATAAACCCACAAGTTCTTACTGTAAGCATCCCAAAACATTCTTGAGGCAAACTCAATGCCCTTGGGACATACAGTCTTGCTGCCAGGACAGGGGCAGGTGGACCACGTAACACCAGCCCTCAGAACTGATCCATGGCAGGAGCTGTACATGCTGGAATTGAGCCAGAACTAGGACACTGCTGACCCTCCAGAATCAGACAGGCTTTAGTGCTGAGATCAGAACGACCTCCATTTGCTAGAGGACTCAAGGCAGGGAGCTCAGCCAGGATTATGCGTGCAAGTGTAAAATACATGAAAAAACTGTCCCCACCTGTGGCAGTGCAGGTGGCTGAGGTCACCTCGGCCCTTGATAGTAACAACACCAACTCCAACTGGTAGTGGTCAGGCACTGGCACCAAGGTCTGAGTTCCCTACTTAAAGCTAGGCTGAGAGCCCACAATTCCCCTAGGCTGAGGTTTGCATATTCTTCCCTGATGGGTTGATGTTTTCCCCTCCCTGTTTTATGTATGTACACCATGTATATTCATCTCCCTAAGTTAATATGCATTAGTTCTGGAAAGTTCTGTTGTACTCGACACCCCATTGGACCCTTCCCCAAGTCCCTCCTATGTATTGTTCCCATTGGGTCATTTATCCTCAACCCCACCTCCTGTCAAAGACCCCATTGGCTGTATCCCTTATCCCCACCTTTCCAAACCCCACTGTAAGACCCCTTGTAACCCTCAAATCCTCAGCTCTCTGTCCCCCTGACTCCCTTTCCCTGGACCTGTTTCGCCTGGAAAAACCTTCTTTATGGAACTACCTACAGAGAGTCCCTTCTCTCGCTTCTTTGCCTCTGCTTGTGTGCCTTTTCCACCAGCTGGAAGGGAGGCTCCCTCGGGTGAGGAGCGTCTGGCCCGCACAAGGCATTTTGGAGCTGAGTGAGCTGCCTGTGTGTGGAGGCCCTCCGGCTAATCCTCCGGGCTCTTTTTGCTGCGCACAGCCGGCAGTTGTGCCTCACCCACCTATGGCAGAAATAGATTCTGATACGAATGGCTGGGAATTAGTCTGGGAAACTTGGAACAGTCACCGTAGGAACACACCTAAAGCAGTGTTCTAGTTCTCTACTCACATACACATTTCTTGAAATCCTTTCAATGTTTCTTTGGTAGTAGTACAAAAACAGTGTAATCTTAGTTAAGTACTGAGCAGGACAGCGTAAGAAACATCTCACTGCACGCAACTGCACTTTCATTACGGAGTCAAAAACATCAAAAGATAACTTTTTAATAAAGAAGCTTTTAAGGCATTAGAATTTATAACTCCTGGGAGTACACACTGAGACAAAAAAACATTTTTCTTACCTATCATATACGTTAAGTAGCCAGTTAAGACACATGTCTACACAGAGAGGAACATTCACCATATCTTTGTGTTTCTCTTCAAGTCCACTGTAGATGGTAGTGAGACAGCTGATCACATCCTGGACACCAATTAGCTGATCATTTTGACTCAACTTGTGCTGTTTGAAAACTTCACTTGTTGTGTTCAGGTCCAACAGGTCCACTAATAACAGGTTTAAAAAAAATAATAGGATTAAAAAAAAAAGAAAGAAATATAACAAAAAAAAGATGTGAATGTAGATGCCTGAGCATAGCATTGACAATAACTGTTCATGTGCAAATTGTAGCAAACACTGCAAACAACTAGCCCAGTGGCTTTCCTTTAGTAACATCATAGTGACAAACCATTTTCTATGACAAGTCAACAGCATTTTGGTGCTATATATTTTAAAAAAACTAGAATAAGAACATCATAATGACACTGCACAGCTCAGAACAACATTCAAATAGCTGCTGAAGTAGTCTGTGTAATTAGAGGATCCTAACATTGGATGCACACACAGAGAATTCACTAGGCTTACTGGATTCTTCACATTTACCATAAAGCATAATCCTATAAAATGACTATCACTTTTGATCAAAGGTAAAGCAAAGCAAAGTCTTAGGTAAGAATTCTTTCTTAAAGGTGGTAAGAATGTACTGAGGCCTGATTAACTGAACAGCAGTTGCTAAATTAGGGCTTAAAAGAAAGCAGGGAGAGGGACACAGGAACACTGTCTATTGTAGTTTTCCATAACACTAAATGCTATGCTTCATTGAAAAATATTTTTATCTTCCTTAATTACAGAATTCTTTCTATAAGCAGTTGGTGATGCAATGGATATCCTACACAGGGAAAGGGTTTTGCTCTCAAAACCATTTAAATGTGATTGTGAAAATCTGGGGTTTGCATGGTGAAAATAAAAGGCCATCAATGAGCCCTTCTAATTCCCTTTGCAAAAGGAAGCGGAAAACAGGAAACATACATAGTATAATCCTCAGTGACTTTTTTTTACAGAAGCAAGGACTTTAAGTAAAAAAAAATAGTTGCAATGTATTAGTATGCTTGCTACAATATGCATAACATGCAGTTGAACTATATAGCAAGCTCATACTGAGCTGTTTGTGAAGAGCCAGTAACACATTTGCACTATAAATGTCATCATTCAAACGAAAAAATTAACATGTTAATCTCTGACGTGTTGTGAACTGCTCTTCACCAATCATCAGAATGAATCATAGAATCAGAAAATGATTTTTGTTGGAAGAGACCTTAAGGTTATCATCTAGTTCCAAACCCCCTGCCATGGGCAGGGACACCTCCCACTAGATCGGGTTGCTCAAAGTCCCATCTAGCCTGGCTTTGAACAGTGACAGGGAGAGAGCATCCACAACTTCTCTGGGCAATCTGTGCCAGTGTCTCACCACCCTCACAGTAAAGAATTTCTTCCAAATATCTAATCTAAACGTCTCCTCTTTTAGTTTAGAACTGTTCCCCCGTGTCCTATCGCAATCTGTCCTTTTAAAGAAGTTCTTCTCTCTAATTTTTATAAGCCTCCTTTGGGTACTGAAAGGCTGCTATGAGGTCTCCCTGGAGCCTTCTCTTCTCCAAGATGAATAACCTCAGCTCTCTCAGCCTTTCCTCATGAGACAGGTGCTCCATCCCCCAACCATCTTCACTGCTTTCCTGTTGACCTGCTCCAACAGGTCTACATCTTTCCTGTGCTGAGGACCCCAGATCTGCATGCAGTATGCAGGTGGGGTCTCACAAGAGCAGAGGGGGAGAATAAAAATGTTAAATAAGGACTCCAGATTTGCAGCCTGTGCAAATTGGGTAATTCTATCTGGGCTGGAAAACAAGTACAGCAGAAAAAGAAGCAGGAGCAAGATAACATTAACTGCTATGAGCAATTCTGTCAAGAACTCAGTGATCATATACCAAAAAGAAGGTTAACATTTCCAATCCCTTTCCCCCTATCTACCCTTCCTCATATCTTTGTAAAGTGAGAGAGAGCACCTCATAGCCCTTGCCCTTCCTCTCCTGCACTAAAATTGGTACATTCTGTTCTGACCTTACAGCATCAGATTTGCAGGGGTTTACATTTGTTTGTTTTTCATTTTCTTTTTTGTTTGTTTGGGGATAGTTTAAGCCCTTCTCCTGGGCTTGCAAACAAATGCCAGCCATGTATTCATCAAAGACGTAGACTAGTAATTGCAGCAAAACACCTTGCCACTAGTTTGACCTGAGGCAGCTGAAATGTTTGGCAGTACACTCACTGCAGCATAATCTTCTACAGTAGCTGGAAAGGATGTGATACACTGGAAGAGGCTCACAGGCATATTTAAAAACAACATGAACCCACAAACAGTTCACAGTGTAACCCTGACTACTTTTCTGAGCTGTGGAGAGTGTGGGGTGAAGCCAAGTGAGGCTAACCTGCTATCCGATCACTGAACTTAGGAGATGGCCACTTTTCACGCTTTCCCTTCATGATTTCAAAAACCTTCATGACAAAGAAAACACCATAAAAATTAATGCAACCAGTTTGCTGGTTTTGTTTTGGTGTTAGCTTTTGGTTTAGGTTTGGGTTGCTCGAGTTTTTTTGCTTTGTTTTTTCATTGGGGGGCTTTTGTGTTTTCTGGTTATTTTGCAACCTGTTTCTGTAAGGTACTTAATGGCTGGCTAAAAGCAGGTAATTAGCTTCATAAAACAGACTGACAGCACACAAAACCTGCCCTTTTTAAAGCTTGTGAAAATTCAGAAAGCTTTGGAATGCCAGGAAGTTGTAGCCTTTGGGTTTGGCTTAACATAACCATCCTTGCACTGAAAACAGCAATTCAACAGACACTAAGAGTGCTAACTTCACATCTTGATCTTCTGGCATTAGGATCTCTCATTCACATTTTTGCCTAAGCATTCCAGAAGGACCTGGGAGAGGTATTTCCAGTATTTTTGTACTAAAAAACATAACAACTCTGATGCTATACTAATGCAAATTAAGCTAAACTGACACTTTTGGATGGCACTATCCATGGAGAGCAACCAGAGGAAATTCCATTCCTGCTTACTTCAGCACTCACCTGGCTGAATAAAATTTGGGACAGGCAGTTATCCTGTCATGCCATTCCTGGCATGATGCCTACACAGCTTTCAGTGCATTTTTGCAGTACCATTCTGCATCTCTTTAAATATGCTGAATGACCAATCCTGTTTTTAAGCAACCAGTGGGCACAAGCGCCATTTCTTCCCTTTCTGCAGCAAGGAGACTTTCCCAAAGAAAAACTATAAACAGAAACCATATCATTCAGCACTGTTAAAGCAGATGTGAGTGTCTGACTCAGGAGCAAGTAACTACATGCAGCTGCTAATGGTAAGTTTGAGGCTGCTGTAACCCCAGGGAAAATAGCCAGGCATTACTATAGAGTTGTTGTATTAAAAAGACCTTGCAAATGATAGCAGTTCCTGCAAAGAGACTGCACTGAGGGAAGTGCTCACAGCTCTCTTTTAGTCCTTGGTGTCTGAATGTTCCATTTTTTCCCCCTGGTGTGGCTGATATTCCTATTAACTTTCTTAAATTTTAAATCACCTAGAGGAACTCAGCAACAGAATTCTGAGTGTATGTGATTTTGTTCCCTTCTTGCCTTTCAGTACTATACTTCAGTATGTGGGGCATTATAATTTCTTGAAAACAAGCTTAAGTATGCTGCACAAGAATAAAAAATCTTCAAGACCTGGTGCTGCACAGTTGCCCAGTACATCTGCAACACAGGACACTTTCTCTGGCCCCTTCTGCTACAGTGGGAAAGCGCTCTCACTACATCTGCCCCATATAATCCGAGACAGAGAAGCTAAGAATTTGTTGTTTCCACCTTGCAATCTTTCTTACATTCCTGCAAAATACATACACACGTATGAAGATGTATGTCTCTGCAGGAATCTACATGTCAAAAAACAAAACAAGAAGAAACACAGCTCTACCTTCTTGTTTTAAAAGGAGAATGAGGAAAACGTGAGTAACTTCCCCGAAGCCAAGGGTTTTTGATACTTTGCAAGAGATATGGCATCAGCAAAGTCTTCTAAAGTACAGTTCTCAAATGAACTTTCTAAAGTGCAATTGGTCCTGAATCTGCTTGTAAAGCTTTTACACTGCATTATCAGTCCCCACTGCAAAGCCAAAATCTATCAGGTGCAAGTGGAACTGTGCATCCAGCTCTAGCTGTGCTCTTGGGAGTTCCCATCAAAAATGCCTTTGACATATACACACCATGGCTGTGACAGCAATTTGTCACATTTTACAGTGATCTCAATTTTTGGTGATTTGTTTTGATGTTTTATTTGCCTTAGCACATAAACCTTTCTGAAGCATTCTGCATCCAAACACCTTTAAAACTCATCTGCGGTTAAAATTACAGGAAGTACAATGGAAGACTAAAGTAACTCAGACCAAAGAATGAATGGCAGTAGCACAGAAGATGAGTCTTTCCCCGCCTAAAAATAAAACCAATTCTTTATCAAGCACACATGTATAGTAAAGACAAAGATTTTTTTGGCTCTTGTCCCTTCCCATGAAGCCCAGAGACAGAGTAAACAAATAGCTTCATAGATACTGAGGCAGATTGGACCTGTAGAGATGTTTGACTCCTAGCTCTTTCAAACTCAAGTATTCTCTTCTTACTATTTCCTTCTGTCCTCCCTTCCACCTTCCTCTCCTGAAACTGGAGACAATAGGAGGGTGTTTCCGAAATCTGTGAATGAGGAGAGCTACCCATGGCAGTTATTACAGAAATTGATATATTTTGCAGTAAAAGCAAGAGCGGAAAGTATGTCCCGCTTCAAAGCTTTTTAGAAGTAATAAAAGCAAAGCTTCATCTATACAGGTCACTAGAAAAGCTGTATGTATGTCAGAAATAGGCAGCACGATTAGCATCTGTCACATGCAGTCTGTTTTTTCCCCACTCTTTCCTGAGGAGAAGCTCACACAAGGAGAATTTTACTTTGCTTTCTGATCTCTTGCTTTGCTTTTTGTTTTTAGGTACATGTTGATGAATACTTTATACCCTGCACAATGATAAGCAAAAAGCTCATAATAACCTTTAGTCTTCATCTGCTGGGAGATGAAGCTGTAGTCCTTGGTGGGACCACATCATAAGAAGAAGTGGCAAGAGGTACTCCTAAGAGCCTGTGCTGTGCACAGATACAACCCAGCTTTCTAGAGTACCTAGCTACCATCTCGGGCACAGCTTCATTTAGTATGATGCATATCTGAAGTCCACCTAAGTTCAGACTTCTGTCTCCTAGGCTGGAAAGAAAAGTAACTACCTGGAGGGTGGGAAGGGATCACTCTTTGTGCAACTCCTTTCGTGCTTGCACCCCTAGGAGGGCTTTGCATTTCTTGTGTTCCTACTCAGCCTGCAGTACTGAGCACCCTTAAGTGCTGAAAAGTCCTTCCATGCCAAGGACTCCTAATTTATAACAAGAGAATTTGGTAATATCATACATCTTTACACCATCTATTGCCAAAAACCTTTCAAAAGGTCTAAAATCTGCGACCTTCACGCTCATTCACATCCCACATTTCCTTCCAAAATTGTATCTTGTTTCCTTCTGCTTTTTCTACTTCACTCTATTTTCTTTCTGTTAGATGTGTGTTCTTATGTATTTCGTTTTTCATTCGTAGTCCTAATAATTTTTAAAATTCCATTTGCTTGGCACAGGAGACTCAAACAAGAGCACAGAACCGCAGTGTGGTACTTGCTGTGTGACTTGGAGAAGTCCCAAGTCCAGAGGCCAGGACAAGATCTCCTGATCTATCACTTCTGAGGCTGCTAAACTTTGAATGAACATGGTAATCATGCGACTAGCTGCTGAATTAAACCATAATTGTGATATAATAGGAAATGCATTTTAAATACCTAGCAATATAAATAAATAAATACCTGCAGAACACAAAATTGGAAATACAAACAATTCTTAGTGGGCATACCATTTCAACTTACCTGCTGCACCTCTCTTTTTATTAATTTATTTGCAATAATGACACCTACTGTTGGCAATTCTTCTTGCCATTTTGTTGGTTGACAGTGTGTCAAGGGTGGCTCTGGTCCACTGTTAATGTTGTCAGACTGAAGCTGACCCTCCCTTCCCCAAGTACTGTAGAGAAACAATTTGCCTCAAAGGCCCAACTCACAGCATAGTGCTTTCTGCAGTCTCCGGATTTTGATGGCCGTGCGGTAGGCGGAGAAGCGCACGTTGTTCAAGTCAGCTGAAACAGCAGAACAGAAACATGAGCGGCCCTAAAAATAGAGCCCATAACTTTCCTTTACATATAAATCTCCACATTTTGGGAGAAGTCTGATATTCCTTCTCTTCTCTGCAATGAATCAATAGGATATATCATAACAAATAAAAAAACCTGACAAGGTGGGACCTCAGTCCAATCCACTTTTAGGGAAAGCCTCCTGATTCTGACAGTCCAGGACCTTAAAGAGAGTGGCCCTCCAGAAACACTGACACTATCTTGGCACATGTAATACATACATATACAGGAGAGTTTTACATACTTATTATGCACCGGTACATAGTTTCCAGACAATTGCTCAAATACAGTAAGTTTCGCAAACTATTTATAACTCCATCAGATAATATACAGGGCAGCAAATGTCACAGTAACAGAAAAAATGGCTTAAGGTATAATTTATATGCCATGACTTTGTAACCTGTGTTTTAAAAGGGACAGTCACATAGCTGCAAGCTCTGTTTTAGAAACTGATTGGTACAGTAACATTTTTTCCTCACTTAACAGCATTTTAACCCTTCCTTTCCTTAGAACAGGAGATTTCACAGTAAACGTTGATGCTATCAGGGCATGTTGAACTAGTTGTACAGTTCATAATACAGTTTATCTTTTACTGAAAAGGTAGCTGTTCTAATTTATTACCAAAATTAGTTCCTTGCAGACCAGCACCCTGGTTTAAACATGCAGAGAGCCGGTATCATTGGACAATTCCTTGTGAAGTTAAAAGAAAAAAAACCAGTGTATTGCATTAAAGCATACACTCAGAGTATACGGTTCAGAATTAATATTACCAAAAGACAATACACGGAGTGTCCAAGGCAGTAGGTTTTGGGCAAAGTGTGTCTCATCACAAAGTGGGAAATGCCGTTATACTCAGTTCATGGGAACTCAAACACGGTCAGTATCCAAATGCAGCTTTTACTCATGGAATAAAAATCACAATGTTTTAATGAATGCACTCACCTAAGGACTGGAAGAGATCAGTCATTTTAGGATGATCCCAACAAGTTGTCTGTGTCTCATGACTACAAAGGAACAAAGTAATCAAAGTTTCAGGAAATATACATATGCATTTCCAAAAAATAAAATCTTCAAGATATTCTGATTTTCTGCATTTAAGTGGCAAGAAATCCCTCAGCTTTAATTAAAATGCATGATCTGTACCACCCAGCTCCTTGATTTTACAATCACAAAGTTAGTCAGACAATAGCCAATCCATATTTAACAACACTTACTTTTGATCCTAATTGCTATGGTAAGAGCTGGACTCTGACCCTGCAGCTAAGAGGTACACTAATAAGGTAAAATACAAAATTTCCTGTGCTGTAAAACAATAAATACAGTTGTAAAAACAATTTAAAAAGTATTGAGATTTTATTTCAATCTTCATTGCATATCTGAGCACATGTATCAGAACTTGGACAATGACTAAGCTTTACCTGTAAGACTTATTTAACATGTAACATGACCATTTAGGTTAGAAAGCACCTTCAAGATCATGGAGTCCACTGGAAAGCCTGATCACCATTCACACAACCAATCAATAATATCTTGATTTAGGAGGCATGCTCTACTCTGCTGTTCACAGAACAGAGATTCAATAGGCTGTATCCCTTAACCTACTGTTTAGTGTTGTTTCAATTTATCAGGGTTTCAAGCAGGCAGCCATACAGGTCAAAACATGTGTTATGTCAGGTCCACTGAAATCTCCAGTTCCCTTCTACAAGGCACACTTGACTTTTATTTATCAATATTAACTGCTGGAAAGATTGCACATTCTTGTCTCACAAAGTATTTATATTTGAATTAGATTTGCAAAGGTAATTAATCAGAGAGGTCGTGTTAAAAGGATCTTATAATTGCCTTTAAAAGTTAATGAAAATGAAATTATGCTATATTAGCAAATTTAACAGTAATGATCAGAGAGCACTAAGTATTTCACCTTTGTTTCCACTTAAAAATTGTAAATGTACCCTTTTTTTTTCCTACAGAGGGATACTTGGTTATAAATAATGAATTTAAATGCCATTTTGGCATTAAACGTAGTGAACTGTATCATCATTTGCTATATATAAATGGCTGTACCTCAGTGGGTGCACGGCAATTTATCATCATTGTTTATTTTTTAATTGAGAAACCAACCAAGAATGAACCCTTTTATGCTAGGTGGTACAAAAAAATTTAATAGAAGGTCCTTGCTCCAAAGAACTGCAGAGAGAGCACATGTACCATAACGGAAGGTAAGCTCCTAACAAAGTAAGTGCTGAGGACCCTTTTGTGTATGAATTAGCCTCAAACATACACCAGTGGGAAGTGCATGAAATGGGCCTCTGTACATGGAACACGATCTTCATTTTACAGTCCATGCACAAGGATAACCCTTCCAGCTTTGAGTCTAGTCTAGGTATTCAGAGACAGCTTCTCCCCATCATCATGCTTCACACGCTTGCCATGGATCTCTTTTGTCTATCTGGCACCATCACAACTCACTGAAGTGTTTTTCATGGAAGTTCCTAGGCGAAATAGGTATTACCTATTAATACACTAGGTACAAATCTTCTTTTCCCTCTTTGTGATTGCTCCCTAGTAGCTGACTGAAAGGAAGGAGAAGCCCTGCACATGACTACATTTAAACAAGAGAGATTTATACAATAATCAAAACAATTTCTATCAGACCTTGATTGACTCCGAAGTACTATAGTAAACTCTCCTCAATTCAGAAGAAAACACTGAAATACATCTTTACATCTGAACACATTTTCCTGAATAGAAGCTTTTATTTGATTTCATTTTGATATCATTATCACATGAATTGAATTCATGTTTCAAATTTCCAGTAAGGTGGTTGAGGCTCTGGTAATGCTGAACTCCAAAGCTAATACACACCAGTAAATTAGTGGGTTTGCACTTTTTAGAAAGACTTCTAAAACAGCACTGTTCTTATCCTTGTCCAGAAAAGTAATCTCAAAAACAAGTAGCTTGACAATCATTTTCCTGGAAAAGGCACACCAACAAATCATCACGAAGCCAGCAACAAGAAAGAATATATCTAGATTTTATGCTTTGCCATGGTAAAGGCAGGTGACTGTCCAGCATTCTCATCTTGGTGTCAAAAGACTACAGTATATTAGAAAAAAAAAAATATATATACTTCAGTAAATACTGAAGTAAATAGGAACAGAAAATACAACATACTATTTCATACTGCTGAACGTATTTAATAATCTCAAAACTACTCCTGAAGCTGCCAAATATCTGCACTATCATGTTAACAGGATGCCATAAATATCATTTAGATATTGCCCATTTAGAACTGTTGACTAAACCCATTGCAACTGCCCACAGAAATGGATACAATTTGTGATCAGTTTAATAAAGCTTGCTTTAAGGACATTGCTTTAACTCAGCTTCCCTAAAAAGCCACCTCCAAAAGTCAAGCTCCAAAACAAAACAAAAAACCCCAAAATAACTGGTGATTTTACTGTCAACATCGTAAGTGAATAGGATTTCTTAGGATATTCTGAGAAAAATAAATCCTTAATTAAAACACCTTCAAACTTCTATGTTAAAAGTAAAGGTAGGTGGCAATACTGTGACAGAAGCTGTAAATACATACATACACAGACATACATTTCCCTCTATTTTAAATGTTGAAATATTAATGCAAACACTGCACTTAAACTACATGCAATTTAGCTGAATCAAGTCAGATTAACTGCCTTAGAAACTATGACGTCAAAACTAGCCATGATTACAGGGACTTTGTTGAATCACAGCCTTTATTTCCCAGTTCCCTGTTTTCTGGCATTAGAAATGTGGTTTCATGAACAAATACATTTCTGACTAGTGGGGTACTGTAAGGATATTTCTGAGAGGTGTAGCAGAAGTGCAAAGGTTATTTAGCTAGGTCCAGAGACCTTTCATCTTTTTTTTTTTCAATTATTAAAAAAAATAAAGAAAAAATAGTTAAATACTTGGATAAATCCCTGCCCTTTTTTTTATTCCCCCTCTGGAAATATACTCCATTACACATTTGCAACACTTAATTAGGATGTGAGTATAGTTAATTGCAATTTAGATTCCACCTTCTAAGTAATTTATAAACCCATATGCAATGCATAAGAACTGATTTTACTAATCAAACTTTATCCCTTACATCAAGTTTCCAAGAATTAAGAACAAATAACAGTTTCATTATTGAAACTGCATACTTTAAATACAGAGTTTCAATATAGTTGTATCTAAAAGACTAAAATCACTTTAATAGTAACAACACGCCATACAAAAAAATACACTTTTTTTTTCTGTTTTGTGTTTACTTAACAGGAAGCAGAAAAAGTGAATGAGATATCAAAAACCTCTGTATCCTGCTCTGTAGTCTTGTTTCTCCATTTAATGCAGTAAATACCTGAACAGCGTCATTTTCTGTTTATAGAAAAACATAGAACATGAAATTTATGCCTAATAAAATAATGACCATAAAATATTTTTATGTTTCTATTTTATTTGCAACAGAAATACATTTGTGCCAGATTGCATAAAGACTAACGGGCTTCAATCACTCAGTTTCTCTCTATTCCAGACAGAATTTGTGAGAAAGGAGGCCAAGTGAACATGATCTGGTGAAACTGAAAAAAGGCGAGAGAGAATCCCTTTCACAATTACCTTAAAGTCAGTACTACCTGACAGCTGCTAAGTGACTACAGAGGGTGAACATGACTGTGCCAGCGTAATCCCAAAACACCTAGCAAGAAACCACTGGTAACAGCCAAGCAATTCTGTACAAGGATCCCACAGAGAAGTGGAATGGGCTCAGATTGAATTAATCACCAGCTCAACAGTCTGTTCAGGTCAAGAGAGGCAGGAGCTTCACTGTCACAGGCAGTGCTGCTACCTCCACCAAATATATTCCATGGGTAGGTTTCATTTAGGCACCAAAGCCAGACTACTCTGGACAGAGCCATGGGAAAAAAAACATGATTGTAAATTTAATAAGAGCTATAAAAAACCATCTCACTGAACTGAAAAGATTCAAAACAAGCACTTGACCAAGAGCAGAGAAACCTGCAGAGTCTTCCCTCTCTGTTACAACTACCATGGCACTTCTGGCCCAGGTCACAGTGATGATTGTGCCAAGGAGCACCTTCTCTTGCAAGTACCCTGCTAATGTCAAGAACTACTCGTAGAGTGAGATGATATTAACTTTGATTGAAGGTGAATAACAGTTGGGCTCATTATTCATCTCACTTGTAGATGGCACCAAAAAAAAGGGTTTTTCAAGATGTACAGGAGCCCAGGTTACTAGATTTCATTCTGCTCAATGGCTGGCATAAGGAGGGATTTCTGCTATTACAGAAGTGAGCTCCTCCACAGGGCAGTACCACAAGTGGTATGAACATATTACATCTTTCCTCATGGTTTAGTCACGGAAGAATTAATAACATTTCACTGAGAAGCTTTTTTTTTTTTTTGTTACTGTCAAAAGAATGAGTTATTCAGAGTAAGAGTCTTCTAAATCTCTTCTGCCAAACTTATGGACCCAATATGAGCCACACAGCAAAACATGCATCCATGAATATATTACCTGACAAAGCAGCATAATTTAAAAAGTCTAAATGCATTTGTGTAAATTTCACTAACTAAAAAACATGACAACCATCAAATACTCCAAACTACAAACCCCCTACATATTAATGAAGTGCTCTGAAGCTTAGAAAAACATTTGCCCTTACAATCTGTTTCTTATCCATTATGTTTGCTGGCAGCTTTCTAATTATAATTGGAAAAGATAATCCATTTTAAAAACACTTTCTGATTGTAAATAAAAAGCTGAGAAACAGTTAGCATGTCATTTAATCTATGCTCTCTAGAAATAAAAGAACAGTCCGGTTGAAATGAATGGATTAAGTTCTACATCTCCAGCTGCTCCAAGATGCCCATGGAGTTGCAAAAAAAATCCATTTGTTCTTTTTCAGCTTTTTTGTACAAGAAAGAAAACTAGAGACAGGTCTGTGTGTCTTTTTTGTAATTTCTTATCATGGACAAGGCCTCTGCTGATAATCACTGGCAAACACCACAAGAAAAAGCACTCTGGCATGATGTTAAGTACCTTTCTGTTCCTGTAGTCATTTGCACAAGACATTACCTAAAATCAGAATCTTTACTGATCACTAATGAATCGACAGCACTCAGAACTCTGCTACTCTTGCCAAATTTCAAATGGCATAACATCCCCACTTTATGTCATGGTGTTTTATCTAGATACTGCATATTTTCTTTTCTTTTTTCTTTTTTTATTTTTTTAAGCCCATTAGAAAATACTGTTTTGTGGTGGAAAGAGTTGGCATAATGCATCACAAGGGTATTGCACCTTAGAGGTTGGTAGAACAATCTATATGTAGATATTTTGAAATTGCTCCAGAGAAATGTGCTACCTCATTTCTTTAATTGAAAACGAAGACTAGCACAGGAACTGGTAATTGAAGAAACTCTCAAACCCTCAAACCTGTATTACCACCTTCTGTAAATTAGATTTTGTTTTCCCTTCTAAGAGAAACACCTAATACTTATAAGAATGAGATTATGGATATAACTAGAATAAGAAAAAAAAACTTTTTCCCTGTTCCGTTAGTTCTTCCCCTCTTCCACATACAGGCATAAACCAAACATCAGGAAAGACTTTCTGAAGAGTCTTAAAAAACGGAGAAGCAGAAAACTTTTTATTCCAGTACCCCACAAAGCTGAACACAATATAGGAGGTGATAAAATAGGATTTCTAAGACGCTGGTGATGCCAACCACTTTGCAGGATTACAGAAAAGTAACCAGGGCAACTATGGAGTTTGATATCGATTAATTTAATGGTTGCAACGAGAAATTGCTCTCCCTATGTAATGGCCTGCATGAGAATAAACTCACTGCGACCTCTTCTAGATTACCCTTTTGTTTCTTCTACACAGCAAAAATATCTAGTAATTTATAGCATTGAAAGGTACATGGCCGAAGAACACTTAAATTATACTTAAAACAGTGAGAAATGATAGGGTAATTATGCTTTCTGCATATTCATCATGTTTCCCTCATGGATGTTTAACGATCATACTGTATCATTTATTATTCTGTTTCTCTTTAGAATATTATATTGAAATGCTATGTAATATAGGCTTTATTTCTTTCATCTACTGTTACAGAGGCCAAGTATGTCTTATTTGTATGATTCAAATAATTATAAATGAACAACAACAGAAATTTTTCCCTATTAAATCTCAAACCTTTACCAACCAACCTATGAAAAATGTATTCAATGGCAAGTGTCCAAACCTCACGCTCTTGTTACCTAAAGTGCACTGATAGATACTGTGCCTTTGGTGTTGTATTCCCCTCCATTAGTCCAATTTAAAAAGTATGAAAGACTATGCTTTTTTTTTCCAGCAGTCCCAAGATTTTACAGATTAAGGTTTTCATTGAATTTTACTGCGACAGAGAAGACACAGACTATAGAAATACAAAATATTCTATAATCAGCATTAAGAAAAAAAATCTAACAGGATGCAAAAAGGATTAAATAAAATCACATCAACAGAGGCAGTAACATTTCACAAATCTGACTCAGATAGTAAGACAATTCAAGAGAAGAAAAGTGACATGGTAAATCGCGTGTAAGTTCAGTTCTATCAAATATCCACCCTAGGCCAGGAGACACACACCTTGATAAACCTGGGCCAAATGAATTATAAATCCTTCTTCCAGCTAAGCAGGATAGTTGATCCTTTCCAAAATGCCCCAAGCCAGACTGCCTCTGTCTGAACTTATAGGACAGAGGAGGTTGTACACTGGCTTTTGGATCTTTCCTGTGCTTCATTACCTGATTAAATACAACCCCAGAAAGGGCAGACGTGCCAACTGTTAGCAAATGGGGTGGGGAGAACAAACTGGACTCCAAAGTCACCACACAAAAGACCTTCCACTGAGCCACTTCTCTCTACTCATGTAAATGCAAACAAAGTGCTTCTTATCTGAAAATACAGACATCTTGCATCATTTTCACATTCTCCTTATGGATTAATTGCTACCTAAAGTACTTTCTCCTGCCTTCTCAGGTGCGGTTCCCTAATTTTTTTTTAAACTACATTCTGTGTGCAATAAAGTTGCAGAGTGCAGTTGGTTCTTTTTCTTATTTTTCCCAAATACTCATCTTAATAGACGTACAACTGCATCATCATCTGCAGCTATGTCACTTTCTGAATATTTTACGTTTCTTGTTCAAGGACACTGACAAAAAGCTATCAAAATGAAGTAAAGGTATGAATTCATGGTTGTCTAAAACAAGTGATCTTATTCAAGATTTAAATAACCTGATTTCAATTAGCATTTATTTCCCTTTCAAAATTAATTTTTAAAACTTTTCACTTTTCAGCCACCAATCACTGGATCATACTTTTATTATCTGTGTTCTGCTACACCATAAAATGAACAACTGGTATCTTAAATCTTCCCTCTGAACATAGAAGTCTTACTGTAAATACAATCAGTTGATCTCAAATGATAAAGGTTTTGAGACTTATTGCAACTGTTCCTTCTACTCACGCTGTGTTTTACATCAAAGGCAACTCATTGAAAGACGTTAGTATAATTTAAACAAAAGAAAATTAAGTCAGCTTCTCCCTCTTTCCTAGCTTTCCTTTCTATATAAAAAACCACCATTAAATCTTATTGACTGTTCCCTTGAATTGTCTTACTCATGTAATCATTCCAAACAAGTAAGTTTTTTGTGTCAGTATTGTTTTTCTCTCTTACTTAATTTCAGACACAGTTTGAAGAACAGACAAAGATTTAAAAGGGTATTTAAAGCCAAGAGTACTCTCCAGCCTGATCATAACAAAGCAAATGAAGTTCTGAATCAGCTATTTTCTGCTTTATCTTCCACAATTCTCTGATTTATCTAGATGCTGCTGAAAACAATAAAGTTTAGATCAGTAAGAAATAAAAAATGTAAGAAACTGCCAAGGTCAGTCTGTTTTCCAGACTGTGAAGCTTCTGAAATCCTCAAGCCTTTTAAAATAAATAAATCCTACCAGTTACATGTACCATCATTCTTCTTCAAGACACAAGAATCAAGACATTGCTTCAGCAGCATATATCATGTCGAAAGTAGGGTAAGATTACTGGAAAAGTCTTATTTGAGATGCAGTAGTTAATTCTGTTTACTTCATTAAAGCCATCCTGAAAATAAAACAGTGGTGTCTGCTACTATAAAGACCTCGACCCTCAAAGAACTTGCCCTACACTTCTACCCCCTTATTAAACTTTCTGTGCAGGACCATGAAAAACAATTTCTAAGAGATGTTGGGGTTTGTTGCTGAGCCCCAACTGGCTTCATTCCACAATCTAGCTCTAGGGCTGCCAACACACTACTATGGGAGCGAGGCCACTGTACCAGGGGATACTTTGCCACCAACTGGTGTGCTTGAAGGATTGCACCTAATGCACATATTGGAAAGATTTTCTTCTGAACCAGCAATGAAAAAAATGAAAAAAAAAAAAAAGATTTCTCAAAAACTGAACTTTGGTTGAGGTAGGGTAAGAGAGATCCTCAGAAACTCAGAAGAATGTATTAGATAAGAAAAACAAGGATATGCATATGAAATATTCAACTTTAAAATCTTTGCCTTGCTTAGCACAGATCAGAAGATACATCTTAGTTTGTTCCATCTGTCCCTATCTCTGTTCCCCAACTCTGAATGTAGTGGTGAGCTCCACATAACCCTCTGAGATTCAACTCATACCCCCAGCTCCAGCTATTGACTCTGATAAGGTAGAACAGGAACATGAATCTTTCAACATCCACTAAGGACACACCCACAAGAAAAAATGACAGGTTTAGGGTAGTTTTCCTCTTGCTTTCTGTAGTTTGCCATTTCAGCACTTTCCTTGAATAACCGCTGCAGGTGTGAGTGACCATTTTAACAGCACTTCCGCCTGAGTCTGAGCTGTGAGTGTGCCTCCACATCCAACTTCTGCCCTCTCCTCTTCCACTTGGGAGGGAGGCAGGAACCTCTTCTCCGGCATGTCAGTTTTTGCTCCTTCTTGCAAAACTTTCGAGCAGAAGCACAAATGTTTTTATAGAGAATTCAAGGATGTTCACAGCAGGTTTTTGCTTTTTCTGGTTACCTACTCAAACCCTTTAAAGAAATTAATCTTCGTATGACAGTTTAAAAACAACTGTCACATCTCAAGAATGCTAACAAGTTTGATTGACATAGATTTATTGCTACCTGCTTTTCAAAGCTCTCAAGTACTTGTAAATTGTTTGAAGCACAAAATGCAGCTCTCAGAGTTATGAGCAATACACAATAGTAAAAAATCCTCACTCACATTCTTTTAAAATTAACTATCTTCAGGTCCAATTCACAGTCATCCTACAGACTTAAAAATCCTACTCCTTTCCCAAACCCAAACTGATAACATTTTAACACAGATTTCCTCCAGCCTAAAACGAACTACTAAAATGAACTATACTCGCTTATACACTGCACCTTCTTAAAATTTCATTTACCTCTCTGGCAAAGACATATCCTCCTCTCAAAGCTACAATCTTGGACCTTAAAAGTACTGGAAAACACACTAAACACTGGTAGAGTAAGAAAAGCAAAGTTAGGGATTGCTCTGAGTAGAACACATCAAGATCTCCATACCTCTGTAACTTAGGTATTCCTTATTATTTTCAAAATAAGTATCTCAACCATTCCTCTTGGTAATTAAGGTATTTGTAAAATTTTTGTAAATATTTATATCAGTGTAAAATTTACCTTAATAGCAAGCACTATAAAAACTTCCATAAAGTAAAGACGATGACAAAAGGACAGTCAAGGTGTGTCTATTTCCAGAGAAGTTTTGCACAAAATTATGAGTGGGCTCAATAGATATTAGTCACCACTGTTCTGCTCTGGGTTATAAACTTCGTAATTTTAAATACATTATTTATTCAGTTTTCTTCCCTCTACAGTTCATACTCTGGACAAGTCACATACACAAGAACGAGTCCAGTTTGAACACTGACAATGTATTACACTGGAGTGCCTCTGCTTTTCTTATCTGAGTAAGGTTTTTAATTAGGGTTCGTCATTGACTTCTTTTTACGTATTTCTAAATCATACAGCATGCAAAGCAATAAACATGACTTTATAATACAGGCAGCATAACTCTACATAGAGAAACTCTTGATAGCATTTCTAGCAACTACTTAGTACCTATGTTTTTCTGTTAGGATAGGGTGACAGGACCCTCTGTTATGCTTAAGAAAAAAGAATCAAGGCAAACTTACTTGATATAATAGGGCACTTTGTTATGTGAAACAGATCTCTGCCATGGAAACTGTACTGAGGCTGAGGAAATAAACAGAAGGTTGTTATTAGAAGGCACCTGTCATATTAAAAAATCTAACTATCTTTTATTTATTTTACAATTAATATGGTTATAATAAATTAAATGGAAACAATTAAAATTTCCCAGACTACTTTCAGTAATTCGAAAAGAAGCAGAAGAAAATTATGGCAATCTATCAGGATGATTACAGGCATCTATTTGATGCCATGCTGGAAATAAAACAAATGTGATGATTCTACTTCAAAGGATGATAAATTTTGAGCAAGCAAGCTACCCATTTAGGAAAACTGCAGACACTTGTTTTCCTACCTCTACAGGATTATTATCAGTTTATGCTTTTAAAATAAATTATTCCACTACTATAAATAATGTTCTACAACAGAACAAGAAGAAGAAATATCAACCTTATATTTATTAGTTACAACCCTTAGCTCCTATCTGCAACCCAAATTAATATTAGCACTGTATTAGCACTGGCCAAGAAAAAATGAATTAAAACCTGTCTTTGCACTCCTTGCTAAAGAACTGTAATCTTTGTGGAATTTACGCAGATCAGGTATCATCAACAATATCAGGAAGCCTTCTGCACACTGAGTTGAAAAAGGCGTGAAGTCATACATGACACTACAGCTCTGCTGATCTAAACATCCCAGAGGATAAAGGTAAAAAGTGTTCGGGCCAGCAGGGCTGTTGGTGCTCAACTTAAAAATAGCTATTTACTGAAAAACCATAGATACACGTATCAGAAATTACCAGACTAGTGCCTGGGTAATTAGGGTTTTAGCAAGGAAAAAACTCCTTGCACTAGACTTCCTGTAGAAGCAAAGATTGAAAGAACAGGTCGGACTAAGCGATCATCACAGAGATGAATTTACATTGCGCACATTTGTCAGTGCTTCCAACACAGAGCACCTGCTCTCGGGTCGTAACGCTCCTGTTTGGAACCTTGGTAAAATGAGACACAGCTTTGATCCACACTGGATCTCAAGCAATTACACTCACGATTAATGTAATTTTCTGCAAGCATGGCCCACTTTTGGATTCACCCCTCTCTGGGGAAAAAAAAAAATCCATTTGAAAGTAACTCTCTCCTCCTCTTCCCTTAAGACCTCTCAAGACTGCAGTGAGCCTTACAAGCTGTGTAAGCCCCATAGGCTGTTGCAGCTACAGACAGAGATAGGTCTTGCCCTGCTACCAGCTGGCTGTTCCCCAAGGGGTTTCATGGCTTTGACCTCTTCCTAAACCACACAAATGTCATGGTTTATAATTTAAGAAATATTCATGTACTGAAAGACAGATTAACTGGGAAGAATATTTGGGAAATTATGGGAATAAAGTAAACCACATTCTTTACTGGAAAAAAATAGAGAAAATTCCATCTTCATTTGAAGAAGATAACATTTGCAATAATGAGGTAGGTAAAGAAAAAATATAGTAAAGGCTAAATGCTCAAATAGACATAGCTACCTAAAAAATAATTCTTAAGCCTTCATAAATCTGAAAAAAAAAGGTAAAAATCAATCAGATAGGTGAAGGTGGCCATCAGCTTTAGAGTTTCATTCTCTAGTGTTGCAATCTGGCACCTATGGTGGCTCCTGTTCTAGTACACTAATCATATCAGCTAAGTAAGAATTTGCTTAAATACAATTTATTTGTTATGACAGATATAGATATTCTGCACTGACATTAAAATGAACTAAACAATGTAATCAATTAAATTACTAATTATTATGGAACAAGTCATGTTTTATTTGTTTGGGAACAACTTTTGTAAAACATTTCCAGCTCTCTGCTGTATGGAAGTTTAGAAAATGAGATTACCATTTTCTATTAAAAATCACTGATGAAAACTGAACATAGTAGTTATCAATTTGGCATTCACTAGCAGGCTTGCAGATATTAGTATGGCTGAGAGATGGTTTGAGCAGGCCACTGAAGGCATAAGCTGTTTGTTAGGGAACATGTGGAGTCGGTGCTCTGTGGATGTTCATGGATTCATCTTAGAAAACATACAAGAAACACAACAGAGAGTAGTGGATTGTCAGCCTTGGAAAATAATTGATCATAGAAAAAACAAGTTACTATTTCTAAAGGCAGGAGACAGCAAAAGCAATCTTTTTGCAAAGAATAATGGATTATAAGGATTCTTCACCTTTATCTGTTTTAGGGATGTGTAAGATTTACTGATCAGTAACTAACTTGAAAAGTGCTTACCTTCCATCTCAAAAGCACTGAAAAGCAAATCAACTAAATTCTGCCTCCCAATGAAGGGAGGGGAAAAATAGCTCAGCAAAAAGTGGGATCATAGACTGCAGTGGCCTACTAATACAGCTTTACCTCAGACTTCTAACACAGAACATTTTATGAAGGGCTAATATATCGTTTGGTAGTCTTCAAAAATATTTTGAAGCTCTTTCATAGTGATGGTCTGCACAAATCCATGCAACTGGTGTTCCAAGAAGTCAAACAGTAGTATCAAATGCCGCACTGCGTCTTTTTAGTAATGAAACATTTCTAGCCACTGCAGAGATGAAATCACTGGACTAACAGGGCTGGAACCAGAGTGCTGGATAATCTCATCTAGGCTCCCTTTCCCATGAAAGGTTGGACTATACGATCTTTTGAGGTCAGTCCCTTTCAAAGAGGGCTATTCAATCATTCTATGAACCTGATGAACAGGCAGAAATAAGTGTCTTGCTAGCAAAAATTCCTGATTAAATGACAACTGGGATCTAGTCATTTGAAAATGGTGTGACGGCAAGTTATGGTTCCTTGTTAGTATTTGGAGAAAGAGTAACAGGTAGGTGAGGTAAATTGAAAATAGCTGCTGTCATATAAGCACAGATAAAAACCTGCCCTCTAAGTCAGAAGTGCAGATTTAGAAATAAAGATTTGCACAAGACATACATATATAATCAATCTCAGTTTTAGGAGTTTGAGATTGTTTTTTTCAGGCTTCTACTCTACTTGTTCCTCACAGTTAGAAGTCACTTATCGCTGCTGAAAAGGTTTGAAAATTTTGATTTAGAATACACAGTCTTTCAATCTGTCAGCTTCAACTTTCCAGATTTAATGTTTTTTTTTATCATTATTTTACTTTTGAAGCTACTGTCCCTGACTTACATTTAACAGACATTATATAAAGTGGTAGGTATAAGTTCTTTAACTCTGTCTACCTAAAGCTCTAAAAAAGGTTTGGGTTGGTTTTTTTTGGTTTGGTTTTTTGTTTGTTTTGTTTTGGATTTTTTTTAAAGAAGCTTTAGTTGTAGTTGGTGTGGGCGAAGAGGTTGTTTTTAACAAAGCGTTTAAATGGATGACTACACATTATTTGTTTTTCCAAAACTGTGTTACTTAGCTGTAATTCTTTCCGGTATCTACCAACATGCATCATGGAAACTTTCCCTTTTTTACTTTGGTATATAACATAAACTGAATGTCTCTTTAAGCCTGAAGACTATTCCCTAAACACGGCTGAGGAATGCTGATAAGGCACAGCATAGTCTCTCTGGACATAATTCTATGAATGTTTTAACCAGCAACAAAGCCAGTTCACCACTCAGACTTGTGAACATGGTGTTTTATTGTGGCTTGCTGTAAGCCAATTCAAGGAAATGATCCAGGCCAAGACAAACAAAACCAGCCAACCTTTCCTGGCAAGTTTTACATGTGGACTCTTCCACTGATTCTCCCTCAACTAGAACAAGAGAGCTAGAGTCTGAGAAACTTCTACATTGCTTCCTAACCTGTTTTATTTACAGAGACTAGACTGACTAGTCTCTCGAACAGTTCATCTGGCATTCTTCAGCAGTGCCAAAGGTAGCACTCTATCTACAGTCTTTTTAACAAATTATTACATAGGTGTACTGTCCACGTTACAAGTTTGAGGCTACAAGAGTTACAAAACCACTGTGGCAACAGTATGCAATATTTCTAATAGGGCTTTAAAAAAGAAATAAATCATATACTTTTAAAGTTGTTTGCTTGTTCTGTCAATTTAAAAACAGGACAAAATGGCTCCAGGAATTGCTGGTTTGCATAACAGCTGTAATATTTTATATACACTGCATCTGGTTCAGTGAAAAACTAACTGTCAATTTAAAATAAGAACATGGTTGTCACATAAGACAAGAAAAAAAATCAAGATTTTTTTAGTGGTTTAAATTATATCAGCGCATTAGCTATACAGTGACATATACTACTTTAGAATCTCTGGGAAAGAGCTGCTCATTTTTATGTTGACTTCTCAACTCCTGCAACAATGTTATCTTTATTATAGAAGCTCTCAGTTAAAAACTGGAGAGGTGATTGGGTTAAAATTCTGCCTCATTAGCTCTGATGATGGCAGGTAGGCTGGAACATCAGGAAACCAACACGGACCTTGATACCACAACTTATCTGTGTAACAATTATACCAAATCTGCTTTTGCCCTCTTAGTAGATGTGAGATTATAGGCTTACACCTCTAAAATGTTTATTAAAAAGATGCAAGGATAGGTCCTGAGGAAGCAATGCATGTTTGCTTTTCCCAGCCCTTTACGTGAAGTTCCAGGAGTGTATGGCATGAAGTCTTTCCTTAAAAAAAAAGAAAAATCCAGGCAGCTCTTCATTTGTGCCATTCTAGCAAGTGTGGAAGCAAAAGGCAATGGAAGAAAGAGCTGGCAAAGGATGAAAAGATGTGGTCATGAGCATGCAAAGATCCTGGAACTGTCACTGGTCAGACACTGCAGCAGAGGACAAAGAATAAAGCAATGAGGGCACAACCATCTCAGAAATATAGTAGAGTGGAAAGCACACTAGTCAAAATGTCAGTGAAGTTATGGAGATGAAACACCCCTACAAAAACAAGGAGGTAGATGATATCATGGAACGGGAACTTCCTCAAGCCATAGGGAAACCTGAAGTAAAGATCAGTCAGTGTTTCAGAAAGCCATTGTATCTTACACGTGTCTATTAATTTAAGGAACTTACTGGAAAGAAAATGCTGTGATGCAGGTCCAAAATCTCGGTGTGCCTCCTGTAACTGTTTAAGGCGATCCTCTACAGACACCTACACATAAACACAGATACTCAAAATCTACCTTGCTTGTACTTTGCAACACCAAGGTCATGATAAGAAAATCACTTGTTTACATTCCTGTTAGTGAAATCAATGTTTGTGTGTCACAGCAATTATTTGACATCCACCTAGTTAAGGCTACATTTTTTTCTTTCATCTGCTTAATGAGAATCATGTTCGTATCTTGCAGTGTTCTTGTGTGAGAACTGTAGATCAATAACGAACAACAGTAGTTTCATGGTGGCTATAGCCAACTGCTGAGGCTTCTGACCTCCTCCCAACCCTTCTGTTGTCCAAATTCCCATAGTCAGCAGGTCTCAGTTTGATTGCATTGATCGCACAGCTGCCTTTCCAGCACAGAACCATTTTGGAAGATACTGCTTCACTGGCTGACACGACGCCCTCCAGTTTAATTGAAACTGCAGTAGCACACCCAGCAGTACTTTGGTTGCTTGGTTAACTAAATTTGAGAGGACACAGACAACGCCCCCCTAAAAACCCTGCAAACAAAACAAGAAAAAAACCCCACTACCAAATAATACTAGGAAAGGAAGGGTCTGATAGGACACAGTAACAGCATTGTCTCTCAGGAGTGACTCATCCAAAACTACTGGCCCAGAAACTGGTGCCCAGGTTTTGAAAATTCATTCTCCCTAGAGATAAGTATTTCCTACAAAAATAAAGACGAAAAAAAAGAGAAACTTCAAAAATTGATACATGAACTTTAAACTGATGTAAGAAACTTCACTAAATTATTCACTGTGAAACTATGCATGAGTTTCAGCTGTAATCAGGCACACTGATTTACCTTTCTCAGACCATTTAAGCACAATAATCATAACTAAGCAATATGAATCTCTGAGCATAGCCTCTTCTACTTTTTATGCTACATTGCTATTGCTTATATCTTGTTATAGCTCTAGTAATACTTAAGTCACTTTAAGTGAAATTTCCTACAGAAACTGAACATTCATAGACAAAATAAAACAGCTTTCACACAAGCTGGAAACACAACAGAAATATTTACACCACTTTTTGGTGACATAGATTTATGCAGTAAAATCTACTGCTACAAGACATACAAAAAACCCATGCAGCAATAGTTCTCACTATTCCACGGAGTTTAATGCCGTTTCCTGTGTGAATACACTGCTGAAATAGATTGAAAGGAAAAGCCTTTGGCCAAGCTATAGAAGAAAAGACAGCTCCTTTAGTTGTATTGGTACCAACAGAATAACACCTTAGTGACAGAAGTAATGAACAAATGGTAATAATGCATCTTTTAAGAAAACAGATGAGAGTGAGAAATATCCCCCCCACACACCTACTACACATATGCAGAAGAATACCTGTAAAAGTTTCCACCGCATATTAAGATCATCCAGTTGACGAGACATCTTTAAAGATGGATAAAGGTCAAGTGGAGACAGCTGGCTGGACAAATCATTCACTGTTTTAACTTTTAAGTTGATGGGAGCAATTTCTTCTCTAAAAGCCTAAAAGGGTTAGAAACATACACTTATGTTGAATCAACATCTGAGCAGCACAAAAGCCACTGTGAACTCCACATGGTGCTGATCTGCCCAATGTGTAGCTTATGGTAAACAACTGCATACAGGTCAGTTCTCGGCAGAGAAAGTTCACTCACTTCAATATTCTATTGTATCACTCATATCCACCTTCAGGGAAAAACAGTATGAAACTTACTGAAATGCCCATAAGCAAACTGCACCCCTAAAACAATTTAATTTATTATTTTTTGTGGTATCGTATGGCATTAGAGCTTTTCTTTGCTCAAAGGAAATACACAATGCTATATTAGGAGATTTAGCAGCATACAGTCTGCCAAATGTTCTAAAGAAAAAACGTGTTCAGTAGCTATAGTTTCCAAGTATTAAGCAGCTGACAAAAACTCAATTTAAAAACTATTCTTGAACTAGCAAAGCATGAAGGAATGTATCTTCTAAGGAAAAGGAGTACCATGTTTTACCTGATTAGAACCAGAGAGTAAAGCTGTTACAATGACTAAAAAGAAGTAGAAGGTTTATTGAATCAAATCGAACTAAACACAGTATTAAGACAAAAATGATGCAAGTTCTAGTCAGAGTTTAAAAGATGCATCAAATGTCTTTCTTGCTGTGAGCAGTTAAGTGTTCAATCCTATAAACAGCTTGATTAAACATCATGAAGAAAGCCCAAAACAACTGTAAAGAAAATATCTTCTTTGGACAATTCAATTATTTACCTCCCTTCAAAAATCACTCTCATCAGGCCAAGGAACAGAAGGAATATACTGTCAAGAAAGAAACACTGGGCTTCTGGACAGCCAGTAGGCCCCTCTTACTTCAGCAGATGTTACAGTTTTTCCACAGCAATGAAAATCTGAAAGACTTTGCTTTAGTCTACTTTACAGAAAAAGTCATTAAGATACGACAAGTCACTTCTTAGCATGAGAACAAGGAGCTATTCAGCATTAGCATCTTATTTCTTGCTTTAGTATCTATATTAAAATATAAGAGAGGTAGGAAGAGATTCATTACTCTTTGCAAATCAACAGCAGTCTGGATATTAGCTCGGCTTTGACTGCCTTTGTTTTAAAGATTTCAGTTCCATTAACCTTGAAAGTAACAACATAATTCGGAGAATGAGAACGCTTACATTGCTATACATGAAATAATGTAGCCCTGTGAATTCACAGACTCTGTAGACATAGAGAGAATATCTACAAAAACCTGGTTGCAGCCCATGGCCTTTCATTCTTCTAACACCAGCATCCTATGCTGAAGACATGGAGGGTCAGGTATACAACCCCTGGGTCTTCTAATGCTTTGCCATATTCATTGTTAAGTTTAAAAACTGAAAAGCTGTGTTTGTGAAACAAAAGCTTAGTAGTAAACGCTGAATTTGCCCAAAACAGCAATCCCCTCTACGTACATGTGCATACCCCCATGTTCTCCTGGAATCCATGATATTCACTGCACTGTACTGTTTCTAGTCGGCTTTTCTGGACAATGCTAATTATCAGAAGATACTTCCTCTTTGGGGAGCTCTGCATTACTAGGTCCCTACCCAATCCATGAAGTTAAGCAGGGGATGACTACTACCCATCACAAGCAGCCCATGCCTTGGGATGCTGAGCCCTGCACAGGTAGCATGGAACCCAGACAGCAACAACTGGTTTGCCCACAAGAACATTATAGGGTAGCATGTGTTCTTCAGTTTGCAATAATGCTGATGAAAAGCCAGGCTAAAGTAAAAGCAAATGCAAATATTCACTCATACAAACAAACACAGACAGTAGATGTGTTCAGTTTGTGGAAGTTAAGGAACAAAAAGTAAAACTATGTATATATTTCTGTATGATTGAAAATGCTCTAAATGTTTTCCTAACAAGAAACCTACACATGATAGCCAAACAGATCTATGTGCGTATGCAACCCCAGCCAGCATCGCGAATGTGCCCCAGCACTGGACTTTATTTGAGACCTCAGATACCATCTTTAAAGACTTTACACTGCACATGAGAATTTTAGCATACAGTCTATAAATATCTAATATGACTAAAGGGACTAGAATGTAGAGGTCTGACACACACACACAGGCTAAATATTTTCCAGGAGTTCCACACTTACTGTAGTTTTCTCAATGTGATCTGGTAATGAGTCTATGAGCAAGTCTCCTACAGGTTTCCAGCCATTCCTCACGTTTTCAGCCTCCTTCAAATCAGCATCAAGGTCATCCATGGCACATTGAAGGTCTTTCAGTTTTTCTAATGCCTTGTCCACCTGCTTCTGCCAGATACTGGCACTGGCATTTAGGTTCTCCCACTTCTCTTTTACCTCTGATGACTGCTTACGCATAGCTTTGGCAATCTTCATGGCTTTCTCCTCAGGGGTCAATTCTGTAGAGGGAAAGAACAGTTACACTGTTTATTTCTTATCTTTGCCTAGTTAGACAGTGCTCCTGAAATACACACTCAAGACAGTCAGTAAGTCCAGTGTCAACTGATAACTTATTTCAGCAGGTACAAGGTAGAAGAAAGTCCACCTTGCCGTAACTGAAATAAACCTCAATCACTCCTGCTGACAACATAGAGCTTGATCAGAAGACAGGAAACTATTCCTGACTTCCATATATTATGACACCCACAAAGTAAAAGCAGCTTACTGCTAATTTGTTATTTTTGGAGGCACAGAGAAAAGAAATATAAGATCTTTCTTCCCTCCTGGAAGCTTCAATAGGTAATCTTTAGACCATTACACGTAGAAAGAGCAAGGACAGTGCAGTGTTTTGTTCCTGGATCTCTTACCACCACCTTTCACCCTGGCACCAGGATGTCTCTTCATATTCAGCAGCAAAACCCAAGTCATACTAAGTACTATGTGGGGTGTGGTTCTGCAGCACCACATTGGTTTTTCTGTGTTAACACCAAAGTCCTAAAAGGCTGGTTTAAATAGCTTTTCCAAACTTACAAATGTTCTATGAACCTATTGACTGAAAAAGAATCAAGCTTATGGTGCACTACTTCTCACAAATTTCAGGCTTATGTGTCTAGATCCTACACAACCCAGCAACCATGGAAATCGCATTCAAGTTAGCAAAGACAAGCTGCCAATGGTCTTTGCAATAAGAAAAGCTAAAGAAGGCACACACACAACCTCAGAATGTGGTCACACAGGAGATGATACTGATTATTTCAGTAAATTGCTTATATTAAAATCCCTGGTCCCTGCTGAGTCTGCACGACATCAGGCAGAACTCAACACCAGCCCTCTTTGACAACCAGAACTGACAGTCAGTTGGTGGCTTCTCTCACCTCCACAACACACGATTTCTGCATACCAGTCATGTAGTTTCATCAATAAGAAAACATGATGCTTTTTCTGCACCTTCACTTTGAGACTGAGCAAGACTCAGACAGCCAGAAAGCTAAAAAGAAAACCGTAAAACATCCCCAGCAGGTCCTGCTGTCTACTGCCCAGAGGGTCCTTGCTGAAAAAAATCTCATGGGGAGCTTCCTTCATCAGGGAAGAGTTGCTTCGGTAATGACAAACAAACATAGTCAGTCTCAGAGGATTTCCTTTCTACGGAAGAAGAAGCAGAAGAAACTATATAATGCAAAAAACAGAGAACAAAAGAAGGTGCAGAGACGTGACATGCACTGAAACTAAGCCAACTGGCCTTGTATTTAGTCCTATATAAAACCCCTGGAAAAGGTTTATCACAGTATTCTTGTGATTAAAATTCAAGTGTTGCCTATGAATAAATTATATACAATCATGCAAAGATGAAAAGTACCATTTTTGTCAGAAGTCAGATGAGACATACAGTCTTCCATTTACTCATAAACTGTCTTTAAAATCATTATAACTGACTAAGCTTGGAGTTGCTAATGTGGTGGAGAGGAGGGTGAGAGGGCAACAGACCAAAAATGGTGTGGGAGGAAAGCTTTTGCTTTACAAAGGCCAGATGAATGTCAAAGTAAATGCACAGTTACGGTTGTAAAAGTTACCCTACGATGCCTCTTGTATGCAGCTGTTGTCCCACAGCATCCAATATAGAAAAGCATATTGCAAGTAATTAATACAAAATAAAATATTAAAATATATTCCAATTTGTTGTTGAGAAGCCACTTTCTTCCAGACAAAAAAAGTAACATGGAGTTGCTTGGATCACAACCAGAGTTTCTGCCCACCAATTCCACATATTTGTTCTGGTTTCTCTTTTAAAGTTTTTTTTAAAATCTCATTAGCCCATATTAGTCTTGATATATGCTTAACTACAAATACTAGAAGAGTATTCATCAGCACAACTCAGATGCCATCTGGGAAAAAAAAAAAACAACCACCCAACCAACCAAAAATCAACCCACAATGCAATTATAATTTGCATTATAATCGTTGATGTAGGGAGGAGAGGGTGCTGCCCAAAACCACAAGAACCTTGCTGAGAAGTGGTTATGAAGGAGAAACAACAAACGAGGAATGGAACGGTAACCAGAGCACAGTGGAAGGCAAGGGCAATCAATAAGAGCCAACAGCACCAAGGGAAGGGAGGCACACATCCAGCCTGTGGGTTGTGGTGCATGTTTCCACCTCAAAAGAAAGAGCCATTTGAAGAAAGAGTGCAGCTGAGTGGTACAAAAGGCATTTTGAGCTTACCAAGATATTCCAGTGACTTGCTGGCTGTCATAAGCTATCACATGAGAACACTGCCTATGTGTACTCTGCCTGCAAAAGCAGAGATTATACCCAGGCTTAGGGACACCAGAGTGCCAAGAAGGTATTGCAGAAGACAAACTTGGAATGAAATGGCCATGAAAAAAATCTGCAATGCTTAATCAGATGCAAAGAGATATGAACCACATATGTAGCTCTGGGATACAGAGACATGGCAGTAACCTACAATTTGCAATACTGACACACCAGAATAAAGATGAAGACCAAAGCTATGCTGTGATAAATTGCACCTTGTCCATGGATTTACAGCATTTCACAGTAGAATAAACTGCATCATAGGAAAACACAGTTTTGGAATGATCTTTACCCCAAGTTTTGCAACGAAAATATTTATTTCTTTTGAAAAGAAATAAAGCTTAAGCTCTAAGCAAAACTCTCTTTCAGAAGAGAAAATTCTTTTACACAGAAAAGAATAGCTACAAATCGCTTATGTAAAGACATCAAAGAAATTGTTACCATAAGTAATTTTGGAATTATTCACCTTTGAGAATAATATTGTCAAGGAATGAATGGGAATTCACTGCAGTTCAGTGACAAAGGGCCTGTGAACAATCTAGAAGTCAAGCTGCACCTAAGGAGCAAAGTTTAGTATCACAGGTTCTCTCACAGGTTGAGGTATCCTACGATACAGATATAGGTCATGGACAACCAGACCTCAGGAGTAAAAAGCTGCAAGACTATAAATGAGGATTAAGGGAGCATCTAGAGGTAGAATACTTCACATAAGGCAATACTGAGTTTCATTGAAAGCGGACAGAAAACTGCAGATCTATTGGAGGAAGCCTCCTCTCTGGTATCTTAAACATGTGAATACAGGGGACACTATATCCAGAAACTGGACTAAGTAGAAGTTACATATACGCAAAGCTGCAATCTACCATTTTGATCCAACATCATGCAGTTGCATCATCCTTTATCAGTTGTCAGAGCCAAAACCTACCAATTCTGCATAAAAGAGTAGAATGTTGCACAGCCTGAGCAGTTCTAAACTAGATCGTCAGCCAGTTAAAAAGATCAGTCGCTTGACAAAGAACACGTGAAAAGCTTTATAGTAAGAGCTGAAAATCTTGCAAAACTGTTTGGCTTTTCTTAAAGGTATCCACTCAGCAGATCCAATGAGTGCTTCTTGCTCTAATAGAGGCAATAAGAAGAAAAATGGCTGTAGCAATAAATGGATTGGATGTAGCACTTGGGGATAGGTTCAGGGGTGGTTACGGTGGTGCTGGGTTAACAGGTGGACTAGATGATCTTGAAAGTCTCTTCCAAGCTTGATGATTCTGTGATTAGAAGAGGGGAACATTAGCCTGACTTTATTTGTCTGGCCAGCTAAAACAAGGCAGCTTTACTCACAAAAGAACTAATCACTTATTTGGGGATGGGAAAAAGATTCCAGAATGACTGGGGTGATACAAGTATCCCAATGGAACTGAAATCCAAAACATCTTTTAAGACCATTTGTCAAATCACTGTTATTGTGCAAGGATATCTACCACATATGGTATTTGAAAAATATTAATTCATTGCAAACCTCTTTTATTTTACAAAAGCCTTAGAAGTGCTTGTAAACTTGCACTAAAAAGGCATTTACTAGGGAAATAGAGCAAAACACGTGCTTTTATGAGCTATAAAACCATTCAGCATACATTCATTTAAGAGAAATACATCTTGTATAACTTCATGTTTTCCATCATTATAGCCCAACTTATTAAAGAGCAACACATTACTTCTTTTCAAGCAGAGATTGCATTCTTCAAGATACTGGTTGCATAGCATAGAACTGTAAATCTCAAAGAAAGTGTCTTAACTGTAAGAGTTTTCTTCTATTAGTTTGGAATTCATTTAATCAGCCTGTCATTAAACAAACCAGCACACAGAATTCCTTTTTGCTGTGAAAAAATTTTACACAATATCATTGCTCTTTTGTTCCTACTTTATATAAAGTCTTCTCAATCATCAGTTTGATCGGTGTCTTCCCCCCCCTTTTTTTTAATGGTGCTTATTACATTATCTTCACTTCAGCAGCTGCTCAGAGTGTAGGAACAGCCTATATTCATTGGACCATCTGTTTACCAGAGAGGGCAGATATTAACTGACCTTGCAGTTAGGGAAAAAGAGCAGGGAAAAAAGGTCCTCTTCTGTAGTGAAAAAGAAACAATCTTGATTTTAATATAAATTTTTGTCACAAAGTACTGAAAGCTCCAACAGCTTTTCTGTGTCTCTAGCAAAGACTGAGTGCCACAGAAGGAAAACTTTCAGGCCTGAATTTTACACCATATAGTCTCCTTGCATGCTTACATATATGGATAACACCAGTGAAGAAAATTCTTCTTGCTTAAGAATTTATTTGAGACCTCTTAAACTATTTGGCTGTAGCAGTTTTCATTCTAAGCAACTGTGACTGACCCTTATTATGTGGTCTTGACCTAGTGATCTCTTTCCATCTTGTCAAAATTACATTAATTTCCTTTCGTTTCTGCTATATTCCTAACCAAATGAACTAGAGATGATTTCATGTTCCCTCCTTCTCACATGATGTCAAATATTGTCTCTTCCTTATTTCAATCAATCTTTGCAGCAAAAAACAACGGATGACACAGCACTGTGTTCATGAAAACTTTCAGACCATTTGAATAGGCACAATGGCACATTATCAAACTCCCACACAGAAGATCCAAAAGCAGTGCTATTGTTGTATCATGAAGTCTTTAGCATTGCTGCAGAGAAAGCATTGTCTGAGTTTCTAACAAGCTTGACGGAAAACTTAGTTCTGATTGGATGGGAACAGGAAGTTTAAAGAATAAGCAGCAATTGGTTAAATGCAGCAATTAGTCAGACTCCAAGCACCCAACCATCCAAGCATAACCCGCTATGTCACCTTCTTCTATTCAAATATCTATTGCATATTTAGTTAAAACAGGGAAAGTCACTTTCCTTTATGCCCACTTAGGTTTTCTTTTACCAAAACTGAAAGTTCTTTAAACTAAAGAAATGCAAGTAAATAAAGAGTGAATGAGAAAAGTCTCTTCAGGATAAAAGACAAATTATCTCTGGTCTACAGAAGACAGAATTGCAAACATAGAGCAAATGAAACTGTTAACATCATGTATGATGAATAATTCTGGAAAAGGCCTGGAGTATGGACTCCAGATAGAGACAACTGAGAACAATACCAGCAAATACACGTCTTTTAATAATGATTGTTGACATTTCCCAGTGGGTGCTGGTGGTGAAGACACAGAAGGATGAAACAAAGAAAATAGTTTATAGGTAAAAGAGATAATTAAGTCGTCCCATAGCATCTCTCTCCAGAAAACCAATGAAGATTACAGCAATCCTGGGAACCAGACATTTATCCAGCATAACCAGCATCATTTGGAAACATAAACAAACCACACACAAACTTCTCACTATAAGCATGCCAACATTTTGCAACAAATGGTGTGATCAAAAGCAAGTTCACAACACTTCTGCATAGTGGAAACCCAAACTTTATGTTGCTCCAGGAACATAAACCAGGTATCAGTTCAGTTTTAGTATGCTCCTGCCACAATCCCCTGTTAAAGTATCACCAAGCTGTGTCTTCTCCCAATTGCTGATAAAGGGAAACTATCAACGGAGAGACGATCATTACCACTGTATCTCAGTTACTCAAGACAAACAATGAATTAATCCTGTTTCTTTTCAAAGCACTGTGACTGCAGACTTTTATTTATTCCAAAGATCAATAAAGATTTTTTTCCTGGCACTGCACATATGGCAGGTAGCTCCTCAGCATGACTGCAGCAGACGTTCATCCCCTAACAGCATTTCAAAACAAAACAAAGACACCTATTATATTCCAAAACAGTACAAAACCAGAAAACAGACAAGTAAGGCAGCACAGAAGATATGGCTCCCTGACTTGACAGTACTCAATAGTGACCACACAGTAAAAACATCCATGTTCTGAACTTTTCTGACCTTCTAAGCAACTCTTCTCAGCCTGTTTTCTCCTTCAGACATTACATTTTTTTATTATTCTGCAATTTCCAATTTGCTTTCTTGAAGCTCATTTACAATGTTTTTGAGCTATGTTTGCTCTAGAGAATAAGAAAGGCATTTTCTTTCAAACAAGGTCCTAACTTTTGACAGCCATCAGTCATCTGCACTGCTCATGGCATAACTGGCAATTTTCTTGCAACAAAGCTTCACTGGTTTCTAGGGCCTTTTAAACAAGGCAAGAGTTAAACTTTAATAACACGCTCCCACCCAGAAAAACATCCCATATTTCAGGTAAAACTGGGACACAACAGAGCAGAAAGGTCAAGAACGAGTATAACTATGTTTATATGCCAAGGTCCTCATGAATAAAAAAACCCAAAATAACCAACCAGTAATAAAATTAACCATTTTGAACTCAGGCCAGCCTATTTCCATTAAAAAAATCAGGCTTTAAAATCCTCTAAGTTTGCAGTCCCCACCACTCAGCAAGTGGAAACAATTTCCTTGAACTTTACTAATACGACTCCAAGCAGACAACCATGTAGACTCTATAAGGAAGAATTTCAAGGCTTTACCCTACTGGACTAAACTTGTACGGTGGCCAAGAGATCTACTTTGAAAAGGAGAAAGATAATTACTTTGCAATTCTCTCATGGGTAACTGCACATTTCTTTTATCTTAGGAAGAAATTCTTAAAAGTCCCAAGTGAATAAGCTCCAACTAAAACAAAAGCAGCAATGTTCAAAATAGTGCAAGTAGTTTCTCGATATGATTCCACAAACTTCCAGTGGGCCATATCCTCTTCATTCTTCTAAACACTCCTAATTTCACACTCTAGACTTTATACTCAGTCCAATTGCACAGTGGAGAAAAAAATATATTCCAGTGGTGTGTGATAGCTAGAGAACAAACACAAATGATGAGGAATAGAAATGCTGCCTGCTATATACATTAGAAAAGAGTAAATTGCCTATTTTCAGTGAGATCTTCCTTGCAAAAAGAAAAATTATGGCAGAGAAATTCACCTAAATGTGGTCAGTGGTGGTAAGCAAAGAAGTTCAGCTTTTATTTATGTCTGAAACAGGTGAAGATACTGTGCCTCTACAAGTGTAAATAAAGTATCTGCATGCTATTCACTGATACTTATTAATATATTTCTTTTATAACACGGATGTGATGTATGGGGCTTTCTATTCAATTAATAGGAGATAACAGATGGTAAATACTTATTTTTAAATGCTGTGTTTATCACAACAACCTTTTCTACCAAATAGCAGCTTCAAAAGCTAGGAATCTAATTGTCCTAAGAAAACTAAAAGTTACTGAAGTAGCTGGACAACACTGCAGACTCTCAGAAACATTCACTATTACAATGAGAATCAGTGTAGAGGCCTATGATAATCTGCTAGGATGTTCCACTGCTTCAGTTTTAATGAATTTAAGAACAGAATTTCAGCAAAGCTGTATCATCAGTTCATAGAACCCTGGGGACATAAAACATGATTTCTGCTGTACTTCGTCTTTCCAATGGCCTGTAACCTTACTAACAGTATATGGATTTAAGAAGCCAGCTGTAACTATGCCATAGAGAATTGTAATTAACATTTTTAGATCAAAGTTTTTTCCTATGCCATGGACAAGTGACAAAAAAATGCTAAAAACATGAGCATTTTCAATTTCTTTAACCTGTCCATCCATGAAATTCAACAGCTGGCTTGCTGGCTTATCAATCAGCTCCACTCAGATGCTGTGGCAGCTCAAATACAGGAAGACTGTGAAGGTAGTTTTTTTGCGATGAGGCCTCTCTACAGAAACATAGCAAAATGAAAACAGAAGAAAAGACAGATAGGAGATACAATTAACTAGGAAAGTAGTTTCCTGGAAGGTGAAGAACTCTGTCTGAATGTGACAGTTACTCTTTGGTACAGTAGATGGCCAACACAGGAAGCACAAGGCGAAGATGGGAAAGAAGAAACCAAGGCTGACTCATAACTGGATTTTACATTCTTGTCATATATTTGAAATTACCAAGACCATTATAGACAGTAATGGGTTATCATAAGGCATCCTATAACAAATGCTCTCTTTGGATGGAATAATAAATGTATATATGCACAGGCCCTCAAAATAGGTCTCAGTCAGACAAGTCCAACACTGATTCTTATCAGTTTTCTCCTAAATCTGTCTCATTCCTTGCCCTTGCAACAATGCCCTCCCTCTGGCATGAAAAAACCTGTGGTGAAGGAGAAAATAATAAAAACTATTGATTAAAAAAGAATTAGATTGAGAGGTTGAAGAAAATAGAAAAAAATTTTACAACCTTTATCATCTTCAGATTAGCTAACCATTCCCCCATAAAGACCCCTTGCCTTATACAAGGCAAGAAATAACCTCAAGAAACTGTGATTTTCCAATTAATGCAAGTTTGAGTTAGTAAAATAGTTTTGCTATTTGTACTATGGAACTAGCTAAAGCAATGCTCAGATCAAGACTGTACAGTGTTGACTGTTTGTCAATACTTTTAGAAAACAGACTGTCAGTTTAGAACCCATAACCACACTCCTTCACCTTTATCAACATGAAGTGGACTTCACTGAAATTAACAAGTATGGGGAAAGATAAGCACATAGCAGCGCAAAGGAGCACGTGGCGGCACAGACCCTGCGGGGAGGAGGTGTCACATGGCAGGCCCCTACGGAGAGGAGCCCGCCGGAAGCCGACAGGCGGGTAAACAGTGTGTGATCACCCCATAGAAGGACATTAAAAAGATGCATTGCTGGTGTGGCAGCACAGGATTGGTCGTGTAGTGAACATTACCATGTAAAGAAATACTGTACCTTAAAGAAGTGCATAAAAGCAGCTTGTTCCTTCGCATAAACGATCCAGATCGGGATTCAGATCAGAGACCCAGGAACCAGAACCAGACTCAGACTCAGTCTGAATTTCAATCACCGACAAACAAGTTAACTTTAATCAACTACAGAGAACACCAGTGATCAAGAGGCTGATAGAAAATAAAAAAATTAACATCTTAAAAGCAAACTAAAGCTGACACCCTTCACTGAAAATGGTTAATCAGAAGAAAAATGGTGTGTGTCTGGCCGTCTTCTAGTTCAGAGATGAAGTTTTCTGGAGACTGGTGGCATCAGTTGTCAGAAAAAATTTACTAGACTCACTCCTGGGTGAAAATTAACAGCTTATATATATACGAGATCAGACAAAATGATTCAAAGACCGCTTTTTGCCTGGAAGTCTATTAATCTACAGAAAGTGAAGGTCCGTTTTGCACAGGGTGTGAGTGCCCACTGCTGGCAGCGGGAGCTTCACAAGAGTCTCTGGGAGAAGAGGTTGGGGCTGCCCTGTGCCAGGGACAGCAGACTCCAGTCAGCTCACCATGGGGCACACCTGAGGCCCTCAGCCATGCTGGTGGCACCTCAGGGAAAGTGTATTTAAGAAACAGGAAACACCAGAGGGAAGCAACAGGAGAAACAGCAGTGGGAACACCAAGGTCACAGGAGGAGGAGCAACCCCATGGTAGGGCAGATATTGCCCATGGAGATAGCACACAGAGGAAAGGTGTGAGAGGAAAGGAGCAGAAGAAAGAAACTGCTAGGCTAACCATGGAGTCACCACCTTCCCACCCTTTCGTGCCACTTGTTGCCTGAGTGTGACCGGAATCACAACAAGGGGACAAAGACAGGAATGAGGGAGTCAAGTTGAGTCTGTGAAAGTGGGGAGGAAATGGTTTTAACATTTGTGAGGCTTTTTCCCCACTACGAACCAACTTAGTATTTAATTATTTATTTTAAATGGGAATAAATAGTTTGTTTTCCCAAGCCAAACCTGTTTGGCCCAAAACAGTAGTTTGTAAGAGATCTGCATCTGAGACCCATCTGATCCGCATGCTGACCCATGAGCTTTCTCACTCGTGTTCTTCCCATCTCCTGCCTCCATTCCACTGCAGTGGAAGACGTAAGTGGACGGCTGGGAGTTTGGCCGGTATTCAAGACTAACTCATCACATGCTCAAAAAAAAAGTCCATGGAACCACTGAGTGTGAAGAAGAAAGAGGAAAAGAACATCACATTCAGTGCACATCTATGAAGCTTCCCAGTCTGAACATATGATCGATTTTCAAATACGATGACTAGACCAGATATGTGCACACATCACTTGCAGACCATGGCTGTTACTGCTATGCAGTTTACCATGGTCATCAAATTCCCTGTTAGTCTGTTCTCACTGCCATTGGTATAGCACAAAATAATAATCCTTATCTTCATAACAGACTGGATAACAAGAATTTACGATGCAGCTTATCATCTGAAGTTTGCTCTTGCTGTCTGCATCTAGTCAATCAACACTGACTAGATGATTGATATCAATATCTGTTAGAAAAGGAACATTTTACGTCAGTAACATTTTATGTACTGGCATTGTTTGTGCTGAGAGGTTATATGTTTTTGAGGAGAGAACCTGCAATTTCAGACTTCTGTATGAAAGAATGAACAAATATACAGAGAGCATCCTTATTTTTCAACTGCAAGCTCGCTTGTGATTTAGAGCAACTAAAACATTAGAGATGCCATATAGCAAATGGGTTTGAGAGTAAAGAGAAACTGAATATTTTCCAGAGTCAGGAATTCAAAAAAGAAGTTAAGCTAAGGTACCAGGCCTAATTAATGAGATAAATGGTTCATTGGCTTTAATCACCAGCTATTCAAACTTCATCAGAAAGTTGAACTAGGGTATATGAAACCACTTGAAAATTTGCACAAAAATAACACGAAGTATGGATGCAGGAAAGATTAGTTGTTTCCACTGAGCAAACTTAAGAAGTTTGCAATGGAGATGTATAAGACGATGTATGGAAAGAAAAAATAACTCCTGATAAAAGCAGTTACACTGTAATTTTGTAAATTATACAGAACAGTAAATTATTCACATCTTACAGCAATTGACAGTTCTGCAAAAGCGGATTATTACATTTTCCAAGAACAGTTCTTGTGTAAGTAAAAGTAAGACTTCATAATGCTGTAGCTTATATCAGAGACATAACTGTAGGACTGACAGAGATAACTTCCTATTCTGTGGTTGTGGGGGAGTGGAGAAAAATTATTACCTTCTTGTTGGTCTCTGATATTTAGACCAATATCTCAACAAATACTATGCAAAAAACAGTTTCTAGGATAGCCATAGCTCCATTCCTTAGGAGTGATTCATTTAATATCCAAATCTTTACGATTCTGTAATGACTGCCTTCCTAAAGCTGATTTATTTTACTTCTAATGAGATGCACCACCAAATATGCTTACTTGTATTTGTGGAGCAAAACTTTGCAATAGACATATGGATGTTTGAATGTGATTCCTTGAAGTATTATTCTGACTACATTTAAGGTACATATGTTATTGTGTTAAGAAAAAAAAACCAGAACTATCATTAGTGTTCTGAATAAAAAACTGGAAAAGGCAGTAGAGATGTTTCTATTTCTTCCATTAAAATGTAAGTACTTTCAAAGCAGAGAAGTAAAACAGTGAAATAAAAGCCTTCAGGATGCGATTCGGAAAATTCTGAGGTCTGAGCAAGTAACCGGGATATAAAGTATGTACTAGAAACATGCAAGTCCTTTCTCTCTTTTTTTGACCCTTCCCAGAAATATTTTCTGACCTGTTTTTGAATGCAAGCTCCTTCTTGGTTCCTCAGGCCCCTCAATTGGTTGGTCAGCAAGGAAAACTCGTGCCTGGTCCACAGCACTGAGAATGGTTTGCTCTTTATCCTTCAGTTCACGCCTCAGTGCCTTTTGGGAAAGGAAAAAAGAATGCATTTGTAACTTTACCTTGTGAACTATACCGTTTTCTCTGTTTTCATCTCTCTAATCAGACCTGCCTAGTGAGTGAGTAATAGCCAACATTATTCAGACTGCAAGATGAAATGCAAATTTTACAAAACAAGCAGCAATAAATTGAAGCTGGAAAGGTAATTTCTAGGAAATTGACTTGAAGAAAGGAATACAAGAAAGGTGATGATGGCAAGTTTTAAAAAAAGCCTAACAAACTGAAACTACTACATTAAAATTCTAATAAAAAGTAAATTTAATGGGTTTATTGCTTTTAACAGGATTGGTAATATATAGTAGATTGCTAAACAGACTCTTTACTTTTTTGATAGCTGGAATAACAACAAACTGCATCTACTGAGACTTCAGAAAATTACTTTACAAATGCTAAAAAGAATTACAAAAATTGTTAATATTCCTTAGAAAATGAAACATCTTGTTTCTGTCCGCTATTTACTAATATTTTTAAAACTTAGAGAATATGTAGCAGAAATTTTATTGTGATAACATATTCTGAAAAAGCTGTCTTTTAAATTACTCAAAAATATTTTGATCTTTATTATGCAAAAAACCAGTTGGAACTTACATACAGAAAGAAAAAAATCTATTTTTATGTAAGATTTTTTCATGGTGGTGGAAATTAATTCCAGGATGTTTTGCTCTCCAGCATTTATGACTTTATTAAAGGGTTAAGTGCAACCAACCTTTTTTTAAAAAAAGGTTATAAGTAGTCCGCTGTTATGTTTCTTACAAAGTATTTTCTTCCAGCATAAAGCATAAATCTGTCCCACCTAGAAGAAAATTGCTTTTCCTGTTTTATTTGTATTATTTTATACACATAGAAACACAAAAGAAGATATTTTAAACATTATTAGAATGCTATGTTTATTTTTTACAATGTATTTTTTAGTTTTAATTTAAAAAGCAAGGCTTATTTTGCTGTCGCAATTTGCTAAGGCCTCATTCCAGATTGAAAAAAGCAGTTAGTAGCGTCAACAACATTATGTAATAAAATGAGTGTTCTACCACTGAAAAGTGTGAAAAACAGATACCATAAAAGCATCACAAATGCTATCTTAACCTTTTCATTAGTAAGTCTCTTGATGCCATAATCACAAAAAACACCCTCATCTCAACTTTAGCTTAGCAGGAAGCAAGATGTTATTTTTCCTCCCTCCTCCCCCACTTCAGTCCTTTATCTTCCTCATCTTTCCAAATCCTTCCATTCTTCTGCTTCAAATAAAATAAATAAATAAATAAATAAATAAATAAATAAATAAATAAATAACCCCAACAAAAACTAATCACTGAAAACACAACAACCTCCATTACATTTGGGAACCTGCATTATACAGTCCAACTTTCAGTAACCATTAACTATTGTATTTATACAAACACTTCTCAGAACAGTGTTATCTCTGTATGCTTCTGAATAGCAATAATATTCTTTGGAGGATTCAGTACATACTACATGTAATAAGTAATGAAAATTGCCATTTAAAAACCAAGCCCTACTTATTAAAAAAAAAAAAATACAGAAATGGAAGCATTGTAAAAGCAACATTCCTGAAGAACCTCTTCAGTTCATCACAGTATGTATCAATATTTTAATTTCACATTACACACACTAGAATAAGACACTTCAAAGTCATCCATAGTTTACAAATCATTACAGCATTCTCTATGCTGGAATTTGTTACAAGAAACAAGGAAGGCAGTATTATGGCTCAAAAAATTCCCCACTTAAAAAGACTTTTGGTTAGTAGAACCTGTGTTGACGCATCAGTAAAATATATTTTAATTTCAAAGACTTTGTCAGAAACAGAGGGGTGATTACTACACTTTGAAATAGGAAATATTTCTAGAATTACTTTTCTCTGCTCCATACAACTTCCAAAATATTCCCAAAGCATGCAAGAAAAGGGAGGCTATGTCACATTTTGAGTATACTAAGAAATTTCAGCAGTTAGAAACAATCTAGAGATGGATCTCTTTTACTCTGTCTCTCCTGTTTACCCTCACACAGTATGTTTCATCAATTTCTCCTGATGACCCTCAATAAAACTTCAATCAAGTTTGACCTAAGAGACCTTGGATTTAATTCTTCACCATCCCTGCCACTGAAGCTGTTTAAATTGAGGTTGATAACACAAAGATTTTAAGAGTTTGGCCCATACAGCTCATCAACTGTAAGTCATCCATGGCAATCCTTATCAATATTTTTGACAGAGAACTCTCTTAGCATGAAATAAACCATACACTGAAATAATACTACTAAAATCATTTAGCAGTAGAGTACCTTGAGCAGACCACAGACTTCCTACCTAGATTCTGTTTTGGTGTTGTTTGTTTGTTTTTTTATGCCACAGGTGCAAAAACAATTTTTGGAACAGCCACTCAGACTTGCATAACTTTTTCTTAGGAATACTCCATATATTTTTCTGTGTCTCTCTGCCAGTAAACAAGAGGAGCAATGAGAATACACAGTGCAAGGATAACCAAGTATACCAATAATACTCTTGTCCCAGCAAACCTCTCTGCAATAGAACAAAAAAAAAAGAAACCCACTTATAAATCTGATCTTGAGCTCAAATATCATCTGTCTTGAATGGACAAAATAAAGATTTCATTGGAAAAATCACATCTAGAGGAACACTACAGAGTAAAAGTAAGTCATAAAAAACCCAGGAAGGAACATAAAACCTGCAATACTGAATTTGATTATTGCAAAGATTTTTACATAATAAGAAGTACAATCATATATTTTGGTGGTTTATTTAGTTTTGCAAAGGTATCTCTTCAATGGTTACTCAGAATGGATGCGTCTCCTTCAATAGACAAGGATATTACTTCATTCTCCCTTTCTCATTAAGAACTAAGATAGTTAAAGCATTTGTAAGCTTTGAGTGGAGCACAAGTTTTAGTAGAGGGAGAACTCCCCTCCTGTTGCTGGCTATGCCTTTCAGGGAGAAAATTAGGAGAAAATTTATACTAGAGTTTTAGTATAGATTAGATAAGTGAAGGTATGGCAAAAATATTTGAGAAGCATCTCAAAACTTGTCACTGAAAACTGTCCACTAATAAGCTGAACACATAGATGCAAGTATTTTTGGAGTCCTGTTGAGCATGCAGATGTGAATACAAAATGAAAAAGTGAATGCTGAGCACAGAGATAACACATTTATTTTGTCCACACTATGCTTTTGTATGTTTATAAAAGTACATTAATATTTTAAAGTTATACTGGTCATGCAAAAAGGGGCTGTACGCAACTTGCGCAGTAATTCACACCACTGTATTTCATACAACAATTATAAACTGCAAAATTGCTGTATACTTTAGGTAATGGTTTAAAATGAAAGCTTCACTTCCCTCAGTAATCTGACAGGTGACAGACTATTAAATCCAGTGTCTACGGTTTACACAGTTCTGTTGCATTCACAAATTCATTCTTCTTACATAAACCAGGACATTCAAGAGTCCTGGGAAAACTAACACTAATTTTAAACATTCTTGATTCTTATAAAAGACGGGGGGAAAGCCCTGAAAACCTAAAATCTGGTGTGCTAGTGCAGTGTCAACACAAACTGTTTTTGTAGCTGACCTTAAACAATACTAGCCAAAAAAAATTTCTGAAAAACCTCCTTTGAAAAAAGTCTTCCACTGGTGGATGGACAAGGGCTTACAAAACTACACTCTTGAATTATTTTATGCAGCATGAAACAAAGCAGTAACTACAATCAGTATTGCAGCATTTATTTGGCAGGTATGAAGTCTCAAGTTAGCCAACTACGGCAGGGTAACCCAGGACCCCACTAACACAGTCCTCCTCTCAAGGAAGAGAACAAAAGTGTTGCCTCCGAGATTTTCAGCCATGAGCCAGTGATTTACTCTCCATTTTGATTTGTTCCTCTTTCAGTGACTATGAAACATATGTTACTCCCTTTATAACTCCGGAAATTATACACCAGTTACTCTGTTATACCAAGATAATCAAACCCATTTGCCTTCTCTTCACTAGAGATACATCTGATTTCTAATATAAAACTCTACTGTTCTTGTAAGCTAAGACTTTTAAAGGAATTTGCCTAAGCCAGGGCATTACAAAATTTCTGTTTGGAATGCTTTGCAGCTGAAGTCTTTTCAACTCTTGAAAAATTAAAAAGCTACAAAACTTTTGCTATTGTGATTTTTTACACTGTTTAGTGTATCCCGAAAGCACCTATTTCCTTCAGCTGCACCTTAAAATTATTTTTTGAGCATAGTAAGTGGGCTTCCAAAATTACTCACTGCTAATTTACAGTCTCTTTTTCTCTTTTGAATCGTACAGACTTGTACAGAACAATTCAAGGAGCAGATCTGCTTAATAGTCCTAACAGATGAAGGCAAAGCTAATTTCAAAGAAAACACATGGCATGTTTCTTAAAAACAGAACATATTTAAATCAGGTCTCATTATGCACTCTTTCAAGGAATTAAAGATGCATGTTATTGTAACTCATACCAGTTTAGCACACTGTAGCCTTATGTGCCAATCAGCAGCTCCTGTAGCATTTAATTACTTATTCATCTTTATTCTGCACTCAGTGCTTGAAAAACTCCTGTTACTTTTATACACTAAAATGAAATGGAAAAAAGTAACCCATGGCACATAATAGGATGGGAAGAATAAGCAGGATGATTGAGCAAACTCAGAGTGAGATGAGGAATTGTTTATAAAGATCACACAGAGATAAAGGTTGTGACTGAGTCTCTGCCAGCTGTCTCCATCACTAAAGAATGAACTAGAAAGAAAATAAGCATAGCATGTTTACAAGCTGTTCCTTCCCGTCAGATACCATCAGATTTAATGTAACATGCACAAATAAAATTTCAAAAGTGTTTGGTCTCTGTACACACCTCCCTGTAAAAGTCAGTTTTATAATGTATCTACCCCAGATGATATAGAAAATATTCAAATAAAGAACAATATTTAATTTGAGATGGTGCATTTACTTTTACTATTTCATTCTAAATCTAGGTGGCAAGAGAAATAACAGGAGAAAAATGGTTCCTCATATACTAACCATTAGTACATGGAGATACAAAGACACATGTAGTACATGGGACTTTAAAGATGAGACAGAATCCTACACGTTCTGATAAATCAGTGACAAACAGTGACCAACATCAAAATAAGGAAAGAAAAGGAAATATCAGGGGAGGGGGAAGGCGGGGAAGAGGAAGCTATTTGCCTCCATAATAAATACATATTGAGTATTTTGGATCTATTTTTTCAATAGAAGAATCTAAATAGACATCTCAAATAGGACCAAAGAAAAGTGTCAAAGGCTGCCTTTTTCTAAATTGTCTCTCAGTTTATCATCTGCCCCTTGCTGTCTCTTTTGCTGTAGTGTCAATACAAAGTGTGCAAATAGGGTGTCAACCACAAGGGTTTAATGTGATTGTACACCTGGAAGTCACATCTATGGCAAATTCCTCTGTTTCGCCTGCATGCACAAGAAAACTAAACTGACAGGAATATAAAAGCACAGACATGGGCAAAAGAGAATTAGACTATGCATGCTGGTGATCTTTTACCAGAGGCCAATAAGTGTTATCTTACTTAAGACTTTCCCTTTGATTTATCAAAATAGATGCTTCAGACCAGAAATAGAGGTAACTTTTTCACCGAGGCTTTCTTGTGCCTTGATAAGTTCCCTTCCCACTCTGGTCCTTGAAGGAGTGCATGTGCTCATGGCTACTCACCATCCCCCACCTCCAAATATGCATTAATAGACATGCATTACATAAAATAAGCATCTAAAACACCTCTCAGCGAAGTACATTGCAGTAGTACAGCCAAAGAGATGGAAGCAAAGTATGCTGTATCAGGGACAAGAAACACAAAGCTGTTACTGACATTCTAAAAACCAATAACCAATAAACTGACAAGGTCAAACTGCATCTGTATATTCCTGTGAGACACTTTAATACAAGGAAGGGTAACTGACTTTCTTCTGAATTTGTTATAGTTCAAAACCAGTAAGGCTATACAAAATCACTAAGGCTACTTCCTCCATTTTCATCTAACAGCATTTTAAAATCAGAACAAGATGTTTTGAAGCCCATTTGGAAAAGCCACATTTAAAATAACCTCACAGCGACTTTGAAAGGCCTCCTTTGTGCACTAGAAAAGAATCCAGTACTACAGCACAAAGGCAGAAGTAAGCTTAATTGTCACACAGATTGCATCAAAAAAGATATTAAAAAGCTATTCTTAAATTAAAGAGCACAGGGTTACGCTTTTTCTTAAAAATTGAACTAATTTCTTTTTTACACAGTAATTTTCCAAGAAAGAACTTCTTTAGTCTTTTCTGAAGCAAGAACTACAAGTCCTGCATTCCTTAGAGATGCTACAGGATCTAAATCCAAGTAGAGATGAAGGGAGACACTGCTTAATTGAGCAAAGGTTACAAAAAAGGAGGCATAATGATGTTCATTAATATGTCTTTCAGCACCAATAATCTTATGTAACTTGATTTCATATTTCCTAGTCCACTGAAATGAGACTTTATTTGTGTTTCTAGGTCAATGATAACCAAGACTTAGTTGCCCAGAGAAGTTTGGAAGATCAACAGAGCATAGGCTTTAGGGACTGGAAAACATGGAATGCCTGAAGGCTTTTCTTTTTTTTCTTCTTAAAATTTATTTATTTATATTGGGGGTGGGGTGTGGTTTAAATGTGATTTGGAACTATGCTGGGGGGGAAAAAGCCCCACACCATGTCAAAGACATTATCGTCAAAAAGCTTTTTTAAAAATATATTATTATTTTCTTAACAAAAAAGTGAAAAGGCAGACTTCAGTGCGCTAATGTGAATTCTCTACTGAACTTGCTACTGAAATCCCCAGAAATATAACCATTCTGGCCAGTGGAACAATTTTGTGATGGGTTTGCTACACAGTGCATATCCACTGAACCTGCTTCATTGGATCTTTTTCCCTTCTTCAAGAAAGTAATTTTTTATATTCAACCCTTACTTTGCATTTCACTGTATCGTGAGTACTACAAAAGTATCATATAAACAACAGAACAAAATCTGCTAGAATATGCTTATTTTGCTCATCCAGCAACTTTCTAATATAAGTGAACATATTTTGGTTTAAATCCATTGTAATAAGACAGCTAAAAAAGGGCACGAGAATCATTAAATTTGATGGCTTGCATAAACTACACAAAAGCAGTAGATTAAAACAGGCTTGGTTTACATTGCTATGCACACGAAAAAATGTTTTTAATGGAGCTTTTAGAAAAAAATCTGTTTAACATACCTAATCAGGATTTAATATAAAAATTCATACAGATTGTACCCCAGAGACAGCAAAAATGCCTGAATCAGTGTGGAGTCTGAAAGAGGAAGAGAGAGGGAAGCTGTTGCAGCTTTCCAGTCTTCGTGTGGAAAAAAAGTATTTACTTTTACACAACAGCAGTAATCACCCTACTAGCAATGGAACCAATTTTCAAATGCCAAACTGCCAGTAAAAACACATTCAGTTTTACATCAATGGGACTACAGTGTGCTTTTGGTGAAGGAAAACTAATCCCACCAAACTCTACTATGGAAACATGACAGCTATCCAATATCAACAACCTTGGAAGACTTGACCTTTTTTTTTCTTTTTAAATGGATTTTACAGTATTTCCTCATGAAAAGAGGAAAGTCATGACTAGGTTTCCAGGGCTGAAAGCAAAATGAGCATACAACTTCTGGCTTGTATTTTTCCTGGAGAGGACTATTCCTATGAAGACAGGTTGAGAGATTTGGGGTTGTTCAGCCTGGAGAAGAGAATGCTCCAGGGAGACCATATTGTACAGTACTGACAGCCTTTCAGTACCTAAAAAGGGCCTACAAGAAATCTGAAGAGGGGAAGGTTCACTTGCTTTGACTCACTGGTCAAATGTCTACACGCTTCTGACAAAATGAATTGTCAGTGATTATTAGGGCAATTCTCCATTTTCTAAAGTAGACAGAATCAGAATAAACTCCGCTATCTATGCAACACTGGGAAAAACACATTACAGATTTTCATGAAGGATTCATCCAAATTCTTGAAGACAGTCTCAGAGGATTCTGTAAACCAATAGTGTCATCACAGGCATTTTCACACATCTCTGATCGACAGCAGGCAGGAAGAGAACTAACCCTCTCTACTTGCTCCATTTTTCTTTTGCCTGTCTCCCCAGACTCTACTCTTGGTTCCTGTCATAAACAGGACAACTACTATACGAAACTTAAGGACAAACCAGAACCTTTATTCTAAAGTATACGAGAATCAGTGTCCAGACACAGGGGACTGACAACAAGAAATCAGCAAAGATAAAATAACATTTTAAATTGTGTGCCAAAAAAACCCTGAAAAACCCCATAGGAAAAGATCACTGTACAGTGCCAAATAAAGCATTGCACTGAGTCTGTTTCAAAGGCATTTAAAAAGATTATATCACCTAAAAAGCAACCTTCAAGACAAGGCAATATACCATCAAAATAAGGATCCTCCCATTTCAGATGAAACTGTTTTGAAGAGCTGTCTGCAGAACAGAAGTTACATTTCTTATACACTCTTCAAAGTTATACCTCCTCTGAAGAAGCAAAGGAAATGTGTGTCCTCAATGCTAACTCTAATTAGCTTCAAACTGTGTAACTGCGCACTGCACAGTGTATAACTGGGTAGCTTTGGATAAGAGTTACTACTCAGTTACATAAAACCCAACAAATGAGTTTATGATGAAAACACTGTCTTTTGAAAAGCATCAAACTCCATCTTTTCTTTATGGATAGCAACTGGTATAACTTCTGCTTTTTATGTCAGGAAATACAGAAAAAAGGGGAGGGATAAAGAATGCACAAAAAAAGCATTATTCTGTTTATGCATTCAAAACATGTGCTGCCTCCAGCCCAACACAAGACACACAAAATATCTGCTGCATATTAAATGGCTTATTACTTAATTGAGCAAAAGCCCTCAGATATCCTGTTAGCACTGCCTATTTCCCTGTGCCCTCAACAGTAAGCATCTATCTCTTCAACATAACAGAGACATTCCTCTTTCTTTGCTTTCTGGCAACAGCCTGGCTTGGGTTTGCTTAGGCTGTGTGATTGCTGAGCACTGATGAAATGCCATTAGTTTCTTGCTTCAAACTGAGATAATGCCACCATTCACAAGTTGGGTGCTGCCTTGTTAAGAGCAGTTAAATTCAGGTCACCTTTTGCTCATTTTGTGTGATTAAAATTTCCTCTGCATTTCTTCAAAAATCCGTCAGTGGGACAAGTCAAATATGTTTGGTGTCATAAGCTACTTCACCGTTAAATGGTACCTACTGTATTAATGCAGAGGTCTTGAGAAAGACTTTTAGTAATTACAGTTCAAACTCAATACACTCAAGAGCAACTTTGCGATATGCAGCACTATGAATATCCATTCAATATATATAGGATGCACTTTGTGAGCATGCCCACATCTCATGAGAGGTTTCCTCCATGTCAGCCTCCTTAGTGCAAGAGTACATCAGCGTCCTTGCCGATGAATTGTGATCACCAAAAAAAATAGTGAATGTACTATATGACATCACCTATAAATTATAAATAATCAGATCACTGCAAAAAGTCTCACGGGAGCATCTCCTATATGACAACTGCATAAGGGGAGGAATATTCCCCTCTGCAGGAAGAAGCACAGGCAACAGAGCCCAGCTGAACATTGAAGCAGAAAAAATGCTAGGGACCAGTTGCAGTTTGAGGCTAGCTCTAGCGTTCCTGTTCTGTATGCATGCATGCGTACATGATAGAGGACTGCCACTGGAAATCCTTTCAGAAGCAGAAACCCTGTCAGCGTTAATTACCCCTCTTTCTTAGAAACAGTCACTTTGGTTTCTCTTTGGAAGCAAATGGTCCAGACAGACAACTGAATAATCACCAGTGAACAGTCTTCCTCACCACAGTCTACTTCAATCTCCCTCGTAGCTTTTTGGTCTCAACTCTTCCACTATGGCTTCCCGTTTTCAAAACTATCTAAAATGACAGCGTCTTTGTAAAGCTGATACCACACAGTTTGTTACTGTGACGTGACAGACTATACTGGATCTTTGCTTCGGGTCACTTCTCCAAAATTTTCTGCCTCTGGATTGTGTGCTAGTATGTCTAATATCTGCTCAGTAGAGAAAGACTTCTGTAAAAAAATTACTGAAAAAAAAATAAGTAGTGTTTGAAAGAAGAAATACTCTACTTCAGACAATTTTCCAGGCATTTATGAGAGAGACATGAGGAAAGAATACCCTAAGGGCAACATAACTTTCCCTTCTGCTTAAGTCACCTCCTTCAGCTCATTCTAGTTGCCATCAGAAGTTAAGAGGAACATGAAAACACAGAACTTGGCACCTATGCCATATCTGTAAAAGCCAATGGCACTTAAGAAGAAGGAAAAAAAAAGACAAAAAAGGCAAGCCCCAAGTGTAATATTTCACGTATTCTACGACACAGCAGCAATGCAGCAGGTATCACAACATAGTTGTGGTGGGGTTGGATTTTTTGGGGGAGGGGATGTGAGTTTGTTTTAAGTAGCAGAGAATTTTCCCTCATCATGAAACACACAGAAAATAAATAAAAAATAGATTTCTGCTGGGAGTTTAAGCTCCTTGTCAAACACGGGACACCCAAACTTGTCACAACATGCAATAGTCTGTGTTGCTTTATGAGCTCCATGTATGCCTCTGCAAACTAAACTTGCCCAACACAACAGCCTTGCTAAGTCTTTGCATTTTCAAATAAATGATCTAACAATGTCTCATAAAAACAACAGAAAATCCATCTGGACTTGTAAATTCAACTAATGAGATAAGCAAAAGGAAAAAAAAAGAATATGACTGCTTTCAGACAATCCTACAAATAAGAAACTAGAATTAAAATACTGCTGGGCATTCAGTATACATAGTTTAGTACAAAACACTGAGTAAACCCACTTGAAAATTGTCAATGTTTTCAAAATAGTGTTCCATCACCCAGTTATAGGGTTGTGCTCTCCTCCTTTCCATCTGAGTCTGCTATTTGATTTTAACAATCTGCTTGGGGTTTCATTCAGTAGAAAAACATTGAAATTCAAATAATCCAGGCAAAGTTCTGTAAAATATCCATGGACAATAAAGACAGAACTTTGCCTTATTTTTACCCACTGTAAATTCTTTTAATAGCTGTTCACATAAACCATATTCCTTGATTAAAAATAATTCTATAAGAATGACTGTTAACCTGGAAAAAAGAAAAAAGGTCCTACTGAAACTTACCGTAAAAGTTGTCATAAACCATTTTTTTGGGATGACTACAACGTGGCTTTCTGATTATGAGAAAAAAGTCATTTAATATAACTGACAGTGATTAGGGGTCAATTAGAGAAAGATACTAGCACTTAAAATAATACTTCCGTGAAGCAGGGCTATTTAACTCAGCTCCACAAATACTTTCCAATATACGGTGGACACATCAGAGAGATCACAAGACAGACTTATTACTCATGTTCACTCACTTCATTTCCTTTCTCTGCTTTGCTTCTCCATATGACAAGCTTTTTTATTTGTAGCTCTTCAGGCAAAGAATTGTAATATTTTACATATAGTAGAACCAGCATGTATTAAACAGGATTTCTTTTTCTTTACAAACAGAATTTGAAACCACAAACAATTTCTCATTAAGCAAAAAAACAAAAACCAAGAAAAGCATAGAATCAAATTGTTATTTTTAGTCCTCAATACTTAGAAACAAGCTCTATGCCATGGCAAAGTTGCCTAACAAAGGTATGAAGAAAAGTAAAAGCAATAAATAAAATGCTGAAGGTATAATCAATAACACTGAGAACACAGGGAATGTCTCAAAACCAAAAACTAGAATTGGTTTTAGTGACTGGATACCAAAGAATATTTCAACACATCTGCAGCAACTTCTCAGAAATGTAAATTGTCAACTTAAAGACATTTAAAAAAAAGGCGAAAACATGCAAATGCAGCAAGACACCTACATACTCTCTTTCCCAAGAAACTTTAGTGGAAAGTGCACACCTCAAATACAGATTTTTAAAAAAGTAAAGGAATTTAACTTATTTATTGTATTTAGTTCATTAATACTGTATTTAGCAATAGGGTGGACTAGCTTCAGTGCTTTTAACTCTGAAGTCATTGCTTTCTTAGAAATCTCTTCACATTTTTCTACAAGTATAACCAAAATGCAGTAAGCATGCTTACTTGGATTATGTAGAGATTTTTAGGCCACACACATCATCTAGTACCCTAGCTGTTTTTCCAGAACAGCATTAACAATGTGATTCACATCTGACCTGTGTCTGTTCTTTAGTTTTCTCTCCAGGAAGAAAAGTACCTTTGTTTTTACAACACCATGTGGGTTTTGTTTATTTGTTTGTTTTATATACTGTGCTGTGTTTACCACTAGGCGCTCCTTCAGGAATCTAGCATTAAGATAATAACTTCTTCCTTCTCTTCCAGTGTTGCTGCACAAGCACTATGAAAAGCATAAGTAGGAAGACACAGGTGAAAAAAGAGTTTGAGAAACTGCAGCCAAGCAACCATGCTCAGTGCTAAGAATCTTGTAGCAGCCAGAAATGTCAGAAGGCATTATCTGCATGATCTTACGGAAGAATACAAGATCATCAGAAAATCATCCCAAATGAGGCTGACCTATTGAAAATGAGTAATTTCAACCAAGCATGACTGCTTTGCAGCAGTCTATGTTTTAGTCAAAGCCTGGTGGCTTGTTTCTATATCAAGGACTGAGGCTCCTGAAAGTGTCCCTACCCAGCATGATGGCAGGCGCTGACCACAGCACCGACGTCAGCATCAAGTATTGCTCAGTATCTCTCTGTTTCAAAACCTGAGATAGAAAAATCACATGCACAGGATAAAATTATCAGATAACATTGACAACTATCTAAAAATTACACCCTCCCCCTCCCTTGCATTTATTTGATGATGAAAATATTTTCACAATTAGTCTTCCCTCTCTTTTCAGAGCATCAAAATGCTACAGTTTTAGCTTTTTCTTCTGTTGGAGGGTTTCTTCCCTGGCTTGAACCTTATCCGTTAAAGGTAGTGAATGCTTACGTAAGCTTCTAGCCTCTCTCTTCTGAGGCAAATCCATCATTCAAAATGAAGATGGAACCACAAAAGAGAAAATGTACGAACGGCTGTTATTTAAAAAATACAAAGAAACAAGAAAGATTTCATATCAAGTTGATTCCAAGTTCAATAAATATAGACTGTATAAAATCCAGAACAAGAGGAAAAGAAATTTTAGATGACCTGCATTGATACATAACTGTAAAATGATGTATCTGTTCCAGTAATTTCTTTAAAACTATCTAATTTACTATTCTCTCTTCTATTACTGCTAATATTAAATTCTTGCTGACCTGTTACACCAACTTAATGAAAAATATACTAATAAAAGTAATGATTGGATTCAATCATTCAAGTCTCTGTTGGTACTGAAAATTTTAATTTAAACCCAAGTAAATCACACAGTTATAAAGTATGCATTTTTAATGACTGTTTGTAAAATGATAAGCATAGTCCTTTCATTAATCACAGTATTTTACTTTATATTCTAAAAATTCTTCTAGCATGTAAGTTGCAAACCAGCTGTTTCAAGGGAGAGGAAGTCTGTGAGGCTTTTTTAAAAATCTATTCTATTACCTATATTAGGACTTTTAGACTAAAAATTAGTTAGCAACATAGACATAATGCATAAAAAATCAGTCTAAGTTCAAACAAAGGGAAAAATAAATGTATTAGAACATTTTAATGATTTATGGCTTTGGTTCCCTCTCTCTTAAGCTTATAAATATTGTTTACAAACACAAACGTGCTGACAACAATATTATAAAACTGACTAGGAAATATCATTGGCATATTGTGTTATACCATCAAACTTTGGCATAGAGATTTTTTCTCTCCATTTACACACTCATTTAACAAGAAAAGTCTAAAAGATCAAAACACTATCATAAAATACATGAATTACCATTAGCAGCAGCTATTAAGTTCTTTGAGAACATCTTTGGAATGTTCTCTCTCACCACAAGCCATGCCTCTTCATTTAAGAAACAGCCCTCGGTGGCTAGAAGTTCAGAAGAACTATGCTGCTTCCCACTTCCCCTGAAAAATCTGCCCTACAGAGGAAACAGGATATAGGGATAACCAAGAGCAGCCACCTAACATTAACACAGTCATGTGTCAGTAACAGCACGGCATGTCAGACTACCAAATAGTAGAGTTAAGGCTGATCTTCATTCACTGCAGAACCAGAAGAGGCTGCTCATGTCACAGAAGTTACTGCATTTGTATTGTCTATTTGGCAGAGAGGGCTACAAAGTTTCACATCCAGTTAATATACAGTGCTGGAAACCACGTTAGGACACAGTAGCTTCACTACTAGCCCTGACATAATGCTACATTATCATTAAGCAATAAGATAGAAAGGATCCTCAAGAAAAGTCAGGTTTTGTACAGGATGCTTTTAAAGTGTCCTCATACATTACAAGGGAATAAATTATAAGATGACCAACCAGGCATGTAAAATAACTCCTTAGTAGTAAATGTGTGAGGACAACATCACACTCCTTCCAGAAAGAGGTGCCTAAAGAACCACCCCAAAACCAAGACACAAACCAAAAGAAAGCCAACCCCCACAACCAACAGCCACTTTGTCAAGCAAATATTTTCTATCTTAATTACATCATGCTCATAGAATTCAGTAACCTACTGATTAAAACAAAGTAATCCCAGTAACTCTGAGGAATGGCTGCAGACACTGCAGACCTATCAGGCACAGCACTATATAGAGGAACTGTACTTGTACCTTAATACTGAAGCTCAGGGTACCCCGAGTCTTCTGATGTGGACAACTACTGATGAAACTTTAAATGACACAAGGAAAGGAATCATGTTACTGGCCTCACAAGATGAGCATTCAGGTTCCAAATCTGATTAAAAGAAAAAAACCTCATCTTTTCCCCCAAAACAACTAACCCTGGATGAATATGTAAGTGGTAAGGACCTCTAGCAGCTCCAAGTGTAGGAGTGGAAAATCTAGACCCAATATAACGCCTTTCTGAAGCACAACATTGAATTCACTTTGCAGGAATCACATGTTAGCAAAAACATAACCTCCAGCACCTTCCCTAAAAAGAAAGATTCAAATCTTTAAGCACCATTTTACATTTAGCACCCTTTGGCATCCAAAGTTGAAAGACCAAAACTTCAAAGAAGAAAACTGCTTCTAGTAACATTCCTAGCAGTTTCCCACCCCACAGACTAACCACCCTGGAGGAGAGAAGTTCACTGAAACTCAGGTCAGAAAATAACACGTGTGGTAACTGTCTAGGAACAACTATTAGGTATGGTTAAGAGTTCTTGGAAAGAAAACAGAACAAAATATCTCCTGTGAGATTACCTTGCCCATTAAACCAGTACCTACCTCTGCATTCTAAAAATGCAACAAAACAAAAATGAGAAAAATAACAAAAAAGTATAAGAAAAAGCAGAATCCCACCCTCTCCCCTATTTTGTACATACATTCTGAAACCCAGCCTTTAATCTCTAGAATCTGCATGAAAACAGGAGTGGGTGGCTGCCATGGAAACAAAATTTTTCCAATTTATTGCTGATGTTCCTGGGGTGGATTACTGAGTGTAATAACAAGGGACTGAGGATCCAATAGTTCAGGAGTTAACTGGAATAAATATTCTTCTTCCCTAAAGAGTCTGCCTGCAGCAGCAGGAAGCAGGATCTAGATTAAGATGTTCTTAACAGAAAATAAAACAGATTCTTCACCAGTCCCTGTCTGCAAATGCAGTCAGTTTCAGTGGTAACAGCCTCTCTCTTACTGCATATTTAAGTGCACCATAAACTGATGCTTCCGTTCAGTTTCTCCAAAGCAGTGATGCATAGGGGACTCTGCCCACTGAGAACACAAGACGAAAGAAAATAAAACTCTCTAGTGTTTGCACAAAATTCATATGGAAAAGTGTCAGTTATATAAAAGGGTTCTTAAGATTTGCATTAATCCCTACAAGCTCCATTCCACACCTTGAATGACAAATGAACCGCCTTGTTAAATAAAGTATGTTTCTTCTTAGTGTTTCTTCTTCTCACACATCACAGTGAAATCAAGGAGACCTGAGCTGGTTTTGTGACTATACTGAAAGAATCTCAAACTGGTGTTAAATGAGGAAGTTATGAGGAGCACAGTTTTCAGCTCTGTCTAATAGAAGCTATGAAAGCTCCTGAAAAAAATATGGCAGCTGACACTGTATTATTGTGGCTCTTTAGCAGCACTCTCCAGTTGAAAAAACAGATTCACTGCAACTGTGCCAGTGTTTTTTTCCTGGCTCTCTGCCTTTGGAAAAACAGACCTCAGCAAAAAACAATGTTTACATTCACAGAAACGTCCTGTCTCATTTCCTTATACCAGTCCATCTCTGGGATCCAGTGAAGGACTTCACCTGTTGACATACTGTCCTTAGGTTTCAGGTGGTACCCAGCTTTTTTAAATGCAATTGAAACACTAACTGATCTTAAAAAAAAAAGCATACACAAATTGAAATCCATGAGCATCTTTCCGGGCAATTGCAGCTTATAAAAAAAAGGTCTTCGGAGTTTCATTGCCAGGTCCCTGAAATAATTTGCTTAGTATGCCACTGCAATGAAAAAATAGCCAATGAAACATTGAGCATCCTCAGAAAGGACAAAAACAAAAAGCCACTGTTTTACTACAGTACCAAACATTGCACTGATGCAACTTCATCCTAAGTATCACATGCAATAGCAGTCACTTCAGCTCCCTAAGGATATAGTGGAGTCAGAAGAACATAGCAAGATGAACAACACAGGTAGCTAAGGGAATGGAGTAGCTGTCTTATGGGTAGAGATTAAAAATCAGTCACTAATACGCTTGTGCTCCATCACCTTCCCTGGCTGTGCTCATGGCTCACCCTTGAAGGTCAGGCCACAGCCAGTCAGAGTATTGCAGCTCAAGACACAGGAGTGAAATAGATGTCTGGTACATTCCAGCACATCAAGATGTTACAAGATTTCATTAGTTGTAGATGGGCTACTACTAACAATGATGGAACCAGAGTGGTCTTTTGTGAGGTGAAATAAAAAGATACCACAGAAACAGGCACTCGACTCATCGCAGCCTTTTAAGGACTGATTGCTGTGCTGTTTCTGCAATGTAAGCCTAATTTATGACACAAACATTCTCCACCACAGCAATGTCAGAATGACCTCTTAGATTTTTGAGGATATCTACAAATCTTCCTTTATTCAGTGGTTTGAAAAAGACCCAGTGAGGTCCTAAAAATTTATATGGGAGTCTTTGATTAAAACAAATGAGACAATGGTTCCTCAGGAAAGAGCAGCATGAGCTGTATACAACAAAACGATATTATTAAAAAGGCAACCTCACAGAAATGTTTCATTTATTGTACTGGAAAAGTGTTTATGAATTGTTTTTTCCACAGTAAGACAACCTACTTTACTCTGCATTAGTAACAGAATAATTTGTTCTTTCATTATCCAGGTTATTTATTATTTTAAGTACTGATCTGTTGCAACTTTCCTGACTTATCGCAAGACAACCACACTTCTGGGAAAAAGATGAAATACAGCCAGAAGAAACAATTTTTTTTGTCAAAGTTAAAAATACACTGCACTGGCATCCTAATTTAATACTTCTTTCTTTGTGCCATGCTTTTGTTTACACATCATTCTTCTGGAGAAAAAGCCCAGGAGAGCAGTGACACACACCTGAATCATTCATGTAACACACAAATCAGTTTGAGTAAATCCTTAGTGAACAATGGATTTAAGTCTGTCCACTTGAGAACTCTCATTTAACTTCAGGCATTAACTAAACTCCTCCTCTCCTGTAATAAAATATTCCCACCCTTCCACCTAAACACACCACAAAGAAAAGTCTCAGTTAAAGATTAATGAGTTGTACTGTCCTTGAACAGCACAAATTTTTGGTATAGTACAATAGTGGATTTTTTCACCAATAATCAACATTCAGGACTCTCAAATATGCAAAATTTCAAGAGTTCTTAGAAAACTCTTATCCCTTACAAGCTTACTTAAGGAGCTCTCATACTGCTCAGCAATGCTGACTGACTATCGGGAAGGCTATTCCCCCTCTTGATAGAGCCCGTAGTTTTTGAAACCACATCCTCACTTCAAAGAGCCACTTCACAGCAGCGTGGTACATATTGCTGAAGCTCCTGCTTCCATCACATCCTTGTTCGTCAGACCAAGTTGCAGCTCCTCCTCTAAGTAAGAGGCTGTACTGATTTTCCACTTCCAGCCATGGACCACTTAATTCTCCTTTCTTACCCCCTCACAGCTCACATCTTAATCAAAATTAATACTTCAGCAACCACCAATTAACTGACCAACCAGTTTAGCTGACCACCTCTAAGCAGCACAGATTTTGCATGCTTTGTCTTATGTGATGAGCAACAGATTAATAAAGCGCTTTCTAGGCTATAATTAAGAGCATAGCCTAAAGCAGCAGCAATACCATAATGCTTCTCTTTTCATTCTTAGATTTACTAATTCCTAACATGGAAGCAGATTTTAATACAGAAAATATCCCAGAAAAACAAATCTAGAATAATTAAGTAGGAATCAATTTAAGAATAAGCCCACTGCCCAAAGTCAGGCAAACTGAAAGAGTGAAGGAAAATTTAAGGCTAGAAAATTATTTTTTCCTCACAGACTTCTCCCACTGTTAAAGAGAATAACAGAATTACAGGCACCCTGAAGGGATAACAACACGTAGAAAGTAGTTTCCAGTTGGCTATGGTAACACTTGATTAAGTGAAAATAGCTAAGTAAAACAGAAAGAAATACTACAACTTTCATTATTTGATTCCTTTAACAAAACAAGTCTCAAACACGAAATACATAAACAGCAACCCCAAAAAGTTTGAAGAGTATCTAAAATATTAATGACCAATCCATAGATATAAAATTATCAATCAAACATTCACAGGTCCTTTGCCAATTCATTCTGAGCTCAAATGAAGCTAAGTTAAGCATCTCTTTGATCCGAGATGCATGTATTATTTAGCATTAGCTAGACATTTGTTCATTTATGCAGACACATGCCAACAGGATTTATGCAAGAGGGTACCCATTTCTGCTTAATTTGAAATGTCCTGGTTCTCTCTCTGAAATATAAACCACAGTGATTTATAGCTTTTAGGTAGTCTTTGTATTTTAGCAAAAGCACACTTTTAAAAAGCTGCAGTCCGAAACTCTTTTAGTGGAAAAGTGAGATATATAAAGCTCTCAGTGCATCTCCCAAGAACAAGGTGTCAGCATCTGTGCTGCCTTCTCTTGTACTCATGGGTGACTCGAGATCATATGCACAAAACCAGCCCACTGATTTTTCATGGTACTTTTGCAGCTATTTTCTTCTTGCATATTAAAATACACACACAGGGGAAGATTTTTGAGGGGTAGAGGCTAGGTGGAACAGGCTTGGAGTGGCATTTTTGGTTTTCTGGTTTTTGTGTGCTGGTGTGGGGTTTTTTTCCTGGTCTATATAGCTGATCAAAATTTGCATCACACATATTAAAATCCTAAATACATATTTATAGGGAAAACTGGTAAAGAACAGAATGAAAGGGAAACATGAGCTGCTAAGAACTAGCAACAGTGAGAAACTACAGTTTTGGAAAAAAACCTGGAAATAAACTCTGAAAAGGTAGGTGCCTTCAGTTTCTTTTCCCTATAAACCATTCCCTGTGTCCCACACTTCTGGAGTGTGAATGTAGAGTCAGCTATAGGTACACTCCATATGAACAACTTTTCAGCTCAGGTACTTTTAAACTTCCTCTCAGTTTTCCAGCATTCCCAAATTTTCCAGCATTCTTGGGACTTTTCGCTCCACAACCCCTCTCTCAAAGACATTTTGAAAATAATCAAAATAGGAAATTCATGCACCGTTGTTTAAGCTTCCTCTTGATCTGCCCCCTGCAACATGCAGAGCAACACAACACCCAGACTGGATGCGCTCATTGCCAGACTGCACTTAGCATTTAGTACATGATAAGACTATGAACTACCACAGATGATGGAAGTCTCGCTGAAGAACATAAAAAAGAGTAAAAAAAATTATAAATATTTGCCACATCCTGAAAGATTTCTGTTAGTCTGGGAAATATAGGCTGAATCTGTAGCCCAAATTCAACTTATTAACATTGCTGTGGGTAATGTTTGCTTTTAAAGCATAGAAGAATGAATGATATTTAAAACAAAAACAAGTTTAAAAATCAAAAAGCAAACCATTTATTTCCTCCTGTCCAAACAGACCTCAGTAGCACCCAAAGTGTGAGCCAACCCAAACCGCCACATAATACTGCACTTATCTATCTAGCAGTACTGAAGCCAAGCACTGAGTGAGGGAGATACTAACAAAGGGAAAGGCCAATAGAATTAGTGCCATTAAGCTGAAGCAAACAAGACAGCTCCTGTACCTGAGGGGAAAAAAAAAGTAGGTTAATAAAAAAAACAATTACTGAGTAAAAAATAACGCTAATACACGAGAACTCAGAAAAACAAAGGGAAGGAGATGAGACTATCGTAAGGGCACATCTTGCAGAGCTGAGCCACTATTTTACCACTTACATTTTGAAGTGCCAGCAAGGACAAGATCAGGCAAGCAAGTTGGAAATAAGAGAAAATGGGTCACAGAGTAGTGGAGACAAAGTGAGGTACTGAACTGCTCAATTTGCATGAAGACAACTTCAAAGCTACACTCAGGTACGAAACTAAAGGAAAGAGGAGAGCAGAGGCACACAAACAGACAGACCTGGGAGAACCTTTACAAGGTCATCTGATGTGGTGCTGCAGAAACTCAAGGGATCATAAAAAACCCCTTTGATCAAAAGTAAATCCTACAAATGAAATGTTCAGGAGGTTTAACACTTGAAGAAGCATGGACGAAGAAACATTTTAAAAAGTACCAAGACAGCTGGTGATGAGAGGTGGAATAAAGGGAGTATCCTTTGGAGCGAGAGAAATCAAGTCATATCTCTGCAATATTCATCTGATAGAGTTACACCTCAAATCCCCACTGAAAACTCCCAGCTTAAGACAGGAGACATATTCTAAATGGAGCACCTTAAAGGCAAAGCAAATAGAGTAACTGACAACATGGAATCACATACAGTTTACAAAAAACCCACTGAAAAGGCAGTTTTTGGCATAATGGTTTGAAAAGGAAAATAAAAATCACAGGAATAAAACTTGTGCTCCTCATCCAAGGACATCTTTATCCAACATCATAACCACATCAACCAATCACTTAACTTTGCTGAGGAAGCAGAAAGACTTATAACAAGCTTGGAGTTTTGTTTTGTTGGCTTTTTGTTGGTTTGTTTTCCCCCTTCAGTTTTCACTTTCTGTCTGAAAAAACCACAGCTTTTCAGCTTGATCAAGTTTATTAGCAAACTGCAGCTTCAGCAAGGAATGAACAGATCCTACTAAGAAACAGCACTGAAGCATTGCTATGACAATCAAACCAATAGACAGCTGTGGTTCAGCTCCCCTCCTCTGGCAATAGCTAATAAGCAACACTTCAACAGAATGTGAAATGCCACCTGCTAATAATACCTATTTGGTATAGCACAGTATCATTACATGATATGTGGGAATCTCTTGGTTCCCCCTAACAAAATAACTGTCAGGAAATAGTCATCCAGACATCATTTAAGAAATATCTGCAAGTGTATACAGTGCTTTTGCTGGCATAGGTGTAAAAAAAATAAAGTGATACTCCGGGTTGCTTTAACTTCATGCTGTTGCAGACCATTAATGTGGCTCATATTAAATACTTGACTCAGACAACTATATCCAATACTCACTGTGCCACTGCAAGAACGTTGCCTTTTTGAAAAACGAAAGAATAATCTCCAAAAGCTCCTGAATGCACTCACTGGAGTCTTAACCTTGACACATAACAAAATATCTTTAAACATAAGGGCAAGGATTAAACAACCCAGAGGTGTTCTCTCCTTCATACTGCTGCAGTTCACTAGTAGTCCAAATGAGCCATCCAGCATCATTACTACGAAATTTTTCTACCTCAGAATAAAACCCCAGTTTTATTAATCAATTTGAGTTCTTCAGATGAGAGCCACTACTAGTATTATTTTGCTGCTATCATGCACATACTGCAATCTACACAAGACACAAATAAGCCTTTAGAATATGACCTGTTGAGGTCTACCACCTTCCACTGTCCTCCTTCAAAATTATATTTAGCTCTGTTTCAGCCTTTTATTGCTCTTTGGCACTAGTAATCCACCATTTGATCATTATAAAAAAATTCTCAGCAGATGTGCCTACAAACAGAGCATGATGCTTTAAGTGGATTAGGAAGAGATGAACTCTCAAGAAACAAAGTTCCTGAGTTTATGCTAATGAATTTACTTTAAAAGACTAAATTAAGGAGAAACATATGCAGATTTCCTTAAGCACTTCTATTTTGGAGTGAAGTTGCAAAAGTGCTGCTCATGTCAGACTACATTTTCTGTACTACTCCACAGTATTCCAAGTATTTCTGTATTAGTAAGTTTTTCCAAACTCAAATTTTGCCCTCACTAAACACTACAGCAGAAAAGACACCAGTGTAGTTGGAAGAGGGGAATATACTTATCCTGGAATTAGCTATAGAAAGCTGCATTTGTTGTCTTTCCCTGTTTACACCATACAGATCAACAAACAAGATGGAACCAGCTTTAACAGAATTAATTTTTCCAATGACAAAACCATCTTCACTTGATTACTGACCAGAGTTGGCAAGATAGACTCTACATTCTACATGAATGAAGAACTGTAGATGCAACTGAGTTTTTTACTGTCAAGAAGTACTTAGGAATTAATAGCCTACCACGTACAAACCAGAACATGACAAGCAAAACCAGAAAACTAGAACAGCATGCTATAGTTACAACAGTAAACGGCACAGAAAATTTTCAGTTCTCTAAAACAGTTTTGAGTCATCTTTGCAGTCTAAATGTGCATGGGTAGGGGCTGCTATCACTGGTGAGTTTAGTAACATGTAGAAAGCCACTGTTCATGACTTTACTGAATTTACATTCAACTTTGCTTTCACGATTCTTGGTCAGTTTTACTTTTGTACGCATTCCTTAACTTTCAGAGTGAAATAGCAGTTTCACCCATCAGGATTCCAAAAATATCAGGAAACAGTAAAAAAAAAATGTGTTTAAACTGAACATATGTCTCAGAAATCCTTTAGATGAACTTTTATAGCGTATCTTACTTGTGCTTTACTGGGCACGGCGGGTAAGCAAAATGGATGGAGACCTAGAGCTTTTTTTCTAGAAATTAGTCACTAGGAAGCATTCATCATTTCTCCTGTACAAAATTTTGCTTCATTCTATAATTCACAGCAGCACAACCATAAAACTTAAGCAACTTACTTTGCAGTGGTCATACTGCTGCTGTAAGGTTGGAACATCCCCTCCAACAGGCATTTGTTTTTTCAGTTCTTCATCTTTTGCATTCAGCCATTTGATTAACTCTTCCAGAGATGTCAGCAATCTGTTCCATTTCTCTGCACTGGCCTCCAAGTGAGCCCTATGAAACAGCATAAGAGCATCTTTAAAGCCCTGAATCGCAAAACAATAAACAAAATGACTCCATCAGTAAGATGAGAATGTTTCAAGTGTTTAACTGCAAAGCAACTTTGTGTTAAAAAAATCTCTATTTCAGAACACTTTGCACAACAAATTAACATAAGCAAAGGAGAAATGGGGGAACACAGACAAATAGGTACCTGATGTTTTGACTCTAAACCTAAAACCTTGAACACTGCACGTCTAAGCAACATAACAAAATCCTGTATTTTGTTGTGACTCCACCACTGTTGTGCAACAAGCACAAGCACGTTTTGTGAGCTAAAGCACTGCAAAACTGAACTCTTTGATGCCAGGGCCTTGACTCTCCAGAAGCAAAAACCAGCATGTTCTATCAGCAGTGATCAACAGCAAATTGCCCGCGGTGCTGAACATACCAATCAGTGACACAGGTTATTTAATACATCATCTTTTGTCAGGGTTGAGTTACTAGAGAATTAATACTGCGAATCCATTCTTCACTTTAATTGACAAAGTAAGTCAAAATCCACTGTATATTTTTCTACAATTTTCAGAAATACCTTGACCTGATGTTTTCTCCCTGCAGTGCCTAAAAGATGCATAGAAATCTTCAACAGGTACCAGCTACCCGTCTTTTACTGCAGTCATTCTATGTTATGGTATCATTCAAGACCAGCATGTACCTAATTTATATCAGCAAAAAGCAGTTTCTTTCTCCACACAGAAGAGTAGAGCTGAATGATTTTCAGCGTAGGCTGACACCAGTTCTGCAAGTTCCTCCCCTGCTTCTGATGGATGAATGAACTAAATTCTACTCCCTTTCCTATTTTGCACATTGATGGTTATCTTTTATTTTCTGATTCACTGTGAGTCACACCTAGAAACTTCCACCTGGCTTGTCTTGTACTCAGATGGCATTAGAGGGAATGTTTGGGGCTGATACAACAACATCTGGATTGAAGGGATAATGTGCTGCAAGGTTAACTTCAACACAAGCTCAGGTTTGGCCACACTGAGATCTCCCAGCAATACTAGGATAGATGAATCAATAAAGCAGTCAAGTACGAGTATATAAGGAGAGAAATACAAAGCTAAAAAAAAAAAAAAAGCCACATTTCTGAAAAGGATAAGCTAAGTACCTTTAGGAACAGGAATCTATGCTCCTTCAATCCTGTGAAGGAAAGCACTTAGGTAACTACTTGAGAAAAAATGTAAAATCTTAAGTACTTGCTAGAAGCAACATTTTACTGCCTACACTTTCGTGTGTTATGGTTTCTATTGTCCCTTATTGCTCTCACTGATACCTTTATCTCAACACTGAATTGCAACCACCTGCTTGTGGCTCAGGCCTAAACCACAGAGTCAGCATCCCACCCTGCACTGAATTAAAAGCAAGCTGTTGCTGTAGGCCTTGGTGTGCAGGCCAACAGCTTCTGAGTGGAATGTATTGTCTCCACTCTCCTGATATTTTTTCAGGTACTCAGAACTGGCCCTTCTTTCTCAAAGTGAAAACAGAGTTATATTTCTTATTAATCAGGCACAGGAGAGACACTGCTCTCTCAGCTAAGCCAAGGCAGCCCACATTTGAATTTAGTTTTGCCATTAGACTCTGATTGTTAAAATAAAAAAAAAAAAACAACACTTTGAGAATTTCTAGAAGCAACTACAATTAAAATGTTCAGATTTATAGCTTTCTGTACATTTGATAGTGAAATCTGTATTCATCATGACTTGTTACTGCTTCTAGCACATATAAGCAGCTCTCACCTCTAAAAACTGGCACTCTCAGGCTTCAAGATTCTGCTCTAATTGTTTAGTGGAATTCTTGTATGCAAAATAAATTGGAGCTTTGTAAGGAGGGGAAAAACTTCCGTAACTCGATAGAGGACAATTTAAGGGTGATTCACCACTGTTTAACATACAGTGCAATAATATTAATAGTGAAAAAATTAATCTGATATTATTGTGAATGTTACAGCATATGATACTGGACTAAATTCATTGTAATTTACCACTCAGTACTTGCATGCATGCCATATTAATGTAAATACCAAAATAAGTCTAGCACATGGTTTCAAAGTCCAGCACAAGTTAATCCTGCAGGGGTAGAGCAGTAAGGAGTGGGGAGGAAATGGACTATACTAGCAGGGACTTGAAAATTTTTCACTGAGCACAAAGTGAGCTAACCTCCCAAAGAAAGATATTAAAGGGAAAAAATACACAGGGAAAAACTCATCACATCAGCCTGGATTTTTCCAGAATATTAGCCTTTTAATCTTATCAAAAGCAATGCTGAAAATGAAAGCAAGATGCAGAAGCTGAATGGCATACACAAATATTCAATTCTCCTGGGGAGCAAAGAAATACACATTCAGTAAACCCCATCCAAAGCAAATGCTGCACAGGAGCAAGGGAGTCAAGATACGCTTCAAATTGCATTTCAGTGTAAAGTTTCAGTATCACGTTTACATTTGTCTACAGGCATTATCACAGACAGAAGATAAACTATGAAGAAGTTCTGAAATGTTTCTTGGGTTTCTCTGAGTCAGGATTTCTGGCCTTTGTTTTGGAATTGGTACTTCTACTGACAAACAACCCGCAAACAAAGCTTCAGGTGTTTGTGTTCACGTGACAAATGAATTGGCAAACTCAGGGATTTATCAGGTCAAGTGGTGGCTTAAGAATCTGCTCTTATCAAAATAGAGGTCAGTTATAGATGATTGTTTTTGAGCATGAGTTGGAGCACAAATATTCACCAGCATCAACCACCTGGTATGCAAAAGCACTCCTAAGGGAATCCTGGACGAACCTGAAGAACACAGATGCTCCCATCCAACCGACGAGACTGAGAGGAACCCTCTCTCCCCCTCCCCACGCTGAATAAAATCATCCAGAAAACACAACACAATTCCCCTTCTGTTGACACAATTCCCCTTCTGTTGACCCTGACAGGCTCTCTTCACAGCTGGAGACCTCCTCAGCTTTTGATTCTGCTATGGAGGTAGCACTTCTCCCACTGAGTGACAAGGGAACACATGGAAAAAAACAAGATTGGTGGGTGGTCTAAATCTAGAGAAACAGAGAGAAACTCCTTTTATATTTCTCCCATACTTTTACTTCTGCCCCAAATACTCACATCCTCACACCTCCTGCCCCAGGAGAAAAGAATCTCCCCTAAACATTTGGCTTTAAAAAGCAGACCCCCACAAGTCTGCAGCTTTGCTTTTATCTTATTCCCAGGAAGAAGAGAGAAAAAGAAAGAAGCGTAAGTCTACAAGTAATTTCAGAGAGAGGTAGTCCTCTCAGATGGCATTATAGACACTACAAGTACAGGTTTAAGCAGCTTCCATGCATTTAAAAATATGTTAGAACAGCGCTGCTTTTCCAGTTTGGAACTCCCTTTAGTTACAGTAGCAAGGAAGTAGAGTCAACACAGTGACTAGCAACACCAGCTCCGGGGACTGAAGTGACGAGAAAAACTCATACTATCTCTATTGGTAAGAGCAGTACTTTCAGAAATTAAAAATCACTATAATCAGAATGTACACATACCTGAAAATATTCTAAAAAGCTTATGGAAACTTTAATTTCGAAGCACTATCCCAAGCTAAAACCCATAATGAAACAATCAGCTTGTTCATTCTTCAGTCCCAGCATCTAAGTTACATGCTGTTCTCACTTGACTCATCCATACAGTTTTGCTTTCCAAATCATCCTTGTAAAAAACATACACCAAGAAAGCAAAACTTCAAGGCAAACAGACTTCACATCAGTTCTGTGCTTTGTTACTTCCCTATGAAGGCTTTCAGTACTCTTGCACAAGTTAGAAAAGTGAACTGCAATCAAAGGACGGGGAAAAATACATGAACTCAAAAATACTATGCTCTTTTCAGCAGTGACTGAGATTTGAAAGGTTAATTTACTTGTCTTAGATTTGCACCAGTATTCTCTTCCTTGCCTATCTTCCACTTTGATCTCAAGTGACACGTGGCTCTGCAGCACTCCAGGTATCAGCAGAGCAACATAAACATTAATGCTGCCCAGTGGCATACACATGCCATATCTATGCAGAACAGAAAAGATGGGTCTGTATTCAGAAAATATATTCCCACTTTTCTGAGCACTGACTGCACAATCGGTCTTTCCATACTACAGCTTTGGAACTCATTGCTGTACAGGGTGAATGGCTTGAAGGCCCTTTTTCATGGCCATCCATTTCTCCCAAATTATGACCAACCCCAGGAATGGCCAAGCAACTCAACAGTTCTTGCTAGGACTCCACAGTTGATAAGCTATTATTTTAAGAGCATGCTTTTGTCTTTCCCTTACACAGACTTGTGAACAGACCTCATAACAACCCAAGTTTAACAGTTCTTGCATTAAACTGCATACGTGGTGGAGCCAGTCTCTGCAAGCCCCCACACCAAACTGCTTGGTTCTTTGGGTTCAAGTTTGCCTGTGGGCTTTCACAGAGCTGATGTACTCGTTTCATTTCGCTGTTCAGCAGGCTGGTGACGGGATAAGTAGAAATGGAAAGTAAATATCACATTTTCCCATCTATCTCACTCATTCAAACTCTTGTGCCTCAATTTCAAGCTCAGGTCATCTCCCGGCCTTTGTAAAATTCGTATGAATGCTTAACATTGTTCTGTTCTATTAAAAGAACAGTTTTCTTAAGCCAACAAGCAAGCAGCTGCAATTAAAAGCCCTAGAAATTATTTTCCATGTAATTCACTTTCATGTAGCATTTGATTCATATCAGTGAATGTGGCAGTATCTATTTTAAAAATGACATCACAAAGATTTAACAATTACTACACTTGAGCTTGGCACTAACAGGGTCAAAAAAATGTAAAATGCATTCCTTGATTAATAGGCACTTAAAAAAACTTCTCAATTGAATAGCAGCAACTAAAAATTCAATATCAGTTAAATGGCTCAAGACACTTAAGATGCAAGTCCTATCAACTTACTAATTTCAAAACCAAAATTTTGTAAAAACAAAATCATCAACAAACTCCTGATTTCTCCTCAAAGTAACTGCAGATTCGCTGAATTATTTCACTGACACTGCCATTGATTTACAATAAGGAAAGACTCAACGTACTTTCTGGAAATTTTGGTACTAGGTCAGCAAGTTACGACTGTGCAGCTCTGGAGAGAGAACAAGTAGTTAAGCCTACCTGGTGAACAAGTTCACCAAGGTTTTACATTTGCACGCAGGGGTCCTTCATGAAAGAGAATAGATATTTCACGCCAATGATGTGGTCATATTTGTCAAGCCTCTTAGAAGACAGGAACTGTGCCCCATTCACACCTTGATGTTTTCACTACTCACCTGATGTTAGCTGACTTCGCCTTCAGGTCATTCCAGCGCTGGTTCATGTCATCAAGCCGGTGCTGGAGCAAAGCAGCTTCCTCAGAGTTTCCTAAGGCTTTCACCATTTTCTGTCTGTTTCCATCAATACTTTTAAAGATGTCATTGTGGGCATCAATCTCAGCTTGGATGTCCTGAAATACCAGCAAGAAAAGTTCAAACATAATTCTGTAAGTAAAGGAGGGGAGAGCTGACTCTAATTAGTACTCCTAAACAGTAGGACAGAGCACATATTCCAACTTTCTTGGCTGGCTCTGATAAAAGATGCAGAGGAGAAAACCTACAATCCTATTAATGTCACTACAAAAGGTCTAGCTTTCTTAAGTGGGAGAAAACGAGTCTGAAGTTGTCCAAGGCTGTGAAAAAGGAAATAGAATTATAAACACCAAGTTCTGTGATGTTGTGTTTTGTAGCACTGAAGGTAACTAACTGTCTACTGTTCACCCACGCATTTCACACAGTGTGGCATTTGCAAATGCACTAGAACTCATTTCCTTTCCAGAAATTACACAGATTCAGCCCTAGCTATGTCATCTCTTTTTTCTTTGAAATAAAACATTCCAGAAACTTTACACAGTCTAGTGAAATGCAGCCTCTATCTACTATTTTAGGTCACGCATAATGAAAGCATTTAACTAAAATCTGTCCCCTTAAACGGCAGCTAAATGGCTACAGCAACCAAAGGTCCATTTTTACAATTAAACTACATTACACTATGCCCTGAATATATGGAGAGGTAGACATAAAATGGCAGGATGTATTATAATCTGAATTTCATAGTAAAGATTGAAAAGAAAAAGAAAAGCTTGTGATTTCCATTCAGTTGACTCATTTCTCCTCCCCTTAGAAATTAAAACACATTTTATTCTCTCATCTACCATCTGCCTCAAGAAAAACATTACAGATGTTGTCTTCATCTAATTGAGCACAGTATTATTTTTAAAAGGCATTATGAGAGCAAACAAAACTTCCTGCACCACTGCCAATGGTTTCTAGCACCCATACATCTATGTATACTCCAATAAAGCAATGTAAATGTGTGGAAAGCCAGGAGGTGTACTGGCTGTCTCAATAGGATTAATCAACGAAGATTATGACAGGAACTTGATGCAGATGTAAATAAACTTCTTTTGCAAAGGAGGAAATCAAATAACTGAAATTCCTTAAAGGTTTTTATTCTTCCAATCAACTCCTCAGTAATCACCATCTGTTCCCAGAAGCAGAAAAGGAGGGGGCTCTTGTAAATCCCCATCCTTAAGACGTATTCCTGCTTCCACGTCTACCAATTAAAGTGGAAAAGTAGCCATGAATTTGAGATAGCATGAAAGCTTTCCTGAGTTAGGAAAGAAAACAAACAAGTCAGGATACAGGTGAAGAAGTTGGGGGAGGAGAGATGGGGCAGTGGGGAAGGAGGTAAGAGTGTGGCAGGCACTGGTGAAGCTCTGTCTCGCCAGAAGAGCTATTATGTGACTTTGGACAACTACCTATTCTTTGCCCTGAGATTAACTCCTTTAAAGCAGGTAAAAGGACAGTTTTGCAGTCTTTAAAACCACCTGATTAAAATCACCATTCTAAACACAACACCAAAAATGACAAAAGGAAAAAACCAAAATAGAAGTGTCTGATGATCAGCCAATCCAAATAAGACAGCATAGTCATCAGCTGAATTAGCTGCTTATCTGAAAACATTTGCAGCTCCTGTCCTTACAACTCCAACATGTATTGAAACCCAGCTCAACCCCACACGGCAGGAGATACAACCACGTACAGCAGTTACAATTCAAATTGCAACGAATCTGTGTTATAAAAGCCAGGTCATGCCAAGTATTTTTCTTTGCCTCTTCAAAGTCAAAAACAACAAATCCATTGAAAACAAACTGATCTCTAATTTTCCATTCTACAATCACAATATTAATTGTAAACCCATTCATTCTAGAACCTTCATAAAGCATTCTTGGATCTTACTTGAGAGGCCACTTCAGCATGCACGCTCAAAAATGTTTCATTCAAAATGGGGTTTGATTCTTGCATTTTCCAGTCATCATGTTACATTGATTAAGGTACAATAAATCTTCTGTTCACATTCTTGAGTCCCATCTGTGATAGCCATGTTGAGACAACTCAGTTCAAAGAATAAAGTTTCATAATTAACTTCTCTCTCATTTCTGATTTCCATTTTCCAGGTAAAAAAAAAACAACAAATCACTGCCAGCTGATGGATAACACAACAGGATTGATAAAGTTAATGACTGTGAGTTTGTCACAGTCCTCAAAGAAAAGATGGAGAGAAATTCAAATAACATACACCACATCAGTCTGCACGTGGAAGAAGTAGAGAAGGAAGGTGGGATGTAAAAAACGGCTAATAGCAAGAAATGGACACGGTAAGTTAGTTATTCTCCAATAATGGTATCAAACATCTGGATTTTTATTGCGGTATTGTCCTCTGGATGATGGGCTCCCATCTTTTCCTAAGACTGCTGTATAGTTAGTAGCAATTGGTAATACTATCCTTTATTCATATCCTTTATTCACCATGTTATCGAAGTTCTTCAATTCTTATTTGTAAACATGTGGTTGCCCTCCCTTTGAATTTCTTTCTTCAAAGTGGAAAGAACTCTATCATTCTGTAAACGATTTATGTAACTCCTAATTTATTATTTCTCTTTCTCCTGCCTTTTTCTTGGTCTTTGACTCTCCATTGTCCTCTATGTGGCAAAAAAATGGGATGAAAAAAGTTGATTATGCCTGCTCAGGCCCCAGTGAGGATTAATTCGAGTAAGAGTTAATCCACTTTGAATTTTGCAATACTTTAGAAGAAACTCTAAATACTCCCCTCTATTATCACATGGAAGGTCCCATATTCAGAGTCACAGGGGCAACACACTGGAGGACGCAGGAGAAGAGGGAAAAAATTCTGTTGCTTTTGCCACGTAAAGAGGGAGATACAACTGTGAAACTCCATCATTGCTCTTAGCCCAGTGCTAAATGGATCTGGGCCAGAGTGGTCTCCCAGTGCATGTGAAACAAGTCAAAGGGCAGAGAAAAGAAAAACAAAGCAAAAATATAACAGAAAAAAAAAACCCCAAAACTCAAGAAATATACTATAAACATGTCTTGGGGTGACTCTATCATGTGTATCCCCTATCATGCTCTATGCCCAAAAAGTAATATTGTGCCTTTTCTGTGCCTTTAAACTGAGCTTGAAAAAAAAAACCCAGATGAACTTTCCAAAGCAGCTTCTCAAGGACACAGAGATTACACTCCTCAGTGTTTTTTCTGACTGCGGAAGGCACGAAGGGAGCACCCTGCTTGCTTTTTCTTCAGCCAGCTGGTTTTTTTCCCTCTTGGAGTGAGATGGAGAGCTGAATTTTGTTTCCAGGGACTTTGGTTTTTTTTCCCTTCTTCTCTTCTGAACTGTTTCAACAACATCAGAACACATCAGGAGAATTTTCTCCCTGAGGCCCGGGGGTGGGCCCACGCCCTCACTGACCAGCTCCGAGAAGGAGAGAGACCACATCTACAGAAGGACTCTGAAATCTTCCCAGGTTTCTCTCTATAGGGAGGGTTTTAATTCATTATTTAGCATCATTATCCTTTTCCTGTGTGTTTGTTAAAATAAATAGTTTTTATCTCTTTCACTTTCCTTGGAGGAAAAATTTCCTTTTTCCCCGAACCCTGTGGGGGGAAGGGTGGTTGTAACCTGGTTTTCTCTCAGGGGCTATATTACTAGATTTTGGCCATGCCGGCACAAGACAGAAAATGTCTTCTTGCTTTATCAACTTTTTTTTTGAGGCACTCCTATAGAGATGCCATATTTCGCTAATTTTGCAAACATTTATGTGTACCTATCTGTTAAACTGGATCGATAATTTATTGTATGAGGTCAATACATTTGCTCACATGCCAACTGCTTGCAGGATTAATGCCCTAAATTAAAAGAAAGCTTTTTGAGGAAAGAATTTATCTTATATATAAATCAAGGTGAAGGCTCCGAAGCTTGAAAGATAGAAAGGAGAAGAAATAACTAGATTGGCATTTAGATATGTACTTAACCCTAGCCAGACTATTAGAAGACTGCCACTTCCCTTAAATTCCTTTTAAGTATTAAGATCAAACTACTGCCCTTTTCCACTTTGGTCTGGTGATTTGAAAATTCTATTTCCATTCTGATTCTTCTCTGATTTCTTTGCTTCTGTCCCTCTTTACCTTTCTTCCTAAAGGATACAAGCTTTCATTTTTTGTTTGGATTTGATTTTAAACCTTGTCTCCTTAATAAGAAACCAACTTCTTGCTTTAACTTCTACCAAATAAAATACTAAATTATCATGTGATGACAACTGAAGAGCATGTGTCTTTAAAGAATGCATAAATATGTGCCACTCAGTAAGGCTACAGATGGCAATACTGAAAAGGACCCAAAGACACAGCTGACTCCCTTTGAAGCTGCTACTAGAACAGCCCAAAGGCAGACTGGAGTGACATGCCCAGAGTAAAAGAAGGTATATGACGAAGATTGGAACAGAACCAAACTTTATGAATCCAACTGCAAGATCCACCAGCTATTAAACTTTTGTCTTTTCTTTCCCTCTTCCAGACTGCAAGGATATGTTAAGAGCAGTTACAACATTAGGCATAATCATCCTTTGGAAACTATCAATACTTTATAAAAGCAAAAAACCTTCAAGCCAAACCAACAGCATTCCCCTGATGATGGGCATTCTAGTGTCTTTTTCTAAATGATGAGTCCAGAGGGCCTCTAATTCACTCTGCAACCCTCTAAGCTATTAACAGATTCATTTCTAGTCACATTTTTTCAGATTTTGTTTGTCTGTATTGGCAATATACCAGTAAAGATGATAACACAGGCAAAGTTATTTCCCTTTTTATGGGGCCCAAACACTTTTGCTGAAGATAAAAACACAGCTAGTGGAAGAAAACTCCATGGCCAAGTTAAAGTGGAAGAAACGATGTGTTTTAAAATATACAAAATGTTACTCTATTGAATTCTCACTATTAAAATTCTGGGGAAATAATACAAAGATCTAAAACAGGGAAGTTATTTTATTCTGTAAGAGAAATAATCATGTTCCCATAGCATTAAAGATATTATTATCAAGGCTCCTTACTCAAATTTTTCTTACATGTAGGGCACAAAACTCAACTTAGTCTCTCAAGAAAAAAGTCAACAGCATTCTGCACCAAATCATAACTTCACAGAAGGTTTTAAGGCAAGACTCATCAACATTTTACTACAATGTTTGTTAAACCCACTATATACAGCAAAATTCTGCATTACACTCCAATTATTTTTATGTGTATTAGGAAACAGAATTCCACTGAATTTTTATAAACATCTGACCACAGATCAGGGATAGCAAGTTATGCCACACAAACCACATATGGCTTGCAAGAAATGGACACACAGGTATAATGCCGATGCAGTGCAACAAGCCTGGCAGCATTTTGTGTTGGCACACAGGGTGCTACACCCTTTTAATCCCCAGGTACAAGCCAGAGACAGGCAATCTGTTGTGCATTTCAAACCACATATGTTTATCTTAAAAGGAATTAGTGGGGTTGAAGTTGACTCTTCATAAATGAAAGTCAACTTGAAAAACTGCATTTTCCCTAGCAAAAGTTACTCCCAGACTATTTTGCCGGAACAATTTTGTACTTCTTCCACCCAGTACAAATCATGCCAGTGAGTGGAACAAGCGCACAGAGCTGCATGTCCCATGAAAATGACTGCCCGTTGCCTTCACTGACAACATTCAAGTCAGCAAAGACACAGTTACAGAAATGCTGCACTTGCCTCTTTCAAAGGTCAGGAATAAACGTGATGACTGCTCATCAAAGTATCTGCAGAAAAATCTTCCAGCTGGAACAGCTGGAAGAAAAATGTCAATGCCAACCAAAGGACATAACTGCATGCCATAGACAACAGCCAGAACATCGCTCTTTGAGGTCTCACAGCAGGTAGAAAAGCAATGGATTTGGTTTTTTTTTCAATAACAGATTGTTTAGTTTATCTTGAACCAGATACATTTTACCTGCTGCTGCCAAGTGCCACTGGGAACACTGCTGTGTCAGATAGTCCTTTTAGCCTCTGCTTGACTTGGAGCTTTTCACTTTCTGACGACTTTTAAGGAAGGAATAAGAATTAGGGCATGATAGAGGTGCATGAAAGTGCCTTAGAAATTAAGGAAACTGGATTTTACTGGTCTCAGCCTTAAAAATGCTGGAGGTAGCTGGGAAAAAGAGATGCTTTTGTAAAATGATGGCTAAAAAAATCTCATCTCATCCAGGAAGTCTCTTCTCCAATGTCAGAGGACAGTCATGCCTTTAGAAAGGCTCATCCCATCGGCTGTTTCAGAGGCCTGCCTGCAGGAGCAGTTGCTGTTAAGCAATCTGTTTATAATGAATCCACATTCAGAAGAGCAGTACACATTGAAAACCTTTAGGCAGAATTGCCATTATCTTAAATTCACCAGTGCCAGAAGTGTGTATAAAGGTGGACATTATCTCAAGTGTCATACACAGACCATACTGGGTATCACTACAGCCACTGCGACTATAGTGTAAGATCAAAGCAATTTACAAAGCAATTGGCTGTAGACATGACAGAAATGTAATTACTACTTAAACTCTCAGATATTCCATGAAGAAAAAAGAACTTTTTTTGGGGAAAACCTACTTTTGGACATTTTTCACTTCTAATTTTTAAAGGCTTGTACTACCAAACACCTTGCACCAACACATCAAGTTTCTAAAAATTTGTCTTGACTTGCACTTAAGCCTCTTGGATAGTACCATAAGAGGTGACATATGGTGTAGTTAAAGATTCATTTTATCACAAGAATGATGATGCACTTACAGGAAGGCTGAGAATGCCAGACTGCCTTCAACAACCTCTGTGGCTCCATTGCATGGCATAGACTCAACATCTGAGGAGCACCATAAATGTGTTAATACTAATTCCAGCAGCCACATAAGTATGACCGAACAAACCAAAGCAGCCCTGCCTCCTGCAGTGTAATGTGACTCTGCTTTTGCATAGGAAGGGAGTGCCGTGCAAGCTTCTGCAAATGCCATCTGGCTTCTGCATTACGACCACAGTAACAGCACTCATAATTCTCTCTGTAGAACATATATTAATGAGTCCAGAGAGCTCAAAGTAGCTTACAAGCCAGGATCATCGTCATAACACTGTTTCTCCTGGCAGCAAACACCTCAGGAAGGACAGGATGGGTGTGTGGGGAATCATAAGAGGGAGAGATGAAGCAGAGGAGGAGGGGAGCTTGTTAAAAAAAAAGGAAAACTTGCTATATAAGCACAGATTAAAACTTTAGAATTTGTGATCAAAGTCCACCAAATAAAATGTTAACCTTCTTCTCCAGCACCAAAGTATCCTTCTATGTTGCATTACAAATTTCAGCACAGTAGACAACAAAATTTCACATCAAGCTTCAAGCTAAAAAATACAGCAGAGCTGTGAAACCTCTAAGTTTCGGTTTCCTTGAGAATTGCTATGATCAGTTTCTTCGAGAGAAAATAAACACTGGAATATTCAAAGTCACAGGGGAGAGCCTAGAGTTTGCAAATACCAGGGCTTGTACGATTCACAAAATACTAGAAACCATGGTTAAAAACTTCTCTCTTAATGAAGTCATGAAGCATCTCAGAGTCCAGCACGTCTCCTAATCTTTACAGGCTACCACAGCAGCAGCTACAAGAGAAGAGTGAAGCCCAGATGACAGATTGGAGTCAGTGACCTACACAGTGAAGAAATCATATCACAAATGCTTTTGCTGTTACTCTTAGCTACTTTTGGAAGAGTCATGCTGGTGGGATCCTGAGTAGTGCCTGTCTCAAGTATACCTCTCCCTGATAAACAAAACTGGTAAACTGGTAACTACTGAGGAGGAGAATGCTGGTTTGCATTTAAAAAAAAGAACATACTGAAGTTTAGAAAAACACAGAATCAGGCATTACAAACTGCTCTCCTACCATGTGACCACATTTTTAAGGTGTTTTATCTTAATTCATAAATAAACTACTTTGTATTTTGTTACAGACTGCGGTCTTGCAGGACACAGGAAGTTCGTACGGTGAAAAAAAAGACAAAGCAAATCTAACAGTGGTTACAAGCATGCAAATGAGGTTTCATTGGAAGTGCTGACAAACAGATGAAAATAATCTGTTCTTTAACATTCTCATGTCATGCTCATCAGCACAATCACTGCAAAGCCAAACCTCCTGCCTCTCAGCATTATTGTTACCAAACAACCCCGTAAGAGAAAGAGTAACTAGTTGGAATAAAAGAACAGATGAAACAGTGGGAAAGTTGCATATTCACTGGAAATAATTCTACTTATAAAAGCCATTATGATTTGATCAGCCTTCTAATTTGACTAAAATATCACTCAACTAAATTTAACAGCAAACTCCAGAGCACTTGCTTTATGTCAATAGCGGAACGAGGTCACAGGCAGCCCGTAATGTCCCTTTATACCCTTGACTTAGCAAAACCCAAACTGTTCTCCATTTCCTTTACAATTTAAACTAAATAAGTAAATAAAAATGCCCACAATCAGAGGACATGCTCTAAAAGTAATCTTGTAGGACCTGAAATGGGGAAGATAAGCAACATTAGATATCCATAAACAGGGTACATATGAGGACATAAACAGCAACACAGAAAACCTAGGTTAAACATCAACCTGCCCTTTTCATTTACTGTGTAGTTTTCAAAGGCATACATAGCCTTTTTCAAAGGCACATGTGCAAGTGCCTATCATACCTTTTCAAATTTTGTCAGCAACTCACGTAAGCTGAAGTTCAGGCCAATCATCATTAAGCGTCTCCCGAAGCCTACATTTTCCTGGTACGTCCTCCAAGCCAAGTCTATAGCCTTCAGAAAGTTTCTCTCTTTTTCCACCTATACAGTCTCAAAATATTCCAAGCACTCCAGTGCGTGTCCCTCTCCTGGGCTGTTCCTCTGGGAACAGTTCACACAGCGCCATTGTCACAGTCTCCCTGTCCCTGCTCCTTCCCATGGGCTGGGCACCCAGGAGTGAGCCGCTGACAGTGGGTGCTGCTCCTTGCAGGGTTGACCAGACCTCATGGCACTGTGGGGATCTCCTTGTCTCCACACCTCCCCAGGACTGCCTCCAGCTCACCTCAGCAATGGCCTGCAGGATCCAAGTGCTTCTTGCAGGCCTCAAGGTCAGTGTTTTGTCTCAGTGACCCCGAGTGAGAGAAGCTATAACTTGCTGGTATATGATGGGTGGGAGGAGGAACAAGTCCTTCCACGTTGCTCCATTAAAGGGCAAAAAAAACCTGAGAGAAATTTCTGTCTATGGAAAGCATCAAAAACCAGCTTCTCAGACAAGTTAAAATGGGATGAAGCACACTTCATCCTAGGAAACACGGTGGTGTGACCAGAGAGAAGGCCATCTCTCCTCTGCCTTCCTCAGAGCCAGCACCATGGGCTGGCACTGCTATGGCAGTAACCAGGCACCTCCAGCCCTCTTCACTTCACCCAGGAGATGCTGCGCCACAGAAAAGCCAAGACCCATTAGAAGTTGTCTAAAAAGTAACTTCCTTCGTCTATGCAAAAAAAAACCCCGTCCAGCAAAAGATCCTGCTGCAATCTCCAAAGCCTTCGCTGGGGATCTCCTCCTTTGGTGCCGTCTGCTCTGACAGCCGTGTGGTAATCTATCCCCGGCATTTGTTTATTATTGTAATCAGCATCCTCCCTTCCAGCAGCCCTGGTGCTGCTCCGAAGCCAAGCACACTCCCCTTTCCTGGAGGCCTCCCCGCTGGAAAACCACCACCACCCCTGAGGCTGCAGAAACCCCAGACCAAAACTCCTCGCTCGCCCCTTTTTCTTCCCCTCGAATGGAAAGGTGGCTGTTCAGTCACTGAGCAAGCCTTGGAGCTGTAAAAGCAACCAGTGCTGCACAAAGCCACCGCGGGCTGGGGCTGCTCAGGCGGGCAGGCTCGGCGCAGCCAGATTGTTTTCCATATGAGCCTTTGCTCGCCCGCGGGAAACCTGACACCTCATGGGTGGCTGTGAGGAAATCACTCCATTTCAAACCATTCCCACTGGAAACCCCGTGTGCATGTGAAGGCCTATTTAAGCTGCTATTAATGCCTTCCGCACAAACACACATTACTCAACCACCAAAACCAGATTCAGTAATAGCTGCCGGCAAGTCAGCAAATGTATAATTAAAACCAAACCAGAAACCCATCACTTGCAAAACCCGTTACAACTAATTCTCCTATGAACACATTCGGTATCACATGTTGCTTTTACTTTTATTTTATTTCACCCAACCATCATATGAAGTACCAATGAACTCACCAGTAGCAAAACTATCTCTAAAATTATTCTGAGCTAGCGGATTATACTGATACATCTAGCATGGGTTGGGATTTTACAAATAACTCTGAAGAAGGGAAAAAAAATATTTGCATTAGCAGGATTTTTACTTAGTTTATTTGTACTTTGCCTCCTGTCTGTATGTTTTATGTGGGCATATTACACAAACTGCAGAAGTGCTTGCAAAATAAACTCAGGAAAGTTTTCCAAAGGTGACAGAACTAAAACAGCTTTATAGCCCATATAACAGATCAGCTCAAACAGTCTGAATTTATTCCACTGCTTCTGCAAGCAAAAAGCCTATTTATCATGTTCACATACTATTCTTTTCCAAATTAACTATTTACAGAAGGAAAAACAACACATTAGAGTGAAAAAGTAAAACCATTCTGCAAGAGATATAATTAGAATCACTATTTGGGAATCTCCTTTCTTCTCCTGCAAGACGAAGTTTGCATCCTATTCCCCTGCACACTAAGGCTTTCTGCTGCTCTTGGAGAAAAATACCCTTGCAAACCAGAAATGAACGGCCTTTAGATCCACTTCAGAGATGTTAGTGCATATAAATAAAAATGGGTGTCAGGCTGGATTATAATGAAGCTTCATAACTCCAGGACTGAATCCAAATATACAACATTAATTTTACGTTTGGTCTCAGGCTTCATACTTAGATAACCTGTTTTCCAATTTTCATTTTTCATCAAAAAAATCATAAATCCTAGATCTTTACGCACTATTAGATGTAAATGAAATGCCCTCTAAGGTGAATACATACCATTTTGCATAATTCTATAAAAGGTTATCAAATATTTACACATACACATGATGTTGGACCAATGCTGCCAGCAAAATAGCTTTGAAAATTGTAGAATAACGAGTTTTTCAGTCGCGCTCTCACATGAAAGCGCACTGCAGTATTTGAGAAATTCTGAATTTGTAGAAGATAATAAAATAACTGAAATAAGTTCTACATTGACATGTGTTAAATATAGCCTCTGCACCAATACAGCAGTTCTGTAGATGTGACAATGTCAGATCGTAAGCTCTGAAAATACAACATACATTTAAAGAACGCATTACATTACTTATTGCTACTAAAGTTTTTAAAGTTTTCTTTATCAGCTTCATCATAATTTTCCTTAAAAATAGCTCTGCATACACTGTTGTCAACAAAAATGCAAATTTTATACGGAAAACTACAGTTATTACACAGGTGAAATATTTGAATTCTAGAGTCCAAACAAATTCACATTCTGCGAGTGTAAGCTCTCATGGAAATACATGATCTACAGCTGAAAACAAGCACAACATCAACTGTAACAAAGCATCCTTTCAAAGTGCTCTTGTAGATACTAAGACCCACAACTGGGAATTTAAGACACTGGAAACAACGTACTGCTGCAGAAGATTATGTGCAGTGAAGCTTTTTGTTACTTTTGGTATTAGAGTGGTTTGGTGCATTTTCTCATGTGTCTTAAATAAGAACATAAAACTGGATAAAAATAAAACAACCAGCTAACAGCATTTTATAGCCATTGGTAATGTTACTAATGGCAGCCTGCAAAATGCAAGGGCCATCAAAAGAGAAGCACTTCTATCAATGGTAGGAAAAGGATGGTCAGCACAGCAGCCTGTAACGTACAAATACGATCACATCTGCTGGAAAGTGTTTCTAGGCGTGGGTTCTGAAGTGTACACTCCACAAATCCAGGCTTAAGAGCCTCATCATTTAGCAAGGCATAATGCAGAGATTAGAGAACTAATAGCAGAATTTTACATCTAAAACCTTATTACTGCAAAGAATTAACTAAAACCCCCCTACCTTTATCAAGTATAAACCCAGAAGCAACTGAATGTTAAGATACTGCAAATGAACCAGCAAAATCAATGAAACCACACCTGGGTATGGAGAAAAAAAGTTGTTCCATTTCTACTTGAAATAAAAATACCTGATCAACTTGGAGATGATCTTACACACACCTCTAAAATTCAGTTTCAGAAAAGATAAAAGTCTTTTAGACTTTACTGTGTGAAACAACATTAAATATGTATACAACAAAGAATTTGCTTCACACTTGAGATGATGTGCAAAATATGCAAGAAAACTGTCATGCTAAACACAACTTGATTTTGGAATGCAAACTAAAGAAAGGGGAAGGTTTTTTTCTTTTTCTAGAAGAAAAGTAGAAAAATAAAGAGCAGCAAGAACCTTAAGAGTAAATGAATGAGGCTGTTTATACTAGGAACATACATACATCTTATGTGACTCACAACAGCAAGTAAGGACAACAAAAAGATAAAAAGAGTAGTGTTGCCTTGTGTGACTCAGCTGTAAAGGGTGCAGAGGTCAACTGGCGGTTACAGCAAGTCAATACATCCTGTTTTCACTCAAGACATGCAGCTTCAGGCAGGAACACAAAAAATCCAGCAGTTCAAAAGCACTGCGCTATTTTCACCTGCCTTGAAAAATATCTGGTGTCAATCTGATCAGACCGGGAGGGGGAGATGCCCTCTCCCTTCCTACAGCAGGTCAGCACTTACAATACTGAGTTAACGCACTGCTCCAGCAAGGTCAGTCCTACACTGAGGCTTATTATCAATTGAACCCAACATAAAGGTTTCAGTTAAGCAGAGACTCACTGATAACCTCTGCCAGAAGTCAAATCACTCAAGCAACATAGTACTTAAAGGACTAGCAATTCATCAGGACAAACGGACAAATAAAATTCTTACAATAAAGAGCTACAAGTGGCAGGATAAGACAAAAGTAAGATAAATATGATTGCCAAAATTACCAGTTAGGTATCTAATTACAGTGGAGATTGCAATGCAGATCATGAATTACATGAACATTCCTAGAGCTTAGAGCAAGGCACTGCAACCACTGGATTTGTCACTTTTTTTTTCTCTATGACTAAAGGTATTGGTTTGCCTTGGAAGGTATTTTTACAGGGATCAACCAGTCACATTCAGTGGTTTGCCCTGTGCAATATCTGCCACATTCAATGACAGAGTTCTGCATTAGTTAAGCACAGACAGACTGTGGCCTTCCTCAAACAAATGAGACAAGACTTTACATCTCAAGAACAAAATTTGGTAGAATTCCAGATGTAGGCTTGATGACAGGCAGTGCTATACTGCCATGAAAGATTAGTAAAGGACTGGGTGGTTTGGTGGTGGGCTTTTTTGCCCTCTTATTTTTAACTTGTTTTGACAGCACATGGCTTTCTGCTTTATGAATCAACCATGATTTTATAATGGTTTAGTCTTAAATATAAACTGTTGTGTTCTTTGAACTTCCCAGAAGAACCCAGCAGAGTATTTTAAATATACTCAAAACACAAAAAAAGAAGGAAATCTCATACTTGGAGTATAACTAAAAGGAATTAGATGTCAAAGGGAAGTATGTAGGAAAAATACCACCATGGCATCTATTTCATGCATAGGGCATTACGAAATTTCCTGAGCAACAGACCGAGATTTAAATTCCACTTATGGGACTGACCAGAACATGAAGATTTGAATCCTGACCCTAAATGACAGAATGAAGGAGGCAGCAGAGAGTATGGATAAAATCTGGCTTTTATGCCAGGCAGGAATTTCCTCATTGGGTGTTACTTTCTGGTTAGTATTGGTGACTAAATAAAATGTTTCTACTTGTCAGCAGTCTCTAAAGACTTCACTGGGGAAGCCTCCTTCTAAAACTGTTAGTTGCCTTTCCTCCTCATTTCCGTTCTTCAGGTATAAGATACTGGTACTTGCTTGCAATAATCACACTGGAAATCAGAAAGCATCAGGGCACCTCATGGTCTGTCTTAAACAGCATTTTTAACGCTGTTCTCTTTGCATGGAAATGAAATAAACACATTATCTTAGATATACTTAATAACATTTTTATTTAAAAGGCTAAAACTGAAGAGAGGGTGACTGTCTAGTGGTGATATAACATGACAGACTGCCAGAGCAACACATCCAAAAAAAGATTCTACAGGCTGCATTAACCCACACCCAGAGTAAATATCCAGTTTCTCAAATTTGAGAAATGGGACTTTCAGTATTTTGGCCCAACCTGAAAAATGCTGTCCTTAAAAATTTTCTTGACTGTAATGAAAAGAGTTTTATAGCTTTCTGACAGCTTAGCACAATAAAAGCCTCATTAAATCCATGCATATTATACATCTTTAAAAGAATTTTCTATAAGAAGGGCTTATTTATATCTTTATTACTTACTAAAGGGTACCCATCTCTCAAGATACTAAAACTGATCAACAAAAAGATGATTAATTTAGTAGTTTTTAGACAAGTACTCAATCCAAGTAGTGGAAAAACCACAAAAAATACTTTAATTTCAGAGTTTATATTAAATAATTGATAGAGCACCTTAAATTCTACAGCACTAACTCAGTATCTGTGGATTAAAATCTCATTCAAAAATGTATTGCAGTTTCCTCTTACTTCACTTCTTAGCAATAGCATTAGACTCAAGTGTCTAACATGGATTCAGTGCCATTTCAGTTATCCTGTGTAATTTACCATTTTGCCACACTCCAAGGTTAAGTACCTTCTGACTCAGTCTGCCCATATATTATGCCCTAACTTGTCTTATATTCTCAGTTAACTAAGTGGCCTTACCTTGCAGGAAGGAGAAGTATTACCTGGAGCTAGTTGATTTTGGAGTTTTATGGTCTTTTTGAAAGCCCCTGGGAATGGGACTCTCCCCATCCAGTGAAAACTCAATTCTCAGCCATAAAAATATGCTTCAGCTGTAAGCTTTTCAACAGTCAACTTGTCTGTATTTCAATATTGGCTAGGCATTTTAAAAGAGTTAAAAGCAATGCAATTGGTACAATTTCAAGTAACTTTTTGTCTATGAAGTGAGTATTCTTAAAACATTTCCCAAGAAATGTGCCTCTATATCAACTTTAACATCGCACAAGAGAAGAGCAGTAAGAAAATTATTCTTGGGAGTATAGCAAACGGCCATCTACTAAGAGATTCTATCAAACCTCAGAAGGTTTATTTCCTAATCAAGCAAGAAATACCGAAGTATACCACTGCAATTTACCAAAAACGTGAAGGTTTTGTTTGTTTTCAAAGTTCAATGAAAAAGACCAATGACCTTGGACTACAGGGATGTTCCACTAACATTTATTTTAAATCTTTCCATGCTGTGGAAACTGCATCAAAGCAGCAACCCACAATGCTTCACCAAACAGAGCTTTTGCTGTGAGTGGAGAAAGAAGAGTATCTGATGGGGGGCTTACTTTAAAGGCCTTATGACTGATACCATAGGACAACCTTGTGTTCATCTAAATTAATTTTCAAACCACAGAATTAAACCTTAAAAACTGGTTTTAAGATTAGGGTCTAAGTGCTGTAATGCAGAAAGAGTATTCATTCTTCTCATTAACTTTGTAATGATCCTTCATCTCGCAGTTAGATAAATTAAATTAATAAATTGTATTCCTGTATCTCCACTGAACATATGAAGAGAACAGGGTTTTAATTTTTTTTGGTTTTTTGGTTTTTTTACTGAACAAGTTAGTACTTATTAAATCAGTAAGTGTTACAGGTAAAATAAAAAGCGCTAAAAGTCTAAGTTCTGATGAAGGATGACAAATACTCAATGCTGTTAAGAGATGAAATGATTCTATTTTGTAGCCAACACAATTGGGAAGAATCATGCTTACATTCATTGTCTAGAACTCAAGCACATTGAAGGAACACATGAGAGATATCTGTGTGCAGGAGTGACAGTTCTGCTATTCATATATTTTTATATGCACATGCAATCAGAAATTAATTAATGTTACTTTTATCAGTGAGGCAAAATGGAAAAATTGTGATGAAACACTGCAAGTTAAAGAATAAAGGTGAGTACAAATTGCAGAGATTCTTTTAAAAACACCTTTGTTTCTGTCTGAAAAAAAGTTTCCAAGGCAGTTAGAAAGCACTACAGAAAGAGGGGACAAGCCTCCTCTGAAGACCTTTAGAATTTAAGAACAGTAAATAAAAGACTTGACTTATCAGAAGGCATCAAGGAAGCCAATCACTGTATGTTTTCTAGCTGAATTTTATTAATTTAATTGACATTAAATTAATTAACATTAAAGCTTCCACCAAATCATTATCTAAGGACTTCCAAGGGAATACCGTGTGCTCTTAAGCAACAGGATGGTTGAGAGCAGTTTTTCATGTAATGCTGCTTATCTCTCTAGCATCTCCCACAGCAAGAAGTGTTCTCCACTGCAATGCCTGAATAATTGGCCTACAGTCCTTGCTTCACACAGATTGGTTTGGTCTCTTATCTCCCACCTTTTTTTAACTAACTTCATTCTGTGAAATTATTCCTAGTATTTACCAGAGTAAGAAATTAATGTAAAGTCTCAGTAAGAAGTACACAGTTAGATGTATCTTCCAAAATCACACCATGCAGCTCCTATCTTGTTTCATTTAAGGTGGTTACATGGGATTGCCAGTAGCAAATTTGTGTTCGTTTATTTAAGTGTCAAACTAGCAGGAAAGGAAAAAAAAAAAATCCTTTCTTGTCTACTTATGTACTGTCACCCCTTAGCACGAGGTAAGTAAAGCTCAGAAAACAGGGTGTTTATGGGAATGGACACTGTGCAGACAGGAGGCTGTCCCCACACTCATGCAGACAGACTCTCAGCTTGCTACTGGATTTCCCAGTGCTACTGCTGTAAGCATACTTTTCTTTCTAAATATCCCATCTGATTTAAGTTATTAAGCACTAAACTGAATTTCCACACAGATCTTTTTGCATTCTGTGTCATTTTGCTAACCGAAAGTTCTCATAGAGATCTTATCACCGGCCTGTTGACAAAAGTAAAGAGCATTTACAATTGAAATTATGATAATATAATATTTATTCTTGAAATAAAATGTAAGCTGCATTATCCATAACTGCAGCTTTTGCTCTGGTTTGAACAAGAAGCTTATTTAAATACAACGTGCCTAAGGCTTCTCTAGCCCCACTTCATTACAGGCTACTATACAGGAAACAAATAGGTTTTCCAAATTTATTCAGACAGAGCTTTCATTGTTTAATGTTAGTCAGAAGCTCCATTTCCACTGACTTATTGAATGCTTTTATTCTCATTTAACTCTCATTTAAAGTCAAGGACTCCACCTACTTTTGAGAAGCACCCAAGTTTGCGCTGGAGGAAGCAAGTTGAAGATTTGCACACAAAAGCCTGGAATGAAGGTTCGAGTCAACTTCACAAGGACACAAGAGCACGGGATCACCTTACAGCATTTGCAACTAAACCATTCTTGGCATTTCATTAGGTAGTAACTTCTTGAAAGGAGGTTTTGGGTTTGTTTGGGGTTTTTTTTTTGCTTCACAAACAAATGGCTAGCACTGAAAAAGTCTGGTCAGCATAGCAGAAAATTAAAAGAAATTTTCAGGAATTTAATTTTAAAAATAGCCACTGCTTTATATTCATTCATATTGAGCGTTTTTTAAAAATTGTAACACTGAAAATTTAGAGAAAGATTAGCAATTCTGAGGATTCAGATAAAAACTGTTTAGGCATGAGAGACAAAAAGTACACCTGGTAGTCATACTGCTGAAGAAATACAACAGTTCATTATATGTGTGCTAGCACTTCAGCCATGCTGGGTCCATGTAAGATCAAATTCTGTTGGCCTTTATGCATGCTTAAAGTTCCAACAAGAGGATAAGGAGAGGAAGCACATACAATAAAACATAACAGAACAAGAATTCCTCCTAAGTTGTGAGGGTGGGAGAACCCAAGGAATATTCATGTCTGTGTGGAATAAATAATTACTAAAATGGACTTTCTACAAAGGACCAGAGCAGGAGAGTAAGGCAGTAGGCATGCCTAGTAAGGCATGGCAGGTGAGCACACCCATTTTAAACACAATGATTCAAACAGCTGTGAAGGGCAGAGGCACTTGCCCCTTGCATTTCCCCCACCTGTGGAACACAGTTGCATGAAGGCTAGGAACTGAATAGTACAGAGCAATATGTATTCCCGGAACAGATCCCTTCTGCTGCTACATTTTCCATTTTAGAAGTTTCTGCCAAGTCAGCCATTTAGTGATAGTGTGAAAAAGGTTCAACATGGCAAAAGGTAACTCACTGTAAAATAAGCAAAATGAAGAAACACAGAAAGGAGAAAATAATAAAAAATAAATTAACAAAATAAGTAAAGCAAAATAAAAAAAAATTTTAAACCAAAGCCTATCCAGCTGAAAAGTCTCATGTCTTCGATATATTTAGTAAAACGAAGCTATAAAAATGTCAGGGCAGAAAGGCATAGGCAAATGTGCAAGCTGCATCTCTCTCTAAAACCCTTCTTCATTGCATGTTGCTTGCCTTGCAAAAACACTCTGTTAAATGTGACTTGTTCAACATATTGAACTATATTACTATTCTAGAGCTACTTTAAGAAGAACAGCAGCAAAAAACCCCTCAAATTGACTGTATACTACTGCAAGATGAAACTTATGCCCTTTCACTTTTAGCCATTGTTTCCTTGAAGAGCAAACAAGGGATATTCCAAGATACCAGACCAGAATGGGTTCTTCAAGTCACTGGCATTTCCCATTGGTACTGTCATCGCAGACCAACTCTAAACTACCCTGAGACTTCTCAATAACTAGCAAGGAATAAAAAATATCCACATGTTTGTGCATACATGTTTTCTCTTCCCTTTGTGCTTTTCATCCATACATTATAAGAGGGCATGCAAGGAATAAATAGATTTGTAACAGAGCAGATTTGTTAAAAAACAACATTGGATCATCTGTCAAGGATGCCAAGTACTTGCAGCAACCCCTGAGACTGTGGAACCTTAAAAGCACTACGCTTCTCAGCAAAGCCTAGTGTTTATACACCTAAAGCTAAAGCAAACACGATGAAAGCTTGCCTGCAAGGAAATGAAGCCCATCAAAGAATAATATTCAATAGCTCCAAAAAGTCACTGTAAATGACAAATGCTTCTTTTTATTGTGTCAGACACTTTCAAAAACAAAGAATCCTCAACTGTTATTACTGCAACTTAACACCTGCTAAAGGAATCTCTCACCTGTAACAACCTTGTGCATTTTCCTCTAGTACTTGATAAAAGCGGTATTTTCTGATCTCACATCTCTCTTGAGAAATGAGCATTGTGGTGTCTTTGGCCACCCGACATTAAGGAACACATGAACATGAAACTGATCAAAGTAGTTCTGAGCTCATATTGGGGTCCTACTGAAACCGTGACAACATGGGGTAGTTCAAACTCTGCTACACAGAAAAACTAACTAACACTGTGGTCAGCCATTTTTAAATATAACTTGAAGTAGTACCTAGGCCACGCTGCCAGACATAATCACAAACACTCTTTTGTTCAGAGCTACATTATATGCTGACAGTTGGTGAACTGCAGTTTTCATGTACAACATTCACAAAATTAAATATACAACAGCTTCCTCAGTAACAGCAGAACACTTAAAACAGCCCTTTTTCCTATAATGCTTAAAATGTACATCAGACTTCTACAGAGTAGCAGAAAAGATCAGTGGTGGAAATAGAAAAACAGGCATTTCTCAGAAGGGGGACTCAGGAGAGACAATGAATTTAAAATGCTTAACACTTGTGCAGAGATGGAGCTATCTTACAGAGGACCTGGAAATTACAAAAGACATTCACAAGTAGTGAATTTTTAAAGTTAGTTTTCTCTCTATGACTGTTTACTGCCTGTCTAGAACAGCAGAGAGGAAAGCAGCATTAGCAATTTGGCTTAAGGTCTTCAGGGAAAGAGTCTCTGCCCTACTTTAACAATAGCAGTTGCTGAGGCAAATTAGGTCTTTGACAGGGATAAAATGAAGTTCCACTGTAAGCACAAAAGAGCTCCCATTGATTTTGGCCTCTTTCAGCTGATGTAAATAATCAAGTAACCATAAATTTGGCAAGGAATAATTGCTGCTTTGTCCATTACACAGTGTATTCTAAAAGGCATTTAAAACCACCTTGAGCAGAAGGAAAAGGAGAAAGGAAAGCTGAGCTCGGACAGTTCTTCTCCTTCATTAAGCTCGATTCTACAATGTCACTTGCAACAACACAATCATCTTTCAGTAAAAGTGTAGAAAGTGGTCTAAACAGTAGGTTTGAAACTCAATGCTGTGACAGGGTCAGTGGGCTCTTAATTCTGCCAAAGAAAAGAATTTATGAAGTTTCATTTAACCTGCAGACAAACTCATTTGAAGGTGATCTGTGAGCAGTGGACCCAGTGATGCATGGCTCCCAATAAATTTTTGTCCAGTTAAACTTCCACATGGCTTCCCTCAGTCGTAATGGACGTTCAGTTCATGTTCTTGCAGCATCGACACAACATTTCTTTTACCTGATTTTCAACACTGATTTTCTTTCACCTCTTGACCTGTATGCACAGGACTTTTTCCAGCCATCATCTCCATTTCAGCCAGTACTCCAATTAGATTACAGTGTCCCAACAGGACCCTTCTTTATCAAGACACAGTTGTTACACGCTAAGGCAGCAAACACCTTTCTCCCAAGTGACACGCCACAGGCATCCCCCTAGACCAAAAGTACTCACTAGTCAATTTGAGCTAACATCCACGCCTGGGTGGTGTAGAAAGTAAGTACATCTTCTTTGGACAGAGACTCTCACTATCACCACACGGAAATGATTTTGGCTTCAGAAGCTGCTATGAAATTCTTCCAGCTTTGGAAAAGTTGACAGACTGGCCTTGCACAAAGTGTGGGTGTTACATTCCTACTTCACGCAAACAAGAATCAGGAAGGCATACCCCAAATACAGGGAGTATGATGATTACCTTTGTTGTTTCAGGCACCTACAGACTTGCAATCACCTTTTCAACAAAATCTGGTACCTCAAGTTTTGTACAATGATAAACTAGTATTTAAATTTGCTTAAAACAGTTGCTACAAAAATAGTTGAAAATTGACACTTCCATTTCCTATTAGTCTAAGCATGGGAATTCTTAGCAAACCTGCACAGGTCATTGCATCATAAAGGGGCTACATTTACTAAATAAAAATCATTACACCCCCCACCTTACTTCTTTTTTTTCAAGTAACTGTTTTGGTGATCTCAGTGAAAGTTTAAAACTTTTTCTTTCCTCTTTAAGTATATCATTTTGCTAGTAAAGAAAATGGCAAGACACGTACTCACATCTAAAATCAGTTTGGATTTGTTCTTAATTAATATAACAGTACTAGTGAAACTTCTGAAGGGAATAAAGGGAGAACCAGAAAAAAAAAGGACCATCATTATTTCATGAAGCACATTAAGCACATTTAGGAATGCTAGGTGACTTGAGAGAATTTTATGTCCATTTTAGCTGTTGCCTCAATATCTCTCAAAAGAACAAAAAAGCGGAGAAAAGCTGTACTGATCTCAGAAGAGCTCAAGTAGTAATAATAAAAAAGTACTTCAAGTTGTCAAGAAAAGAAAAACAGTGTTTATACCAGCCTTTAAGTTAGAAAGCAATAATGCCTGAAAAACATGTACAATGGCATCTGTGGATGGAATAATTACTATTAATTGCTACTTTTAATAAGTAAGGAGATTAGGGAATAAGACGCTCATGAAGGCTCAGGTACCCAATTTAGGTTTATTTGCAATGTTTACAGCATGTCTGAAGAGGCTGATGTTATGGTAGAACACTTACAAAAGTGTCTTGGAATGACTTTATGATGTTGTATCCCCTGTCGCCACTCTATGCCCAGGCATGAATCTCGTGCCTTTTTGTGCCTTTAAAACTGGGTGCGAGAGAAAGAAAAAAAAAAGCCAGACAAACTTTTCAAAGCAGTTTGTGCTCCAAGGTCACTCTACTCTACTCCTCTGCGTGCTTCGTGGCGGCAAGAGCGGAGGAAGCACCCTTCTTTTTTTTTACCCCGAGCTTTTCGGCTTTTTCTCAGGAGAGAGACAGAGAGTTAAAATTCTCTGCTGTTCAGCCAGCTCGCTAGCTGAGGCAAGAACTTTCCTTGGACTGGTCTGCTCCGGTTCGGATCACCCGCACCAGGAGGCCCACACCACGGCTTAGAGGGGCCATACCGCAGCTCCGGAGAGAGAACAGCCACACCTACAGAAGGACTTTGAATTTCACCAGGTTATCTCCACAGCGAGAGGTTTTATTATTTAGCATTATCCTTTTCCGTGTTTTTGTTAAATAAATAGGTCTTTTTCCCCCTCTTTCACTTTCCTCCGAGGAATATTTCTTTCCCGAACCTGGTGGGGGAGGGGTGGTTGTAACCTGCCTTCTATCAGAGGACATTCATGTAGGACGTTCCTCTGAATTTGTCTCAAACCGGGAAAAAGAGAAAGCAAAATTAGTCCAAAAGATTTTTGTAATATCAAGAACAATGGAAGAGACCAGCAAAACTTAACAAAAACCAACATAATTAATTAAATTTTATATATTTCAACAATGACATTCTGAAAAAAAAAAAAAAAAAACAACAAAAACTTAGTACCCTGACCCCTAGAAAACAGAAAATTTAAAGAGTTTTTAGCTTCATACTTTTGCAAGTACTGCACGACATTGCACTGACTGTTAATTTGCTAAAAGTCAGTACCCACTGAAGGCACACGACCCTTTTGACTGTTGCTTTCTTTTTTTCCAGGACAGAAAAGATAGTTATGCTGATATGCAGCTGTTCTGCAACAATGAAAATAAAGCATCCAAACATCACACCCATGCTGCATAAACCTCAGTAAGTGTTTCTCATGTTGCCATCTGCTGATGTTCTGAATGCCTAGATAAGCACCTGGCCTTGTTTAAAACACCACTAAGATTTATTTTTTTAATTTTTATTTTTAATGGCTCTCAAAATAATCCACTTTCAAAACACTCCATGAAAACAACAACAGCAACACTATAAGAAAATCCTTCAAAAAGTCATAAAAAACCCCTGCAAAATTGGTACTGCTTTCTAAATGAAAGCCCATGCAGACCAAGGTGTGAACATTCTTAGAAATACCAAAAATTAGCCTACGCTATCCATCATCTTTAACAGATTTACCTAAAATACAGTCTGCAGTATGGCAGCTTTAATAGAAATGGAGGTTCTGTGTGGCAAAAGCTGTTGAAACAAATGCATGAAGAAAATTCTCATTTACCACTGCATTACAGGAACTGAGACACTGTAAATTGATGACTAAAAGAAAGGTACATTGAACCCCCCCAAAAATGCACCTTTGTGGTTTTAAGGTATCAAAGATGAGTACAGAACAGAAGGACTGGAAATGCAGATCAGATCCACCATCAGTTAGAAAATAAAGCGCCAAAACTCAGCTGGCCGACCTTCAGCCTATAAACAAAATCATTGTGTTGATAGCATTTATCTCCATAACAAGAGTGACCAAACAGCCTCTGCTGGGCATCTTCTGCAGGCTAACTTGACTGACTGACTTTCAGTATTTCAAATTGAAAAGCTAATTCTTGCTGACAAGTATATCAGTCTAGCAAATATCTGCAGTGAATTGAAGGCAGAAACCAATGACAATACTATTTGACATGTGACTAGCACAAGTTCTGAGGATTCATTTATATGCAATATACTTGAATATGCAAAATGTCAAGTAGTTATTGCTATTTTTAAATAAGAAACACTTTTAATCTATTGTAACAACATACAGATTCTGAAGAGGATTAAGGGGATAGCGCTTACAAAGTCCTTTATATATTTCAAATACTACATCTCAAAAACTTGTTTGAGGTTAAATTACTGTCTTGTTTGTGCAAAATCCTTTCAATCACCCCTGAGACTTTGGCAGTACTGTTTTCATTATTCATGTCCCTGCTTAAAGGTACCTTATTTTAGCTGAAGTTAATTCTTCTGATAATTAACAGCCTAACCAGATTAACATTAGATTAACTATTTTTAAAGTATTTTAACTGATTATATATTGTTCAGTTAAACTTAGTTAAAAATTACAAGTGAAAACAGTGCAGTTTTCCAGACAGATAATGAAAAAAACTGTAATATCATTTTACTGCAGGAACTAAGAATTGAACTTTTAACTTTTAAAACAACTGTGTCCCTAAGAAGTACTTATGCTCATTTTGGAAAAAAAAAGGATCATATATAATCGAATATATGATGCAGGAACTGTCTGTGATCAGCTGTACCATAACTCCATTCTACTACTCTAAAGAGAAGTAAGATATCCTTTAAGGCACACCAGCAATCAAAGTGGCATGTACTGACATGGAGCAGCATTAGTGGCTGATACAAGTGCTCACTGAAATGGATACTTGGCATTATATGAATCCCTCTCTGAAAATCTCCAGATTATTAGCTTCTATTTAAAAATACAAATAATTATTACTACATTTGGGCACATTTTAGCACAGTCACAATAGATCGTTATCGGTTTTATTGAAATGTAAGTAATTATGCTTGCAGCAAAGACGCATTTTGAATACACAATTCTTCATTGCTGTAAGTTGCTTGATACTTTACTTCCTTAACCTCAAATTTAGAGGACGCTCCTAATCTAAAAAGGTTACACAATTGTGACATCCAAAACTTTAAAACTCTGTTGGAGTTAATCATGTCAAACAGGGGTGAGGTTTTTTGTAACCTTCGTTGCCTTGATACCATTTTCATAATTTTGTACTTATCTAGAATTCTTACTGCCTTGTGTTATGGTCTTATACCAATACAGAAGCAGGAACCTCCGGAACTGCTGTTGAACTCACAGTTCAATTGGGTAAGAGTTGTTTGTTGAATTTTTTTTCACATTTTTAATTGGGAAAGGAGTTTTCCCTTCTCCACAGCCTCTTTTTTCTAAAAACTGCTTTCAATTTTCGGCAAATGTAGCACTTGCATCTGCATATACTAAAGTTTCATGATAAATGAAAGGAAGAAATGAAAGAATACAAATTGTGCCTTCTAAATTACTTGCAGCAGGCTTCACAATGTTCTCTCTCGCCATAGCACCAGTTAATAAGACTATTTTCAGTAGCTCACAGACTTAATAAATCACATAGGGGTACCTGCACCTATTCGGCTCATGCCAGTAACATGCTGAATACTAGAAGACTGCAACTTTTTAACAGAAGCTCCCCATTTGATTTTATTGAGAAGACAATCTACTCGAAAATCCATATAATTTAAAGCATACATTAGGGATGCTAAAGCCAACCCAAATTAAAGTATATTGTTTTTATTAATCTTTTTTCTCCAAGAGTGTCACCACACTTATCTCAGGTGCCCTTATCTGTGCATTTGGATCAAATCAACCTGTTTTGGATCAAGTTTCAACTATACCTTATACCATAGTTTAAATTTTCTCTGAGATACGCAAAATTTTCTTTTCAACACTTTAATTGCCAAAACATACCCAATCCAATTCCATTCACTTAATCATCTAGAAATGTCTTGTCTGAAGTATTCACCAATTCCCATCATTTCTAACAGAGAAGAAAGGACAAAGGCTGACTCGTGCTATCAAAAAGCACAGATGATGGGTGAATCCCAGTAGAGATGGAAAAAATGCTCTTTTTACAGTGATGACTTAGAGCAGCCTCCAGTAAACATTCCCCTCTGCGAAAACAGAACCTGCCAGACACACTGGAAGAAGGAGGATTTTACTGGAAATCTCTGTAGAAATTCTCTAGAGTGAAAAATGACTGTAATAGTATAAGAAATGTTGAATCGAATTTTAAAAAATTCTTTCAAATGCAGTAAACATGACTATAGTTAAGTAACTGTATTAGTTTACCAAAATTATTTGGAATAAATTTTTTTTAAAAGCCATGCCAGATGCTATATTTGACTTGCTTTTCAAATATTTATCTCCCAGCTTGAAGTACTAACTGAACACATGGGCTTTCAAAGCTCTGAAACAAGAAAAAAAAATTTTATTTTAGGAACAAGAAATTTTACAGCTATTTTAAGGAAAAAGTTCTATTTGAGATCCACTCTAGTATGCAAACAGTAACATTATTGCAAATGTACTTACTGGAACTGGTTTCTTTTTATGGGAGTTTTTAAGGTACTGTAGTTTTTCCTGCAGTCTTTCATTTATCAGTCTTACTTTTTGGAAGTGAATATTGGAAAATATTAATCTCTAAAGCATATTACAGTTGAAAAATTAAGAAAATATTTATACAAACTGCAAGATGTTTTCTAATCTCTTCCAACAATGGGCAAATTTTTGGTCTTTTTAGCATAGTGAGGATACTGTAGGCCATGCAGCACATCAAATCTGAGCTTAATAATCTCCAGATTCAAGTGAGAGAAAGTTTAGGAAGTGTGCTCTGCTGACAACAGAATTGATATTGACAGAAGGACACAGAGATGACTAAATGGCATATACAAATTAGTGCACTTAAGGTCTGAATTACTAATGAAATGAGAAACATCCATCTCTTTTACCAGCTTCTGCTTAAGCTTTTTCAAAGTCTCAATTGCCCCACATAATTGTTATGTGCAATGTCTGTACCTAGCAGAGTTTTCTTGGCTGTCCTTTTCCTTGCTTAGCCACAGTGACGGATGACCCTGTAAGACAGACCCTGCAGAATCTGGGGAATATTATTGACCTCAGACTGGAATACAAATGCCTCTTTAAAAACTAATGATCTAAGGTATGATTGGATTGCAACTGGGAAGACTGCACTGGACACACCTACAGTGATCCCTTGGAATGCCATCTGGCTAGTGTGGCCTAAGAGAGCAGCTAAAAGCTTCACCACTTAAGAGCTGCTGGGAGCAAGGCAATGGAGATGAAGCCAGATCAATTAATAAGAAGACGCAGCTGAGTTCATGCCAAGGGCCTGGGATCACTAAAAGAAAAAATATTTCTTGAGAATCTTGTTCCTCTTATATCCAGAAAAAGCGGTGTGATCCGATATTTAAGGAGTAGCTACAATGGGAAAGGAAAATTACCAGATGGCAGGAGCCTAAGGCTTCAGCCAACAGCTCCAGTTGGAAACTAAGGAAAGAAATCCTGCAGCATTGAAACAAGGAGAAGGAATTACTCATGTAACAAAGTAACCAATTTTTCAAAGGAGTTTTAGACAGGCAGGTTACTCCTCCAATCACAATAAGACAAAGATATTTGGCTGCTCTTTTGATCGCTGCAGATTTGAGATACACAGCAGACAGACATAGCAATCTCTTTCTCACTGCTATGTGCTACAAGAAAACTACTGGCATGAAAACCGGGCTACATGGGGCACTGACATATCAAGGACCTGTGTGTCACCGGTAGAGAGGAAACTATCCTTTTCACATATCAGCAAGCTATTTCCTGAAGTACCAGTAGCACATTGTAACAATTAAGAGACAGAAAGGAGCAAAACTGAAATAATACAAAAAAAAAAATGCTAAAAACAATGAAGCAGTAGAAACAGCTAGCATACTTAGCGGATTAAAGACAAAGGGCAAAGAAGGAAGACAAAGAAAAAGCAAGAAGTACTGGAGGAGGTATTTTTTTATTCTTTTCTACTGGGTTAAAATTGAAAAAAATGCAAGCCTTTACAAAATGCTGCACTGCAAAGCATTATAAACCCAGTCATTCTGCTGAAGGAAGTTATAAAAATGAATTATAGAAATGATTGAAGATGCAAAGAAAAAAATATATTCCTGCTCCAGTATGTTTTTTTACTGCACTTATTACTGAAAAATTTTGCTACATAGCCTGGCAAGAAGCAGTGAATTTACCTATGCCATAAGCCTACTGTCAAATCAACTGATCATATATCAGCATTTGTAAGAAATGGATGAATTTACAACAGATCTACAAAGGTGATTCACTGCAGAAAGACAAGCTCATGCATCAAGTAATTTCTATACTCTGCACACATTAGCTGCTTGCTGAAATAAGCACTTCCAGCAAAAGTCAAAACTGCACAAAGCACCATCACACAAAAACAGCTGTGTGTTTTATATTGGAAGGAGCAACGGTAATTACAGCAGCTTAAAAAAAAATAGCATCCCTCTTTATTTTGAACATGATAAAACTTACTGTGCCCAGAGCTGAACTCTGTTTTGGCCCCTTCCTTGGCACCAGCACTTGGGTACTTTCATGACAGGGGCACTGCCAGCTGAGGAACACACCACTCCACTCTAGACAACCTTTTCTTCCCTTCTGTTGCCCTCATTAAAGGCTGGAGGAGAGCAGGAAAGCTAATTTTTGCAAGGAGTTGAATGACCCTATTGAGGGATTTCTGTAGTGAAAAGGTTGCCAACAATCTAAGCTTAACTGAATTGTTAAGAGTGAATATTTTGCATTCCTATATATCACTGAGGGAATGCCATTTGGAGTTACAAGTAGTTTGTCAACCAAGAAAGAAAAACATTACTGCTAATGAGAGATGTCGAGGGGAGGAACAAACATCTACAAAGGCAGCCCAGACAGTCGTACCAGGCATCAAGCAAAGTCAAGAGCCAGAGCAAAAGACAACACTTGCAAAACAAAGTTGGCATTGCAGATGAGAAGGTAAAAAAGAACATTTTGAATGCTCCTAACGCACTGAAAATAAATCTGCAAGAAGTGAATAGAAACAACTGTTCTTTGTCACTGAGGAAATGCCATGCATGAGCTTATGAAAAATATTAAAAGGAAAATATCTGGTTTAGAACATAAAATACAGTCTTTGCCACCGGTGATACAAAAAAAAAATTCTCTGCTTTAGAAGATTATTCCACAAAATAAGCATTGTTTGAAACGTGATCATATCTTCTGAAGCTAATAAGCTACTTACCATGTACTATCCCCAAAACTCACCTTCCAGATGTGAGCATGCAACTAAATTAACAAAATATTTAAACTGTTCATTTTTTTGGCCATTTATGAAATACATGTTCTATGTAATAAACATAAATCTTCATTTTTTTGCTGCTTCTCCTACAACTTTCTTTCTATAAAAAAAAATTCTCTCTTATTTTAGATCATTACATATATATGGATGAGGGGTTGTCATTAGTATATTATTATAGCCACACATTTTCATTATGAAATCCCCTGAATCCATAGAATTCCCAAAATGCCAATATGAGGCTTGCAAATTTGAAACGCTGTCCTCAGTGTATCCATCATCACGTATCTACTGCTTCCTGATCAATGCACTATTTATTCAGTAGTTACTGACTTCATGGAAGATTATTTAATGCTATTTAGCACCGTATCATTCTCTGTTCACTTGGTTTCTTACTTCTTCTCAATATTTAGTTCTAGATATTTAGACTCACTCTCCGTCAGTTTGTTTCCCACAATAAACTCCTTAGTACATTCACCCTATAGTAAAGATCAGCAATCCAGCAGAGTCCTGAACCCCCAGCTTAGATGGAAAGTCTTTCCATCTTCTAGGCCTACATTTGATCAACACTACAAGGTCAGGCATTATGCCTGGTTTCCTCTTCCATTAGTGCCATCAGTGCCCGACAGCTGTCTGTGGCATTTTGTAGGCTTTAAAAATGTTAGTTTACACACCCACTACGAGCAGGGCAGAGGCGGAAAAATGCCTTCATTACATCAGAGATGTGTCATGACCTCAAACAGAAGCTACACTTTCAATAATTACAATTTTTTCATCTTCTCTACCCTTCTTAAAATTTAAAAAGAATTTATGCATATCATGCAAATGAAAGAACACCTTACCTGCATCTGAACAGGTCAGCACACTTTTTTCTGAACTATTAAACACACCTGTATAATAAGATCTGCCTTATTCTTTTCTCCATAAAATAATTTCACTATAGTGAATATCAAAAAGGAAGCTGCAGAAACTTCAGGATAAGCTATATATTTGCTCTCATCTTTGTTCAAGCTTTCTCTGTGAGCATTCAATATCTTCTAATAGTTGGTTGTCACCTAAAGAAAAGGTTCTTTTCACCCATGGGATGGTCCTGAACCTGATTCCATTACTACAGAGATTTACTCCACTCTTCTGAAGTGAGATTTGCTGTATTATGTATTACATAGAAACAAAAAGAAAAAAAAAAAACTACAGATCATACATTTTTTCAAGTATGATGGGTTATTGGTTCACCCACAAGCAGCAGTCTTAAAGAGGAGTAAATTAGTATTTCGGCCACATATCTTCTGTCTCCTTCAGAAGGACATAAAACTCACACTGCTACTTGTGTGGCAGCATTGATCATCCCACTAGAAAACTGCTGCTCTGCTGCACAGAAAAATTCTACAGGGAGACTGGATTTCAAAATAACTTTCATTAACAGATCCAACCTTTCACTACTCTTAGCATCTATCTACAAACATCTTTTCAACCAGTACTTCAGTAAATCATATTTTAAAGGAGAGAGGAGACAGGGCAGACATCTAGAGCAGTCTGTGCTACAGAGCTAATAAGTCAAAATAGTATCATAAGCTTGGACTTTCATTCCTCTTTCTCTCGCTGAACTAGCATCTAACAATCAGTGTTTCTGAAATGTCAGACACCCCCACACAATGAGTACCAAAAGATGAGGAAGTGAGGCACGGTGGGTGGAACTGCAAAAGCTCAAAAGCTGACCATTCCAATATGAATGAACACAATTTGTCCTTCACCTTGGCCTGGAAACAACCCCAAGTCTCAGTGGTAAGGTCCATGGTTGCATCAAGAAAGCCAGCCATCTTTGCACTCTACAGCAGGGCTTTTGCTATTGACAGCACTCTCACAGGAAGAGAGCAAGCTACAGCTTTCAGAGCACTTTCTGGGCTCAGCTTCCCCCACTCTACAAGCAACCACAGTGCTGTGACAGGAGGAGGACCGAGCCCAGCACACCAGCCTGGCCCTTTGAGAGAGAGGATCCTCTCCTGTTGTAAAAACAAATCCAGCCCTATTTAAGAGATTAAACACACATCTGCAGCTAGTATACCTCACCCTTTCTGTGGCAATTTAAATGAGGAAGTTCTTTAACAAGAAAATAGAGTTGGTCATTGCACTTAAAATTTCATTTCAATCATAAACCACAAAATTTAATACCCTGAGACATCACAGAATGGACTTGATATTAAAGAATCGAAATACAACCACAAAAAGCCCTCCAGTCAGGCTCAGGTATGAAAGTATAGACACAGTATATTTTCATGTAAGTAGTCTTCATAGAAGTTAACATTGTTCAATGTTCTTACGTTATTTTGCATGTGCAGTTGATTGCTCTTAGCCAAGATCCACAACTATCTCTGCACAGCCTTCATGAGTTCTGACTTTGAAGAACCATAAAGTACTTGGAATCTGACTGATATCAAGCCTAGCAGCTACAAGAGCATGGGATTGTGTTTGGGGGGGTCACACATTTGTTTTCATACATACACACACTTGTGTGTGTGTCTATATCTCACACTGTGTACACTCAAAGAATGTGCATAGTGGAGGTACAGAAAGTTATTTACTTCAGCATTTTTAAATTTCTTTCACCAACAAGATTATGTGTAACTACCTGCCTCCTCAGCACAACCAGATTTCAGTTTTTGACTTATCTTTAAGCAGTAATTGCAAGAGTACTTGAATAGATCTATGGCTATTTCTTACCTTTTCAGAACTGGAACCAAAAAATGTCTTTTAACTTTGTTGGGAAAAAAAAACACAAAAATCTCATAAATCTGGGATGACAACTTCTAGGGATAGACAGTTTAAAATTTACATCCACAGACAGTAAGCCAGAGCCTCAAGTCTGGTCGTAAATATATATATAAATATTTATCAGGAACATCTATTTGTGCACCCCTATTATTCTTGCTGATGTTTTCTTTGACTGCTATTTTAAACACCTTTAGGCTTCTGATTTGATCAGAAGACTATCAATTGATCATGACTGCTTAAGAGACTTCAGTAGTTGTCTGAAGGATTATTTATTTATTTTAAATATATCTAATTAGACTGCATGCACTGTTTGCAAATAAGCAACATCAAAATACAAACAGAAATCAGTCTCCAAGCAGGAAACTATGAAAACAAGTTCTCAGGTCTTGGGAGTAAAGCCAAACTAGTGCACCGCCGTAGTCTACTTTGTGGTAAGCAGTTAACTACTGGGTAAGAGACGTACCCCAGAAATTAAGCAAGACCAGCTTTATTTTTATTGCAACTACGCATAAAACCTAAGTTCAGATGGGCACTCGCATGATAAGCAAAACATGATTATGGCTGAAAAATCACCTTCTCAGAATAAATAGCTATGCTTTCCCTCCAGTTATCAAAAATTTCAGAAATTATTTCAGAATTATTTCAGAAAAATCCAGCCTTGTGAATTTTCCTATTAATGGGCAGCAAGAGGCAGCTATTCTCGTATTTCATTTAGCTTTTTGACTAGAAATAAAAGGTTAAAATGTCATCTAGTCCAAGTCATTATTTTAAAAGTCATAGCAGTATCCACAATTCTCTCCATTCTGAAGCTCACCCTTATTTCTACAACAGAGCTTAAAAACATTTTTTGCTAAGGTTGCCTATATACATCCAAAGAGACGGTGACCGTATCAAGTACACTGAGGGAGAGAGAGGGAAAGCAGCTGGGAAAAGAAAAGCCCATCATGGCAATTTTGTAACTGCAATATTTAAAATCACTGGTGGTGAACCATCACAGTGATTTTTAATTGACCTCCCTTCAATTTTTAGAAATATCTCTGAAAGTATTCTTGAAAATATGTGGACAAACATTCGGAAATAGCACTCACTTTCTACAAGAAGGATGTTAATGGCAAAAATAGCAGTAGTGAGCACAGATTAAAAATTATTGTGCAAGTAATCTTCTGCTGTATCTTTATTTTGAGGCAAAATCTCCGCCAAACAAGTTGCTTTTTGTATTCATATACCCCATTCCACCTGTTGTTTTCATCAGTTTTCATCATTTGCCTGCTAGGAAGTATAACTTCAAATTGCATGGAAGTTATACTAAAAAGACGAGGTCTTCTCTTTGCCAAGACAGCACACTACTAAAGCAAAACCCACGTGCAAAACTCGTAAGACTTCCCTGAAGAAGTTAACTAAATGACTGACCATGACCATTCAATTAATAATCATTTTGATAGAGTTTTATCCAGCAGTTTCATTTGTAGAATTACAATAGGGACAGCACTTGCAGTGTTTGGGAGAAACAAACAAATTCCACTTTCATAGGATGGAACAACCATTTAGGGTGGAAGGAGCTCTGCAGCTCAGCAGCTCAACACAAGGCTGATTGCAAAGCCAGGGTTACACTGCTGAAACCATTGTGCAGTCCAGTGTCTCCTGTCTATGCCCTATTTCTCATTTACAATTTGTAATGATTCAAAATACGAGGTGTTTTCCCACATCATTTTATATTCTGCATGTTATGCATTTTATCAATGCACATTTAGTATAACACACATTGAAAAAAACCTAGGTAAAAAAATTAAGGCAGCCGTTTTCATTTCTTGTCATCTTTCTCCTCCTTGCAATACATTCACATGAAGTGCTGTAGAAATACTTATTACTTTAAAGTTTATGAGTATGCACTCGGAAGCAGTAACAAATGCTATGGAAAATGCCACTTGAAAGATATGATCTTTTGCAAAGCAGTATCCTATAAGGCAAACAAAAGGAACATTGCCAAAATCTTGGCAAATCTGCACTACGAATGCCATTCTTTTGATGACAAAGATAAAAAGGGAAATTGTTCGTTTTGTGAAATGAATGTGTTGCATATGAATGTGTAAAATTTCAAGCTATATAAAATTATCTTTGCAAAAATACAGTGTAACAGTTTATTTAACTGTAAATTAGTTGCCTTGCCACTTCTGCCATTCATTTTGAAAACAACTTGTATTTGCAACAATCTAGCATTACCAATGAATTAAAAACCAGTTTGCTATGCAAAAACGTAATTACACTTTAATTTTGGAGAAAATAATGCACTAACCCTGAGTTAATTGGAAAATCTCGCTTCTGCAGAAGACGACAAAGCAGTATGTACACATAGGATTTGGGCACTTAAAAAACACTTTGAATAAACCTGAAGAGGAACTATTTTACATGATGATCCTTTACAAACTAGCTGTTAAGACAATGAAAGTAGAAACCAAAACTAGCAGCAAGTAACACATCTATATTGTGAATATAACTGAGAGACTTATACTGATTAAAAAGCATTATAAATTAAAGCTTTATTGCCTCTTTGGAAATAGAATCAAGGGAAAGCAGCCAAATACTCACGTAAAAAAGCTTAACTTTTTTCCCCCAGGAAATGTGTCTAAAGAAATACAAGTTTTTAATAGAAGTTTATTCTTATGAAATTATCTAATCTACTCTACAAGAAAATGTAACTGTGATCTGGCTCTATATCATGCTAAGAATGAAAAGCCTTAGAATGAGAGCCTCCAGCACACTGAAACCTTCTGAGGTAGAAACAGATTTATAAAAATATATATAAGTAAATATATATATTTACACGCATATCATAAATATAGTACCAGAAATGAGTTCCTGAATTAACTGTTAGATAAAAAATACACACAAGACTAGAAGGAGTCAACTGAGGACAACATGAAGGAGGCAAGCAATGTGCTATGCTTCTTACAAGTTCCCTTCCTTCAACAGATTTCTGGTGTATTTCACTGCTATGGAAGTTCTCGATTCTCTCAGAAAACCACTGCTATGTGGAAGACAAGACCTCTGCTTAAAGTTTCTTCTTAAAAATATAAAGCTATTCCCCCCTTTTGAAACAGTAATGAAGGAGACCATCATTATTCAAGTTAAGGCCAGAGCCTGTTCACTTATAGGAAACAAGAAAAAGGGAAGGCAGCTCCCTTCATCTACTCACCACCTCTTTCTACTTGAACCTCATGCAGTCCAGCAGTAGTTTCCATCCATTGCAAACTCCAGTAATTGCAAGAATATTACAAAAATTACAATATTACAAATACTAATTGAAATAGCAACTTAAATGATTAGAAGAGATTCCATCCAATTGCTTATTTTCTTTCTGTTCATATAGAAGGGTTCTACACTTGAGAGAGGAAAATTAATTAACTTCAAGGTCTTTGCTAATTATTAATTTTGTATTTCAGATAAAGAAGTGAAGACATTTTTATTAAAAAAAATATATGGGCAGTGAGTATTTCCAATAAAATAAGTCACATAAGTCTGCTTTAATGAATTAATAGGTATATTGTTTGCTATACCAGAAGACATCTTAATTTCCCTCTCATTTCCTTCAGACATAAAAGAAAAAAATCTAAACCAAATACCAGAACTAGTTAGTTAAAAAGAAGGTTTACAGACATGAACTCATTCCTGTCACGTAAGGAGTTTTATTTCCTTTAATTACACTGATTAACGTTGCCCCCAAAAATCAGGCAGTGGAAGATGTAAAAATACTCTACAACATGGAAAATTCCTGTCCTTGCATGTTACTCTTCTAGAAACATACACTTGCTGCTTTCCCCACATGAGATTTACAACATCGTTTCACAATGCTGACACACATGCATACAATCATCTTCCTAATGAAAATTAAAACAAACAAGACTAAGATCCAAACCAGCCCTTGGAGAGTTTCGATTAATACACCATCCATTAGCATCTGTTTCATTACATGATGCAGACCTCTAGATTAGAGCAGCATTAATAACTGTCTACAGACTGAGATATTTACATGAGTTTCTATACTGAAACCACAATGCACAGTGCAACCCTAGGTGATACACTTGGCCTTTAGCATCATATAAAAGTAAATTCAATTGGGAGAGATCCCAACCTACAACCAATGATTTAAAATCCTTGGCACTTTCTACTCAGTTTTATTTCAGTTTAGATGCATTGAAAGTAACACAGGATTGGGTACTTCTTTAAAATTCTGCTTTTACCAACACCAGCTCATAGGCAGATAATGCTTTCTTTGCTTTACCTGGGAAATTAATGTGGTTTTTTATTAAAAAAAAAAAAAAAATGGGGCATTACAAGGTAGTTAGAAGGTCTTATTCAATCAAGAGACCACTTGAGCACTTCCAGGCCATCAAGACTTGTTGATCAGGTTAGCATCAGCTGCCACATGCTTGTGCTCCTAATCCTCTCACTCCAGCAGAGAATGGGACCCTGAGAAAGTGGCACAGGTGTCAGAAGAAAAACCTCAGCACAAAAGGTACAGCACCACATGTTTGTGCAAGCAAACACGCCATGCCTGCTGCTTACCTCTCCATCCTGCAGGATGGGGAGTGGCAGTGACCGATGGAGGGCTCGCACAGTACCCAACCCCGCAGCAAAGCTCACACATGACAAGAGAATAATCTGGCCTGTGAGGCGTATAAAGGGACTGTATGCTCTGGCAGTCATCTCATTTCTAGTGAGACCAACGACTCCTTGATGAGAAGGCTCATTCTCAATGAAATTCCTTGCTGAAAATACACCCAGAACAACTGTTGTGGCTTCAAACAAATGCAAACACTGTTCTCCTCAGAAGAGAGTTGAGACAGCAACTACTGCAGCAAAGAACTGGAGTTAACAAAACTTCACCTGCATTACCTGCAACTGTATTTAGTCACTTCTTATGTAGTCTTTGATTTAAAGTTAACTTTTCACAATCTTGGGAAGCTCGGCCATAGTTTTTCCAGAGATAAACTATAATTATAACAAAAACCTGGCTGTTAGAAATTACTCTTCTTGTTCAAAGAGCAACTGCACATTTGTTTTTCACTATCATGTTGCTGTGTCAGTAAGTCAGCACAAAGATATGCATCTCTTTCTCCTTTGCAGTCAATAACTGATTTTCTACAGTCCATAGTTTCACATTAGAAAAAAAGATGATCAATTACTCCAGCCAAGAGTCTTCAAAGTCATTATTAGTAATAAGTGAAATTTAATTCCATTTATCAACTACTTCAAAAATCTATCTAAACATGGAAGAACTTGATCAATACTAAGGAAGTAAAGCAGAAGACAGTAGTCAAAGTATTTCCATTGAATACTTCTTCCATAAATAGGGCAACAAGGGTGGACTCCATTCCATACAAGGCAGCAGAGAAGGTCTCCAGAAACAGGAAGAAAATAGGAAGAGAAATTCATGATCTTGTAAGGCTTTATTTTAAACCCAGTCAGCCAGTCAACCAGAGTACACTAGTATATATACACACCAACCCTCGATATACTTTCAAATAGCCTTACATTAGGGGAAGCTTTCTGTAAAAGTCCACATTTTAAAGATACATAGTCCAATCCCAACAGAGGATGACTTTACTGGAATCACATGAAACCATTACAACATGAAAAGACATGTGAACCAATTTTTTGTGAACACTCAGTTTCCATATGTCAGGATTTGAAACTAACATTTTAAAAATACTTTTCAAAATAACAATTGAAAAAAAGAAAGTTATACACATCCCATCCAAATGTACAATATTTGCAAAGTCTTCAAGCCAATGTGTAAAACTAAGAAGGCAGCACTTTCCTCATTGGTCCTGTGTACAGTCAGCAATGAAATTAGAGAAAAAATAAATGCTAATAAATTTAGACTAGGGTAGTAAGTATTTCAGTAAAACACTACTTACAACATTTCTGGCAATTTTGTAGAGATATTTGTAGTTTATAAAATCCATGTCTCTTTAGGGAAAAGAAGAGCACAGTCTGTACAATGTGTATAATCAAGATCTGCATACTTATGTTTCAAAGCAAATATGAAATCAAGCTTTCAATAAATTCCCATGTTTAATTTGATTTCACAACCTTTATGTTGATCATGTATTTATTGACAAAATGTGGCCATTGCATTAACATTAGAGTATTTCATATTATCATTTGATGCATTTCACACATTGACACTGAAGCAGAAGATGGGATATACTTTGGTTTCTCTAAGGTTAATGCAACAGAATTTTGTGGTTTCGTAATTGGTTTCACATCAGCACAGAACTGCCATCTTAGAGGAGGTTGTCTAAAGTGACATTTCAACCATACTAAATCACTTATTTAGTCTAAAAATAATTTTCAGAACATTTGCAAATTAATACAAATCTTATTGGTAGGAAATCTCTTTTCTGTTCATAGTTCAACACTTTGACACCCTTTTTCATAACATTTCTCCCACCACTGCTCCTGAGAAAGCTGGTAGAAATGAAAGGATGTGATTCTGCTATAAGTAACTAAGTAAACATAAGCATGAGTCTAACTTGGAGTCTGTGCTCACATTCAAAATCAGAATTTGATCTTCAACAGGTGAAACAAGAGCACACCCTTCAGACCTGAAACATCCATTAGAACTTCAACTTCACATACATTCCTTCGGTTAGAGTCTTGGATTCCAATCTCTTGATTCAGGCACATTGATCATCTTAATTCATGAATTATATTCAATTTTTGTTTGGGTTTTTTGTTTGATTGCTTGAAAGACAAAAAAAACCCCAAGGCCCCTCAACAACTTGCCCTCACTAATATCCCTAATATTTTTATGTCAACTTGTTCCTGTTTACAAAATTCATACGAACACCAGTTTATAAGGCAATTTGTCTTTTCATTCACTCAGTAACACTTATCTACATTATTACTAGCATGATTATTTTTCTTTAACACAAAAGATGAAAATTATCTATATAGCAAAGTCATACCAGTATTTTGATATTTTCATAGCTGTATTTAGGTCTATGTGGATGAAAAACTACTACTACCTTCTTCAAAAAAAACATCTTGTCTGATGAAACCATGCTCTGCTTTCCATAGTTTTACAGAATGGCTGTAAATACGTTTGGGCTAGAACAAGAAGATTTTACACTGAAAACCTGAACCAGTCACCATTTATTTCGTCAATGAAAACACAAAAAGGCATCTTTCCAAGGGCAACCTAGAACAATTACATTCTCTTCCTGAAGACTGAATATGAATTATCCTCTCCTGGAGCTTGCTCCTTTCCATTAACTACACAGGAGAGACGAGGGATTCTACACATCAGAATAATGAGATTCTAGCACAGTTTTCTGATGGGAGTGGTAGGAACAAACAAGCAAGCAAACTGTTAAAAAAAAGTGATACTATTTCACCAAGAAGCTATTCAAGCAAGCAAAAAGAAATCCTCTACTATACAGGATATGTCAGTATACTTCTTATTTTCTTAGTAGCTCAAATCTCAACAAAATAAGAACAAAACTCATGAAATACTAATATTTAAAGTAAGTTTCAGAATTTGGCAAACTTTTGTGATGCAGACTCTGACTTCAGTCTACAGTTGAGGAAACATTAAAACTGTCTCTGTGTTTCACCATGAAGCCAAAACAAAACTGACTTTGTTTTCATTTACATGCAAACACTTGCCATGGGAAAATTTCTGTTTATATTATCTACTTAATTTGCATTATTCCTTTCCTAAGCAGTATTTTAGCCAAATACTAAACTGCTGTCATTTAGAAAAATGAGGTGTTTGAAAATCTACATTCTCCATTCAGTGAATTGTAATGGGAGGATTATCAGAAAAATTTTTATTCATTAAAAGTGAGTCCTGGGTCTGAACCACAGAGACAAAGAAAACAATAGCTAGAAAATTCCCACACTGGTACTCAATGCTTTGCCTTTCTCAAAGAAGTCAGTAGATATCTTACTGAAAACACGGAAGATAGAGAATGCAATCTTTGTAAGGCTGAATTATGCCTAAGAGAGCACCGGCATTTCCAGAACTCAGTCTTAAACATCCGTTCTACCAGCCACAATTTCAGTTTTGATTTCCAGGAATTCAGTGGAAGAGGTTATTTTATCAGGTTGCAAATGTCAAGTACTGCTAAAGATTCAAAACCCACGAGTCAAACATAAAAGCTTAATAGTCTTCTGTTTCAAGGGCTTTTAGGATGCACTTTGTTCCCTTTATAGATTTTGTGGGGTTTTTTTTGTAACACCTGTTTGATATGGTGCAGAGGGGATAGAAAGAGATAGAAATAAACAACATTCGAGCTAAAGCAAACAACTGAGCAAGTTTGAACAATTTTTGTTAGCTTTTCTATTTAAGAGTGTAAGACAGTGTGTAAGGAACAACAAATGGGCCAGCTCTAGCAAGCGAACAATTCATTTATATGTGTGAGCCTATGCAAGCATTTTATACACCTATCCTGCAAATGCACGATCTTTGCAAATCATTTTTCTCCTCTCCTTCTGTCACAAACTGTTTCTCAGTGGTTAGCTCACTGATGTCAATCAAAACACCAAACATTAAAAGACTTTAACTTCTCCAATTACTATTTCAAGACAGAATGTAGTTTTGAACCAAAACCATAGCTTGCATTTGAGAGGATCAAAAGAGGACATTCCGACAATAGTGCTATACTATCAAATAAAAGTACTTAATACAAACAGTGTGAAACCTGAAAAGGTCTTCAGCCTCTTAGCTAGGAAGGAATCTACATTTCACTTCTGCTTCTAAATAAAGGCAGAACAGGTGAATGGATTGCCTTCTGGTTTAAACAAAGAACAGGATACAGAGCCGTGAATGTAACATGAAAGCAGCTGTAAGAGGTCAGACTAAAGAGTACAACACAGTATACAACAGCAGGAGTCCCTCCTTGGACACACTCTCCTTGTCTTCAACTATTGCTAAGCCAGGGGACTTAAAGAATCAGACACCATGTAAACACCATGTTTAATAACCCTGATGGACTACTTTTGTTGCCACGATTTTGTCCAAACCAAACACTCTAAGTTCATTTTTACATCTGGCCACTACATCACCTCTCAGAAATAAGTCCTACAATTTCATTATCTGTCACATGACAAGGTATTTTTATTTAATAACTTACTGCCCCATTAGATACCTCCTCATTCTCATGTTATGAGACATAAGGAACAAATCATTCCCTCTTCATCTTCTCCCTGCTATTCAAAGAGTTTATAGACTTCAATGAGATGAGCATGGGCCCATGGCTTTCCATATCAAGAATCATAATTTATATATCATTATTAATATATATATTTCCTTCCATTCTAAGCCTTCCAGGACATCCAGCTGCTCTACTCACCTTTCTTAGTATCTTTTGTAGTTGAACTATACTGCACTACACTGAACTTCTGAGGATAAGGCAAATCCAAAAATCATAGTATTCAGTAACATCATTTACCAAGGGCATCCAGTAGTATAAACAATGCTTTCATTCTCTTCTTTCTTCTTTTATTAGAAACTATTAATTACTTTCAATTTTTGAAATTGTCTTTGCTTGTTTTTGTTTAGAAAATTCTGTGTCTAAAACAACACTAAACTCAAACCCAGAATTACCCTGAAGATCCTTTTTTGAAGTGTAGCCAATTAAGAACCAATTACTGTTCATGTGCAATTAGGGCTGTTTCTTCTGGCACAGTCTTTCATATGCCATTTTAATCACCTTAGAAAGCATTGCAACTCTTCAGGGTACATTTTAGTTTTGCTGTCTTTAATACATATGTGCGGGTAGTACACTTCAGCATCCCACTATTCATCCTTTTTTCACAAATGATTCACTAATATACTGAACCACAAAAGTTCATCAAGAAACCTAATCCAAAAGAAGACTCCTTCTTACACCATGACAGCATGAGGGGATTTGGTTTTTTTAACTAAAAAAACATCAACCACAGTAGATCCTCCTCTCCTTAATATATACATATATATATAGGATCCATCAATAAGTTTTGGTAATATAAATATACTGTGCTGACTGAATGACTCCCTACAGTGACCTTTTTACTATAAATTTAAAGAATTCTGAAATATTTTTGTGGTGTGGCATCTCCTCAAAAGCTGGTAACTGTTTCTCAATATGTAACAGTTATTTAATAGCTACCAATTCTATTTCTATGAATTTTAGCTTTACTATTGGTACAAAAACCAGATTTGCTGGTCTGTGATTTCCAGGACTGGAGTATTTTTTTTTAAAGCTACCATAACATTTGCCACCTTTCCACAAATGTATTTGCAGACCAGCGAAGGACAAATGTGCACCAGAAACATCAGTTCAGCAATGCCCTACAAGATTTGCCTGATAATACCTCAGCATAGTAGTCTGGTTATTACTCATTTTAATGTATAGCGCCAATTTACTAAAACTGCTTCTACTGGAGTTCTGTTTGGGAGAGACCCTCAGGCTTGCTCAGAACGAAAGACATAACCTATACCCAGTCATGCACACCTCTCATTCTCTATGCATGCAATTTACTTGCTCCAAAATAAAATTCAAACACCAAAATAGATTGGCTTTTTGGGTTTGTGTTGTTTTTGTTTGGAGGTCTAACTTTTGCCTAATTAACTTACGGAATACTTATTAAAAAAATTATTTCCCAAATTTGCTATTAGAGCAAAAATACACAAGGGCAGAATCCATTTTCCTTCAAACTTTTTTACCCCAGGGTCTCAGTCTATATCTGGGTCTTGTACAAACCATAAGGACTAAATAGGAAGCTACATATCAATAATAATAATAATAATAATAATAAATTATGTACAATAAAAATTATTTGTAAAATAACCATACTATCTTTCCCCTTAATATAACATATTTTTATCTCATATAGATTTTGGAATAAAGTCCTCAGCTCTAGAAGCCTGACACAGAATAGCTGATTCTAGATTTACATCCAGTTATGTCCTCTGAGGAGTTATGTAACAATATTTTAATGTAACAGAGGTGGCCATAAAGCCAGCACAGTCCTTAATGCTACCTGCATTAACCATAAACCCTTTACTTTTGCTGATCATTTCAGCAAAATTTCAACATTCAAGCTAGAATTATCCATTTTTATACTTGTTTTTCCTTTTGTCCTAAAAAAGAAAGAAAAAAACAATATTCAAAATAACTATAGCAGCATACTTCAGAAGCAGGGGTTGTCTCCTCTATCATCAAATTAAAATATGAATCAGCATTAAAATACACCAAAATTTGACTATTTCTCTGAGGATTTAAATAAACAATAATAAATTTAAATAAATAATAAATGTATATATAAATGAAGAAGTAAAAGCCAGCATGTCCACAGACAGGAGAAAATAAAGCTTTAGGAGCCTAAATGACCCAAATTTATGCCCAGTCTGTACTTGTTTCAAACCTGAGCACAGGCTTTCCATCGTGGAGTGGAGAATGCCAAAACAAACACAGCTGGCAAAGAAGGGAATAACAAACTGATGGCGTGGTGCAGCATACAGAAGAAAGGCTGGACCACGCTGTGGAAACATCTGCAACAAAAAAATCAGAAAGAACAGGTAGGGAGAATGAAAAGTGGATAAGGAACCTGGAGAGAACCTGGGACCTAAGCCCAGAGGATAAAGAGAAACAGAGAGAGGAGGAAAGCATGACTGGAAGAGAAGCAGACTGAGTTAGGAAGCCACAGCAGTAACACTTGGACATGCTGAGGAAGATGACCAGGATGGGAACAAGCCAGCATGGAGAGAAGATAGAAGTAGGAAGAAAATGGAACTGGGAGGGTTACAGCTGGAAGGATCAACATTTGCAGAAGTGAATGAACAAGAAACGCTGTGCAAAGCCTGCGCTGTTCAGTCACCTTCCTGTCATCAAAAGAAAGGAAGGTTACTCTAAAACAGTTGGACTAGACCCTAAATAATAAGATTCCTTATCTATACCTAGTTTTGCCTCCCTCACAAAAATCCTGCCGGTTGTTTGTCAAAACCACCTCATACCAATTCCCACCCTTGCCAAAAGAAGCAAAACCACATTCCTCATGTTCAGATGCCGGACTTCAGACCCCAGGCACCAGTCTGCAGGCTCTGCCGAAAGCCTGCAGTTTCAGATGAAGTCAATGGAAGGTGTTCCGTGAGCAACAAAAGGTTTAATAAGTGCAAGCACTTACAACACAGATAAGCAAGAAAAAGCATCTTGAACACTTCAAGGATCCAGAAGCTTTTGCATGGTTTATCTATTTTGTTTCTAATTGCAGAACTGAGTAAAGGGTACACTGCTCAGCTTAGTAGACAACTTCACTACCGTATTTGAAACACCTGGGTACTATAGTGCCACAAATAATGTTCTCCAGCATTGTAAAAAATGTGTCTAACAAAAAATACTTCTCACAAAAGAGTTCAAGCAGCATGATCTAAAAAGCAATTGGGCACCATATTAAACTACAAGGAAGAGAAAAAAAAAAACAAAACTGAGCAGGTGTTCAGTAAGCAAGTACTGGCTTTTGCACACTAAACAAAGCAAGAGGAGAGTGGCGAGATAACCAAAACATGTAGTTAAGGACCAAATCATAATGCACGCATAACCAAAACATGTAGTTAAGGACCAAATCATAATGCACGCATAAAAGGGAGGAAAATTAAGGTTACATAATTGACCTTAACTGTACCATCTCCAAATTTTATTAAACATGACAACATTAGTAATGTTTTCCTAATATTTTGTGTGCAATAGAAATTCATAAAAAGAAATAAAAAATTGAGTCTACCCTCTGGCCTCTACAATCCTCTGGCTCACCTTTCAAACACAAAGCCAAAAGAAGTGAAGCTGATGCTCAGACTTAACCTATTAAACTTATTCTGCTTCATTAACACAAAGCTTGAACAAAGGGGCATGTGACAGGGAGAGATGGCAGGTCAGGGAGCACCAGTATTTCTACAGAGAATACACAGACATATGTTCTCAGCTGATTCCTGAGTTCCCTCAAGTGATCAAGAAGCACACTTCATATTCAAATCTGAGGAACAGATCTGTACCACTGTAGTACTGCTAAAAGTGACATCCTATTGTATGACATCATTAAATTGTATTTATCATACTCAACTACTTAAACAAGGAGGACAGTTGCCCTGTCCCCTACCACTCTGAACACATACCTAGGTCTATCTACACATCTCCTACTTTGCATTTTGGATTAATCAAAGCAGGGAAAATAATTTTAATCAGTAAGACTGAAGGAGGATTCTGGAAGGCTGTCCTGATCAAGAGCACTGTAATGGCAATGCTTCTCCTGTCCAACTACAAAATTGCTCTTGCACATTAATGTAGCAGACAGACCGCAATATAGGCCACATCTATACCAGGAAGCACAGAAATGCAACAGGAACAGACCTGGGGAATGCAAACATTTGCTATGCCCTCTTTCAGTGCTCAGGGCTTCAGGTTAATTCTCAACTGACCCTACAGATTGCATGCCTACCAGTGCCTTTGGTGTGCCTTGGGACTTATCTTCTAGTGCAGTTTCACCCAGAAGAGTTTCTGCACTCCAAGTTCACTTGATGATATGAACCAAATAGGAGGGATAAGCCTGCTACAAGAGATTTCCCTCAAGAGACCATTTCTGATTTGAATGGAACTGCTGATAGAGACAGCCACATCCCACCAGCACTGAACAGCAGCTACCAGCTCCAGCACTCTGTCTCACTCCAACCTCCTCCAGTTTTCAAGATCATTCCCTTCTTTAGTGGAAGGATCATTCCCTTCTTTCTAAAGTTTCCCTTTAGAAACTTTTCAGATTCTGCTGCTCTGATGATAAAGCAGGTAAAGTATGAAGTCCTTTGCACAGAATATGAAACTCATTAAACTTCTGTTGCTAAATTTAAACGTTGTAGAATCAGAAGAAAAAACCCCACATGCAGCTGAACACTCATTCTTTGCATATGCAGCACTTGTATACAACTGATTAATTTCCATGTGGAATTTGCAGTACTTGTAAAATTAGCCATTTGAATGCCAGAGTCATTTTTATATGGGTAAAAACGTATTGAGCAAATAATGAATAAAACTGCAGTAATAATAGTTCTTGCTATCTTTATATCTGCCTACATCCCAAATTTCTTCATGGATGTTACCATGAAATCCTCCATTTTTTTTTTGCCAACTGAACAGATGGCACTTTACTACAAAAAAAAAAGGAAACAAAACCAGAGATAATGTTGAAAGAGTTCTGGGTTTACTTGGAGAAACTGGCAGGAGCTAAAACAAAAACCCATCCTTTTTCAGTGCAACAAAAATGGAGACATTAACTTTGTGGATATATCTTAAAGGCAAAGATTTTACTTCTACAGCAATTATACTATTCTAAATTTTAAGAAGATGGTTACTCCCAGAGCAGCTCTGAATTCGATATTTATCTTACCAGGACTGGAAGTAATTACTTCTAGACACTTTGAGGGAGATAAATAAAATGCATTCATTCACAGCACCGCATAGTTCCTTTGTACATGCAGCATTTGGAATTATTTGGGTAACAGATAATAGCCTATAATTTATTCTTTACATAAAATGAGTGAAAAATAGCAGTACCACATGAGGCTGCAAGATGTAGAATACTTGCAATAGGACTAAGAAAGCAGGGTACCACTAGGCTAAATTTCTTTTCGCAAGCACAAATGGCTTGAGAACCATATTCCACAACAAACAGTATTTGCCAAGACTTGTGTTGATATTCTTAATAATAGTTCAGGCAGTTACTGCTTTTGCATTTTTGAGTTACCAGAGGTTGTGGCTAAAGGCTGTTTCAGTAACACTGCGCAGACAAACTACCTTATTTCCATCCTGCAGCTCCATAAAAAACAATCTCATTATCCTCTCAGTTATATGTGACTATACCATGACTTGTTTTAGATCAATATTGTTCCATCCCTCTAGGATATTTATGAAGTGTATATATTTCTCATCAGCTGCAAGGAAAAAATCCTACATTATCCTTGTTTCCTGTCAGCTGCAGTACCTCTTCCTTTCTGACTATCCTATTTAAATTCAATCTAATCAATATGTCACCCCAGGACACTGGCACAAAACAGTTTCTTCCAGTGCTCCAACTAACATGACCATTGAATGCCTCAATTTTCTTTTCAAAGCACTTTCACATACTGTTTGGAGACTCCCTTCAATCCCCAATTTATGCATTACACCTGCTTCCTACAGGGATACCTGGGAAATAATCTCCTTCCAGCATGCTAAGCTTTCCTCCTTACAACTTGTTGCTTTCTACTGTTAACATCACCTATTTTGGTCCTTTTGCTAAGAAAATAATTAAAGGAGTCTGCCAACAATGCATTTGCAACCAAGTGAAGAAACAGACACTGCTTGTTTAGAACACCTGCTCTCTGATCATGTTTTACAATATTTATCACTTGCTTTGATTAAGACTGCAAGTTCTTCAGGTTTTAATTTCTATTTCTGTAAAGTGCTGCTCTTATCATGCACTATAAATGCTACATAATGATTCAAACCATTAATCTGCCAGCAGAAAAATGCAACTGAATTAAAGTAGATTAATTTCTTCTAAACATCAGTCTGATTTGGTGGAAAATAATATCCAGGATGGCTGCTGTCTTTCTAGGTTGGTTTGTTTTGTTTTCTCCTTATCCCACAGATTAGCTCCCATAGTAGTACTTTGTTTTTTCCTGTAAAGAATCAACATTTACAAGAACTCAATTTTATGATAAATTAGCTTTTTCAGCAGATTAAGCACTACATCTTCAGCAATACTGAACTGTGTCACTTTTCACAGACATATGGTGGAATAAACCAAAATACACAAGGATCTTTTGGTACAGCTGCCCAGCATTTTCACATCCCCATGTGTATATTATTCACAAGCATCTGCATCTATAATGTGATTAAGATTATCGAGCAGAGAAATATTTTTGCAAGTGCCTCTTTCAAAAGCATCATTATGGCAACTGATGAAACAACAACACACCAAACATCTAAGCTGATTTTAAATCAGGTCGTGTTCAGGCTCAAAAAACTGACCAAGTCTCAGCCCACACTGGTGTCAGCATGGAAGGCACCAAAGCCTACCAAAGTGCCTCTGCTAAATCTCAAGAAAAAGTAAATCAGCAGTAGAATGCACAAGCAGACACTGCTGCTGCCAGCTTATTACACGTCTTACACCCAACTTCAAGGCAGCCTCCAGTCCTCTCCAGTTTTCCTTTAAACTCTATCACTTTTTGTAAATAACACTTTCAGGCTATTAAGTGACAAACTATCACACACTAATTAGGCAGAAAAGGATTTTAATAACCAGCTGGACAGCTTGAGTACTAAATTTTGTAGTTGTCAGGTGTGCTTGAGACACCTTCATGTTGTTTGTCTTTTTTCCAACACAAACCCTAGGTTTACGACCTTGTCTTACAGCGACAGGCACAGAATTGCACATACAGATCTGTATTCAAATTTTGTATTTACTTGAACTTGTCACCAAGGCCTGAAAGAAGAGATTTGCCAGTAAAATAAGCTCATTTCACTCTGCAGTAATATTTAACAGTGATGAAAAAATTATACTGCTTATAGCCATTCAAGAGCTCACCTTTATCACATCTCCCAGCCACTGGAATCTCAGCATAGATGACCTCCTGAATAAGGTCATGCCACAGACACCTGGCTGGGGTGGCACAAAATGTGCCCCCCTTCCCCCAGGAACAGCAAAACTTGATGCAAGAATGCATAGCACTCACTCACTGCCAGGTAGCTCACTGCTCATTGGAGACTGCTTGAGCCTTCCTGCCTCCCGGCCAGGAGCACACATCAGGACAAACATCTGCCTGAGGCTATGGCATAGCAAACTCTTGAGAAGGTGTTTTATCAGTGAGAGAGATTGTATCAAAGCACCAGGCTACAGCAGGTGAGAGTGAGTGTCTTGCATGCAAAGTCAATTTCCCCCACATTTAAGATAAGATATATGCCCACAAACACATCTAATCAAAAGCTGTTTTGCCGTTAGGTAAACACAGTAATTTAAAACAGCCATTTTATTTTTGTAAGCCAATTCACATTTTCTTGAAGGGTGTCATGATTTCTTTCATATATCTGCTGCCCAGAGAGATCAGGACTCTTTGGAGAACATCCTATGCATGTCTGATGCACTTGAATTTACTGCAGAAACTCTAATATTGCGGTTTATCAGTGACCTTTTTGTCAGCTGATCTGTAATGACACAGCAAGAAACTCACTCAGCCTGTACTGAAAGGGAAAATCGCAAGAAAGAGGGTGTCTACAACCACTTCACAATGCAGGTCACTGGGATGCTGTGAAAGACAGACAGGATTCTTAGGCCAGTCTCATCCTCCGAAGCAAGCTGAAGTAGCAAGTAGAATAAAGAGTCAAGAAACACAATGACAAAAGGATTCAGTAAATTGAGGTGCTAACACTAGGTAGGAAGAACACTCAATACAGGAGTAACCTTTTTTAACACACTAATAAAAGAGGTAAAAAATCCACCTGAATGCTAACAACTCCTTACCTCCAGCAACTCTTAGGAGTAGCAATTTCATGGTTAAAATAGTTATTATCCAAATCCAGAATCCATGGTTGCAATTTAAAAACTGGGCAGTAGGGGGGAACAGGAAAAACAGATTTGGCAACTCTTCTCTTTTGAAAATGTAATACCGGCACATTGAAAGTGAACACCATTTTGAAGACGTCTCTGCTACTCAAAACTTCTAGGAACAAGAAATACACTAAAGCTTTACGGAGACTTTAAACAAAAACAAACTCATTGGCTGAGAGGGTCAATAATTTTTTTCTTTTTAAAACACTGGCATGTAATAGACAAAGTATAAACATGAAAAGATGACAAGTTATCCTGACTTCCTTGGAACAGGCCAGGACATGTCAACTGATGTTACCTCCTTGCCAACACCACGATCTACTCTGCCTCACAGATGGAAGCACTGAATCTAACGCTGCACATTTTGGGTACCATCACAATACACATTAGATGCAGCTCTTGCCCTTAATGACTCTGTGCTTTCCTATCTTAGAATGGACAGCATTTAATTTTGCATGGTGTTTTCAACTTCCAACAACACTATGCAAAAAAGGGTCAAAGATCAAACTCGCTTATCTGACAGCAGGCTACAAACTTTCAATCCCAAGTGAGTGTAATCATCAAGACTTGACATTTCTGTCAAGGAAGACACAGTGATCACCAGTCGGATGAACTACTGTTTAACTTGGGTCACAGCGACAAAAGTATTTCCTGAACAACAGCACTGTATTAAAAATGTAAGTATTGTTTCCTGATGCAATTCTAGAAGATTTTAACTTCAAGATTTTAAAATTCAAGTCAAGATTTAACACATATGCTGCTGAACCTAAGTAACAGGCAAAGAAATCAAATCTTACTATTTAGTTAGTAATTAAACTTAGGATAAAACCAAGGAGCAATAAAGTTTCCATTGGAAGGTGGCAGATTCTCATCAACGTTTTATTAATCTATACTGAGACGGAGGACATTTCCTCCATTCTCTTCCTAAAAGTAAATGTTGTGATTCACATGATTATTGGACTGGTTTATTAATTTGATTTTCAACAGGGGGTCAGGGAAGAAAAAAAGAAGATCTATTATTTTTATTTCCAAAGAAATAATTCACTTAATAAAGACCTCTAGGCAGAAACTGGTGTCTTACATTAAGCTGCTCGCACCCTTTTGCTAAAGGCCAAGAATTTACTAAACAAATACATATGCGAACTATAAAGCATGTTTTTAAAATCTTATAAGCATCTTCATTTACTTTAGAGGAGTCTGTATTTCACAAGTTAAGTCTCTCCTCCAACAGAATTAGAATGCTTTTAAAAGTTGCTCTAGTAACAAATTTACCTTCTATCATAAGAAAAAATAATTGAATACAATGGATGAAAAAGACTGTCATGTCTCTCTTCCCAAGCCCTGAGTGCATCAAAAATCCCAGTACCCAACTCTATTCTCACCACAGGAGTGACACCAAGCAGAGCTCTAGGGATCCAGGATTTCCTGACATTACTTAACTTGCCTTGGTAGGCACAGTCAGAACACCTACAACAGCTGACTTCCACACACCCCTCCCACCCCACTTCCCCCCCACTCTGAGTCTTTTAACAGCCTGTTTTTAATTCCACTGATAGGGTTCATACCTTATGAAAAAAATAAGTACTACTCATTATAGACATGATACGATTTGTGGATAACTCAGAAAATTAAAATCATTCAATAACACGCACGAACAAAATTATTTCCCAGTCTAGCCAGACTGAAATGAGAGCAGCAAATTTGATTTATGCTTTTACAAACTAAATACAAGAATGCAGGGTCTGAAAGAGCTACTCTCTCCATTACTTAGCAAATTAACCCATTTCCTCCCATCCTTCTTGTCCTGGTTTTGGCTGGGACAGAGTTGATTTTCTTCCTAGTAGATGATACAGTGCTGTGTGTTTGGATTTAGTATGAGAATAATGTTGATAACACAGTGATGTTTTAGTTGTGCTAAGTAGGGCTTAAGCCAAGGACTTTTCATTTTCCTGTGCTCTGCCAGTGAGGAGGCGGAGAAGAAGCTGGGAGGGAAAATGGCCAGAACAGCTCACCTAAACAAGCCAAAGGGGTATTCCACACCACAGAGCACCATGTTCAGTATAGAAACTCGAGGAGTTGGCTGGGAGCTGCCAATCAGTGCTCAGAGATGGGCTGGGCATTGGTCAATAGGNTGTGTGTTTGGATTTAGTATGAGAATAATGTTGATAACACAGTGATGTTTTAGTTGTGCTAAGTAGGGCTTAAGCCAAGGACTTTTCATTTTCCTGTGCTCTGCCAGTGAGGAGGCGGAGAAGAAGCTGGGAGGGAAAATGGCCAGGACAGCTCACCTAAACAAGCCAAAGGGGTATTCCACACCACAGAGCACCATGTTCAGTATAGAAACTCGAGGAGTTGGCTGGGAGCTGCCAATCAGTGCTCAGAGATGGGCTGGGCATTGGTCAATAGGTGGTGAACAACTGTATTGTCCATCGCTTGTGCTTCTTTTTTACTTGTGAGCTTTTTTTCCCATTACTATTATTATTATAGTTAGTAGTACTAGTAGCAGTAGTATATTTTATTAACATTACCATTATTAAATTTTACTTTGTTTCAATTATTAAACTGTTCTCATCTTTACTGAAATGCTTGGGTTTTTTTCCTGATTGTCCTCCCCTTCTCACCAGGGGTGGGAGGGAGCAAGTGGCTCCATGATGCTTATTTGCCAGCTGAGGTTAAGCTACAACTCTTCATCACGCAGTGGAGTAAACACAACCTTGGGTCTACAGCATTATATTAAAAATTATTTGCTATTAGAATATAAAGAACAAGCAGAGAGAAGAATAAAAATTCCCTCTTTTCAATGCATAACACAATCTGAGTCTAAGTTAAACTATAGGATAAAATCATTGCACATTAATGCCCATGACAAGCAAGGGAATACTTGCTTCAGGAGCCCTTGGACTGTTCTGATCTTCAGATGATCTAAGGACATCCTGAATCAGGTCGACTTCCAGGCATTAACCTGGTCATCATTAATAAGTGTCAATCTTGTTTTCTGCTAACTTGCTTCTACCCACAACCAGCCTTCCTAGGCAATACACTTTCACATCTGGTATTTCTCATTTCAGTCTCCCACCCACAGATTTTCCTGAATTCAAATGTCCTGAAGAATCAAGCAGACCACAAGATGAAAGGCAACATTAATCAAGATAAACTGGTATTTATGTAATTTTTTCTTTTCTCTTATTTTTCACTTACTATTGCAGAGACTGTTGCTTTCAAACCTCCTAAGTGCAGGAAAAAATGAGAGTACTCAAATACCAAAGCCAGAGTTCAGTGAATCTCCAGAATTGTTTAATCATTGTGTAAAGTTATACCTTGCACAATATAGAATAGAGGGCCTGTAAGAAAGAGTCAGACATTAGATCATCTTTCTTTGGTTCCTTACTGTCTTATCTTACTAAACTAAGTTTTCGATATTAAGACACATGCTGCATGCCTACACATTTATTTTTAAAAAAATTAAATTGGCCTAAACTTTAATTATCAACATTTATGGAAATTTTACGAAAAAACATCTATCAGTAGTCCTTCACTTTAGCATCTCCTTTCATCCAAGATAAGTGTCACTCTTACTGTTTTATGACTGGGAACGTATTACCAGAAAATCCAGGACTTCAAGTCTTTTAACTGACTGATCATCAACTCCATGTGGGCCAGAAGGTCACCCACTACAGAATGACTGCTACCTAACTCCTGCTTTTTCACATATGACCTATCACACATCAAACCCATACAACAGACCAAGGAGTGAGTTTTCCCCATTTGATTAGTCTGAAGATGCTGAATGTCTACAAGAATGATCTTTAAAAAGGAGAAATCTGCTTACATAAACCAGGAGTCATTAAAAAAAGCATGGAAAATTGATCATCTGAAAGTGCATGTAATCAGCAATTCATATCCTTGAAGACCATGTGTGAGGATTTATGTCACACATTGACAGGAATTGTACAGCTATAGTTCTAAATGAGAAAACAGTCATTTTTATACTTAAAACGTGAAAAGTTTCCAATATTTAATTATCAATACCTTTGGGGGGTGGTTTTGCTTTTCTGATTTCTTTTGGATGAACAATTTATTCCACAGCAGTATTGCAGCTCTGTGCATTTAATCACCATCTTTCATGGCGCAGTAGGGAGGAGAACCCTAACCTGTGTAGCCATCACAGACATTTGGCAACCACTAGGCCACTCCATCTTCATAAAAAGCTTTGCTTTACTACGGTTAAAATTTATAGAAGTGGCAAAATGGAGACAAAAGTTAGTTTAGATTAATGCTGTTAAGTGACTTACTTGCTTATTTGTTTTGAAAAAGCTTTTCATTTACGGAACACCTCCAGCCTAAATTCTGAAACACTTAAATAATTTATTATTCTTTACTGAAGCTGTAAAAATATAAATCCCTATTCCCAAGTGAGCCAGAATGATTATAAAAAAGGCAAATTTTATTTATCAGATGCTAAATAGTGACCTCCAGTGACACCTCAAACAGAGGTAAACTACATCTTTTTAGATGGCAAACACACCACGCATTTATCATAGAGCTACTTTAAGACAGACATGCTTAAGCCTTATTTTAACTATTTTTATTTTCCATAAATTTAGACATAATTACCAACTATAAATACTGTTATTTCAAAACAGCAAAACAGTCATTAGTAATTAATTCTTAGTACATAAACTGAGGAGCTTAAAGTGAGAGGTGAGCTAAATAGTTCTTTAGCTTTCCATAGTGGAATGTTACTGCTGCATGCAGAGCTTTTTAATCATGTGTTCACAGATCAAAATTTTAAAACAATGTTAAGAGACACCAAAAATTCAGCAAGGCCAATTAATAAGACAGGCAGAAAACGATGACTACCCTAAGTTGGAAAAAGATGGCATTTGTTTCAAGTCTGGAAAATATTGTCATCTGTTGAGAATACAGAAAACACAAAATGAGAATACAGAAAATGAGCATTCTATAAATGAATACATGAATATGTGGGAGGAAATGCACAGAAAACAAAAACACAACACCACTGCCTTAAACCTGCTCAGACACTAAGCATACATTCACTATTTAGAAGAAAAAAAAAAAAAAAGGACACCACAGAGAGACATGAGTCAGGAATTCCAACTGAAGGGCTTTGACAGTTTTTCCTATTGGTACCACCTCATGGTTTAAGCCTAAGACTTTAGCAAAGCATGATCAGCTCTCTATGATTAATCACTTTGTTGTCCTGACACCAGGAACTCTGAGCCAAGAATATCAACAAGCAGAACACTGCACAAGCACAGGCTGCAGGGAGTGCATAGACTGAAGGCAGTCTATAGACCAAGCCAAAAGTGAACCACAGGCAACTGGGAGACTAAAGAGAGACCATCAATTCAAGCCAGCAGGAACTAGCAGCAAGCTACTTTTAGCAGAATAAGCTTTTCTGAGGCATTTTAATCCTTTACGAAACTGATACATGCTGAAAACAAAACCAAAGACCATCCTCCTCTGAGATGCACCAAAAATTGTCTTCCAGCTTGTGAAGCAGAAAACGTATGACAACAGAAAACACCTAACAGGAAGGTATAAGAACAGCAAAGCATTTTTATGGTGTATTTGCACAGTCAGGTTAATTACTTAGATCTTTTGGATCTTTTTGCTGTTTATTGTTGATAAACATATTATCAATTTATTTTCCCTTATTTTCACTGATGGACCTAACTTAGAGCCAGTTTCCATTGCAGTTAACAAGTTACAAACCAAAGATATATTGCCAACCCCAGAAGAAGCAAGTATTCTCTGTACATATACAAGTATTTTTCTAATCTAAAAGCTCATTAAACTAGTCTTCAATTTTCTTCATTATTATTAGGTTTCTTTATTGAAGTGTCATTTGCCTTGGTTTTTCATATTATAATTTCTTAAATAGCTGTGCATGTCAAATTTGTATTGTGTATTCCAGAAAAACCCAGGTTGTAAGCCACCATGGAGCTTTTCAGAATTTCTCCAAGCAGACCTAAACGATGATACAGGGCCCTCAGACATTTATCATCTGCTCAAACAATTTCCTACTTACTACAAAGCCTTTCACAGTCTTTAAAGGTAAAAATGCACAATTTCATAATCCTTTTTAATTCCCTCCACTTAAATTTTCCATGCTTAAAGTGAAAAGAAGAGAGGTTTTGTTGTGATTTTATTCTTTTTTATGCCTGTTTTCCTTATACCATTCAGAGTCAACACATGTTCCATGATATGCTCAGTTTCCAATTAGCAAAAAAATGTTCCAAAAATGCCATCTTTCCCATTGTGAATGTAATTGAGGCAAAATCCCTGCCTGCTTTTCAGTGCCAACTGGACACATTATCACAGACACCCTTATGTAACCAACCTTTCTTGGAAGAGTGTCAGGTAGGTCTCATTACTACTAAATATCATTCGTTTCCACATTTACCTTTAAGAATGAAGACATTGTCAAATCCTTGACCTAAGATATAGGTGGTCTTTGTTCAAAGTATGTCTCTGCTTTCCAGTATGACAAAAGGAGTTATTTTTTAACTGGATACTTCAAAAACTGGAAAAGGTGTCTAATATACACACTAATTCAAGCATTCATGTAATAACACACATGCTGAGGTTTAAGGTTCAGATCAGATTGTTTACATAGTTATTTCTAGACTTAGTTCTATACTGTCCTGTCAAAGTTTGCTTCACTGCCTGCAGATCCACCTTCTTAACAATGCAAAGACGAGCTGTTGTTTTTATCAACAACAACAAAATTACTATATTATTTTTGAATTAAACATCCTACTAAGGAAATAGTTAATTTGCTTTATAGAGAGACAAATTCAACAAATGATATCTTAATTCCTGTATTTATTTATGAAGTTACTTTTTGAAAACAGCAGGTTTTTATTCAAGCCAGCAACAAGACCACAAAGGGAAGCTATTAAGTAATTATGCTGAGAAGGAAGGAATGCTCAATACTTTCCTCTGCTTCCAATCTCACTAATGAGGAATACTGTGTTTAAGATAATTATTTAAACACAGATGAAGTAGCAAAAATCTGAGCTTCAACTGGCAAGAAAAGGCCAAAAAGTAGTAAGTGTGGCTTTCTCAAATTATGTATAACTTATTAAATCCGCCAAATAATACTTAAATAATAGGCTATTAGTGTCTAAGAGCTATTAGCATTTATCTCTGAGCACCAGCAGAAGATGGCAGAAAAATGCAGATACAACTGTTCTCTTTAAATTAGGGATTAAAGAAGGAGCTAAGGAATGTACTGGCCATAAGCTTTAGTTAAATTCCTGTGAAAAAAAAACATGCACATCATACATAAGAAGAAAATTAGCACCAGCCAACATGATTTGTCAAAAATCAATCATGTCAGGCTAACTTAATATCCTTCAGTGATAGGATAACAAGCTTTGGTAATATGGGAGTGGTAGTAAGTGTCATTCACCTTGACTTCACTAGTTGTCAAAAACCCTAAAAGACAGTCCCAGGTGCAAGCATACCTAGCTGAAAAACTGTATTTAGTAGTCAACATATCACTATCAAGGTACACATAAAGAGAAATTGCACAGGGAGTTGTCCTGAGGCCAGTACTTTGGAATATTTTCATTAACAACAGTATAGCAGAAAAAAAGTAATCTTTCTAATTTTTACGAAGACAACTAAGGAGCAGCTACAAAGATGCTGGGGAAAAAAAAAGGTAAGAATTAGAAATAGAGCTCGGCAATTTTGAGAACCGTTCTAGGAAAAAAAAAAAAGACAGGTGGCATACCTCTAAGACAAACATCCTGTGGGGTAACTGAGTAACACAAATCAACATTGCAAATTCCATGTGAAAAGTGATGACCTAGAGGATTGCATTGCAAAGGCAGGTCTGGGTACTCAACCCCTGGGGTCCTCCAACAAGGCTAATCAGAAAGGTGTGGGAGACCAATACCACCTTCCATTCTGCTCAGCTCTAGCAAGGTCTGAGCAGACAAACTGCACCAAGTTTTGGGCATGGAGCTTCATGAAAAAGTGAACTGCAAATTATCCAAGAAGTAAATGCTAGTTTATCTACGAAAACACGAGAAAGAAGAAAGCACAAAAGAAAGTCTTTTGATATATATTGAAATATGTGCAAACTACTATGGGAATACATTCTCAAACTGTAAATTCAGTTTTGTGGTGAGTTGAAGGACCTTATAATATACTTCTTTCAATCATAAGGAATAAAATTTAAGTTATGTATCAGAATAAAATACCAACAAAATGCTTTAATAGCTTGAAAAAGGTGACTCAATTTGTCTTAAAAGGAGCACTAAAAAACGTTCTTAAATAGACCAGACAAATATTTTTAAGTAACATAGGAAGAGATGATCTCAGCATTGGGCTTAGACTAGGTGACAAGCAAGTCTCTGTGCTTTTATCTGCACTAATTCTTACCACTCACATTATTTCTTTATGTACTAGAAACATGAACATAACATCACCTCAAATGCCTACTTGATCTTTCTATACTGAATTCACATGTACATCTCTGAATTCCCCAAATACAAGGGAAGCATCTTCAAATACAAGGGAAGTATCTCCCAGAATCATTCACTAATTTGAAACCTAAAATTTTTCCCATCTCCAATGCTATCTATAGCATCACACAACCCCTGTATACATACATAGCTCATCTTTCCATGTGCAAGCCAGAAAATGTGGGGGAGAATCTACCTCAACGAAAAATATTTTTGACACATTAACAACTCCAAGGGAAATGCTGAGGCAGAACCACAAGCACCCAACTTATACCTCTCTCTAAAGTCCAGTAGCAAGTTTAGCACCTATTTGCCTATCATCAGGAACAGATGTTTTTAGAAAGGTTCCTTGCTAAATTCTATTTACAATTTCAAAGGCCCTTTCGGGTGTAGTCATATCATATACCTCCACAGCACTGTGTCTCTCATTTTAAATCAAATCCATTTTATCACTCAGGCTGAATTACATAGCTCACCTCATTCATGAATCTATAAAAATACCATGACAGACAAGACAGGATAAGGGAGCAGCTTTCCTTTCTGTGCACAGCTTCACTGTGATCACACAGGCACAGTGCAATTTAATACTTTCTATACAGTCTCACCCTAAAAGAACTCACATATCATTGGTGCCACAGGAAAACCTTTTGCAGTACTCACTTTGCCAAATCTCAGAACAATTATTAGTGAAACCAGATGGCAGTAGCAAATATAACAAGTGGACAAAATACAAGATAACACTACTTTGAAGCCATGGCCTTTCTTCATTAGAAAAATCAGAAACAGGTTTCTCCAAAACACACAGCAACAAAATGTTTCATTCTACTTCATATTTACAATTACATCTCCACCTACATTGCATCAGCTAGGAAAGGGCTCATGGAGAAGAGGAAAGAGGGCTTCCTCCTCCCTCAAAAAGTGACCACCAAGCATTTGTGCTGCCTCCCACAGAGTAATCAGTAGATGGCGTTTCAGCTGCACTGACTTAACTGACAAGTGACCATTTTGCAGACCTTCACAAAAATGAAAGAGTGGGGAAGAGGGAGTAACCACTCTCCTCTGGAGCATGTATGAAAATTAATGTCAAATGATCGCGCAAAGGAAGTTGCCAGAACCAGTTACAGTAACAGGGATATTCAGGGATAATTCAGGGATAATTCAGCATACAGAATTCCTATGGCTGTGATCAAATTATAAAGAATAAAATTAGCCACAAAATATCAAAAAGAACAGCACTTTATTTACTTTCCTTTGTTCTGCTTTCTTTCACTGAGAAAAATTTAAATGTACTTTCTTTTACAAAAAGAAAGCCACAGGCAGTGACGGCCTGTGCATCTGCATAGATTTACAGCACAAGAGCAAACAAAAAGAAGGTGTAGCTTCTTTTATCTCTTAGTACTTTGCGCAAACCCTGACAGTCTTGCTGCTTGAAGCAGTCAAATCACAGATATAATTGAAAGTCTGAGAAGGGGCTGTATCAGAAGCAAGAAGCATTCATTTTCTGTTGGTGAAACTTTTAGGGGTCTGGGGACAGGGAGAAAGGTTAAAAAAAATCAATGCAAGTGTCAGCATTTGACTAGGGATCATAGCTCATTTGCTTTCTGTACTGAGAAATTATCCAGAGCAGTTATTTCATGTCCCCAAATCTCTCACTCTTCTCCTGCAGCAACAGGAATTTATTCTGCTTTCACTTCAGAGCATCTACTAAGCCATTGCTTCAGAAGAACAAACCAGGCAGTGCTGCAACAACTGCGGAAACGGGTGTTTTCTGTAACTCAGTGCCTAGTTGTGCTATGTTATGTCTTTTTGTCTTTGCAGCAGGTTCATCTACTCTGGCCACCTTGCCTGTAAAAGTTCCAGGCTCCCTTACAAACTGAAGCCACAATATTCCAAGTGCAGTAATGACCGCCTGCCAGCTCTCCGTTTCAGTGTGTTGACTCTGACTTCAAAAAACATCCCAGTAAATCACCATTAGGTGAAACAACAAGACCATGAAATTCATACCATCATTATAAATTGTAAGCCAGCTGTTTCTCTTTCTAAAGTGTCTTTAATCTCATTTTATTTTTCCCTAAGTCACTACACAAATACCAATGCCAAAGACTTATCTCTTGCAAAGATGCTGGGACAATACCAAAACAGTCATAAAATCTAAACATATTTTATAATCAAATTAAACAATGCTAAACAAGACAAATTATTATACTTAGCTTTATGCCCTGGGCTTTCTAAGATTATCTAAATCACAGTTCCCTTTCAACATGTCCTATGCAGTTGGACTAAAGCCTAAAAAAGAAATAGTGTAGAGCCTTCCTACACCTTCTCATTTCTATTTTAAAATTTATTGCGTGCTGTTCTAGATCTGCCATTCAGAGAGTATCAAAACAACTACCAGTTAAGTTTCATTTCCCTTGATTTCCTACAAGAAAAAAATAGATATACCCTATGCATGTATGGTTTCTTTCTCCTTGATTCAAAAATGGTATAAGTTGTTTATACACAGACTGACATAACTTCTAGCAGCACTCACCTGGCACAAGAAACTTACAGTGAGCATGCTGACAGCCAAGTTAATAAAATATGCAAAAGTAACACCATTAGATGCCTTAATTTCCTCTCCCTTGCAGCTGTTAATATTTTGCTCAACCTATAATGTCTCTCTTTTTCTAAAATCATATTCATTACATTTCAACATAACCAGCTTGAACCTCCAGGGAACATACACCTTCTCGACAATGTACTGGACCTCAGTAATGTTAAAGCTTCTATTTGCTCATTAACAAAATCTTCATTGTCTCCTCAAGTTTTGATTTGGAACACTTAGTTTTAAAGATTAACATACTTAGCCCAGTGTATCATGAAGTCTTGGACCAAAGCATAACCTTGGCTTATTCCTAAATTCAATATCCAGCAGGACTGGGACAAACATGAGATGTGGGACCACAAAGAACCTTATAAAGATCAAAAAGTCCAGGTGCAAGGTGCTGCACCTGGGTCAGGGCAATTCCAGACATGAGTACAGACTGAGAGAAGAACTGATTGAGACCAGCCCTTTGGAGGTGGGGCGCTCTGGCAGGTAAAAAGCTGGATATGATCTGGCAATAAGAGCTTGCAGCCCCCCACAAAGGCCAATGACATCCTGGGATGCATCAAAAGAGGTGTGGCCAGTGGGTCAAGGGAGGATCCTCCCTCTCTTCTCTGCCCTCATGAAACTCCACCTGGAGTTCTGAATCCAGGTATGGAGTCCTCAGCACATAAACCTCTTAGAGCAAGTCCAGAGGAGGAACACAAAGACAATGAGGGGGCTGGAGCACCTCTCCTTTGAAGACAGACTAAGAAACTGGGGTTGTTCAGCCTATAGAAGACTCCAGGGAAGCTCCTTGCAGCCTTCCAGTAATTAAAGGAGGCGTATAAAAAAGAGGGAGAGTGACATTTTACATGGGCAGATAGTGATAGGACAAGGGGAAATGGTTTTAAACTTTGATTAGTTTTTAAGAAGAAACTCTTCATTATGCGGGTGGTGAGGCACTGGAACAGGCTGCCCAGAGAAGCTGCAGATGCCCCATCCCTGAAAATGGTGAAGGCTGGGCCGGATGGTGCTTTGAGCAGCCTGGTCTAGTGGAAGGTGTCCCTGCCCATGGCAAGTGGGGGTGGAACCAGATGATCTTTAAGGTCTCTTCCAATACAGGCCATTTTTATGATTCTATGATATCTACCACACATTAGCTATCTTTCTTTTGGTTTTCATATTTTCTCTTCTTTACTTGTTACTCCACACAACTGTTCTCTCATGTTTCTTCCTATGAAGATTACCTGTTAACTTAAAATCAAAGATTCATATAAATGCATAGAAAAAAATTAGTTGCTCTTCAGCCACAAAGGATCATTCCACTGCAACTCACTACAATGACTGTTACTATCTATAGATCGGCATGTTTACCAACAACTATTTGTGTTCCCAAATGAGTATCATCTTCTATGCCACAGGAACAGGTGAGTAGCTTTAGACAACCTCAACTGGTTGTCATTTTACACAAGCAGGCAGTAGCAGCTACTCTCCTATTGCAGTCGCTCACCAGCAATGTCAAAATAAAACTATGTTGCAAGTTCTAGCAATGCTATTCCTTCTGACACTTCTCCTTCACTGAATTGACCTTAATCCATAGCTGAAAACTTTTATCTGGTACCGTCAATTTATGAGACTGCTTTAGACAAAGAAAAGCACTCCTGAAGTACAGAAAGATGGGCTATATTTTAGACTGCCATTCAGTGATAGACTAAATAGGAGGTTTTTCCAATGGATAAAGCCTGCTATACTCCTTAGAACCTGATCACAACTTTCAAAGATTTCTCTACAATCACAAAATCTGTGGGCTAGTTTGGAGTTGTTTTGCACTCTTTTCCAACCAAAACAATAGTTGACACCATAATTAAAAGGCAACCAATATTTCCAAAGCTTTTTGAAAGAACATCCCTCACGTTCAATCCCTCATTTCAGTCACAACCAAACACTTGCAAAATGTGTATTCGGGTTCTGCTGGCAGAGTGAGAGTTTCTCCACATGAAACAGATCATTACCACACCTCTGCAACTGAAAAAAAAAAAGGAGAGGAAATACACTTGTTTTCACCTGAAACAAAACTGCTGTGCTCTCCACATCCCATGGAGTCTGAGATGCAATGATAAATTTCAAGATTTCAGGTAACAGTAGGACAAACTCAGACATCTGGTAAAAAGAAAGTTTAGACAAAATGAATATTAAACAGAACTCTAGCCTAGTGCAAAAATTCTAGAATCCAATTGTTTTCTAAATCTAAATAATTGTAACGAATCCTATGTAAGTGCCTTATCACATCAGCTCGCAGAGACAATGCCTGTGGAAGGTCACGTCCAGATCCAAATTCTTCAACTAGACCTTCTTAATTATCTCCCTTATTGTCATTTAGAAGTACCCTTAATATAGAGGAAACAAAGTTACAAGGGATCAAAGTCTTCCACAATTGGGCTAAATTATCTGCTTACAGATAACAGCTGAATCGTTTAAGACTATTCTTCTTACTCAGAACTATGGGAAGAAATTGAGTTAACTTATCATTACATTGCTGGGCTATATGAAGTGAAAGATAATGGCCTACAAACTGATATATAGCTATTTCACTGAAATAGCTGAGGGACTGCTTTTAGCTCCTGATGCAAACACATAGCAAAGAAGTGAAATTTCATCAACAGGCTTCTCTCTTTTCTTTCCGGACCCATTTCCCCCCTCTTCCAAAAGAGGAAATTGCCATGCTTACTAATAAAGAAAAAAGTGGAGAAAGGAGATTTTGTGTAATCTGTAACTTTTATTATGCTTCCACCCTTCTCAGAGGTGCCCAAGAAGCCCAAATACTGAGTAACTTTCATTTAAACTCTGCAATTTAAAGTTTAATTTCAGTACCAGAAAGAGGAGAAAGACATTTGTTTCAACTAGCTTGCTGTGTTGGAACTTGTAGCAAAAAAAAAAAAGAGAGAATAATAATGAAGAGACTTCCAGTATTTGATACGGAACATCCAAAATTGAACATGAAGGGTGAGTTATTATTTCAGGGTTAATAATGCATCCCCTCTAAAAAGAAAGAGAAAATAGGAAAGCAAAAAGCAGAGTTCACAAACTAAGTCCAAAGATGGCAGGTGACAGAAAGCGGTGACCTCAGATGACTGTTCTAGGACCATATCCCAAACCCCAGCACAATTAGCACTAATTGATCAGCAGTCTCAGCAGAAATGCCAAGAACTGAGCAAACACTGAAAACCAAAGTCTCCACCTCTCCCCAGAAAGGATGCTTTCTCCAAGTCAGAAGTCTGGAATACCAGAAAAATACCAGTGCAGAAAAACCAGCACTTTCCCTATTAGCACAACACTGCGCCCATAATACAGGGCTCATCAGCAACTGAGGAGCATCTACAGATTCATAGAATCATTAATATTGGAAAAGACCTCTAAGGTCTTCAATTCCAATCATTCACCCAGCACTGCCAAGCCCAGCACTAAACCATGCCCCTACACAACCCACCTACACATTTTTTTCAACACTTCCAGGAATTCTAATTCCACCACTTTTCTGGGCAGCTTGTTCCAGTGCCTGACAACCCTTTCAGTGAAGAATTTTTTCCTAATATCCAATCTAAACCTCCCCTAGCACAACTTGAGTTGAGCAGCATTTCAATTTGTTACTTCACTTGCAGCACCTACCATATTTACCATACACAATAAACCACCAGTAAATACAATTACTCTACGACTATGAAGAATTGCTTTCCGTAGTGCAGAACGAGATATCAATTATCAAAAACATCACTGACATCTAATACCCACATTCAATTACCCAACTATGCAGGGTAGAGCAAGTTACTTTTGCTTTGAAGTAAAATCCTTTGCACCAAAGTGCATCAAGAGTGCCCAGCATGAAAACATCACAGGGCAGCCGGAACGCAACACAGGTCTGCAAGCAGTGGACATGAAATAGAAAATTCTCAGGGCAACTTTGGAACATGATGTCTCTTACAGTTTGTCTTGATTAAAAACAGACAGGAAGGCAAAAAGGAGGACAGAACTCTTCCAGAGTCCCTGATGACTAACAGTGACAGGACATCTTCCAACAGCATTATTTTCCCAGCTACCTAGTGAGTGCAGGTTTTTTTAAAAATAAGCTCAAACGATCTGTCTGAAGAAGACAAGAAAAAACTGTCAGTTCTCTAGACACAAACTGGTGAAGCACGGCGCTGTTCTAGGCAACTACTGCTTCATGACTTCATGAATTTGGGCAGGGTAATTAAGCCCTAAGGGAAAGAGGGGGGAAAAATTGCTTCCTGAAAAAAAGCAGCAATCAAAAAGCACTGTGGCAAAACACTGTGGCAAGAGGCTCTCATATCAAATATTGATCCAGCTCCTGTGAACATGTGAAGTTCATGGAAGTCAAGTTTCCCATTAATGCTACATTCATGCTTTAATAGAACTACCTCATATTTTAGATTCATTTTTGCTGCAATAGCAAAATATTTTCAGCTTAAAAATCAGACTTGCCTTTAAATAAATGTAAGAGGATTCTAAAAGCATGTCCTGAAATATTTCTCTCATCTCCTCTCCTTTCCTCCCTTCCACATTACTACCGAACTGCTATTAAAAAAAAAAAAAGCTGTATCGTAGAACCTATCTTAACTTCTGTTAAGTTGCATTTTGCTTGCAAATAGGAATGACTGATGCAGCACTTAAGAATACTGAAATTCTGAAGCTTTATGTCCTCTCCCATTTTGTTTTTCCTTGTTCTTTCACCTTAAAGAAACAATTCTACTTCTAGAGAAGCCACCTGATATATAGAAGACTACAGAGCACAAGGGTTTACAATTATGTACCCATTTATTATACAGTTTTATTTGGCACTGATCCTAATTAGACAAATGGCAAAACAAAGTCGTTACATTTAGGTCAGCCCCATCACTCAAGATGTGCAAAACCTTTCTGTCTTCTGCTTTAGTTCTGAAAACATTATCTGAAAATGCAAAAGTGGGGAGAAGGTTAGATGACAAAGTTTTGTGCTATATTAAAATGCCTTCTAATCATAGGCACATAATTTAGATATGCACCAAATGCCTGACTGTACTGCACTACCACCACTGAGGTCAGACTAGAGCAAAAGGATTTGCAAATGAGTACATGCTGTGGCTGTACAGCAGACTCATATCAGGCCCAGATTTAGATCAAAATTCAGTGGAGTAGTAAGAATTTTTCACATGGGGTAAAACTGTGAAGCTCCTTTTCATAGGAAGTGAGCAACCCACAGCTGAAAAGTGCTGCACTATCATTTTGACTGCTTTAGTCTTCACTTATAAGCTAAGAGGGCACTAGCACAGAGAATCATAGAAAATCACAAGTTGGAAGACCTCTGGAGGTCAAACCTCCTGCCAGTTCTAGGAACCAATTTCAAAGCTGGGTCTGCTGCTAAGGTCCTTATCCACTATAACTGTTAATGCTGCCAGAGATGGAAATATAACAGCCTCTTTCCTTGGGCAACCCACTCCAGTGCTCAGGTACGCCTCCTGTGCAGAATTGCTGCCCTTACACCCAACTCCCTCGCTGCAGCTTATTCCTACTGCCTCTTTTCCTTCCACAAGGCCCCTCCAAGAAGAGCCTGGCTCCATCTTTTATAGTAACAACTCACCAGGTATGCAGTGACAGCAGCTGGAAATTCCTGGAGCCTTCTCTACTCCAAATGAAATGAAGTCAGCTCCCCTGCTGCTCTACTCCTCTATCATGTGCTCCAAGCACTGCACCCTCACCAGTCTCTCACTATCTGTCAAAGTGGGGGCCTGAAACCAATCATGGTATTCCAGACACGACCTCATAAGTGTTAAGTAGAGAAACACAAACACTTCATCCTGTCTGGCTACGATCCTTCTCACACTTGTACCAATGCATTGGATTACTCCTTCAGGTGCAAGAATTGGCATTGGGTTTTTGTGGGGCTTTTTTTAAAAAGTCATGGGGTTCCTGTCAGCCCATCCCTCCCACCTGGGGCCCCAAGGAATGGTAACAGAACTGTTCTACACATTCTAGTATCATTCACAAACCTGGTGAGGGTGCACTCTGTCCCACTCTGGATTCATAACAATGCTAAACAGTACCGGTCTCTGTTCCAGCCCTTGAGGAACATAAACGGTCCAGGCAGTTGTCTTCCCACCTTTTGGCTCATCTATCTTGTCCATGTATCCCTGATTTGGCTGTGATGGACTGCGTCCAAAGTCTCTCTAAAATCATGATCAGGAAACAGTACTGCTTTCCCTTTGTCCAAAGACACAGCGACAACTTTCTCACAGAGAGCAAACAACTTGGGCACCCTTCCCAAAATCCATGATGGCTCTTCACAATCACCATCTTGTCTTTTAAGCTTGGAAATGCATTGCTTGGGGCCTTATTAAAACTTTTTTTTTAAGGACTGAGGACAGGAGTCTTTGGGGAAAGACACTTACAAGCTCCTAAATCTCACTATCAAAAGGTCTTCCCAGTAACTTTACCTACAAGTTTCTCCTATGATCCAACTCCAGTGACAACCAGAATCCACACCTGTCTTCATGAACCAACTTACACTATCCTAGGAAGACCATGGGAGTTCTCAGGATCTCATCTCTCTCTGACCTATCAAAACATGAAAGTATCCCTCCAGCATCCCACTGACTTTTTTCATCAGATCCCTCCGAAAGACCAAAGGAAATCAATCAGTAAATAACATGCTAACAGTTAACAACATCTTGCCTACACCCCAAAGCCCCTAATTGTGCTTGTCCATCACTTATAGAGTGTATATGAAGGTGCAATTTATACCAATGGAGAACTGAATTCCATTACAGTTATTATATTTCCAACTGGAATTTAATTTCTTGTCCATATTTCTAGTTTTCACATCTTTTGACTCACTGGATAGTCATTTCCAGCCTTCACCTATCTCATTTTTTTAAAGCTATTAAAAATGTTCTCCCTTCAGCCTTCCTTTGCTTCTCTAGGTGCTGTGATCATTCTATAATAAAGGCCAGAAGCAAATCAAGTGTCACCTCCCAAGACTTCCAGACACCTATCAAGTATTCTCCACCAGTTTTCAGCTTTACAACTTTTAATCCACACCCACAAAGAATTATGTCCATCTCACTCATTTTAAATGACCATTGACCAACATGCACTCCTAGCCTATTCATGCTCCTTCAAATACGGCTTATCTTCTCTGTCACTAAAGACCATCAAGATACCTTGTTGCCCTTGATTAGCTGTATGTTAGCCCTGTCTGCTTACAAAGCACCCAAGTCACATTTCATCCCAGCCCTGTGCATACTCTCAAGAAATCACACCAAAAACCACTTCTTCTACAATCATTACCAACACAACCAAGCTGTGGGTGTTTGGGGGTGGGGTGGTTGCCAGTCACACTGCTCCGTTGTTTTCTAAAATGGTAAATCCTAAACTCCTGAGAGGCTGATCATCAGATATTATTTACTACATCTCCTTTTTCAAAACAGCCATTTTGTTTTCACCAGTTCACTTCTAGCCTCACTGTATTTTAGTAGGTAACAGTCATCATTATCCAAGGCTCCCTTTAATTCTGGCCTCCTCCCTTCCATAAGGCTTTTTTTTAGATCTAAATCTAATTAGAATGTCCTTTATACAACTAGAACCATATCAAGCAGTCTGGACTTAACTTTCTCATCTAAAAAAAGAAACTGTCTGCATAATTTAGCAATGCTTTTGACGACACTGCTTCATTTTCCAATCAACAACCTTCTTAATACAGTATCCTACTTCAGAACAAGTTTCCAAAATTAACTTTTGTTCTCACTTCTGCTGTCCAATGAATGTACTACATTGCTGCTCCTCCTCATTCACACTTGGTTATCTGTATTTTATACCTGAATATGTCAAGTGCCAATGATTTATTTCCTAAATCAACTAGAAGTAACGAAAACATTAAAAAAACTTATCTCTGTTGAATTCATTGGAACCAGGATTAACCTACACATTTCTCAACACAGCCTTCCAGGCTTTTTTTTGCCCTGCCTCCATGACCTTCTTTTTTTTTTTTTCAAAATTTCACAGGAACAGAGCCTTTGCTGCTACTCTCAAAATTCAACATAAGGTAAATGTCTTTTGGACTGCATCACCAGTATCACAGCAAAAAAAGGATTTTGGCTGACCCCAGCATTCACTGTGCTTTTAAATTCCCGCAGTTTTATAAATTTAACACTAGCTATTAAAAAAAACCGCATAAAATGAGAGGATTACATTTTAAGTTATATATTCTTAAGAAAAAAAAGAACCACAAGATGTGTTTCTGATCTGTTTCATAGCTGAGGAAGTCAGGAACTCACCTAAGTTACCACACGAACACTCACGTTGGATCAGGTTTGAGACTCGAGTATTTTATATGAAGGAGGTTGGATATTTATTTATTTTTAAAGCAGGTTCTTCTCAAGAATTTATCAAAAAAGTGAGAGACAAAAATGAGAAAATACCCTCTCAGCAACTAGGTATGTTTCTCAGTCTGTTTTTCAGTGGATGAGTTCTCCAGTCCCTGAATGCTAGCAATGTGTTTCAAAAATACCACAGTCAAATGCCACATGCAGGATAGATATTTCAAAGTAATCATTTAGCTGTCTGCCAGAGATGCACTATTCTTTACCTTCTGTCAGGGAATTTAAAGAAAGTTTCACAATTTTGTACTTTATTTTTAGAAGTAATGTTGTAGCTCTGGTCTCTCCGAAAAGATCTATCAATTTGTACCTTAAAATAATTTGTTCTGTTACAAATTCATTCTAGTCTGAGCTAGTTGGATATAACTAATAAGTCTTTCTTTAAGGAACAATCATATGAGCAAGGACACAGAGCAGATGACAGCCCCTACAACAGTTTTCTGATTGTTCATTATCAGCATCAAAGTCTTACACAAGAGTTTTGAAACAAAGCTGCTAACAATAATAGAGTAAAACTTATTACATACTGACAACACAATGCCAAGTGCAGACATTTTGCCCTGTATGCCACTAATTTCAGGGTAAAGGAATCAAATAGCGACAAGTGGAAAGGTCTATCTGGCAAAACTCACTTTGGCATGAAGAAATTACTGAAAGAAAAAGCAGCAACAGAAGAAATATCCTAAACTTTGGATTTCATGTTTTTCAGCCACGCTGTAGTATGTCAACAAAGTGTTTATTTTTGTTTCTGCTTTAAAGAAATTTGCAAAATGTGGACTATGAATTCTGAGTGCTACTATTATATGAGGCTGTTAAAAGGAACAATTATGACTTTTCCCAGTACAGTTCAAAAATAAAGCCTTACTTCTTCTTTCACAAACAGTGCCATTTAAAACAAACACTAAACTTCAAGAATTTGTCTTAAATATTTCATTGGCCTTCTGTTATGCTTCAGAGGACACATCACATGAAACATTTAGATCTAGTTCATGAAGCATCTACCTTGGATACAATGCAATAATTCGTATGCTCTGTAGTAAATAGCTTCTCTTCTGCAGATCTGAACTATACCAGTGTATCCACAGAGTGCACAAGACATGTACAAACGTCTGACATTCCAAAGGCAGAAGTATACAGGGCAGTACAAGAAATCCTTCCTGACATGCTGTCATGGTTGCTTTTAGTAATTTCCATAAATTTTCTCATCTAAGCATTAACATTTCCATCACCAGGCTTCCATCTATCATTGCCTTACATTGACACCTGCTGGAAGTGACTGGGATCGTAAACCATTTCTTTTTTTCCCCCCTCAATTAGTGTGATTTAGCTGTACAAGACGACCAACAATTCTACTTTCAGTAAACTAGGCACAGACATCTGAAAAACTAAGCCAGATGACTTTTTAACAAGCAAAAAACATATAATGTGTAATTTTAAGTAATGTGTAATTCCCAGGGCTATTACTGCATGGGTTCTCAATCAGAAAATGTATTTTAATAACAGCCTTTTAGAAGATTTTTTCACTACCCCTTCGGTAGGTTTAAACTCAGCAAATTAGGTATGCAACCATTTACTGGGCTTTCAGGCTAATTAGCAAATAGTTATTACTGTAAGAGTCACTAAATAGCAGCTTGACAAACATTTTATAAACAAGTTTATACAAAAAATGTGACTAAACAGGCAATTATAACCCATGTCTTTACATTAATGAAAAAAACATCTGCTTTGTTCACAAAAGCAAACAGGCTGTTTAATGCCAACTGACAGACAAGAACAACTGAGGAATGTTTGTTAAAATAGCTTGTATGTACACAAACTACTGTCTCTCTTTGTTCATAATGAAAATGCATTCCTCATAATGAAGTTGCCTCTCTTAGTGCAGCTTGGTAAACTGAAGCACGCTGAACAACCATTTGAAGGCAATGTTTTCCCCATATGCCAGAACTTCACCTAGGAGCTTCACAGCCTGCATGGTACTTTTTCCTTACTTTCAAATCCTACCCTAAGGACAGGATCTCTCTCACTTGATGTAATTTTTATATTCCTCATAATAGAAAGCACATTTCAGATTGAAGCAAGTAGGATGAGTTAAGGTGGCTTTGCTTTACCATCAGAACAAGACTTTGGTTCTCACACTACTTGCATGAAAAACGCAGACATATTTCCATCAAAAACCAGAGAGTTTTAAAGTATCATAAGCAGCAAGAAGAGAAACACAATTTCAAAGGCAGCCAAATAGAATTTATGTAAGGTTATGTCAGTATATATACAGCTGAAGACCTATCAAATTTTATAACTTTGCAACATTTCAAGACAGAATCATTATATTAAAAGTTCAATAATAATATCTCACCACCTCACACGGGCATCACATTGCAGCAGTATTAACTCATGGACTTTACAGATCAGTATGAAATTTATTAATTTTATTCACTTATTTTAATCTGGTGAGTGAGCAAACTACTTTTAAAAGTGAATTTTACTAGGTATCCTTGATCATCACCATAGTCTTAAGGTTCAGAACTACTGAACCTGTGAAAAAAACAAAACGTAAACACTGTCTTTGGAAATAGAAACAACCAGCCACCAAAATAGGTACCATCAAAAATACCAGTAAGTGGTAGCCTATGTCAACATGCTTTTTCTCCAACTTTTCCTGATTTTTTAACCATGAAAGAACTCGATCAGTGAAGTCAGAAATTAATGGCTGCGTATTAGTCTGCTGAACTCATTCCTAATTAAAAGTTTCAAAAAGCTCAAAAGAAAAATAACACTGGGCATGGAAAAACACAGTTATTATACATAATGGGTATACAGGAGTTAAAGAATCACATTTACCAAGAACTAACTAACTCCCATGGAAAATAAGTGGTAGTATTTTACAAAAAAAAAAAAAAAAAATCATTGAACATAACAGCTTCCTTCCAGAGACTTGAATTGTGGTCAAGAGAGCACTTTTCTAAAAAAAATGTATCACTCAGACAAGCACTGGGTTGTTTTGTTTTGGGTTTTTTTGCATTGCATTCTTCAACAAAACACACATGGAGAGCATTACAGGCTTAAAAACACTAGACAGCCTAGATGATTTTGACACGTTGTCCATGCTCACTTTCTTTTCTTTTTATCTCAGAAAGACAACAGAGTTAGCAATACACACACTCGACATTTAGGGCTTATGTTTCTTACCTTACAAAGCTTCTGGTAACGGGGAGAAGAAACTGCCATCCTCTGTAAACGATGCAACAACACCACAACTTTCTGAAGAGAGGTTCTCACCACAGCCATCATTTTAAGTTTGCCACACTTCTGAAGATACCTCAGAATTTGCATTATAAATGAAGAGCAACTATCATTTCCTCCCGGTCACTGGACAATGATTTGCCAGCTTTCTGAGCATGCTCTCTTCCAGGACTGTTTTTGCAAGCTACAGGCTTTATATGTTTCAAAGGCAAAGAAGATTGATATAGCATAAGTTTTTCTCCTAAAATAACCCCAAAACAAATACAAAAAAATAACAGCCTTCACAGATTCTTCTAATCGGTACTGCTCAGCTCTGCTTTTGCAGAGGGCAAATGAAGTTGAGCAGCCGATCGTCTGCCACCGTTCAGGAGTGCACTAAACAGCCAGAAAAAGGTTATTAATTTAAGCCTGAAAGCTGCAGGAACAAAAAAAGAATTCCTCCAGGAAGACGGCTCCAGTGTATCACAACAGTTGTTCTTCCCCAGTAGCTGCTTTCTATCAGCAGACTGAGTGTTTGCTCCCTCACTCTGGGAAAGGATGCTCTCGCTCTCAGACTGAACGCAGCTCTGGCAGAGCTGTAGAGTGAGTGAATAACAGATTGTGTTATAAATCTTGAGAGAGCAGCACAGGGATACCTGCCCTAATTATATCAGCCATACGTTAAAGGCTAATAAATCACATAGGCGTTTCTCAAAACTAGATTACCCAAAACAAAAGGGAAAACTGCAGGGGGTAAACCTCTTCCTATAAAAACTCTCTTAAAGCCAATTTAGTCAAAGGGATTCTCAAAGGATTCTCCCTTGAACCAGAAAGTAGGAATGTTTTTCACAAGCCATTTCCAATTAAATATTTTTCAGAATTACTTTAAACAAGAAAAAATAGGGTTTTGATAAAGTAAAAGCATACAGTTGCATCATCAGCCCCTTCTCTAAGTCATCCTTGAACCCAAAGAGCTAACATGATTTTGGTGTATTTCCCATGACAAAGCAGAATTATTTAAGCCAGATAAGGATGACAGCAAGACATTCAAGAGCATGGAAGTGTTTTGCTACCAGCAAGCACTCTCAATGCAATACAGCCAACATATCCCTAGGTGTGGCAAAACTGCAGCATAACCAGAGCCAGCTACTCATTGCTTCCAAAGGTGCTGTGATGAATCTACTTAAATCTCTATCAGAGGGGCTGCTGTAGCAAAGGTTCAGGAAGGCCTGAACACAGTAGGTGGAGCACACCACTACAAGTAATCATATGATTTAATGTGCGTATTTCCACATGAAAAGGTACCTACACGCTTCAAGCACGTCAGTCAGCACAATATGCAGGCAACAGCTATCCTGACAAGTTCATATGATTCAAAATAATGCACAGATTAGATGTCAGTGCATTATACACTAATTTGCCTCTTCTAAGGCACTCTCCTACCAAGGAGGTGAATGCAAGGTTCAGGTTCTTCATACAGGACATTTAAAATCTCTTCCCATCCAGTTCTGTGAAGACAACCTTTTCATCTTTATTTTTAGGACTGAATCAATGTTTCTACTACTCCTTAGATAAACCCCGTTTACCTGTACTCTGCTTTCTTCTTGATCTGTCTGTAACAGTAACATCATTTTGAGTAAACAGATATACAGATTCCACTCTGTATTTAGAAATTTTACCATCTGTTTTCATCTCGCCAGGCACGCTGTCTTTTCTCATCTCCACCACTTATTTGAACTGTTCCTCTGTATGCCATTGCTCCTGGCTTACATCCATTCCCACCAGAAGCCTGCTTCTTTAACCTTTCAGACTGAGCCTACCATGATCAGTTGACATGCTCTTACCAAATATCTTTTAAGGAAACCTATGAAGCAGCACAACTCTGAAACCACAGAAGCATTCAGAAATGACTGTGCAAAAGCTCAAACCTCTTCTGCGTAAGACAGAGACCACAGTCCACACCTTCCTTCCTTCAGTTCTGCTTTTTATCTTCCCAAATCTTTCAATCTACAAGTTTGAATCAAGCAGTGAGACAAACTGCCTGCCACTACTTATAGTGACTTTTTTTTTACAATAGAACAAAATCTTTGAATTATTTTGACACCTTCATATCTGTAGGAACAGGACTTTACATATATTGCACTACTTCTTACTACTTCCTACATTATTTTCTGCGTCTCATTTCAAATTAGGTTTTAATCTCTTTCAAGTCACTGCTAAACATTTTCCAACACAGACTGTAGCGTTTCGGCACTAACCTGAAAGTAAAGTCTTCTACAACATTTAGATACTGAGAGAATGAATTTAACTGACTGATGATATAATTGTGGATTTCTCCTTTTCAAAAAGACATTGCTACCACACTCAAAGTCTGCATTATTTGCATAGTACTGTTGCTGGCCTCAGATATCACAATGAAAGGCAAAACAAGGCTTCAGTGATTCCACACTGAATCACGTCACTGATTCCACAGTAGAGTGACTTGAGCTGCAGCCAAACAAGTTAGGCCCAAAATCTAATACAGGATAGCTCTCCTATGCAGCATGCACAGATGCCAATTTAACAGATGATACTATTTTGAAAATGCACGACACGTAACAACAGCAACAACAAATTCATCTTGTTTTGTCTAGGTTCAGCTCATTTCACCTAGCATTTATCACACCTTAAACTCATAGTAAAGTTTTACTTAATGCACAGGCCTTGGGGGCAGAGGCATCTTCACACAGAGCAGAGAAAGGTTAAAATCCCTGCATTTTTCTTAAAACCATTTAACCACTACCCTTAAAACCAATACTTCTCCATATATTCAACAAAGCACCAAGAGAACAACATTGTTATTTTACACCACATAACAGGGGAAGAACAGGAAATTATCTTTGTTTAATCAGATATTAAGCTTAAGAACTTGCAAGGGAGTGGGCTTGATCTTTTGAGGTGCAGCAAGATGTTAGAGCTTCATTTTGTTTTCAGAAGTTGAAAAAAAAAAGTTCAGTGATTCTGAGATGTTTGTCAGTATCATGATATGAATGTCTTCATTTACATTTAAAGTAAGACTGTAAGATGGTAGGGGACAAAGTTCATTCTGGAAGTCATTATGACAGTCTTTGACATGCTCTACTTCACTTCCTAGGGTGCCCAGAAAAGGCTTACAATATTACGTGAGGTCATGGGTGAGTTAAGTGATGATACTTCATGTGCACAGTGTGTAGGAACATACAGTCTCAGAAAAAGACGGACCACATCCAGTAACAGGATGCTGAACCAGGGGAGGTCATGCCCCAGCACCTCCATCTGCCTTTTCAGTTGTTACAAGCCAGGACAATGTGCACAGTCATGAGTTGGTTATAGACCTTCTCCTTCTCCACACAGCAGGCAGTCTTGCCCAACAGTTCTCCCCTCACACAGCACAACTCACGGAATTTTAATCAGATTGCAGCACAGCAAAGAATGGCAAACACCCTTCCACATTCATGGTGCTTCACACCCACAAAGAGCCAACAAACAAATTGTGAAGTAATAGTTGTATCTTGGTGTGATTGACTACAGAGAGTGCAGGGTAATGCAGAAATAAGTCTATTTACACATAGCACTGCCTTCTGTTGTTAGCTGCCTGTGCCCTGTTTTAGCTCTTCCACCTCCACTACATTACAGTAGTTGGGAGTGCTGCCAATAGAAAGCATAATATTAAGTTCTAGATGTCACCACTACAGACGAGTCTCAGCATTTCACAAAAAGCCTCATCTCTACAGATAAGTTACCTGACTGACTAGAATCATCTGAACATTGATGAGTGACATCTTCAGTGAGTGATATCTTCAACAGATACAAGCTTCCACAAAATACTGTGCTCTTCACTACAATTAACGAGGATAGCTTGCTATCAGGTACTTCTAACAGTCTTGTTTCATTTCAATTCAGCTTAGATATGTTCAGATTACTATAACATGCACTACTAAAAGCAACATCTTCTTTTCATTATAAGATGCTCAAACCCACTTAGATCACAGATGACATTAATCCAAACCCAAAGTGCAGGATTTAATAAGTGGTGTAAGTTAAACTCCTCAGTCATTTCTCAGGTTTCCAGTCTGTGGCCTGTACAAGAAGGAAGGTCAGCTGGGGAGCTGCTGGGCAGTAGGAGAGGGAGAAGAGGTAATCCACGCACAACTTCTTGGATTGCTGGGAAAGCAGGAGGAAGGTGGCAAGCAGAATTAGGAGACAATGCAGCCTGGAAGGGCTCTACTTAGAGGGAAGTAGATTGAATTGTTTCGTTGGACAATCACACAGCATGACTTGGTTTAATCAAGCGTATGCTTCCTGAATGCAGTCACCCTCCAAGGACATTTAAGAGCCCTCAGTACCACAGACATACACAAAGGTATGTACTTCAAATCTTAGGAAGACAAATCTGCTTCCTTCATACACCTGACTTCTAAAACACTATCTTCGGAAACACTTTTCAATAGGCTGCAGCTTTCTCCAAGCAAGTAGATAGCTTTTCTTTACTACATTTGCCATTGAGAGAAAGCCTGAATAACAGCAGTATTATTTAGTTTCTCACCTGCATTTGCTTTCTGAGTTCCCTTACGCAGACACTGTCCTGAGCAGTGTTCTCACGCTCGGATGCATCTGCCAGAACATTAACTGTTGTCTCCGCCTCTTGAAGCCATTTGAGGAAGCTCTCCAGATCCTTGTGTGAGGCCTGTACTGTCTTCATCTCTGTCTCCAAGAAATTCTGCCTATCAACAGCTCTGAAAACAAGACAAGTGTCAGAATATTCCCCCATAACATACAGCATTATATACATCATAATGAAACTACTAAAAGGAAATCTGAAAGATATTTCTAGTAAGAAACTATACATCTGTACAGCTTGTTTTATCATTATTTATATCACTGTTTCTCTCATTAGTGTATCTATAGCTACCCACAGACGTCCTCAACTGGTTATACATTTCACTGATCTTTTTAAAAAGGCACGCAGAAGAAACCAAGTTATTAATGAAAAACCTAGATTTTCCTTTTAGAGTATTACCATCATCAACTTATGCTACCCCAAGTGGTAAAAGTGTTATTTCCGTGCGTGAAAAATCGGCTTTTCCCTATCAGCAAAACCCACATGGAGTAGAAGTACTGAGTGCTTGGGGTATTTTCGGTTCCTCTTTTACAGTGAGCAGAAACACTGCCATAAATTCTTAAGAGTTAAAGTTCTAAGGGATGAAAAGTCAAATACCTGTTTCTCTCTGCTAGAAGACAAGACTTTTGACACTATCACTCAAACAAACAGAATAATACACTGCCATCATAACAGTCAAGCCATGCTCAAAAAACTTAAACCTAAAAAAAGACTGGCAGAATATACTCCAAATTTTCAATCACGCCAAAGATTTCTGACTGATGCAAATACTAAAGTTTGTGTCCATAAGGGGATTTTTTCATGTAATAACAATATAATCCAAACATTTTAAGTTATCAGCAACTTCAAACAATTTCCTAGGGAAAAAAAATCACCTTATACTTTTACATAACAGTACTGTCTCCTTGTGATTGAAATGAAACTCACATGAGAAACTATTACAGTCAGCAATTTTAAAAGCTCTGATTAGCAACATTAATAAAGCATGACAAACTAAATTTCATCTATTTGAGGCTGTTATTATGCAGCATTCCTTCTCCCAAAATCAGGACTAAAGAAACAAGCTGTCCCACACCAGCACACTGTAGAGAAACCTCTAAAAGAGCTAACAGCTAGAATGCTTCTGCTGAATAAGTAGAAAGTTCAAAAAGTAAAAATTTTATTTTCACATGAAGCACTAACTGTATCAGGGGTAAAGTGATATCTAATTTCAAGACAGACAAGGCCAAAACACTCAGTATTTGGCATTTCCACATTTCTCCAGACAGGCCCAAACTTGTGTCTTCTGCATCTTCCCATCTACTTCAGCTTTCTTTCCTCCTTGTCATGCTGTGGCAAAAGTACTGCTCAGCAGTATGAAGGAATCACTGTGTTTGGAATTGCGAATTTCAGAACTAGTTAAAATATCAATAAAATTCCTTTTAGAAAAGAAGCAGTGGGTGTTCAGTACCATTCAGTATGACATTTCAAAGCAAGTAGCCTGGTTTACTAGCACATCAGATGAGACAGATACAAGTAAAACCTGTTTTCTTTCAAGGACTGTGAGGAAACCTCATGCAACCCCACTTCTGCCAGGCTCACATTCCTAAGTTTTAGCATAACTAATTTTTTAGAGACAACTTGCACAAAGATAGTGTTGCAGCCACTACTTTAGTAGCTTAGTTCTTACATCACTCGTTCATAATTGCTTTATCTAAAATAAGAGTCTAAGAATCATTCCTGGCTTTGTGCTTGCCCAAGTTTTGGCTACTAGCAAATGACTAGGAGAGCAAGGAGCCTTCATTCTTGCTTCTCACTCGCAGCTGGTATGCTTCACCCAGTCTTGAGAAAAAATAATAAGTAGCAAGCTAGGGATAACAAATAGTTTGACAGATATTGTCCAGAAAAGATAATAAGCACCAGCTAAAAAATTAGAGCACACCAAGGAACTGTGAGAAAAACGTAAAGTAAAAGCAGTTATGAGCTCTAACTTCAAAACCCTCTCCCTCTGCAGGGATTTTCTTCCCTAGCAGGGGGTTAAGGCCAAAGGTGGAAGAACAAGAGTGACAACAGGAAGAACAGACTGGTAATAAAGGCGACCTTTAAAGAAAAAGCACAGCCCCAAAGGATGAAACAATAAGTGACCCAGATCTCTAAGTCTAAGTACTGATGTACTAGACAGGAACCGAGACAACCCAAACTTCGTAGCTAACAATCTTCATTGAAGAATATTGTATTCATCCTAAAATTTTAATTTCTCAAGCTTTCTGCTTGGTTGAACTTTAAGGAAAGAATGAAATGCTATTACCTTTCCACTGCTCCCATATATTTGAATTAAAGCTGAAAAACAATCCTTTCACTAAATACGTACAAATTTACAACTAACGTTCTAAGAGTACATGGGTGTTTTTAAAGAGGACATCCACAGCAGTAGCAAGCAACACTTTTACAGAGCAGATAGAAATACTTTCATCTCCTTCTAGTAAAGGCCTCAAACGTAAAATAGAAAATGGAGAATTCTGTACTGCAGATTAACAACTACCCCATGCTATAAAAATATAACTCAGACTTGCAAATATTACTGAAACAATTAGAGCAGCCTCAAAAGACAGAGGATCTGTACATCTTCCAGGATGGAAGAACTAAATGCAAGGAGAAGCTGAAGGATTATTTTCAAATGCAGCTAACTTAATACAGTGATAGTGGAGAAAGTCTATGCAGATTCTATTGGCAGACACATCCAAGAAAAAAAATTGTTATTCTATTAAGTTTTCATGTCTCTGTTTCAGGTTTCTGTTCCACCCAATTATTTTTTCAGATTTAAACTAAAAATCTGCAATGCATGTAAGTGTGCGATCAAAAGAAATTCAGAAACTAACATCTGAGACAGTACAGAAAGCAACTATAATCCATTACCAAGGCAGCACAAATACATAGAATGACTATAGTTTCACCCTAAAGTATAAAAATAGAACACAAATAGCCACTGGGCAAAGTATCCAATTCACACAATGTCAAGCTGGGGAGCTTCAATCTCTTAATGCCAACAGTTTTAAAATAAGCTCCCTTACTTTACATGCCATGGCTACAATCTTCCTGGTAGTGTTCTTGTGCTGTTCAGGTCCACAATCCTTCCAGGTGATGTTACTAAGGACCCTTTCCACAACCTCCAAGTAGGGAAACAAACTGGTATTTTAAAGCATTATGCTATAAATACAGATTTGTCCTTATAGAAGCCATAGGGCTACATGTCCACTCCATCTATAAGCCCCACATGTCCCAAGATCTGCCACAAAAAGCAAGCCTTGTCACTGGTATTTCTATTTCTTGCATTTAAAGCAAGTATAAAAACCTTCATCTTGTTGAAAAGGTGCTTTCTTTGCACATTCTCCCCTTTTAATTCTACTGTGCTGCTCAGATGGGGTTACACTGAGCAGCTCCACACTGGCTACCCACTGGCTTTCAGAGTTGTCCTTTACATTCTGCCACTAGTTAATAAACAGAGCAGATATTCACCTTCTTTAGGCTGCAGACTTCAAACATTAGCCCCAGTGATAATTGAGAATCTTCAGTCACACACAACAAAATGCAGTAGCGTATTATTTTAGACTTTAAGCAGATTCAAAAATAATTAGAGGCTTCCAGGCAGGAGCCCTTTCTGGTCACCTTCTCTGAGCAGCGGGCAGTCTTATGCCAGTTCTAGCCATAAACACTGCAAAGTCTGAAGGTGATTGAGACTACTACAGAGTTTTAGTCTATTGTCAATGCTAATCCAACAAGGAGCTGTTTCCCTTCATCCTCTAATTAACTAGGAAACAAGCTGCCACATCCAAAGCACAAAATAACAGAAGAACCATTTTCCTCGAAGGAAGGATAAGATGACGTTCTACTCTGCTTCCTTCATTACCTGCTTACTGAGAATAGTCCTGCTGAGAAGGACTTGGAGGTGCTGGTGTGTTAGAGGCCGGACATGACCCAGTAATGTGTGCTTGCAGCCCAGAAAGCCAAATGTGTCCTGGGCTGTATCCAAAGCAGTGCAGCCAGCAGGGCGAGGGAGGGGATTCTGCCCCTCTGCTCCCCTCTGGTGAGACCCCACCCAGAGTGCTGCATCCAGCACTGAGGGCCCAACATAAGAAGGATGTGGACCTGTTGAAGCAGTTCCAGAGGAGAACCATTAAGATACTCTGAAGGCTGGAGCACCTCTCCTATCAGGAAGGGCTGAGAGAGTTGGAGTTGTTCAGCCTGGACTAGCAAAGGCTCCCAGGGGACCTTAAAGCAGCCTTGCAGAGCTTGAAGGGGGCCTACACGAAAGGTGGAGAGGGACTTCTTGCAAGGGCATGTAGTAGTAATGTAGTAAGACAAGAGTAATGGCTCTAAAGTGAAAGAGGGCATATTTAGATTAGATACCAGGAAAAAATTCTTCACTGTGAGAGTGGTGAAGTACTGGAACAAGAGAAGCTGTGAACGCCCCATCCCTGGAAATGTCCAAGGTCAGACTGAATGGGGCTTCGAGCAACCTGGTCTAGTGGACCATGGTCTGCCCATGGCAGGGGGCTTGGAACTGGATGATCTTTAAGGCCCCTTCCAATTCAAACCATTCTATAATTCCACAGTTTCTATGATGTTCTCCTCCTCTCACTCCTCAAGAGATAACATCAGCTCCATAAGCTTTACTAAAAAGGCTTTTCATTCCTGTAACTGACATCCCATTCCAAAAGCAGCTGCTTCTTTCACATGCACATATATACATACAGAATTTAGTTATCATCTTCCTCACTCCCACATACTGAGGATCAATTTTGTCTTCTCTCCTTCTAACCACAATGCATATAGTTTTTTAGATTTTGGAGTCAGACACTATTCTAAATGTTAATTGTCTATCAATACCAAATACTAAAAAGCATTTCTCCAGAAATTAGATTACCCTGCAGGAAAAAAATTATACATAGGAAAATACCATCTTTTCATTGACACATATCTGCAGATACATCTTAAATAGAGGATGAATAGAAAGAAGTTTCAATTAAGTCTCAGTTCCTACAGCTCAAGTATTTTCTAGATGAGAGTACTAGAAGGATTGCACTCGAGAACCCAAAGCACAGCCCCAATTCAGGGGAAGTTTCCATTAGATGGAAGGCCATAATGAATTAATGCATGGGAAGATGAAGCTGAACACTTACAGCCTTACGAAAAGAAAATACAATAACAAACTACAAGTACATAAATCATACCAGCAGTAAAGAACAAGAGAGGAACTTTCAAAGACACTTACAGAATAATAGCCACAGGAAAATCTGAAACCAAGCATGAGAAGTCCCTTCTTTTTCTGCTTAAAAATATACCACATAAATTGGAAGTCATACGGAATCTTTCCATTGTGAACTGTGGGAATTTCAATCATCAAAGGAGCTTGACTGCAACTAATTATCCACAGCAGCGTTAAATGCTGCACTGAAGCACAGAGAGAAGAGACTACAATACACACGTATATACAGAATGCAAGTTTAACACACCAGCTGCTACAGACAGAGTGAAACCTTGTAATTACCTTTGGTTCAGATTAACCCAGCAAGTGTTCATTTGGTCAGTGGTTTCCTTCACCTTCCTTGAGTCATCATCACGATACTCTCGAAGTAGTTTATTGGAAAGATCGTTGAATGCTGCTACTGTGATGTCACCTCTATGCAAATCCTGTACTAACAGCTAAAAAGCAATTCCAAATGAGACAGATTAAAATCAGACTATTTCTCACATTATGCATTTTATCGCCTATTAGAAACCCCTCATTTTTTCCTCTTTTCTAAAAAGCAAAATGTCCATGTTTTTCATCTAGAAGTAAAATCTTAAAGAGAAAATCTACAGATATTAAGTGTCCTTATAATGAACTAATCAAAACAGAAACAGATGAGAAAAAGTTGTATTTGTCAGAACCACCAAAGGTTAGAGAAATCCTCTTTTATATTCCACTGGCAACAGAAATAAAAACACTTCTGTATTTTGAGCAGTATGAATAAGTTTGAATTATTAAAATAGCAATATAAGCGGCATCTAAAAGCAGCATAAATGAAATGAGCAGTATGAGAATTTGATTTCATTCTTCGGAGTTTTTTGGTTTGGGTTTTTTTTGTTTAAAATTAAGAAAATACATTAGAAGCATTTGTTTATTGTGGCAGGATATTTATAATATACCTTGACTTTAGAGAATCTAAACTCAAGATTATTTCTAAATGAAAAATAATATTTCCATATATATATCCAGTTGCACATTATGGCCTCTCTAACTTTCTGTTTGGCCATGGGCCTGCTTTCACTTAAGAAAACAAAAAAGACCTAATAGTCCATTTCTATTTCTCTGCTCATGCAGAGATAGACACTAATCAGATAGTTGTGAAAAGCACACAACATTACCGTGTACTTAAATAGCTATGGATTGGTAAGCAACTCTCATAATCACACTCCCTGCCTCTTTCCATACCCAGCAGCACCCCTACACTGCCCCTTCATGGATATATATGTGTGTGCAGATATATATGCACCTACTTTTTTAAAATCTATTATATCCCTGTTGTAAATATTGCACTAAGAGCCTCTCCTCACTGCTTTGTGTCTTTAGTTCTCATACTGTGCCACCTACAGCCTGCCCTTTTTCTGACAGCCACCAGGACAAAGGACACTAGACTTACAGATTTATCACAGCATGCTTGACATGATATAAAAAGCATCAAAGATTGCACGGAATCAAAAAAAAAAAGAGCATTGGATATGCCTGGCACCCATCAGAAGTGAAATTCAGGACAATTTAAAATACCTTAGTCCATTCCTAAGCTACTGTTAAATATTTCTGTGAAGTTAATTCTGTGGCAGTATCATTAAACTTTAATTGGTCTAGGGTTCAAGCTCTTTGCATAATATCATTTCTTTGATGCTGTATTATACTCATTTCAGCTAAGCTTTCAAAGACACACATGCACACATGCCACCTGTTTACCTCCCAGAATGTGATTCTTGGGAAGTCTGATATATTGAAAAATAGGGACAATTAAGAAAATATCATGCCCAAAATGAGACAGAAAATAGTACAACAACTAAACTGCACATTCACTCATCAATTAATCCAGTAGCATTACACAGACTGAGGAATCGGGTATGGAAAAAAAATAGGCATAACTGGTCTTACTTTGCTCTCTGCAATCTGTTTGGCAAGCATCTCTTTTGGGGCCTGCAGGAGCATTCGCAGACGGATCTCGCACTGCTCCATGAGGTGCTCCATCTCCTGCCTCTGCTCATGCCACTGCAGGCTGTCTGTCAGCATGTACTTCAGCTGCTGCTGCCGCACCTCCACGCTGTGCTGGGTATTGTCCCACTGGTTCTTCAGCTTCTCCACTGGGGAGGACAACACAGAACATGAAAAATATGAGGCAAATGAACAAGTATCCGTAACTACCTCTTAATTTTCAGGACAAAAGGCAATAATATCACTCATTCTCAAACACAGTAGTCTCCATATACACATTTTAGTTCCCTGTGTAGTTGACATTCACAGAAGCAAATGAAAAATTCAGGTGTTTGGCTTCCTCTTGTTTAAGCAGGTCAGCATACAAGTAACAACTATTATTTCTAGAATATTTCAAAGGCATTATTTACTTTTTAAGTACACACATGTGGGAAAATGCACTGCAGAGACACACCAGCAGCAGGGCTCCAGGGAGCACAATTTTAGTGTGACAGGACCAGCAAGTCATTTTTGTGCATCTGTAACTTAAACCAGTACAAATAAACAAGTAAATAAATACTGTTTAGATAGCTTGTACAAAGCAAACTAAGCATTCCAGACCACTGTGTGCTAAAGGCAGTCTCATGACACCTGTACTACAATTTTGGCCAAGGTAGAAACACTTCAGTAACAACCTACTCTAGCAATTTAATTCCACCACAGGTTTCTACAGACTTAAGTAGATTACATGGCAGAACAGAGAAGTTATTGATTACACCCCACTTCCTTCAAGTACTCCATTCCTCTCTCAATAAATAGTTAAATCAGGTGATGGATAAACATACTTAACCTTTAATAAACAAGGAGTGAAAAAGACAATGTAAGAGCCTAGAACAAATACTGTGCATCACAAAAAGCAGTGAATCTGTCTTCGGAGAGAAATGCATGACATCATACATTTTCTTGGATACTTACAGACTATTAAAGCAAGTGTATTCCTAGAAAGCCTACAGAGGTGGAAACAGGTTTGTCTACTACCTGTTGTGACAGTTACAGGAAACAAATTATATCACTAAAGGATATGATAAAAAAGAATGTGGTAAAAAAAGTGAATGCAAAAAATCAAAACCAGAAAAAACTAAGCTGGATTTCTTGTGCATCTCTCTACTTTGAGCAGTAAGAGGTAGGCAATATGTAAGACATCCAATGTATTTATTTTAACAGTAAGTACGCAATTTTATTAAAAAATTAACATGCTTGACACTCAAGTCACTTCAATTCTCCATGAAGCAAAAATGTCAAAGATTGTGCTTAAACTGAAATCATTTGAGTGAACTTTACTTTTTTTTTTAACCTTTTGCAATTATACAAAGCCATTGTGCTTCATCTGCTTGAGAAAAATCTCTAATACATTCAACAATATTCTGTTTAGTTCCACAAAACTCTCAAAGACTGTGGCAGCAAAGCCCACCCATCAGAGCAAATATCATTCCACCATGCTGGTGGACAAACCTAATAATTTGTGCAATATAGAGTCATCCATTTCAACCCACAGGCAGCTTGTGGATCAGTTTTCAAGCATATATATTTGACATTTACATAGTAGCATTACTATTATAGAATGAATACTTATTTATATACTTTTTCTTATTAATGGACAATAATAATGGTTAACGCAACTCTCTGCACTGCTGACATATTTACCCTTTTTTCTATCTGCAGCAAAACAGGACAGAAAAATAGTGACATTCCTGGTAGCCTCAGGATTCAGTGGGTTCAAGAGGTAAGTTGCTACAAAAAGTTGTCATGGGCACTAGTCTGATATCACAGGCAGAAGGATTGGAAAGGATTCCTGATGAGACTGTTTTTTCAATTCCCAGTGTCCATGAAGCAATTGGGAGGGAAGTTCTACAGAAGGAAGCTTTTCTCTGTTTCCCTGCTCCTATCCATTTGAGTAGTTACACCTTGTCTAATGACACACATCAGACTCACAGAAGTTTGTACGAGGTCGGTATATTCTGATAAATATTTGGTGTCTATATATACTCAGTGTTTAAAAAACGAGGTGCATAAAGCAGCCCTGAGCTTCACTGTTCTTCAAAAAGCAAACTTTTCGTAACAAATGTCAGTAGTAACAAAACCTTCATTTTTTTCATGTTTCATGACAGGCAGAAAATCTTCACATACATCTAAAGTATCTATACAACTTCTCCTTTCCTATCGTGGACGGGCATGACTTTAGGTGTGCTGGTTTAGCAAAAACCTGGTGTGTGGAGGCAGAAAAAAAAAAGAGAAGAGCTGTTTGAGTCTTCTACGTCTGGCACAGAGCCAATGGCTGGGGGCTCTGGCGATGGGCAGCTTGCTAGGCCAATTGGATGGGCTGGAAACGCCTCTATGATGACACATTTAAGAAAGGAGAAACTGCAAAAAGTTCCTTTTCCTGCTTCCCTCTGAGGGGTGGAGAGGGGACCCCGGGGCCCCTTCCCGGAGAGGGCTACTGGGCCCTTCCCGGCGCGATGGCCGGGGCCATGCCTCCAGGGGGGAAGAAGGGCCACCCCGGCACCACAAGCAGCCGCGTGGCCGGAACCCTCCTGAAGCTGCGGCCCACACGGTGCTGGCAGGCCCCCGTCAGGCTGGCGCGGCTCACGCAGAACTGAGCAAAACCACCACGCAGCCGGCAACGAGAGACATGGCGAGTATTTCCCCAATATGGAGCCTGAATGAGACCAACTGCAACTTGCAGACACCAGCTTTCTTCCAAGTCAGAGAAAAAGGACAAATAAGGTCACGTGAGGAAAACCAACATGGCGGCACCCAGGCCACTGGGGGAAGGGAGAGGGAGGAGGCGCTCCAAGCGCCGGAGCTGAGATTCTCCTGCAAGCCGTGGTGAAGACTATGATACAACAAACTGTTTCCCTATAATTCATGAGGTGTATGGGGGAGTGCAGAGATCCATGTGCAGCCTGTGAAGAAGAGTGCTCATGCCAGAGCACATGGATGCTGAGATGCTTTTAAAGACTGAAGAAGAGAACCTTTGCTTCCAGGCTGGAACAGCTCATTCTTAAAAGACTAAACCCCATGAACTACTATGACTCACACTACTATGACCCAGGCAGTTGTGAGAAGACTGCATGACCTGTGGGAAGGATTTCAGCAGCAGGTTCAGGCAGGCTATTGCTTGTGAAGGTTGAAATCATGCCAGAAAAGTTCACAGAGAACTATCTCCCGTGGGAAGGATCCCACGGCACAGCAGAAGAAACTCTTTTCCTTAAAAATAAAGAAGGACTCTTAAAAAGTGAAATACTGACCAAAATCCCACGTTTGTTTCCTTGCGCAGTTGGTGAAAAAAGGGAGGGACTAGAAAGAAAGGTGTTCTGAAAGTTTGCTTTGATTCTTGTTACCCTTTTTACTTTTAATTCTGTCAATAATAAATCTTCTTTATAGTCTTTACGTTTAGAACCTGTTTTGCCTTAAAGTGTTTTTCCCCTGATCCTTATTTCACTTATGAAAATGAAGTTTTAATTCCCCCTCCTCTGCTCAGCTATAGCAGAGGAAAATAAGGAATAGTTTTTCGTGGTGCCTGGCGCTTAACCAGCATCAAACCCTGACAATAGGGGAACTCAAACTTTCAACATACAGTCCTTTACTTCTTGTTCAGCTTTTCTGAAGAATCAAGAATGTTTTGTGACTGACCCAATGTCCCTTTGTTGACTGACTTCCATGGAGTACATGGTTATTATCCTCCCGAGTTTCTACCTGACCCCTAGTTCTGAGTGACTGCAAAACAAAGTTGCTTCTTTGAGTCTTACTCCCCCTACCAATCCATAGTCTGTGAACCTCAGACAGCAGATGCCATCTCATCAGACCCCTAGAAAAACCACTCATCTGTGGGCTTTCTATCTGAGCCCATCATCTCCATCGAGTCTTATGGACACCAAAGAAATTCATGTAGATGTAGTAAAGGAAAACTACATTACAGAGGAGAACACAAGAAAATACATCTTTCCATTTTTACTTCTAACCATGGTATTCCCTGCTGCATGAATTTTCTAATCTTAGCAACCAGCAAAGCTTAAGATTTCCAAAACTAGATTGTCTATTAGTTTCAAATTGTGATAATTGTACATTTCTTAAGTACCAGTAAAATAAATTTTCAAAGGGAGTGGGGACCTTTAAATTGGAAATTAAATTTTCAAGTACATGTCAGTGACTAAAAAACTCTACTGTCAGTCAACAATTTTCAAAGTACACATATAAAGTCATTGTCCTAAAGTCAATACATTCATGTTTTTAACTGTCCAGTGCCTCAAAGTTCTGCAAAAACAAAGATACATGTTTAGCTCCTTTTCTCAATAAATAAAATCCTCATCACTGGATCTGTGGCTGTGAAGTAACCCAAATTCTTCACAAAATATTTAGAAATCCCAGCAAAACTACTGACCTTCACACTTGAAAAAACAGCCAGTCAAAAAAACAAGTGGCAATTCTTGTTCCAGGAATTTTCATTAGACTTTTTAAGTGAAAGCCACTTAACTGCCAAGTTTTCTTTTTCAAGGAAGTCAACTTCAGCTAGGCTCAATTGAGAGTTTAAGAGAAAGATACGAAGATTTTTTACTACCATGTAAACAATGTATTCGCAAACACAAGATGGAGAAACTTACTTTTTTCTGTGATTTCTGTCCTAATGTCTGAACTGGAAGTTTTATTTTTCAAATTCTGAGCCAATGTAAAAACAGAATCAAGCTGAGGGTGCCGATGGTCCATATCTGTATTGGTTATCTGTTGAGAATTAGGATATGATTTTTAAGTCCAAAAAGTAGAAATTAGTTAAATTCATCTGTATTATTTGTAGGTAAAAAACCACGTGTCTCCACAAGTATATAGCTGGTCCCATCATTACTGTAAGCCCTGAACTGTCACAGTATTGTAACACTGCTTTAAAAAGCTAAAATACTGTAAATTACAGTTACTGAAAATCCAGGGGTGAAGGTTAACCTGTACAAGCCATAGTTACCACAGTTGCACAATGTTTTCCAATATCTATTTTCCACTCTTCCATAACTTATTTTTCTCCTAACCAAGCTGTCATCATTTATATGTATCAGAAGCAGCAGTGGGTACAGGGGGAAAGTGAAGAAGGAAAACAACTGTAAGGAACAATCAGACCATATAATGTTGTTCTAGAAACTGTTGTTCTCTCACTATGGCAATGTACGAGAAGCCCATATTACAAGTATTATACAGTTAAAGCAAAGTGTTTACAAAGCTACTGTACATCACATTACTCTTTCAAATTCCAGACTATGTGAGATGCTCACAGAAACCGTTCAGCACTTGTTTAGCCTACAGCTTTTACTCCACACTTAGTTAATTGATATTAAGTCATATAAAATGAACCTTAACAGCTGCATACATCTCACTAATACTGCGCCCTTAGTCACAGTTCAACACAGCATGAGCTATCAACAGAAATAAACATTTACATCATAAGTATTTATGTTACAACTTCAAATCCTCTTAGCATGTCTCTGGAAATCAGTTTAGTGTAACTAGTGTAACTACAGCAAACAAAACTCATTAGAAACCAGTAAAGAGTGAATCAAAGGTCACCCACTAAACAAACATGAAGCTTCTCCAAAGTCTTCAGTATAAGTTAACTATATAAACCCCAAAAGATGTCAGGAGGTATACTCCATTTTCTTTGTTTTAATCAATATAACAGTGCTTATCTCACACAGGAATACAAGAACTAACAGGAAATGGCTCTGAAGGAGAGAGGAGTGTAATAACAACAGCATTTAAAGTGTAACTTTCATGTTATGCATTTAGTTACGGTCAGGGTTTTTTTCCCCTTATTTTTAAACACTTTATTGCTTTTAATTTCTTTACTGAAGGTAAAAACTATTAAAATGTGAGACAATTTTCTACTAGCCTTCACAAAAACACATACTTTCATTCGTGCAATTGTCCGATTGATCTCTTCAGTATTTCCCACAGTGACTATGTTTGACTTGAGCATCTGGTCAATCAATACCAACCAGTCAGCCAGCTCAGTTCTAGTTTTGTCCAGATCAGCAGGTGCAGAAAGTTCCAAAGCCTGCTGAGTCTGAACAGGAATTTCCAATGAAGAAGATGCTAGCACCACCTTTTGGATATCTGAAACAGAGTATAGGGGTTCTGTTAAAGAAAAAGTAGTCATGGCCACATGAGCAGTTCTTGGAATAACAGGGGCATTTTGTAATTCCTATAAATATGTGACAGCATCTACAGAGAAAGCACAGCAAAAACTGTATTTTAACAACCAGAAGCTAAGTAATCAGAAATTCGTTTTGCACCTTTAAGGCAGCTATATTTTTTACTTCATGCCAAAAAGACTCACCCAAATGAGTCAGCCTAAATTCAAAATAAACAAGATGAAAACTTGCAAAGACCAAATTACATTAAATCTAATAGAATGAAGCTAAACGCTCTTTGACACAAAAGGGAACTGACCCTTACTAAGCATAAAAAACAATACTTTTGTTTAAGATAAACATCTAAAACTGTCTTCCTCAATTTTCTATTAAGTAGCAAAAAGGTCTTCTCCACTCTTGGCTCAGAATTCACTTAAGCACAATTCAAGCTTCTGCAATAGCTGCCTCATGGACTTGGCACTCCATAGCTGTCTGAGGAAGGGACAGATGCCTTCTAGTTCAATCACATCCTTTCTATCTTTTTAACCTGAGACAACAAAGAGATGAGGAATGAGTTGAATTAATAGTAAGATTCACTCCAGAAGCTGTGTTCTAGTTCCAAGAAACATTAAGTTACATCAAGCTGGAGCATGAACATTTCACACTTCCCTCAAACAATGAAACACAGGAGCTTTGTTTAACAAACACCTTGCATGAAAGGAGAACAAGGTGAATTCAAGGTTTTAACAGGATTAGACAGAAGTTAGTTTGCCTCAAATTTTGTTTACTGATGCTGAATTAAAAAAAAAAATTAGAGTTAATTCACTGAAGTTTGAGTTGCAAATTCTTTCAGGCAAGGGCTGTCGTCTTTACCTACATTTCCAAAAGGGAGACCTGGGAATTTTGTTTACAATCTGTATCTGCTGAACTGCCTTCAACAACTTTAAAACATGACTAGTGTCAGTGTCTCATACAAGAACATATATTTGGACAGCTTTCCCTAAGAGATTCAGGAAGGTAAGTATCTAGCAGATAAGGGAGACCCATCTGTGTCCCGAACTGAGCCGAAAGAAGCAGAATGGCCTTTATTCATAGGACTGAAAAAAATCTGCATGCAAGAGATACTTCACGAATAATTAGCTGTATGGAAAGCTTCTAGTGGATCCTAATTAGTCAAAGGCATGACCCCAAATCCACAGGAAACCAAGCTGTCACAAATGCAGCTATTTTGGTTTTCACTCTGTACCTAGACCTGATGAGGAGGCCTAAGCCTTACTAAAACACTTATCCATTTCAAAACCCTTAGAGGGACTCCAAAAGACTCCCCCAGTCCTGAACAGCAGAGTGACTTCTTTCCTACCCAAACATTCCCTCTCTCCCACAGTAATATGAAGGCAGCCTCAAGTATAGCACGATGGTTCAACATTTCTTATTTACATTTGTCTAAGTTCATAGTGTTTTTTCCTTTTTTAATTATTTTTGACTGCAAACAGGATTACACTCAAGACATTTAAGCAGAACAGAAGGCTTAATCACTCACCAGAAGGCTTTGTCTTTGTAACAAGATGGGACTGCCCAACAAATGCCTCCAATTCTCTCACTTTGTCAGGCACTTCTCTGAACACCTACAGCCCAGCAGAGAGAAATAAAAACAGTACTATTAATAACAGTAATATTAATGGCAGAAAAGTAATCTGTTACTGGAAGACAAAATATTCTACACCATGCCTCAGATACATTTCAATTATTTTTTTAAGGTATCCTTTAAAAAACAATAAAAACTTCAAGAGGTACTAAAGTGTTTTTTCAAAACATCCCAGTGTCATACCTAAATACTGAAAAGAAATAAATAAATTGTTGTAGACTGGTCATTTACATGTTTTTTACTGTCTAAGCACCAAAACTATAACTCATTATTTGAATATACTTTGAAGAAAAGATGATGCAAAGCATAATTTGTTGTCAGTCACACAAAAGTAGAGAAATAGGGAACTAACTGAAAAAGGAAAAAGTGTTACAATTCCATTGTAGTGAAAACAAATTTGCCTATTTGCTTTTTAAAAGGTTTTAGAAGCCAGTGAGGGAAATGCAGTATACAAAGCAGTGGGGGAATCTCCATTTTCATGGCTGAACTGGTAAAAAGCTATCTTTTTTCTTTTCCTGAACTATCAAAAGCCCCTTTCCCCAATACATTCTTATCTCTGTCATCCATAAAATAATCTCAAATAATTTAATTCTTTTCCATTGGGATCTCCAGGCTTTGCTTGAAAAAAAATCTTGTTTTACTCCAACCAGCCTTCCCAATGAGATTGAACATAGGAGTTTCTAATTTACAGTAGTTATGCTTAAGAAGAATCCCAGACACACTTGATAAGATTTTCTCACTAAGCTTTACCACAGCTTCTTTTCTTTTCCTCTTAACTGCTACAAGCATTCAACTTTCCTACACAGCAAAGATTTATTTTAACTCTCAGTTTCAAGTTAATACATTACTGTTTGACTCAAATAAGCAAAATATTTTTGATCTAGCTGATACTTTTGATCCATCTTTCAAAAAAATAAGCCAATACAAAAGAAAAAAAAATCAACAGAAAAACCTAAGCTAACCAAATTAACTCAATCTGACGGAAAAATGTCCATCAGTATTCTCATGTGAAAATTGTTTGGGGTACATTTCCTGATCATTCCTGCATGGCTTCCAAATCATTTTATGTACACGCCACACGTCACAGATACGTGAAAAGGAAAACAACCATTCCAAGTATATCACTCTATTTTCAACCTCAGGTACCCAATGCTGAAGAAATGCACACCTTATTCCACCTCACATTGAGAGACTGCAGGCAATCGGAAAGTTTGTCTTTTTCCTGAAGACCAACGTTTTTATCCAACAGCACTTCAGGTTCAGTTCTGTTCAGCCATTCCAGTTTGTCACCCAGTACTTCCATCTCTTCACTTAAGACCTAAAATGGACAGAAGAGTTTTAGACTGAAATAAAATGCATACGTGCTTAAGCAAAGGAGGAGGAAAGCTTTCTTTTAACTCCAATATTAGGCATTTCCCTGAACATAAACAGAAAAGCTTCCATTTTGGTTTCTATGCTTGATCTAGAAATTATTGAAACATTTATTACCTTTCACTTCTGGCATTTATATTAAGGTAGACAACAAGAAAAATTACATTTTGATGACAGTCAGGCAGCAAACACTCAACTGACGTGAGTCAATTTCTTTAGGCAAACACAACTGCAACTACTGTACATCATTTATAAACACTTGTTCAAGACTTCCCAGCTAGGTTTGGTCTAAAAGAGGTTGGTTGAGATTTTGTTGGTTTTTTGGTTGCCTTTTTTAAAATTACTGATTTTTAAAAAATGAGCAAGCAGATTAGTTGGACTGACTATTCCTCTTGTTCTTTTAGGATTTCAGAAACATTCTCTTTCACACATCCTATGAACCAAACATGTTTTGTTGTCAAAGCAGACACAAAATAAACAGGAAAAATACATACATACACACACAACTTACTTGAAATGGCCAAAACCCTTACAGTTTAAAAAGCGGATTCAATAAAATCTCACACACAAGAAGGCATTACAACTGTAAATGGGACAATGGTGTTACTTACCATTTAAGGTTATCAGCTTTCTTCTATAGGTTTTAGCAATTATGAAGTTGACACACATACATCATCCCCTGTGAAATTCTATTTACTAAATTTTATCAGTAGTATATCTATTTCTCACTCTCTCATACACAGACACCATCTTCTGGCTACATACCAGTTACCAATTCAATCCAACTTCATTTCAAGGTGCATCTTGCCTGTGTAAGTAATTTCACAAAACTGTCTCACATAACCATAATATTTCTTTGGCTATGTACGATGTGAAAATTCCCCTCCCCAAAAGCCATGTCCTGATGCTTTACACAAGACATACAGATGTATACACATACACACACTAATCAATCTTGCCTGTAATTCTTGTAAGTTTTCTTCATGGTTGAATGTAAATCTTGTGTCCAGAGCATTTTCCACATTTTCCAACCAGCAACGCAGCTCATCAAGCTTCTTTCTGTACTCTATCAGCTGCTGGTTCTCTCCTTTTAGCCTTAAAAAGTGAAACAAAAAGTCCAGCACATCAGTCCTACATTACTTCTGATGCCACAATCAAGTGTTTTTCAGTCCTGGGAGCATTTTAAAGGATTCATTTGTATCGTGAAAAGATTCTACCATCATCATTAAAATGCAAGATATTTGCAAATAAATACTACTGCTTTGAAAACAGACGTATTTTAGTTCCAAAGTCACAAAAGAGACTTTTAAAAGACTGCGGAAAATATTAAACATAAGTGACAGTAATGACAGCACCTTCAGGCCTAATCATTTTAAGTCATTATAAGGCCACTGAATTTTTCCCCTAGAACTTTTAGGGACATATATAATATTTTCACTAAATCACATAAAACTTTAATGAAATTTCTCAAACTAAATAATTAAGCATGATCTTACTACATTTCTAAATGTATCAGGAGATGTTAAAACCATGTAATTACATAAATATCTTACTTTACAGTATTGTGGAAATTCAAGAACAATACAAGTTGTTTCAATTAGTGTATCTCTGTCAATGATAAAATAAAAATTAACACAATGTACTTAAAGTTCAGCTTCAGCCAGAGAAAGGAGCTGAGCAATTCTTCCTAAAAAGTCTGGCTTTATGAAAGAATTATTTTAAAAACAAAGGAAAACTGTAAGAAAAGTACTATTGTGGTAGTCATTTTGTGAGTTCTACTAAACAAAGACTTACTAAGCAGTCAATTGCAGGTGGATTTACGAGAAATTTGTTCTAGAAGACAGTTCAAAACAGAGCTCTGAATATTAGGAAAATTCAGATTAATGACAGTGTGCAATAGAATGCACTCTCTCTCCCAGAGTGTACTAAATGAAATTCTTCTTATTGCATCTGGCCAGACATCCAAATTTTTGATTAACTTATTACCTCTGTTGTCTATCCATGACCTCTGTTGTGATTGCTTTCCAGCGTCTATTCAATCCTGCCAGTTTCTCCTGTAGGAAGCTCCCATCTGTAGCAGACAGTTTCTGTATGATCCCTTCCCCAGTTCTGTTCAGTGCTGAAACACTGGTCTGATGGCTGCTGACTCCCTCTTCAAGTTCCTGTCAGAAACATAAAAGCCACACAGAATTTTATTACTGACCTAAAATGACTTTGATCTGGCTCATGAGATGAGGATGAATCCTGGGTGCATATTATTTTACTAAAACAGGCACTTGAAACCACCTTACTTAGAAATGGATGCCATTGATAAAGTTATTAATGTTCTCTTATTGAATCTAATTCAATTTTCTAAATGTCATAGAAAGATAGTGACATAGAATAGGCTGCGAACACTACAAAGAATCACAAGAATTCATTTAAGCCAACAATACTAAAATCATATTTGATTCTTTTCTCTTAATGTGCAGTACTTCCTAGTGATTCTAACAGATGGTATGACTTCTAACCAGTTCTTTTCATAATCTATACCCCAGATACTTCTTTAACTTCAGAGTATTTTAGCTAGGATAATTATGGCACTGCTGCCATCATCCTAGACACCATCGAAAATTCATGAAGCTAAAGAAAGTCAGAAGACGTCAGGATTAAATCTGCAAACATCCCTAAACACTACAAAAATCTTACACTGTTAGCAGAAATTTCTTTGCAACTAAATTAGGAATAAGGTGATTCAAGAAAGAGAAGGGAAATTCTTGAAGAAAACTTCAAGCAGCAACAAGGATAAAACACAAGCTGTGTCTTTGATAGAACTTACTTTTCTTTCACAACACACATTTGACACTTGGATAACTAATATTCTCAAAAGAAAAAAAATCCCTGATCCTTAAAGTTATGTTTTCTTCTCCTTATTTAAAAGGAAGTAAAATAACTAAAAAGACATCAGGGAACTAAATTCCAGAACCAAAATCTGAAAAAAAAATCAAACATAAGCCCCCTGTATTTGGAATCTTCTCTTTTTCTAGATTGTTTATACAAGGCAGTATCTTCAAATGTCATTTGTTTAAATAAATAATTTGCTAAGTAATAAATGACCTTCATTGGGGTCCATTTTTTTAAATTATGAGTCAAAAGCAAGTGAAAGCATATACTGGATTTTTTATCTGATTAACATATTTCTGAAGCTGTAACAAAACTTATAAACTGACCAATTATGCCAAGATTTGAATTATCCAATTATCTCAAACCCATCCATACTAAGAGCAATTCTAAAACCCCGAACTATAAGCAGGAGTTGAGCTCTTCCCCAAGAATAAATTTTAAACTGCAGCCAAAATAAAAATGTTAACAGTTACTGCTTTTTGAAATGTAATTGCACAGCCTCACTGCAAATCCATACATCTATCTATAAAACTACAATTTTAGACAAAAATCTAGGCTTTTACCATTTGCTCATTTTCTGCCCCAATCACACATACCTGCTGATGCAGCCCAGCTGTCTGCAGCTCCAGGCTGCCATCTGGCCCACGGGCATCAGCCAGTAACACTTCAGCCTCCGTTATCCAGTGGGAGAGATCATTGAGATCACAGTGGAACTGCCTCCATGCCTCAATCGCTCTGTCAAAGCAACTGTGGGAAAACAAAGGATTGAAAAATTATCCAAACCACTGCAGTTAGAAGGCTAAGAATCCCACGCCACTGAGTGGAAATTTGCCTTCCAGAACAGAAAGACTAACACACATCCTGGTTAACCAAGTCCTAGTACTGAAGGCTTCCTGGCACAGTAGCAGCTGGTGAAAGCCAGCAGCACAGACTGTCACTAACTTCCAGCTGAAGGAAGAAAGGGCAGTCCTAAGCAAACTTCTGTTTCTATCACTTAAAAAATAAAGATTGATTAGCTACATCAAACTGGTCTGCAGAACCCTTTCCTCCTTTATCATGAAACAATTCAGCTATCAGACAGTGTGAAACACGAAATACGATTAATTGCTTAGGTTTTTTTTCTCCTTCATAAGCTATGGGGTACTGGTGCCCAGAATTTATTAAGTGAAGGTGATTTTGATTACATAGATTATATATTTGATTATATAGTATTACCAGTGAGCATGCATAAGTAGGTCTTATACAATTTAATCACACAATAATTTACCAGATATTTCATTGTCATCACCTTTGCAGCCTCAAATTAATGTGTTGCTTAACTTGAAGGGCAACATGTTCTAGCATGGAAAGGCAGAACTACCACAGTCAGAAAGTTGTTTTTTAATAAAATGAGAGTTTTCTTACGTTAACAAGCTAACGAAGTGAGAGCATGAGAAAAACACATAAGATAGGAATTCAGGAGGCTTGCTTTCTATTTGTTGATTGTTAATTATTCAAAACTAATAAAAACCAGTCATCTTTAAAGACATACAAGGCCAAAACTACTGTTAATCAGAGGACTCCTATTTTGACTGAGGAACGATCTCATTTGCAGCTAATTGTTGCAACAATTGCAAACAATTCCAACAGTAAAGACTCCAGGGTTATTGCATACATACAGATGCAATCTGAAATTAGCAGCATAAGAAAGACATCTATTAGCAGCATAAGAAAGAGCTTTAAAGAGCTACCATTGCAACTATTTTTTTCACTCTAGTCAACAATCCCAGAGTTCTTAGCGAGATTATTTTCATTAAAATTAAATCTCATTTTACAAAACATCCATATTTCTAGATACATATAGGGCTTTTTTGTTATTGTTATTATTGGCCAATTCCAGTAAAGAAGTCTTAAAAATCCCTACTTAAATTTTTCTAACCTTATCTCCTAGTTCTACCATTTCAGTTTGTAGCACATACCCTAGACCAACCTGTAGACTGACCCCAAATCTCAATCTCCCTTTATTTCTCAGGTACATTTCAGTCTAAGCATATTGTCTCATGATAGTAACTCATTCTACATTTAATGAGAAGATATATTCTAAGCACTTAAAATAGATTAAAAGAAGGTTTTACTTGCTTCCTTAAAAATTAGTTTTTGAGGGAGTTTTGACCACATGACTTTTTCAGAATACAAAATTTTAAAACTTCAGAGGAGAACACTGAGATACAAAGTTGTGCCATTTCTGTTGTGAGACTACAGTTCCATCAGTATTTTGAGCAATGAGCAAAGTTTCACTCCAGTTTTGAGTCAGATGCACGTGCTGCTGTTTCCCTACAGACTGCCTCAGCTGAAAGCCAGAAGTACCAAATACCTATGACTATTGCACCAAAACTTTGCTATCCTCTGCCTCCTGTGCAGGAATCCACTGTTTCCAAAGCACATCTCATTCCCAAGTCATCAACACTTTTAGCACTGGGGGAAAACCCATAGCAAAAGGAGCAGAATTAGCAAACCAGCACTGTTACAAACAGCTCAAAGCTTTAAGTCCACATATACACACATTTTACTCTACACATGTTCAACTCCAACTAGTCAGCTGGATTTAGTTGATTACTTAGAAGCTTTGCTAAGTAAAGTTTAATCCAACTTGAGCTTGGCTTCATCAGAGCTTTTATCAAAGGTTTAACTACTTAGCCGGCATTCAATCACAAAATCTTTACTACCTCTGAAAACTAAGTCAATCTTTTGCCAGAGGCTTCAGATGCTGCTTCTCCTAATTTTGTCAAATCCCCACACACTCCAGAAATAGAAAAAAGCCAAAGATGATTAAGGAGATAGCCGTCTAGCTTACACTTAGTGCAACACTAGGAAAAGCAAGATTAAACTTGGCTAAGAATTCTTCTTTGTAACAGAAGGAGTATAAAAATACTAATGCAGTTTTAATATTGCAATTAATAATGTCTTCATTGATCAAAGTGCACGCTTCTATTAAAACTGCAGCATTTTATATATTGAGGAAGCTACATACCATTTATCTGAATTGCTAGTCCAGTAGTCCATTTTTGTATGAAAATAAAGCCCAATTTATTCTCATTAATATGCAGAGCTTTACAAACTTTATGAAGTTCAAGATTAATGTGTATCAGCAAAGTGACTGAAGAGGCAATCTGTTGCATTTTGCCAGTTATTCATTAACATTGAACCTACTCTTTGATACACTTACCTTTTTCAATAAGAAGACTAAGTTTCTGGCTAGACCTGGCTACTTAAAGCAAATTTGAGTACTAAATGAAACTGTACTCATGCTTACAAAACGTTCACATTAGTTAAAGCTTTTCAAGTAAGTTACAAGAGGAAAAAACAGCATAACTAAAGCTCAGTGCATACAGTATCTATGAGGACAATAAAATAGCTGCAGGCATACAAATATGGATGGGCACCAGATTCTGGAGCAGTTGTCTCCAAATACAGCAGGTGACCACAAGCCCCCAGCAAGAGCACAGAAAGTGGTACTTAGCTGGCATCACTGCTCTCTAATTAAAGAACCCACAGTGCAACAACACTGCCTGCCGAGTTATTAGGAATCTCGATCCTTCACTGATCCAGGGGCCCAGAATTTCTGGAAGTCTCTATTTAGATGATACCATCAATGGATTTTTATATCCGTACACATACATCAGTGATCTGAGAAAGAGTTGAAAACATCCGCTTATGTAATATACACTCTTTCTAAAAACATCTCTTCAAAGTACACTCCTACATGCGCTTGATATCAGTTTTCTGGGGCTACCAAGCAAGTAAACATGGTTAGGCATCACTTTATGCTCTACAAAACTTCTGCATCATTCATTACATCATCATGAAAAAGGAAATACTGTAAAAGCAAATTAACTACAGTATAAGCCTTTGCATTTAACTTTAAATTTCATAGAATAATTTTCAGTCATTAAGGGGTTTTTTTGCATAGCAGCAATCTCAGTGTCCACTGCTGCTTGCAGCGTGAGCACCTCCAGCTTAGTGGTAACTTCCTAAACACATACTTTCACACTTCTACAAATTCCACCTTAAGATACTCATCTAATACACTTCTCCAAGTCTGACTAAGTGGTACTGAGTTTGTTTTTAAATACTTAAAACTGATTCAGATAAGATAAAAAGTTTAGAGTATCTTCTGTAAGGGGTGGGGAGAAATCAAACTTTCTGCCCAAGTGGAATTACACCTGTTTGTGGAAAGGAAATTAGAACCACATATTTCTTAAGCACTGATTTTAGTATTCTCTTGTTTTCCTAACCACAAAATTTTCTAATCAGGTCATCTCTCATTTTCAATTACTTACAACAAATACTATTGACAACTATCATAGGTGCTGTATTTTAAAGACCCCATTCTTTCAAACCGCATCCTTCCTTCAAAAATCAACCTTGAATTCTTTGTTAAAATATGTCCTACTCAACACTATTCTTCTAGAACTTTGCTTTGCAATACCTTTACAAAACCAAAATTTTATGTTCTGTTTATAAAACCTTCTATTTCATAAAGTAGAAACAATCAGCTTCCAATAAAAGCAGCCAAACTACAATTTCCATGTTAATAGTTTCAACATTCAGTAATTCTGGAAATTATTTTTTAATACCAACATATTAAAGCTGATAACTCCCAAACTCATCTTCATCATTAAGGTACACTTGAAAACCACTTACATAAACATGTACATAAAGTATTTACCACATGGCCACAGAGACCAATCATGCTTGACTTACCACTTACGATCATTGTACATTCTATTAATTCTGTCCCATTCTGCATTCAACTGTGTTAGTGCATCTCCTATTTGTATTGCTTCAGGTCCAGATGCTTCCAATATAACATCAGGCTGCTTTTCATGTATGACTGCAATTTGATCCCCAAGTTTATCCAAAATATCCTTTATGTTCTGCAAGCATAGTAATGACACAAGCCATTAGTAAAGTCAACACCAGCAGGAAATAAAAGAAAAATACAAAAAAATAATCTTTTCAAAATTCTGTTCCAAAACTCAGCATCTACAATAAGACCATGACCATCAGTATCAGCAGTTTACAGTTTAAATCAGTTTTAGCAACTGAACTGAATAGTTCATCACACCTTTTAAGCATGTGTCCTTTTCAGGTTCTTATGAAAATGATGAAATATTTCATATATATCCAATTTGTCCCTAAGGTAAAGGAACATACCATCCTCAAAACAACAGTATCTTCATTATTAAACAAATCTGCCCACGTCATGAAGACACTGTTCATAGTCTCTCCCCACGTAAAAAAATGGACCACAAAATGTGACTTTATCATGCTTCATGTGACCTCCCATATGCACAGAACTGCAAAAGCATAAAGCTGCATAAAGGTTTTAGATTTAAACGACAAAGTTAAAGTAATCAATTTCAAATACCATTGAACTATGATGTGAAAATTCCTTTAAACCAGATACTGTTGTAAGACTGCCTTGGTATTCGGAGGACAAACAGTCCACGCAGACAGTGGAATTTACTTATCTTTTTGAATTTAAAACAGTAATGCTTCTAAAAATTCTATGCTCTGCCATTTGCTTTTTCTGAAAACATCCTTAGAATATACCAAAACTTCAAAATCAGATTAGACACCTGCACCAAAATGAAGTATTTTAAACCCATCTTAACATAAACACTCCTAACTGAACTCAAGGCAGCACAGAAGCAGAGTAAGCAGTGACAAGAGAATTTCACCAATGAAAGGCTGCCCACTTTTTCAAAGACTGGCACCATTCCCATATTTGCTTTTATAAAATATGTAAAAAACCAAAACATGAAAAATGGAATCATGTACACAGCAGAAAGAAAAGCATGCCAGAAAAGTGGACTGGAATTCTGAAAAGCTTTTAAAGGACCTATACAGCAGCTGCAGAAACAGCTAATCCAGCTCTTGGTGAGAGGCAAAGCCTGACTACACCTCAGATATGACACATGGACCCCGCTATGATTCCCAGTCCAGAGAGGTACACATAAACTGCACCACGCCATGTGTAATTCCCAGCTCCAATGGATGTTTTCTGGAGGAATGTTTTGCATTCTTTTGTATGCTAAGAATTAACCAGGACTCAGACTTCTACATACTCAGCTCATATTTGACAGTAGGATTCAGTATTTTCAAACACAGTTTCTTCATCCTCTTTTGGAAAAGGCCAGGTCCTTAACTATTTCCACATTATTAGTCACACAGGTAAATCCACTGGCTGACAATAAGAAAGGGGAGCTTAAAACTGGAGGAATATTGCTGTTTTGCTAATCAGAAGAGGTACCATCATCTTGAGGCGTCATATATAGCTTTATAAAAAGTCAAGAATCACCCTCTCCTCTTCCTATGTGAGCAATTATTTTCACATGACCTAAGAACAGCAGCTGTATTAAGGCTATCAAGCAGGAATGTAAGGAGATTTGTTTTAGCATTTCTCTAAGTGTTATTTAGACTATGATGAAAAATACAAGTGTCTACAACAAATTAAACCTTGCTCCCTCAACCTCTCACCCAGCTTTCATGCTGGTACACTTTGTATCCAGATTATGCATAGAAAAAAAAAATTAGCCAACAGAACTGTCATTTTTTAGTTTTCAGTGCATATTGATCCTGTATATACCAAGAAAACCATAAATATAGCAATACAGTTGTAAAGGTGGTGGCCTTTCTTCTGCTGTCTCCCTTCTCTGCTCTGAGTATAATACTTCAGCATGCAATACCTTCAGTGCATCTTCCTGAGCTGAAAAATCCTCATAGATGCCAGTATTTAGCTCTGGTGCATTCAGCAGCAGTTCAACATCAGCCATGGCCAGCAAAACTTTGTTGATTTCAACCAAGTACTCAGCCGAGAAAGGCAAGGTCCTAACTCCTGTAGCAAACTGGCCTTTTAACCTCTGATGGACAGGGATTGCCTAAAAACAAGAAAATTTATATTTCAAACAACAATCAATTTTATGAAAAAATCCTAAATCAATAAACTATATTCAGAATAAGTACTTTTCTACACTAAAAGACAAAACAAAGGCCTTTCTAGCAAGGTTACAATAATTTGGAAAGCTGCAAGTCCTGCACAGGACAGTTTCTCTATTTATTTTAAAAGTTAGAAAACAGTAGATATCATGCCTCACAATGATTCTGTATTATTCTTTACTAAAATTCCAAGCAATGGGAAGGGTACTGCTGTTTCTCTTACCTTGATCCTTACCATTTCCAGAAATAATATTTCTTGATTGAGCCTGTGTCTAGTGTTACAACCCACTCTGCTTCCTTCATCACAAAGATACCAGTTTACTGAAACACACATCTTATTTCCCATCCATATTCTTTTCAATAAGCATCCCCACCCACATTTTCTAACCATTTTTTAAAAATAAATTAGTGCTCCACCAGTACTCCAATATTTTGCAGTAATAAGAGACAGTAACTCGTCCAGAGCTTGGCAATTGTTTTCTGCACTGGCTGCAAGATTAGGCTATCTAGCCAAGTACCATGTTAGCAGATAAGAGAGTAAGAATAGTAATTTAATGCAGCTTCTTCTTGGCTCACAAATTGTGGGCTGGATCTGAAACATTAGGAAGCCTGCTACAGGAAGCTATCCCTCTGCCATGCCTGGCAAAAAAATAGCAGAGGCAGGTGAAGCAGACTGACAGCAGTTTTTAGCAGAAAACGTTTTTTGTCAAACAGGATTCTGTTACCATCTCTGAAAACAGCCCAGTTCTTTAAAATCATCAAATAAAAAGAAAGCCCACTTCCAAATACTGAAGAATTCAAGCAACTTTAAATCACCATGTTGTACTTGGTGACTCTGAGTCAAGAAAGAGAGAGGCACAGGACTGTGTGATTTTCTACCAGTTGAGAACACACTTAAGAGAGTAAAGAATAAATGTATGTTCATAGCGATTTCAGCCAGTGAATTTTACTTCTCAATTTGTCTGGGCTGGGTGCACACATGAAAATATAGAGCACAGCTGACAATCAATAAAATATTAAAGCCCCACTAACCAAGTGGCTTGCAAACACCTGTCTGTATCTTCCTCCTTCACATGTTTCTGAGCACTTCAAATACGTCACGCAAATTAACTGGAAACTAACATAACCAGCACATGTAGCGCAAATTAAGCAAGGACTGCAGCAGAAAAAATATGTTCACATATTCACCATTCAGGACTTTGCATGCACTAAATGTTCCTAAGGACTTTGTTTCGTGTTGTTTTGCGGTTGTTCTGTAAAGTAGGCAGTCATCCCTGTACTGAAACTGGGGACACAGTTTTGCTTCCACAAGACCTGTACCACCAAATACAATTTGCTTTCAGTCATTCATTGCACACCAAAGAAACTGGATGCAAGGGCACACCAGCATAACTCTACTAAAAACAAGAATTAAAGAAAAGCATCACAAACTACTCAGTATTGCTTTCAATTCAGTACAGCAAGCAAGTGCCACAGTTAAAAACAAGGCTTACTCCATATGCTTTAGCTACAAACCCAGCATCTTGGTCCCTGATGCTCCCCAAATGTATTTCCTTGAGGCTCTGCATATATTTTATCAGCTTCCATCAATGAAATTTGGAGCAAAAGCTGAAGGCTTAGACAGTACTATGGTTTCCTGTGGAAGGAGAGGGCCCCAGTTCCAAAGAAATCAGCCAGTCTGTGCAACTCAAAGTATCTTTTCCCTAACAATATGAAACAGGTTAAGGTAAGAAAAGAACACCAGGATGCCTTCTACAGCACAGCCATCTGCAACATCTTCACAAGGTGTTTTCTCTAACTCCCAATAATTCCACAAGTCCCATTCTCACACCGGCAACAGTCCAGAATCGAGACTTCACCCAGATGAATAGGTAACGGGACTTTACTGTGTTTCTACTTCCCACACACTGCTTAGTCTCTCATTAGAAAAAACCTGCACAAGGTTTAAACCAGCATGTTTTGGCACACAGCAAACTTGTTCTGTACTTGTGCATTGGCAGGTTCTGAAACTTTCTGCTTTCCCAGTTACACCATCCTGGGCCAGATTACTCTCTTCTGCTAAGCAGTGAATTCCTCCTGGTGCTGTTCCTCCAGAGGACACCTCATTGCTAATCTCCTCCAGCTGCCTCCCGTCACTGAGATGATGATTCCTCCTCTCACAACCCTCATTCTTAAAGGTGAACATATGTGTTATAAACACATTAGTGCTTTACTACAGCAGAGTTTTAATTGTTCATCTGTTCTCTACCTTGCATTGCAGGCTGGAAGCTTCTAATGCAGCATAATATGCTAAAAAATAGAAGAGGAGTTTTATGCAACTCTCTCACAGTTACCTGACAAATACCTAAATATCACAGAAGCTGGTTTTGGTTGCTCAGCTCTGGTTTTGGGGTTTTTTTTAATTAACTAAAGAAAAACTCAGGTAAGCAAACTCTTTTTCACAGAATCAGAATGATTTAGGTTGGAAAGAGACCTTAAGGACCATCTCATTCCAATTCCCCTGCCATGCGCAGGGACACTTTCCACTACATCAGGCTGCAAAGAGCCTCATCAAACCTGGACTAGAACACTTCCAGGGATGGGGCATCCACAGCTTCTCTGGGCAACCTGTTCCAGTGTCTCACCACCCTCACAGTGAAGAATTCTTTCCTAATATCTAAGCTAAATCTATGCTCTTACAGATTAAAGCCATTGCCCCTTGCCTTATCCCTCCATGCCTTTTTAAGAAGTCCCCTCCAGCATTCCTGTAGGTACTGGGAGGCTGCTGTAAGAATCTCCCCAGAGACTTCTCTTCTCCAGGCTAAAAGCCCCCTCTCAGTCTGTCTTTATAGGAGTAGCGCTTCAGTCCTCCCACAATTTTTCTTACGCATACGCAAAAAAGTCAAAGATTATTTAAGAGAAAATCTATCTGGATGACTTAATAGTCCTTTTCTACCTTAATTTCAGTGTTGATAGAGCATGCTTAACAAATTTGCTCTCTCTTTAAATTCTAGCAAAAACAAAGGATTGGGGGAATAAAGAGAATACTGGATTATTAGCTAACATTCTGTAAATAAGGCCACTCAATGAGAAATGCTAAAAATACTTTTAACCCAGGGGCCAAATAAAAATGTGTTTCCTCCTATACTCAGCATACAGTATAACCTGCAATTCAGAATTCAGTTTCAGATATTTTTCCCCTCTCCCCTTCTACACTTAAATATATTTTGAAACAAAATCTACAAATTATTCAAGTCAAGGAGATTTTCTGACTTGCTTCCAAGTGGATTTTGGAAAATACTGCCCTAGACACTGACATAAAATTAAATAATTTACCTCCTCGGATGTTTAACTATATATGCATTTTAGCCAAAAGTGTTTACCCAGTCAAATCTCAGATTTATTGTCTTTGTAAAAAAAAAAAAAATCTTTTGAATATACACACTAACTTTTTTACCATTCCTTGCCCCTTCTCTCTCACACTCAAAATATTTCAGAGCCAGTTTTCTAGAAAAAGGTTTCCCAAAGCCCAGACCTCATGTCCATTTAATTTGTTCTTCTGTTAATTAATGCAATCAGCAAACAATTGTTCATATATAAGTAATTCAGAACCTTTCCTATAAAATCATACTAGAAAAACAAATTTTTTTTATTACAGAAATAATACTTCAAGAGCCTTCAAGATGATGTCTGCTTCAGTTTATAGGAAAAAATGCACTCTGCCTGCAACTGCATATTCATTTACAATCTGCAAAATTATCATTTTCCCTTCAAAACAACTTCCTTAAACCTGGAAAAATCTCTCAGGAATTTAGGCAACTAATTACCCCTGCAATTTAAGGTTTAATTTTTCCCTTTCCCTCATTCTGAACCAAGCCAGAATAGTCCAATTTAAATAAATACTAAATCAACATTAGAAAAGAAGGACCTCAAGGTTTTGCAAACTTCCAATGCAGGCTTTTCTTGCTAATGGATTTGTGGCAAAACAAGGCTTACTCAAAAGTACCTACTATGCAGAAGGGTTACCAATATTTTGGAAGTATTTTAACTTCATAATCCCTAGAAGCATAAATGATGAGGAATATTTATGATCCAGCTACTTCCAGCAAATCAATATATAGATATGACCTACAAGCACCATAAATAAGTCCTCTCCTCCACACTTGCTTACAAAAGCATAAATAATGTATTACATAAAAGCTTAACTGAAGTCTACTCCCCAGCTTGGCAGCTGAAATCTTCCTTTCCCTCCTTGTTTTGTTCGCTTCAAACACCAGTTTCTCTGTCTCTGCTCACTACAACTTCCTTACATCAAGGTGAAGACTTAAGGCACCTGCACATCAGCAGTTCAAGAATTCATTTAGTGCTTCTCAGTCCTAAGCTGATAGGAGCAACAAGCACTGCAATTTTCAAATCTGGTGGCTCCAAGAAAATTCTGGAGCAACAGTGATTATCTAAAATGATGATGATATTTGGAAGACTATTTTACCCTTTAGCAACATTACAGTCTCACACCATTTTCAGTGTTCAAGACTGATTAGTAGAGCCAGTGATAGAACAAGCCATAAAAGTAAAATAAGGCTGCTTAAGACAACCTGGCTTAGCACTCAAACATCAGAAATCTAGAGACACAGGCAAGTGAAGCAAAAGCAGCAGTTTGAGTTTCCAAGCTTCACACCAGTAATGAAAACTGCTGTCGTCCCTTTCTGACAGTGTAGCTGACCCAGACAAACTAGAAACTACATCTGGAAGAACAAGGATATTTTTACACAACTTAGCTAATTCTAAGCAAGGATAATGTTTCTCCATCAACAGTCTATTGTAATTGCTACAGTAATCCATATCTACATGACATTCTGCATTCAGCAACCAGATTCACTTATCCAGGAATGGATCTAGCAGTACCAGGCATTAGCTGCACTATATCTCTAAAGAAAAGGGCTTTACAGGAAACAAAGTATCTTCCTTAGAAAAGATGAGTCAAGCTGCAGTGAGATCAACACTGAAAAGGAAGACCTGTCTGTGGCACAACTGGACTGCCCCCCCTTAGCAAAGAGCCATGCAGGTGGCGCCATTTTTCCATTTCTATCCAGTAATTGATTTATTCAAAGCATCTGATGGTCAAACAGAAAAACTGAATAGTGCTGTGTTTTACTTCAAACACACATGGATCCCAATTTCCTTCAAAAAAATTCCATGGCATCAGGCAGGTCCAAAGGAGCTTATGTCACCAGAAGAGACTGCTGGACACCCAGCAGAGCAGTCAGACGTCACACTGCTCAACAGACCCTGGGCTCGCTTTGTTGCCCAGCCCTGCATGGGAGGCTTATAATGTGAAACAGTCTAAAGAGCAGCAGATCTAAAAGGTTTCCTTTCACAGCTGATACTGAATGGCCCCTGTGACCAAGGACAGCAGACCATCTATCACTGGCAGCTGAAGCCACACAGCACTATCTGTGAATGAAGAGCACCACATCACGATTTTGTGGTGCGAGTCTCACAAGGAGCCAGAGCATTTTACCCCTGCCTCCAAGTTAATTGGTTCTGGGTTAAAAAGTTACAGATCAATCAAAAAGATTGATAGATGTTGATTACGAAGCTTTATATGCAGAAATTGAAAAGTACTTGACAGACTACCTAGCCCTCAAGCTTATTCTTCAAGAAATTACTTACTGCTTCACAAGGTGCTTCATTGTTATTGCCTAAAATATTAATGTAATTAGCACACAGTCAAAGTGTTTTTAAGGAAGGAAAGGAGAAAAAAAAGAGATTTAAAAAACACCACCAAAAAAATATCCACAAAGCCACAACAAAAGCAATCGGAAAAGTAACTGTATCCTCAACAATTAAGACATTAAAACTTTCTGGGCAGTAAGTTTTATCAGCCCCCGACATCACATCAGTTGCAAAATTGTTTGTCAAGATCCACGCACATTATCAGAAATACTTCAGCCTTCGTCTGTTTTATTAATATTCACCGTGTACAGTAATATCCATTACATGAGGGCCATTATCCCTCTCCAAGCACTTTCGGCAGGAAAAGGCAGCAGAGTAGCTACAATATCCTGACCACAAGATGAAGAGGCACTGAATTTAAGCCGCAAACAAGGCTTTTATCACACCTGCACCAAACTGATACTGAATCAGGCTGTTTGAGCTAGAGTTCTAAAAAGGGTTAAGTGCAATCCTCATGGATCAAGACCGGCAAGGGAAATTGTCCTGAATCAGGCCCACTGAAGGATAAGATCTTTGGGACCTATGATGACTATGTAGAAATCCCAAACTAGTATATGCTGATAATTTCCTAACAAAAAATGAATGCTGTCAGTTTGAAACACTTCTTTCCACAGAGGTGTCCAAAGAAGATCCATTAAACCCGAGTATATGAATCTCCAAAGTTCATACACAGCATTCACTGTTTGCTCTAAGAAATAGAAGCCTCATTTACCTGTAGTTTTTGTTCATCCTCCACACCTTGCAGCCCTGACAGACGGTCCTCAGCCTCATTCAGCCACTTCATTAGACTATCATGTTCCTTCTTATACTGGGAAAACACTGGAGAGAGTTCCACCGCCTGCCTCCTTTGAAATGACCTGCACTCCTACAATCCAGCGTATTGGGAAAACACGGTGTAAAAAGAGGGAAGTAGTGAACAGAATAGGTCTTATTTATTTGAAAAACAAAAATATTTGAGGGATTCATTTGAAGAGGCAAATTCCAAAATATGCAATACTACTAATTTATTTTTGTAATAGCTGTATTCTCTTTATCTTTATAGACATGTAATCAAAGCCAGCCTGAGGGTCTTGACCTGCACCTTTGAACTACACCTCAGCTTGCCAACTCTAGCATGATCCAAACAGGTGAGCTAAAAGGAGCATCTTTGTTCTAGAGAAAACCATTTTTAACATGGCATGTGTATGCAAGCACCACAACATATTGCACTCTGCAGTTACTGCTAATACCCTCTATAGGAAGGAAGAGGAATTTGGGAGCAGGCTCGATCACAGAAAGGGCTTCAGCTGAGAAGTCAATATGTTTGTGTACATGTGTATACATAGTTACTCTTCACACAGCCTGGTGGTGGAGATAAACCTCAGTTCAAGGGCCAGCGAGACAGGTGAAGCAAATGCCCAACTTGATGCACCTATCTGTGTAAATACCTAGTGTGGCTCTCTGTGAAGCTGTGAAAAGGACTTTAAAAATCAAAACTACTCCCCGAAAACCTAGAAATGGGAAAATTCATATTTTGGAATTGCAAAGATTCAGAGACTCAGACTATGTGCACACACATTTAGATCTCTCCCAGAGAATCGCGTACGCTAAAAGAGTCGCAAGTTACAAAATACGGATTACAGGCTTAAGTGGGATACCAAAGGGAAACTGTCATAACTGTACCTGCACACTGTTGTACTTTTTCTGCAGAAGCAACAACTGTATGCGGATCTTCTCTCTCCTATGGTCTTCCATAGGCTGCTGGAGCAACTGCCCTCCTCTCTGTAAAACTTCTTCAATCTGAGCTCTTTCTTGATCCAGCTAAAATTACACAAATCTCTATTATCTACAGCTCAGATATTAACCGCAATTGTACCAAACTTTCATTTTATTATCCAAATAGGAGCCAAACAAATGCAAGCAGAGATTCTCCTCCACAACTACCAAATCATAAAATCCAACTTGCTCATTTCATAAACTTTATAAAGAGATGTACTGAAGGAAATTTAATGAGCCAGCAGTACGCAGCCACATCAATGCGGTGTTATGACTTCAGTTCCATTTCTATTCTAGACATTCCTTGAGAATAATAAGCAAGGTCAGAGCAGAACAGCATAAAAACAAAAATTCAATAAATATAAAAACAGTATAAAAGGAAAGCTATGTTCTATAACAATAGGTCTTTCTATAGAAATCTTTTAAAATTTGCTTTCTGTGATATAGATGGCATTTTACATAGACTTACATTCAGCTTTCCAGCTCAGTTTATAGTATTTGAGCTGCTTAAAAGGAAGGCAGAGAGAGTGGCCTGACAGGAATTTACCCGATTTTGTAGGCAACAAGGCTATAGTGCACAAGATGCTAACAAAGCTATGACAGTTTTATATGACTGAATAGCAGAGCCTAGGTAAGAATCTAGAAGATAAATTTTGTTCAAAGTTATTCGGACTTCCAACACAGAGCCACATTACAAGACTCTTACTTGCACCTTACCTCACAAGCATCCTCTGACCTGACCTATGAACTGCAATTCATTTTATCATACCAGTTTAAATTTGAACTCCATTACTTTTACAGGAAGGATTCCTTACAAAGAGCTACTCTGAGTAGGAGACAGAAGATAGATAAACAAAAGTCAGAGTTCACTACCTGTATTATATAAAACCATGATGAAAATACGGACTCAAGTGTGATTAGTTACTCTCAGCTACCAGCCAAGAGGCAACAGCTATGGGGAAAGCATTGGAAAACTGTGCAGAGTTTCCAACAACCTAGTAATTCCCTTCATTTTCTACCCCTAACTTAAAGATGTTTTCTCAGAATTCCCCTACAAAGTCTGGAGCAATGTAACACGAGGACAAGATAGAAAGGGAGTTGGTCAATTATTTAATTATTCCATTGCTCACAAACCTTTTCATCTTCCCCACTCAACTCCAGATGCTTTTCCACAACTTTTAACATATTCTGTATGTCACTTTCAAATTTCTCCAGGTCTAGAAAAGCCACTCTAGCTTCACGGGGCTCTGACATGACGGGAAGTCGTTCTTGTCCAACAAGCATCTGCAAAGCAAAATAAAACCTTGTTCAAGCTGAAAATTTAGTCTCAGCTGTCACACACAATCTCCCATAAACAGGTGTATCAGTTTGCAGCACCATTAGATATCAGCATAAATCAAAATTGTAAGAGTTGTTTGATCTGAGAGATAACTTGAACACTCTTCGTAGTTATTACCAACTTTCTACCTTCAAACTTGAATCTGAGTATTTTGTTCTCAAAATAAATGAAGAATCTCCAGTCACATTAGCTTATGGTATTGTTTTGTAGCTCACAAATATGTACGTCAATATATACAATTTTCTGAACAGTTGTTTGTAAGTTTTCCAATGAAACACAAGTCATCGCCTGCTACTCAGGTAAAAAAAGCAGTTGGTCTAAAAATCAGTCTGTCTTTTTTCACATATAAATACCTACACTTAAAAGAGAACTCAAAAGCAGCAAACTGCTGTTCTAATAAATAATGATCTCTCCACTACAGCCAGTTGCCATCTTCTTGGCACAGACCTCCCAAGCAAGTTCTGGGGCTCCTTCATCCTCACCTTGGCACTTTTGATGTGCTGAGAGACCTTCTCAAAATTACGGTTCAGTTCCGCCAGTTTGGGTTCAACAAGTTCACGGCACGACACACCCCGACCATTCATTAAGATGACAGCCTGGTCACGTACATTGTCCACTCGGAGACTGACATCATCTAACTCAGATGTTAAACGCTAAGAAGTGAAGGAAAATGAAAATGGTTATCTCCTGGGCAAGGAGAGAGACATTTAAAAACAAACAGGAAGCAAATCTGACACCACTGAGAATCAATGAGTTGACTGGTAATATTTTGACAGACGACACAACATTTCCTACCTTCACAGTTTCCTCCTTTTGGCTAGCTGACTTTTTCTCGATTTCATCCAGTAAGGCTTCAGCCTGATATAACCAAGTACTTATGTGGGCAACATTTTCATCAAAAATTTCCAGCTGGCCCTGGTGATTCTGGAAAAAGATTAAAAAAAAGTATGAATACGACAAACTTCTAAAAATTAACAAAAAAATCCCAACAAAAAACAAAACAAATAAACAAACCCCAACCAAACAGAAAAAAAAAACAATCAAAAAAACCAAAAGAAACTAGAAAACCCGCACACCAAAAAACCCCCATAAACCCAAAAACACATCAAATAAATCAACCTGGCCAAAATCTAATGAATAGAAAGGAGATCAATAAAACAGTGTTATGGACACGCTTTGGAATGAAACACTGAAAATTAGATTGTACCTTTCATCTTCACTAGTATTTACAAAAATTCAATTTTCATTCTAAACCCTTTGATAATATAGTTCCTAATTCACAGAAAGAGAAATAGAAGTAGCTGAAATAGTTTGTACAACCACAGACAATGTATTACAACATTACAGCCAGACTACAGTATCTCAGTCAACAAAAAAATCCAGTTTTTTCAGTCAGCACTAGCAGGTACAACAGTATGCACTGTGTGCGGTTGTTGGGGTTTTTTTAATTGGAAAGGGATGATGCCAAATTTACAAATTATAGAAGTCAAGTTTTGATATTTTACTCATTACATTAAAATATTTCTTCCTCTTAAGAAAAGTCACAAAATTGTAGGCATGTTAATTAGGCCTGCTTTCACGTGTAGTCAGAAATTGTAACGTTAGGTACCACAGACAGATATAACATTATTCTGTGTGACAAAACAAAGCTATCAGATTCAGAGAAGTACCAATCCATTTAAGCCTTTCACCAAAACAAAAAGGTAGACAAGTTTTGCTCTTTTAGAATAACAAAACAAAGGGAGGAGAGAAGAGAGAGAAGGCCTATGATTGTGCTTTGTTAGGTTGAATTGTTCTTTTGCTACATGGAGCTATAAGCTTCTTGATGTTGACATAGAGAGCATAGACAACACTTGTCATCAAATATGAACATAATCTAGAAGTATTTAGTTATGGATCATCCTTACAGCATATACACATAAAGGTAAACTACCTGTCTACTCCTAACATGGAACCACTGGATTACAAAATAAACACTATCACCTGTAACAGGCACCAGACAGGAGGCACAGGGTTCACCATCTATGTGTACACTAAAGTTTCCGTAACTTCCACCTTCAGAAGTCCCTGATAGGGCTCGATTGTCATAACTAGCTAAACAACACCAAAATATCTTATTTATATAAAAGCATCAGTCTGATACTAGTGTCAGTTGTAGACTTTCATGTCCATTTAGCATAATTAGCAGCTTTAGGTGTATAATATACTTGATCTTTCATTTACTCAGCCAAACAGATGCTGTTGCCATACTCAAACACTTGCAATTACAGTCTGTCTAAAAGAGCAGTACGCTGACAGAGTCATAAGTGCTTTGCTGAACACAACTACAAAGTTATCCATGGTCCATTAAATAGCCATCATCTGGGTCTCAAGGAAATCTAGCAACACAAACCCACTCTGTTCATGTTGGAGCTGACACAGAGGCTGAATATGCAGGCTGAATAAAGAGCAGCACATGCAGCAGCCTAGTTTTCCATCTTCTTCATTGTATACCACCTCAAGACTTAATTCTCCATCTACAGTGTAAATAGAAATCCATTCCACAAAGTCCATGAGGCATTATGGAAGCTTCACTTTACAGTAAAGTGAGACAAGTGAAAACTCCAACTGCTCCAAAGGCATGGAGGAAGAACTGAGTATTTCTCACCCATGCAACTTACCAACAAGGTATCACACCAGTCCTCGGTCCAGGTTCGAACTCTGCTCCAGCCAGCATTAAGGACACACAGCTTCTCCTCCAGGACAGTCTCACTCCCCTCCACCAGAGACTGGAGCGCAGTGCAACTTTCCGTGATGCTCTTCAGATCAGCCTTCCTCCTCTCCAGCTCTCTCAGCACATTCTGAAACAAGTTCAGCCATTAACATTGCACTGCTCCCAAAGACAAGCGGCAAGGGAGGCAGATTTTTACCTCCACAGGAAACAAATATATTGCAGACGATCTTCACTTGTGGAAAAAATTAAATCAAGTATAACTGCCTTCTGTTTACACTCACTCTCTGTAGATAGTGATCTCATTTTTTTAAGAGAGAGCGAGAGCACAATGTACGTAAATGTCCTGAAAAAATGAGGGACTCTTTTGGTTTGTTGTCTTAGTTCATCTTCATTCCTTTTTATTGTGTAGGTAAAGCAAATGCATCACTGTATTGGTTTTGCACGGCCTGGTTTTTGGTCTCCGGGGGGCCACAGAGGTGGCTCCTGTGAGAAGCTCCTGGAAACTTTCACCATGTCCAGCAAAGCCAATCTCCAAAGGTTCTGAAAGATGGACATGCTGCTGGCCAAAACTGGGCCAGTGAGAGAGGTTGGTAATGCCTCTGTATGCTATGTTTAAGAAGAAAATCAAAACAAAATCACACAGTTTTCCTTCTAGTCAGAGAAGAGGAGACGGTGAGAATATGTGAGGGAAAACAACATGGCGACACCAAGGTCACTGGAGAAGGAGGGGGAGGATGTGCTCCAGGTGCCAGAGCCAAGGTTCCTCTGCAGGCCGTGGTGCAGACCATGGTGAAGCAGGTTGTCCTCCTGCAGCCCATGGGTCCACAGGGAATGCAGAGATCCACCCGCAGCCTGTGGGGGAGGTGCCCATGCCGGAGCAGGCGGATGCCTGGAGGAGGCTGTGATCCAGTGGAAGACCCGGTGGAGAGAGAGGGCCCTGCTTCCAGGCTGGAGCAGCCTGTCCTTGGAGGACTGCACCCCGTGGGCAGAGAGAGCCACAGCGCAGCAGTTTTGGGAGGACTGTGTGCCCGTGGGAGGGACTCACACTGCAGCAGGTGTGGTAGGACTGCTGCTTGTGAGAGTGGACCCACGCTGGAACGTTCACAGAGAACTGTCTCCTGTAGGAGGGACCCCATGGCCTCATAGAGGAAGGACTCCTCTCCCAGAGCAGTGGAAGAGAATCTCGGTGATGGACTGACCAAACCCCCCCGCCCTGTCTCTCTGCGCTGTCCATGGGAAGGAGGGAGGGGCTGGGGGGAAAAGGTGTTTTAAGGGTTTATTTTACTTCTTGTTATCCTCCTCTGATTCTGTTAGCAATAAATGCACTTTGTAACATTAAGTTAAGCCTGTTTTGCCCTTGAAGTGGTTTGTTTTTTCTCCCTGTCCTTATCTCAACTCATGGAGCCTCCATTCATTATTTCCCTTTCTCTCCGCTGCCCAGCTGTGGCAGGGGAGGGTGAGTGAGCGACTTTCATGGGTGCCCGGTGCTGGGCCAGTGTCAAATCATGACAATCACACTACATTGTAAGTCCAATTTTAAAAGGTTCTTCTCTGCACTGTAAAGCACAGAAGACAAATTTCAAGAGACACTATGGATTCCTCTGTATCTTTTCCCATTGAAGTACTTTTCCAGTTGGCAACAGTGAGAAACGTAGTAGACCAAGGCTGAATGTTTTTCTGAGAATTATCACAGCTCATTACTGCAGATGTTCAATTCACTGGCTACATATTACAGAATCCCTATTGTTGTATTATCTATATAGAGATATGTAAACATATGTATCTTTAGCTCTACACGTTTTTCCAAGTCATCTCTGCTTTTGAATAGTTTTTTTAATCTAAAAAACCCATCTTCTTTGAAAGTATGCATACTGACACGCAAATTAAGTAATATGTCATCTCTTGAATATCAGCATATGGTTTCCATGCGGAAAATAGACCTCTTGGCATACAAGATCACCCATTATTATTGATGATATCGGCCTACTTAGAAAGCTCTTTGATGTCAGTGTACAATGTGGTAAAGAATGCACTTAAACGCAACCAGTATCTGGAGCTCCTTGAACATCTTATTATCTATGAAGTAAATGATTTATTATTTTATCATAACTTATTGTCTTAGAAACAGAAACAAATACTCAAGTTACTATATTTTTAAAACTGCCTCTAGAAAGCCTTAAAACAGAAAGGACAACTTTGCATTCAACATAAAGGACTTGTTCTCCTGATGGTGCAGCGTAAGAGTCATTATTTGCATGGCTTACAAATGTATGGTAAGTATACTTCCAATAAGGATTTAAAAGTTTGTTTGGAGAGGAATCTTGAGGATACTGCCATACCAGAACTCTAGTGCTAATAATTGCTAACCCTGATTGAAATGCATGAGAACAGGTTATATTAGATGAGTTTGCAATTTGGTGGGCTTTCAAGTTTTAACATTGCAGACAGACCCATTCCAGAAGTAAAAGGTGACAGAAAACAGAACCTGGAAAGCTCAGTATTACTGAACTGTATCAACAGACACTTGTTGCTAACTCTAAATAATATCCAAATTTCTACAGTGTGAGAAAATACAAAGAAAATCTGAAGCAAAGTAGCTAACACATTTGCCTGTTTCAATTAAAAGCTTCAACTTGTAGGTGAAAGAAAATAAGGAATTACAGTAGCCTCTTGTTTTGCAAAGTCACGATTTTGAAGACAAAGCTGTTTCAGTGAAAAGTTACAAACTCAATTTCTTATAAAATGCACTTTTCGTTCAATGCACTTTCAGCTTGCTCTACTAGTAAAATATTTGATCCAGTTCACAATTATATTTCCTGGTAATTTTAGGAATATTATACTTGTGAAATGTGTAAGAGATACAGGAAGTCTTAAATATCTATTAGGACCAAATACGTAGTAATATCTTAAATATTTCACTGGCCATTTAAGGTTGATGCAAGATTCCCAAGATGAAACAGATCAGATTCAGTAAGGTGCTGAATATGAACTACTGAATCTACTAAAATTTCAGGATGTGGGAGATTGAGGAACAAGTTACAGGGATTTAAACTCACAGCCACTTCTACATAGTATTGCCATAATGTCAGAAATTTATTCTACAAATATTCAGTAAGGATGCTTACTTTGGCCCAGGCAATTTCTGAATCTAGATCAGAAAGCAAGCTCTCTGAAGTGGACTTCTGCACAAGGTCAGCTTCAGTGGTAGCCAGCCACTCTGACAGAGAGGCAGACTCTTTCCTCACTTTGCGTGCCAGCTGGGTTGCCCTTTCGAGGTCTTGTTTTCCTTCTGTCACCTACAAAAAAAAATTAAGAGGAAAGAAAGAAAACAAAACTAGATTTTAAAAGATAGCAAATGCAAAAGTGCTAGCCAGCTAAAATATCCACCTGTATATAAAATCCTTGCATCTTAAAACTGTCTTGCTTTAAGGACCCTAAAAGGAAAGTTTATAAACATCTGTATCTTATAACACAGAATATATACAAATAATTTTAAACTGAGATACACTTAAAGAAGGTAAAGAAACCTGCACACCAATTTATTTATAGCTAGCAATCATCAAACTGATGTTTATCACTTTATTATGATCCTTTAGCTGAAACTCAAGGGAACGTTGAATCCAGTCAGTCACTCACACAGGTAAAATTCAATTCCTCCTAGTAATTTGAAAGGCCTGCTAGCAGAAAGCTGTAAAGAAAAATTTCACTGAAAATCTAGTCTGCCCTTGAAAATATATCAATAAAATTGAAATGAAATTTGATGTTTGCTGCAGTATAATAATTTCTATTTCACACTGGTTACACAATTACGAATTTTAACACAGACTTGAGAAAAACTTCAAGTATAGTAGTCAGAATCAACTGACATTTTGAAAAATAGTGCTCTGTTCTCAGCTCAAAAAGAAAAATCATAACATTATACTGCAAATAACTCTGCCTTTCTATCCTTTCCTAATCTCTTGTCTACATGCTTTCTAGAATACCCACCTTCCTGAATGTTCTCAACTTTACAACTGCACAGTATTTCCTAGGACCCATTCCAAGATACTCCAACACTAATCTGACCCTTTACCCACAGTTCATTCATGGAGAACTGACCACACACAAATCCACTTGGGATTCCATCTAAATTTAGGTAGAAAGTCCTACCTGCTCTGTAAGGGTTTAGCCATTTTTAAACATTTCTCTTGGATAAGTAACTATTCAACTAATAAGAAAATTAAGCAAATTTAATGCAGTTCATGGGAAATACAGGTTTGCCTGCATTTTCTATTTCATACTGAGAGCAACTATTTAGATGGACTACAATTCAAAACCATCATGACACCTCCTAAAAAATGTCAGATTGACTCACACTTGTCACATGACAATCTGACCATAAATTATCTTGAAGGACTTTAATGAATGGCAGGTCAGCTTTGCCAGGGCAATGAAAACTCTGTGAACCTCCCTTTCTTCAAGGCTACCTCTCCTCCAGGGAGGTACGTGTAATCTTTAATCTCTCAGGATGCAGCAACTAGCCTACATACTATCAGCTTTAGAATCAAACTTAAAACCTTATCTAACAACAAAGAAGGGAAATTACATATAGACAAATATTCATACATATATTTATCTTTCTTACCTGTGCGCCCAAGTCATTGTAAAGAAATTTCAGTGCTGTCAGTTGTTCATCCATCCCTTTGGGATTATCTGTCTGTTGTTTCTGTACAATTTGCCTTCCTGTCTTGATGACAGTTTCAACTTCCAATTTCACCTCACTGAGGGTCTTATAGAGTTTCTAGAAGCACAAATATGTATCTTTGTGATCAATTCGTAGTGCAGATTTTCTGACTCTGCTTCCTTTGAGGACCTTAACTCCAAATCGCACTTAAACTCTGAACTTTGAATTAATAGCAATATCTGACAAGAAGATTCCAAACTCCTGATGTTCTGTATTTTATTCTAGTTTTTATTTTCAAAAATGAAAAAGATCAGTAATTTAACTGTGTTTACTCCAAGGCTAACGTTGTGATCAGTACTTCATCTTATGTATAGTATTTGTTTTGTTCAAATACTAATGACTGTGATGCTTCTCCAGAACACAGGGATGAACCAGGGAAGGGAGTTTATGGAAACTCAGCTGTTCCACCATATCTACGATCAACAGTCCACTACTTTTATGTCATATAAAAATACAAAGTTTTTAGTTATCAAGTGCTCTGTTAGCACTTTTCAGTGAGTTGCAATAGTTCCATGATGACTTCAAGCAAAATTTCCTTAGGACAGAGTTTAAGCAACAAGAACCACACAAAAAAAAAGCACCCCCAAGCAAGAGTCATGAACACTGCATACATACCATGCACTTCTCCAAGTGATCTTGGATTACATCTGGGTCAGTATCCTTCACATCCAAGACATGAAGTTCTGCTTTTACACCATCCAACACCCGCTTGCAATCTAACATGCGCTGCTCAAAATTGGCTGGTTTCTGGAAAAGCTGATACTTTGTACATACCTCACGGAGCTTTCTCTGTTTTAATGAATATTATGTTGAAAGATTGTTTTAAATTAGTACCTGCACTTCAAAAAATAACATTTAAAGCATCTCCCACCACAGATCATAACCCATCATGCCACCACAAATCAATATATATGGAATTTTGGCTTGGCAAATAACGTTGTCATCACCTATTCCTAATCCCACCTGAGGTGCAATAGAGATGTAATTCTGTATCATACGCTTTGAAAATACCCATTCTACTCAAATACAGAGACTTCCTGACTTTCAGCATTTATCCCATGACACTCGTGAAATTTAAGCTTCCTTGTTCAATTCATCTAGGGCTGCTTGTTTCCTTATGAAAGCACATAAAGGCACATACTATTTTCTTCTGAGGTTCAGCTGACTGCACCAAACAATTTACAGGCTGACACAGCAGTGTGTAAGTGTGATTCTCATGTCTTTACCTGCAAAGCATCCAGCTGAGTTCCACCACGGGCAGACCTGCATTCAGGAGAAGCAGGAGGGAAAGAGCGAGCACTTTTCTTCAGCTCCTCTAAGGTGGACTCATGAGCTGCAATCTCAGCTTGAATTTTCTGCCATGTCATAGAAACAGGAAAAAAATACATTACAAAATTGCATGCAGAGAGAGGAAGGGGAGCTTTCTTACCACCCACCAGAAGTAAATCTACTCTGTAAAACTTAAACACCACCAGGTTTATTCTAAATATTCTGTCTTCAGTGACAGCTTGCTAAATTTAAAGCTGCTGTTACTCAATACAACCTTCTTAAAAAAAGAAAACACTCCAGATTACAAAATATAACACCTGGTGCATCAGCACAGGACTGAAATAAATTACTAAGTCCAGGCTGAGAACTATCATGAAATACTTCCAAACGTTTTGTAGTTAAGAACTATCCAGAAATACCTGGGCCTCCTGGGGCATCTGAAAGGCATCTATCCTATCAGTCAGGTAAGATGTCAGCTGTCTATCCAGATCTCCTAAACTTTCCTGCAAGACCTGCAACATGTGGTCGGTTTCTCGCATGGTCTGAAGCTGTTGTTCCAAGGTTATCTGTCGGCTCACCGCCTGAGAAGGACAGAAAGACAAGATGGAGCAGGTAATTCAACACAAATTACAGTAGGCTTCCTCAAAACAAGGTGGGAGAGACCCAAAAAAATCCTACACCTGGAGGACTGGCTAAAAAGAATTCTAGAGTAAGCAGCAATATTTGAAGCTTGCTGTGGCTTCTGAACCAATAACTGACAAGAAGTGGAACAGAAGGAGAATTCTGCTGCTAGATACATACAAGATAATGAAAACACACCTCTCCTATTACCTTGGGAAGAAAGTAATCTGTTTTAAAACCACACTAGTTTCAAAAACTAGCTATTCAATGGGAAACAGGAACTTCGCAATAGACCACAGATCAATGTTGTTTGACACGTTAATGTTCACATTCCCTTTCAAAACAATAAACTCATTCAGTTATACTGTCAAAACAGAAGTTCACAGCTTTTTCCCTTTATTGCCTCTTCCTTCAACAGCATCTGAAGTGTCACTACCTGCACAGGAACACAAATTCCCCACTGCATGTGCACACACACACACAGATGTGGAGAGTTGTCAACAAGCCCAGTGTGCCAGTGCTGCAGCTGGCAAAGCAAACAGGTTTTTATACAGCAATAAAGTACGGTTGTGACAGGAAAAATAGTAGTCATTGCTAACTTAAATGCCAGCACATAGCCCCTAGCTGAGGGCACTGCATTCATGTTGTTCACTGTAATGAGGATGAAGCAAAATTCCCTCTATGATTACATTTCGTCAGTGACAGAAAACAATTCCCATTCTACAGTTTGGCAGGAGCCTGTATTACCAGGATACAGAACACAAGTTACAAACCTGTGCTACCTAAAACACAGATAGTCTTCCTCTACTTATTAAATCTATAAAAGACAAGACTGAAGTAGGAGAAGAGGAAGAGGACAACCTAATAGATGAGCAATGAGACAAATGTTTTCCTTCCGTTCTTTATTTCAGTGTGACTTATTCCTAGCTATTTCTAAGAGTGAAAATGTCACTTATGCTCCTCATTTTTACAGTTAGTGACAAAATAACCAGTATTTATGGCAGTAGCAAGGCAATATTAAGTTATTAATACTGAGCTGTTCCTTGAGTTTGGAACTGCCTTTTTGTCAAATTTATCTGAAAAATACCAGGGCATCCTTGCAGTGCAAGCTTGCAAAACAAAACTTGACTCATGTAATGAAAAACAGAAGAGCATCTTGCTCTTCGGATATTTTTACAAATTGAAAACAGCTAGCAACACTGATGTTTTTTATTCTTTCCCTGTATTGCAGTCTGGCATCTCTGAATTCAGCTAAAAGGAATCATCTCAGAGTTGACCTGAAGTCTACTTCAACCCTAACCCCAAGTTCTTACCAAGTGACTCAATTCCTCATAGCGTGCATTGAAAGCTTCCAATTTTTCACTGATGATGTCATCGAGAATCCCTCCATCAATCAATGTCTGCCCAAGTTCCCGAATCTGGGTTCGATTATCAGCTGGGTGACGCAAGACTGATTCCAGGGACTAATTAGGAAAAGTTTTAAAGGTCAAGACACTGAATATTACTGTATTTTCAGAGCTGGAAATCTGGTTGCATACACAACCAGTTTAACACTTCAAATGTCTCGAGAGTGTTCTAAAAGCATGAAGTAGTTATGGCTTAATTCATAATGGCACACGGCATTATGGCACAGAGGTGATTTTACTTTAGATAATTAAAGTTCACAGCACTTCTTGCCTACTCATATCATTTCATACAACTATAGCCCTGGAAGGAATTCGTCAATTTACATAGGCCAGGAGAGAGCATTTTATCACGGTACCAAGTATGGCACTATCACATACAGTAAAAGTCCACTTTTGGTGGAGGATCTTACAAATATCCATTTCCAATTCGTTCCACACGTTCATTTAATGTGAAGAATCAGAATACTCAGCACATTTCAGTATGCTACTGAAGTGCAGAATTTTATTTTTTTTAAACAGAGCTATCTGAAAAGTTACTCATCTGATAGAACCATTATAATACCTCAAGAGCATCATTGACAGCATCCAACTTATCAGGCAGATTTCCTGTCATTTGCACCCTTTCTTCCAGATTGTTTAGCCAAGCTGTTTCTAAATCAAGATACTGAAGCAGCTCAATCCAACAGGACCACACTTCCTAGGAGCAACAGAAAAGAAAAAAATTAGCCTAGAATTCCAGGCATAGCTCATATACCCTATGAACAACTTAAAGATATGTGTCTGAGAAATTCACCCAAAAGAGACAAGTAGAAAATAATAAAAAATATGCCATGGTACAGTATGTTCTAGATAGAAAAACCCACAGCTATATCAGGAAGATACAGAGAAATGAGCATAGTAGTCCCTAAACTTGTGCTAAAACTATCACTGACATAAAGGTTCATGTAACTATATAACAAAATGCATCCTCTCCTCTTTGAAAGACAGGACACACACACCTTAACCCAGGCCAGAATCACATGTTCTAATTATTATTGCATTTCAACCTTTAATTTTTGGTAAGTTCCTTTTTGCCATTTTGGAAGGCACACAGATGAGTAACAGGTCTGTGAGACAAGTTTACTTATTTGCTGAAGCATTGAATACAATACAATTATAAAAACAAAGTTAGATGGTGTGTCATGAATTCCAAAGACATCATCTCAAAGGAAAGTAATCTTGGAAAGGAGTAAAATGCATTTATGCTGAAGCTACTGTATTCAGACATTTTCAGTGTCCTTCTCCATTCCCCTCTTGTGCCACCTGTTTTCATTTTACAGGATCACAGAATCAATTAGGTTGGAAAAGACCTGAGAGATCTTAGAGTCCAACCTGTGACTGAACACCACCTTGTCAAGAAGACTAAGGCATTAAGTGCCACATCGAGTCTTGCCTTAACCTCCAGGGACAGTGACTCCACCACCTCCCTGGGCAGCCCATTCCAATGTCTAATCATTCTTTCTGTGAAGAAATTCTTCCCAGTGTCCAACCTAAACCTCCTCTGGAGAAGCCTGAAGCCATTTCCTCTCATGCTGTCACTGGCCTCAGAGAAGAGGCCGACCCCCACATGGCTACAGCCTCCTTTCAGGCAATTGTAGAGAGCAATAAGGTCACCCCTGAGCCTCCTTTTCTCCAGGCTAAACACTCCCAGCTCCCTCAGCAGCTCCTCATAGCACTTGTGCTCCAGGCCTTCCACCAGCTTTGCTGCTCTTCTCAGCACCCCAATGTCCTCCTTTTAGTGAGTGGCCCAGAACTGGACAAAGAATTCAAGGTGTGGCCTCACCAGTGCCAAGTACATACAGAGAGACAATCACTTCCCTAGTCCTGCTGGCCACACTATTTCTAATACATGCCAAGATGCCATTCTGAGCTACCAGGGCACACTGCTGGCTCACATTCCGTGGGTGTATCAGCACCCCCAAGGTCCTTTTTTCATTGGACATCTTCCAGCCATTCTTCCCCCAGCCCGTAGCACTACATGGGGTTGCTGTGACCCAAGTGTAGCACCTGGCACTTGGTCTTGTTGAAACTCATACCCTTGGCTTCAGCACACCAAATTAGTCTGTTCAGATTTCTCTGCAGAGCCTTCCTACCCTCCAGAAGATCAATACTCCCACCCAACCTGGTGTCATCCACAAATTTACTAAGGGCAGACTTGATACTCTCATCCAGATCATTGATAAAAGTATTGAACAGATATGACTAAACAGAGAGCTATCATTCTTACCTCCAAAGTGTGGCATTTCCCCCGGATCCGATTGCACAGTAGTTGGTAGTTCTCCAGCACAACGTTTAACTCAGTTGCCAGGTCCTGACCACTGGATGGCACCTTGGTGGCCAACATCTTGATGTTGTCTTTGAGAATCTTCACCCTCACCTCCTTCTGCAACACATCCTCCTTCGCTCTCTGTCAGAACAGAGCATTACACAATCAGCCTTCAATTGCCTTATACTCAGCTACGCACCACTCAAATCAAAGATCAGCAGTTTCCCATTGGAGGTCTTGCTGCCAATGTATTTCTTGGGCCTGAACACAACAACATACAGCACTAACTTGCATGGAATTCAGATCATGGTAGCAAGTGTTGAAAGATCCTGTTTTATTAAGCATACAGATATATTTGCCATTTATGGTTTGTTCATTAAAAAAAATCATGACTCAAAGCAAAAAAAAAATTAAGTTCAGTGCTATTTCTATGCTATCATGCAAATAGGAAAAACAAATTAACTAGAAGAAAAAGAAAACAGACGGTTGCTAAAAATAAACATATCAGGAAGAAAAAGGTAGGGTGAACTCACAGAAATTATAAGTCTCAGAGCTCAGTAACTATCTCCCAATGTTATCCAGGGAAGATGATGTAATTACCCAGGACACGTGCACTTACAAAGCTGGAACCTCCCCCACAGCTGCTGGGTGTGCTTCAGGAACACAAAAAGGACAGCCAGAAGAATTCCTTCAATCTAACTACACTCAGAGGAGCCCGGCAACATATATACAGGATAAGTACAGTACAACTCCCAACACACAGGTCTGGAGAAACTGTATTATCACTTGTCAAATTTTGCCTTAGCCAGAACCGAGGAAGAAGGATAGCTGGAAGACGGATCAGGCAGACCAGTCTGAGTCTCCCTGCTGAGACAAATAAAAGCCTGCAGAAACAGAGACTGTCTCGTATTTTTCTTTCCAGATTTCAAGAACAGTTTTATGCAGTTGAAATACCTCTGATAAATAAGGCATTGCACTTTATAGTAGAATTTAGCATAATTTTTGTACATATATTTCTAGATGTCTTCTAAATGTAAAGCAATAAAAAAAAGTCCAATAGAAGCCCAAAGAATAGAAGCCCAAAGAATAGAAAATTTTGGAAATATATTTTATGGCAGGGTTATCAAAAACCACCCAGCCTTATCTTAAACCTATTCCTCCAAATGTCAGCAGAAGTTCCACTCTCTGTTCAAATGAAAACAGAACTGGCAAGCTTAAAACCATGTGCAAAAATGCGCCAAATCCAGAGAGTGCTCTTTCCCAGTCCTAGAAGAAGTCCTAGGATAATTTTGTTACTGCAAATGAAAGAGGAATTTTAAGTGTTACAATAAGCTTACTGGCTCACTGACATAACTGTCATAATATACATAATATAATCTGGATTTGACAAAAGTAAATGTGCTCAAAGTCTTACAGATTTGCCAATGAAAGGAAGGTTCTTTCTTTCCTTGGCTTGTGTTCAGCCAGCTGTCAGACTATGTGATCTCAAATGGCTTCAAAGGACATGAATATATTAAAACTCTTGTTAAGGACTGCTTCAGAAAATCCCTTCAAAAAGAACAACTCAAAACTTCAAATAGCTTTGTCAAAGCACTTGTAAGGGAAACATCTTTTTTTATGGTCCATCAAGTAACAGTATAGTGGATACTCATTTAAAAAGTGTACACATAAATCAAAACATTTATGAAGATATGACTGAGCTCTCAGACTAAAAAGCAGAGAATTGTTTACTCTGTACATATACCGAAGAAAATTATCTCCTCAACTGACAATATTTTAATGAGACAAAAATATCTCCTTCCTCTCCATTTATTTGGCCACCAGACCCAAAACTAGAGAAGCAGGGACCAACACCACTCACTGATTCTTGTGGATCTCTTCCAACCCATGATATTAAAAAACACCCTGTTTGCAACAGATGATGAACACATGATAACCTTACAACACACCTGTTTTAAAGTCATTTTCTAAATGTGGAGTTACAATATTTAGGGGACAAGAAACTGAGGTCCAAGAGCTAGAAGCAGAAGAATGTTTTCACAACCACCAATTTAGATAGAAATAAAAGATACTATACCTTTCTCAAGTTTTGTTCCCTGCAAAAACTTTCTATATTCTTTGTGTTTAATATGCTATACATAATAAGCCTGACTCAACAGCTGGGCAAGCTGTTATTTATTATGAAATCCCTACCCTTCAGGGCCAAAAAGAACATCTGCTTTTATAGTTCATGCTTTAAAAATCAAAAATTCCACAAAGCAAAGATGAAAAATACCACTAATCTTGTCATGACCTGAGATCCTTTCCAGAAATACAATTCCATAAAAGGTCAACCCTCAAAGCCGTAAAGTTTTGTTTCTCTTTAATCAGGCCTCTACAATGAGCTGGCACTGCTGACCTTCATTTCCTCTACTGCATTCTCTAGCTCTTCAGGGGACTTGTATTCAAAATCTTTCTCCAAATATTCTTCTTCAGCTTGGGTCATCCATTCTTGCATCTCTGCCAAATCCTTCTTCAGATTTACAGCTTTTTCCTGACTTTCAGACAGGCGATTTTTCTGACTAATGATCTAGAATTCAAGGTGGAGAAAGAAATAGTAGCCTTGTTACTTAAATGTCCTTGTATATGTGAAAAATCACAAGTCTTTGTTAAAACATTTTACTACCAAAACATTTTCAGGCTTTTTAAATTAATGAAACATTTTTACATGCACACACAAACTTATGAACCCTTTTTAAAAGATCAACAAAATCTAGAAGTGAGGGAAGGAGAAATATGACTTTTTTTTTTTTCCCCTTCATTGAATGTAAACTGGTAACAACCCCTGGAAAAAGATAGAATAAAATCCTCTTCTAATTACAAGTATCATATAGTTAGATATATCTCTATATTGAGCAATAAAACACTCTTCAGGCCTTACTTCTTTCCACAACCCAGATAATCTGGATTCTATATCAACAGCAAGGCTCTCCAACACAGATTTTCATCAGGAATTGCAACAGAAGTATGTTTCTACAGACAGCAGAAAGCTTCCAACCCAAAAGAAATTACTAAATACACTGGAGAGGTAGTCTATTTATAGCTTTTTATTTTTCAAAGCTGCTTGGAAACAGACAAAAATTATACAGGGACAGAATAATATTCCAGACTTCAGAAACAACAAAAAAAAGTCAGACTTTCCTCCCACACTCCCCAGAAAGAGCAGCATAAAGAAAAGTGAACAAATTAATTTTTAATTACAAACAATTAAAGAGTTTATTTTGCTCCTTACAGTTAGGTACCAAGAAATACGTGTATTCAAGTTGGACTTCAGCCACTTTGACAGCAGAACAAGTAAAACATTCTCATCCCCCTGTTTCACCACTTCACCTGTTCACCATCCTCCCAATGCCACACAGGCAGACAGCTGCAGTAACAGGCAAGAACCAGGAACATGTGGAGAACTCACCTGTTTGCTCAGCTTCTCCCATTGAGTCTGGCAGTCTACTAGCCTAGACTTTGTCCATGTATTTATGCTTGCAATAGGCTGAGATCTTAGAGCAGCCTCTATTTCTTTCATCTCTTTCAGTGATGGTTCAATTGTCTCCATTTCATTGATGAACATCTGAACACATATCAGAGAAAATTAACGTTGTTCTTTAGCAAGATATTTCATTAATTTATAACAGTATCAATAATTTTTGCAACTTTTAATTATTCTAGAAAAACTTTTTGGAGCAGCTCGATACTGTGTTCTGTACTAGACTGCTTAAAATAATCCTTCAGTGGTTCAAAGCATCAGAACTATGCAACTAAAGAACAAAGTACAGCTTGCCATACACAGCACGAACATTTTCATATGCCGAATGCCAACACCAAAACAACACAAGTTTGAAGATTACACACACTAAATATTCTCTGCTGTTTCTGGTATACCTCAATTTCTATCCTTCTCCTGGAAACAAACATTTGAAGGTACACTGTAATTACTTACTATAAGATGAAATTCTAAATAACTGTGATCATTATGTGCCACTGACTCACCAGGAATCTTCTTTGTAAGATAGATAAAATTCTAAACTTTAGGACTTTTCATCAGAGTTATTTGCTTCTTACTTTTACTGCCCTTGAAATTTTAATGCAGAAAGCAGTTTTCACCCACGGGTTCAATTCCATAATCACAAAAAAACTGGGGAAAACATATAAACCTTTTATAGAGGAAATAATGCCAACTTGTAGATAAGTATTTGTAAATATAGTGAAGACCTTTGAAGAGCACGAAATATTATAGCTACACAAAATAAACCCACTCAAACGTGCCCTGAAGAAAGATAAAATTTTTCTGGTGGGCTTTATATGTTATGGACAGTAATTAATAATACAAGCAAAATAATAAAGAAGAGATACTACTTGTTATTTCAAAACAGTCCTCATAAGAGCAAAACTCACTGCACACTGGTCAAGTTGCCTTTGAAGTCCTTCAGTATCCCCTTGAAAAGCCTTTTCTGTCATTAAGAAGTCTTTCACACCATCCATCCACTTCTGAACAACTTTTGAGTCAGTCTAAATCAAATATAATAAGGAACAGTTGATACATTGCTGTGATGAAGAATGTATGGCTGTTGCATTTCAACTTCTAGCAGCTGGCAAAGCGTATTCTACAAGCTGCTGGCATAGTCTTGGTTTTTAATCAGACCAACTTTGGTTTAATTTTTCAGTTTGTTTTGTTGGGATTTTTGGGGGGAAGAGAGGTATCCCAAATTTCTCTGTTTTCAAATTTATACGAATATTAAATTCACAATATTCTTCCATCCACCAGAGCATGGTTTAAGTGACACTGCACTGTTCCAGGCTATCGCATCAAAGCACAGGATCAGGTAAGGAGGAGAGCATGGCTTCAAGAAGGATGTGGTAACTCTTCACATGAAGAACCTGGCTGAAGGCTGGAAATATACCTAAAAACTATGACAAAAAAAAAGCATGACTGTTCCCACTGCACTTACTTGAAATACAAGCTGCACTCCCCCAAGGAAAAGAGAGGGCCCTATAAAAATACATATGTGGGGAAGAAGAGTGAATAATGCTAAACATATTTGAAAGGTAGAAACTATGCTGGGAAAGCCATTTGCATAAGTGAGACACACACAAAAGGGAAAAAAACACAGAGGATCATACTAACCACTGAAATTTAAAAAAAACCAGCCTGTTTGAGGCCAATAGCAGCTACTGTACTCACTACAGTAAGTCTTGGGGGAAAAAATAAACACACACTCAATTTCAGAATTATCTTCTCTAACAATTGGCAGTTGCCTTATACCCTGCAACGAGGTAGGAAGGGAAGGAGGGAGGGAAGGAGACAGAAGCATGGTCATCTCCTTCCCATCCAATCATGGATGTTCCAAATCATCCTTACAAACAAAACCAACGCAAACTTAGAGCACAGAGACAGATTGTACTTCCTCTGGTTCAACCAACTTACGTGGTTGACATTTTTTATTAATATAGCTGGACTTCTTTTAATCAACATTTTTGGACTATTTGGTTGGAGTTTTTAATAGATGGCATCTATTTACTCTGACACAATCATCATCATAGAACAGCTCATCAGCTTCCCCTTCTGCTCTGCATGTCACAGAGAAGGAAAGCATACTTCATTTTCTTAAAAACCTCACACTAACAGTTTTTTCAAGATCAGTATGTTACACACTGTTCCTCAAAAAATGTCTGCACTAATGAAAACCCATTAGACTAAGTTCATGTTTATTTTAAGATCAATGCTACCATTTGAGGTCAAAGTCATGACATTTTCTTCATTCCTTTTCCATTTTGGGTGAATTTCCCGCAGAAGATTAGCCTGAAAATCATTTTCCAAAAAATAGACCCCAGGATGCTTAACAGTGAACCATGGCTTAATGTAAAAAAAGAATTATTTATAAAAGGTGTCATTTGACAAGGCACTTTAGCACATAACTAATTTATCTTCCTTACAATAAGCTATTTACACAAGTAGCTGAAGGGAATTAAGTGAGATTACTCAAAGTTAGACACGCATTTAGGTAACTTGCTGAATCACAAACCAAGCCTACAAAAGTTTAACTAAGTAAATGCTCCTGCATTGCACAGGTAAATAATTATCAGTGGTCAAATAAGCAGCGTAAGCTGTTGATGTACAAGAGCTCACAATTTTTAGAATGAACATCCTCATCATAGAATGGTTTGAGTTGGAAGGGACCCTAAAGATCATCCAAGTCCAACCCACCAGCCATGGGCAGGGTCATCTTCCACTAGACCCATCCAAACGGGTCTTGAACATTTCCATGAAGCAAGCATCCACAGCTTCTGTGGACAATATGTTCCAGTGCCTCACTGCTCTCACAGTAAGGAATTTCTTCCTAATATCCAATCTAAACCTACGCTCTTTCAGTTTAGAGCCCATTATCCCTTGTCCTATCCCTACGTGCCCATGTAAAAAGTTCTCCTTCAGGTCTCTTGCAGGCCCCCTTTAGGCACTGGAATGCTGCTAAAACGTCTTCCTTATAGAGCTTCACTTCTTCAAGATTAAGTTTTTAAAATTTATTCCAGATGAGAACAAAGATCCAATGTGTTGAATCTTATTTACTCCTAGCAAAACCACATGATGTACAGCCATGCAGCAGATTTAAAAGATCTGAAAGTGATACAAAATCAAAGACGCAGCAAACCATACATTACTAGAGGTATGATAACAGAGAATACAAGATAAAGAAAATTTCTTCTAGAAAATATAAGATGCAAAACTGATAAAGTGAGCCTTCTCTACTTTTCCCATCACATGAGTATTACAGTTTCCCAGTAAAACATTACTCCCAGTTCATGTCACTAATGCATGTGTTGTCAGCTTGGAAGAGCCTCTGTCACATCACAAATAACAGAAGAGCCACCTAAGCAGCAAGACTCACAGGCAGATCTGCCACTGACATGCTCATCAGACTAACAAGAGCATCTTAGTCATCGTTCACCTGTCTGCTCACTGTCAAAATGAAAATATTTACATTGTTTCTTTTCAAAAACCTGAATGTGAGGAGTGTTGTTTTGGGAAATGTCAGTTTTTAAATGTGATTTAGGAAAAAAAAGTAACATTAAAAATAAACTAATACTTGCATGTAGTTGCTCATAAACCACATGTCCTCCAAGCACTGATACTCATTTATTTCTTTTTTTCTATTATTTTCTCCCCCACTTTAATTTTTTTTTCCCCTTTAATAGCCAGGTGCTTCAACCCCTCTCTTAGCCAAGGAGATCCTGCCCAGCCATTCCCAAAACTCATCTCGTGTCTCTGGTTTGGTGTCTGCACCAGGACCATACACCAAAGCTGCCACACCAATCTTTCCTGCAGTACAAGTTAGATCCTGGAGTGTCCAGTGCTGTCCACACCATTTTTATTTAACTTGTTCCAGACTGTCATTTCTATTTATACAGTATTAGACTACATAAATCTCTGTATAGATAAGTACCAAAGGAAAAATCAGAGAATATAACAACTGTCCATCCACTGACAGCTTTACAAAACATTTAGAAAACACAGGAATTGTGTACTTAAAAATACAGTTCATAAGAAAACACAATGTAAGCCAACGTAAGCCGATATTTCAACAGATAGCATCAGTATGTATTTCTTTCATTTTCAATTATTTAATAATAATAATAGTTTAATATTAAGAAAGCAACTATTTAATAATTACTTCCATTGTTTCTTCTGCTATAATTTCCTTTTTGGCTTCTGTACTTCCTTTTAGGGTAACAGGAAAGTTTTTAACATCTTGCTCAAGACCAAATTCTGTTCTGAGATCTACACAAAACAGTGCACTGCTTCACTGCTCTGCTCTCCATAGCAATTCAAAAGTCACATGGGCATAAAAATCTGTATCTTTCACCAGTGAGTGCTTCATATATATGTGGTGGTACCAACATCCTTTTGGACAGCTATGGAGAATAAGGCACTTCACCTTTGACTGAAAAAACTAAATTACTGGTTACTAACTGAAACCCTGCTATGCTAATACTGCACACATCTACCCTACTCTCAATACCCTACTCTCAGCTAAACATGAGAGAGAATTTCAGTTTTCAAGAGCCATTCTGAACATAGTTAAAGCTGTGATTCAGTAAAGTAGGTGCATGTACAGACCACCCAACTGAACACGACTCAAGTGCAGAAAGAAGAATTCTGCACATACAAGAACTTCAGAGAGGAGAAAAAGTGCTGCTAAAACTGATGAGTGAAAAAGGTTTTGCTCACTGTATCTACAGATAATCAAGGAAACTACAAATTTGCAATCATTTGAAGAACGAGACTGATAGAAAGTCGTTGTACAAAAGACGTTGAGGCAGGCTTACATGCAGAATATTTATTCTGTCATGCTTAGTAACTAATAAGTGTGACCAGAGAGTACCAGGAAGCAAATGAGACATGGTGAGATATTGTATATTAGGTCAAAATCAGGAGAAAAATTAATGAGGAGGTGGTTGCTGGAAAGTAATCGTCTTGCAGGCCCCTAAGCCTTAGAAGTTAATTTCTTCTAGGCTCCTGTACAGACCACCTCACTCTGGGCAGTCAGCTCCTGCTGACCAGCCCCACCAGCTGCTCCACAGCTCCACATCATCCCACAGGCTGCTGCAAGTAGCTTCTGTAGGACGGGTTTGAAGGAACCAGACTAAAAGCGGAAGCACAAGTACACATGTTCCTGAATACATTTAAGGCAGAGGGGCCTGGGGACAGCTTTTATCTTTATGATTCAGGTAGTACAGCTTAAAAAAAATTAATGACATTTTTCCTCTGAAAGCCTGCAATTCTTCTTCCTACTCATAGGTTGCTTTGTGGCTTTTATTTACAAGTTCACTAGTCTAGACTGGATCACCATACCTATGCTATTCATACACACAGATCCCACACACATGCTGCTGGGAGCAGCTCAAGTCCTAAAATAAAAAATAAGTGAATAACACTTCATGAGCAGGATCAAGTTTTTCCCTTCAGGCATTTTTCCACCAAGGAAAACCCTTCACGGGAACATTGGTGTGTACTCTGCTCTTAATTGGCATCCTGCTCTTAGTTGTCATTTAGTTACAATCTGTTACCCCTACCATCACTTATTCCAAGCTTGCAGTTTAAAAAGAAAAGAAAAAAAAAAGGCTTGAGGATTTTACTACTGCTCAACCATAAACAGTAATGGCTTTTCCAACTTTCACTGCAGCATCATGCAAGTCAATCACATGGACTTCGTAACATAAATTTCAGTTTAAACATGTATCTATCCCGAGTAGTTATTAAAGATCCTGTCTGGCTTAAAATGAAAAAAAAAAAGAAAAAAGAGAAAAACCAGAAAATAATAAAACCCACAGTCAAATTGAAGTCTGAATCCACTACCAAATAAAGGACCTATTTTCTGCTTAAGAGGGATAGGAAACCAAGAATGAAAGAAACTTTTTTGAAAAAGTGGTGCTGTGCATGCCAATGTTCTGAAGACAGAGCACACAGACAGTTGTTCATGTTTATAAACTGCGTGATATGATACATCCTCTGTTAAATGAAAAAGAATGCAAATAAATCCACACATTAAAATATGTTTAATGCACATGAAAATATGTATTTTTTAGCTAATGCATATGGATCTTCCTCATGAGAGAATTTCTAAAGCACCTTCTTGGTTTTTAAATTTTAAAATGCAATATGAAAATGAAAACAATATGAAACTTTATTTAGAGTCTAGTTAAACAATACTCTGGGGAAAAACAATGTCACTGTAATTGGTCTTTTATACCGCTGTGATCAGCTTATATATCCAAGCTGCTACTAAAGAACAGGCAGTGCCTATTTAACCTTTAGGTCACAATAATATTGCCATGGGCTAAATGACAATATATTTTCATATATAACGTTATAATTTTTTCCTCCCCCCAGAAGAACACAAATAGTCTAAAATAGAGACTTAAAACAAGCACAAATAAATCAATCTAACCAATAAATATTGAGTCCATTTCAGTTAAGTTACTTAAGCACTTATCTCTCCCCTCTATCAATGGGTTAAACATCTACATACCCTTACTTTTAATCCCTTCATTTTTAAAACAGTGGGATTTTCTGTCTTGCAGGAGTTCATACGCATGTGTATATATTTATAAAATAGGGAGGAGGGCTGAGTAACCTTAATTTTTTAACTGTCCTTCCTGTCACTTCAGAGGCCATGATTGAAACTGGAAAAGTCTCTATACTCAAGCATTTTCTTTACCCCTTTTCTAACTTCCTTGTACTAGTTCTTCATTACTGTTGACCAAAACCCCACTTGAAGGAGCAGGTTTTCTGTAGCAGGCATGGAATCACACTTTCCGAGGTAGTGGGCATCCAATCACATAGAAGGAGATTATCAGCCTCAACTGGGATCAACAGCCCAGTTGATACATCCTTGACCTTAGCATAACCTTTGCTTCTGGTATGGAAAGAGAGGGACACTAATTTTAAGTGAGAAGTATTTCTGTTAGAAGATAAAATAATATCCTGGGCACATTAGAAGTCCACTTCTATGCTGCTACAAATATATTACATATGCTTTCAGCCTCTGCCAGACTTAGTGGATCATCAACATTCCACTTCTCAATCAGTTTCATCTGGGCTCCTGCAGGAACACAGAGAAAGAAAGGTCTCTAAAGCAATTGAGTTATGCAACCAATATTAAAAAATCCTTTTACCTCAAATATTCTCAACTTGGGCATAATTTCCTCCAGCAGTTTAACATCTTTGGAAATCTTGAGCTTTAACTTGTCCCAGCGTCCCTGAACTTCCTTGAACTGTTGCATGTACGTGTTTTTTATATCCCAAGATGCATGCTTCTCCAAAGCCTTTGTTTCTTCAGCAAGTTTATCTACCCTGGGCTTCTGGGCTTCCAGTGTCTCACAAATTGTCTGTAACAAAGAAAAAAAAGTCTCCTTCCAGTATTAGCCATACAACATGTACACACTTACATACAAGTGCAAGTACATCAAAAGTTTCATTGTGCAGAGCGTAGATTCAGTGAAGTGATACTCCAGTTTCAGTAGTTATAGCAGCAGAGACGTCCAAACAACCTTTTAAGCAGCAAAACCTTCAGCTGCTCCACTGGTGCAGCAGCAGAGACTACAGAAGGGGTAGCAAAGCTTGGCCTCGTAGCTAAACACGTGCAGGCACCTCCGCCTCTTGTGTGCCGTGCAGTACTGGCACTCAAGTCAACAAAGCAATGGCTGTGCTACACTGCACTCACAGAGGACACTGCAATGTAGACAGACCAGGACCTCAGTATTTTCATTCCCCCCAAGTTTGTTTTTTTTTAAAGGCCCATGCGAACCGGCTGAGTGTGTTCTTCAAAGTTTTGTGAAGTAAAATATAACGTCTTATTGAAAAAAAAGCTCTGGATACTCAAGTTTTGAAAACTACTTTTCCAGATGGGATTCAGGGAGGATACAATCCAAATATATTCAGTATGACACTGCTGATATAAAGAGTCACTCAATTTGGAAGAGCTAATTTACTAATATGAAAAATAACAGCTGAAGGTAGAAGCCAAAACATGAAAAATGCTGCCATTTCATTGAACTCATCTTTTTGATTATTCTGCTTCAAATTTGCTTAACAGAAATTTGCAATGAACACATGAAAATATTACTAATTGAATGGATTTAATTTTCTAGTATATACATTTAATGTGTACAAGCAGGATGTGTGCATACATATTTTGCTGTATTTTTACTGAGGAAGAATCTTTTTTAAAAAGTTCCCATTCTCAAATCTGCTTTACATTTATCGTGTTTCTTTTCCTGGAAAGTGTACTATTTCCTCTAAGACAGGTAGAGAGGTAGCAATGAGACTGGGAAGAGGAACGTATGCTTCAGAAAACAAGGGCTTTCTGTGCAGGGGACCACAGATGAAGCACTTATCAGTGCCTGCTACAGTGCAGAGAGAGCTGGACAATCCCAAAGTCCACAAGCAGCTCCTCATCTACAGTTTGTTCTCCTCTCCTGTCACACTCATTAAAGCACCTACAATAGCATAGTACGACCCTCCAGGGTAATTAGTCTCTGAAGAAAATTGGGCAGAGGCAGGAAAAGACAAGCCTCCAAAGGCTAAATGCCATTGCAATTCACGTAGCATATGGACCAGAAAATCTCTGCCAAATTTAAACAATACAGAAGCAACACTAAAGAGAAAACCAAAGAATCAAAGCTCGTTTTAATCTTCTGGTTCAAAAAAACCCCAAAGCACTAACACCTCTGTTTACTGGACTTCTAAAAATCATCACTCTGCTAAATAGAGAAGGATGTAACAACCTCTGCACCCAGCAACCAGAGCTTAAGAGCTCCTCCAGAGTCACCTGCAGCCTTATTAGGCCACCACACAGGGAAAAATATGTGCTTCTGAATGTGGGGGATGGTGGAGAGGGCAGCGAAGTATTTGTTTACTGACTTTTTCAAACAAACAAACAAAAAAAAGGGGAAAGTACTGGAGATTCACAATTCTCCCCCTGGAGAGAGGACCATCCCTGCCTCAGTATCTGGGATTTGTAAAGCAACTGTCATCCAGACATTTTTGTCTGCTTTATAAGCTCCCAACAGGAAAAAAATATTGTTTCTGCTGGAGAGAATTTTTGTACCTTTACGGCTCACAAGCACTGTTTTCCTTTGAAAGGCAATCTGGAGGCCAGAGAAATACAGTTACTCTCTCCACACGCCCAAGCAGGATGCAGCAGGGTGGGTTTGTTAACCAGCTGACCCTCAGACAGTTTAAGCAGGCAGGCCCCTCACACCTGGGTGGGCTTTATCCAGTGCTTAGAGGGGAGGGTTGCAAGCCTGCACACCACATTCCCTTAAGGAGAGCAGAGGCAGGGTCAGAGAGCCCACCCTGCCCTAGGGAGGGACACGACCTCCCAAGGACAGAAAGCCCAACCAGGCCAGCACAGGCATGATTGTGGTGCAGCTCAGAAAGGGGTAGCTCCCAGCTCCTGGTTTTCCTCACACTTGCACTCAGCAACACAGGAGCAGACCTTGGATGAGGTTACCAACCCGATCCAACCAAGCCTCTAGAAGAGGGTTGCTCTTGGGGCCCTAACATCCATTTTGGAACTCCTGAGCACAGGAGATACACCAGAGAGTGCCTGGGGAAGGCACCAAGGCTGTCTGAGGTCCTTTTTCCCTGGCTGAGCAGTCCCAGCTCTCAGCCTCATCTCCTGTCAGAGGCAGCAAGAGAAGCTGTGAAGTCTTGCAGGCTCGGAGATACCCAGCCCTCACCTGGACATGTCCCTGAGCAGCCTGATAAGCCCAGCAAGACACCTCCAAAAGTGGGTTACACACCTCTGTCCCTGACATCCCTTTGAGCAGTGTTAGTTACTCCACTGAAAACAAGCCAGGAGAACAGAGGGTGGCAGTAGTGGACCAACTTCCTTACTTCAGAGCAAAGGTGAGAGTTACCTTTGCCTGCTGCAGGGCGTTCTCAACCTTACTGGGCTCACTCAGGCCGCTGGCAATGGAGTGCTGCTCGCCCTCCAGCTTGCTCAGCGCGTCCTTCAGCTCCCGCAGGGACTCCACGTACTCCTGGCTCGGCTGGCTTTCTGTCTCTGGTACCATGTAAAAGAGTAAGGGAAAAAAATTCAAGGTAAAGAAATGCACTTGAACGCAAATCATAGGAGATGTGAACATAATCAACTTTCCAAGACCTAAAAAACTCTTCCACTGATAGCAATGCTTTTCCTTTAAAAAATATTAAATATTCAATATAAAAATACATTATATAGAATATAATAATAAATATGCAATTACAACCTCCCAAAAAAATTTACAAACTCAATCCCATTTTCAGAATTTTTCTTTATACACTTAAGCACCTAAATCTGTTTGGGTGGGTGGGGTGGTAGAATTTAAATTATAGTGATAGTATTTAAATTATATATTATTATATCAATACTAATCCATAGTATTTAAAATACATAAAACCACTCAAATTTAGTACTTTGCATTTTCAAGTTTTAGACATATCTACTATTTATCTCCAAACACACACACACAGATATCTACTATATATAGAAAACATAGTATACCATATATAACATCCATATATTACATATTAAATTAAACATACACAGTATATATTGGAACTATATAAGCTAGTATTTCTAAATATATGTGTGCACATATATATATAAACACATAAAACACTTATTAGTGTGGGTTTGTGTTTTGGTTGCTTTTTTACTTTTTTTTTTAATATATTTACCCACACAAATATATAAAAATAGCAGTTTTCAGCCTGTCGCCAGAACAGAGAAACTATCTAGGAAGAGTGAAAAGAGAATTAAAGTTTGGATGGGTTATCTGCTTGCCATCTTCAACCACATCTCAAAATTTGTTCAATCCAGCTCTGTGTGGAATCTGAGGCAGGAGGCAGCACCTCACCAGCATTTCAGAAGGAAAGCAGCCAACTGGAATAACTGCAGCAAACAGGATTTTGCCTGTCAGTCCTGTACTGTGGTATGCACATTCTCTGGCCTTGGATTCCTAAGCAATTTTGTTACTGCCTGTCTTGGGGTGCCAAACCGGCACACTGCCACAAGTGAAAATTAATCTAAGCCTTGTTCTGACTCACCAGGTAGCTTTGTAACAGCTTACTGTCAGAACTGTCCTACCATTTATAAAAATGAGTCAACATTTTTAGAGAGAATCAGAGTTATCCGGCTTTCTTTTCTCAAAAAAGCCAGGATCAACTTAAAGAGGGGGAAAAAAATTTAATAAAAAGCATATAGGTGCACTGTCACTAAACTACAGCAAATCCTGAAGGAGAGGAAAATAGATAAAATAGCTTCCCAATGACAAAAAAATTGAGTCAATTCCCATCTAAAAAATGCCCATAGAGATGGGACTGAGTAGCACTCCACGGGGGAATTTTCAGAAGCTCAAAGAAGAGCCATGAGAGGAGCTGGCCTTCTGTCAGTCAAAGCCTGCCAAGTTCACAAATGCCTAAGTCACACCACCAGTTGTTTCCACCAGTTACATGGCTCTGGAAGTTTTTACCTTGCAGCAATTCAAACTATGCTGTAAATAAACAGCTAAAACCCTGAACTGACATTTCCCTCTGTTCTTCAGCAACATAATTTCTCTGCAGGTTGTCTCACTCAAAAAAATACACACAACACAAATTTAATGTATTAGAATATATACAGTATTCCTACCGAGCAATAACTGGTTCAAGTATACCAATAACAGCTCAAGTGATGTGTGGCACAAAAAAAAGTATCTTTTGTCACATGATGTATAATTACCAAAATACCAATAAAATTACTTACAAGTACATGAACTCAAAACAGCTATAAAATAACGCGTCACAGTAAGAATGAAAACGTACCCTTGTAATTTGAACATGGCTGACAGAAACTTTATTCATACAGTTTTCTGCATGGATATAATTGAAGTATGCAGGCCTGGTGCAACACATTATACAGATGGCCTAACGATTTACTAACTGAGCCTATTTTTATTACACACAGAATACAGTGTTAATGTTCTTCCATTCGGGGTTAATAAGACACTTCCTCAAATTCCTCTGGAACAAAAACTAAGGAAAAAAAAAATCTCTTACAAGTCTGTGCTGTTGCTCTTCAGCTGTAAAGTATTACCAGAACTACATATTTCATGCACTACATTTAAAATCCTTTAGAAACTAGCATGACTGGGTTGAATGCTCATAATGAAATTTTTAATGCAACAACCCAAGTAGAAACTGCCTGAAAAGCAAGCCAGACTGCAGATCACTTCAAAGATAAAATTTCCAAAAGGAATTATGTACGACTAATGTGCTCAAAGCTATGAAAAAGAATAAAATTCACATACGCACTTCCATTATACAAGGTTCTCCTAATCTTCTATTTTTCATTTCTAGAATTATTATTTATTTCTGTAAGTGCCAGAGAGAGATTTTTCAGCTATATTATCCACCTTAAATATGTCTTGCTAAGTAGTTAAATGAGGTTTCAGGAACTTTGCATCCTTGCATAATCGTTTTTAACACCATGGAATGATAGATTTTTGAATTGTGCACAGAGGCCATATTCTTCCAGGTGAATAAAATAATTCTGTCATTTTGACCCAATGCCTAGCATAATCAGTACAAAAACTCTACCAGAATTCAATGAGTTTTCAGCCAGCTCAAAACAAACAAGCAAAAAAAAGACCAAAACACAAGTAAGCTGGAGGCTTTATGTTAACATATGTATTTATGTTTATTTATTTACCTTTTTTCAGCTGTTGGTGACGTTCCTCTAGTTTCTGACGAGTCAATTTGAAGTGATCAAGAAAACTACTCAGGTTCTCCTGAATGAAATTTGGAGGCATGGGCTGAGAGGTGAGGGTCTTGCAGGTGGCTTTCAGATGTTCCAACTGTGGACTCAGGCTTACAAGATGAGTTAATTCCTGCTGTAAAAGATAAAAACCAAAACCAAAACTCACACTTGCCCAGTAAAAACTAAGATTTTAGTAGACTACTGCAGCACAGCTCATCCACATTACTAGGGTGACAACATTAAAGTATGTCTGTGACAGAAATACCAATATCTTTCAGCCAAATCAGGTGCCCCGCATGCCTTAGAAACTGAGTCATCTTACAGACTAGGCTAAGCTCCTCTAGGGCATCCTGTGCTTCTGACAGCTTCCAATCAAAATTAACAAGTTTTGCCAGACTCACCTGACATAAGTCTTTCAGGACTGCTGAGGACTGGGATGCTGAAGAAGCGTCATTTTTAAGCCAGTCATCCTTCTCAATTAAAGACTTCTCAAGTTCATTCATTTCCTTTAAATAAGCATTTATATCTTCCTGGTACTTTATCTTTCTGGCCACTTCTTCTAGATTTTGAACCACATCTTTCCACCCTGACGAAATTTTCTCCATCACAGATTTTATATCCACTGTAGGAAGTCCTTCTACAAAGATTATACAAATTATTTTTACATTAACTGCAACACATTTTCATTAAAAGGCATTTAACCTTTCCTCTCTTCAAATACAAGTGCACTTTCACATTAACATACAAAATGCTTTGATTCCAAGTCCAACATCTATAAATCCATACTTATTACTAGCACCATTTCAGCTTTATATTTCTAGGAAAACGTGAAGTGAGATACTCCAATTTTGAGGAAAGACACATAGAGAGGTTTCTCTGCTGAACCACTCTAGCACAAGTAGAGCCCAAAGCTCTGGTCAGGGCAGCCAGCCAGCTTCTACAAGAACACTTGATGACCCTGCTCCATAGATCCCCCTGTGCTCACACACTGGCCACAGGCTTGGCACGCCAACATCACAGCAGCCACAGCCACATGGGAGGAGCATGCCCACAAAGATCAGTCACTGCCATTACAGCACAGCCTGTACATGTCCCAGGGTAGAAATGGATGTAGGCACACACGTGCCAGTGCTGTGCATTATTCCACACAGGTGTAGCTGGGCCTAGGTCTGGAAAAAGCCTGGACAAAACATATTATCAGACCCTAACAAAACTAGGGGTTGTAGGTTGGTTACTTTCTATAGATCCCAGTCTTTAAGTTGACAATCAATCAGAAAGCAAATTCTTGACCTTATTTTTTGCTGATACAAAGCAGCTTTTCAACTATGCATTTCTCGTTATGGTCAACAGATGCTGGTTTCATAGCCATGACCTATGACACCTAAAGGGGTTTGTAGAAGAAAGACGATGGGAGGATTTGTGTTCAGGTTTGAAAAAAAACATATCTGAAAATTCTTATAAACCCAACTCCAGGTCGAATCAGCGACTTTCAGCCATCAGCTTCAGGGCAATGGCACCCACTGTAAAAAGCTTCAGCTGCAGTACGCAAGGAGGGGAGGACTGGACATGCTTTGTAAATTGGGGCAGATGAGCAAAGCATCGGACTGCAAAAAATGTGATTGCTGAGAAATCCAACGGAAATCAGCATTTTCCAAAAGGGATGCAAGACATTATGCAGGACAGTGATACCATTCTCTCTCCTGTCTGAATGCTACCAGTGATAACAACTTCACCACAAGTCAAGAGCATAGAAGACCTAAAAGATTGACTCTAGATGATATGAACATCTCTTTTACAGAGATATTATTTCACTGATGGAGTTTTATCAATGTGAAACAAGATTCTGGCAAGGCTTAAAGATTCAACTTTCACGGATGTCAATTATAAGATCCCATGGATAAGTGTTTTAATTGACAATCAATCATTTTCCCAATCATATAAACTTCTCTAGCCTTTGAGCCATAAATTGTGACTGTATCATTAAAAACACACTGACAGTTTTTACAAAAATAGATAAAACTATGATAAAACTATGAAAAAAAGAGATACACATGTGTATCAAGTTTAAATTTGGCTTAAAAATTTTCACTTCTCTATAGCAATTATGTTTTAAAACTCTTACTTAAAATCAAACTACTTCCTCGAAAGCATGTAATTGACATTGTTACTGAAATAGAAATAAATTGTTAAAATGCTCCTTAAAAGACTGCAAATGAACACAGGCACATTAATGAATAATAATCTTACTTTTCTAAAAGCTTTAATAAAAACAAAACACATAACTAACTAGTAACAGAAACAATGACCAATGAAGGAAAGAAAATGAAGGGAGAGGGAAGGAATAAATTACCATGCTTAACTGGAGACAACATATTCCAATATTATTTCCCAGCAACTCAACTGATTAAATCACAGAAGAGAAAAACCTGCAAGCTGCTTACCCTTTCCCATTTGATCCAAAAGTATGTGTCCACTTCGTTTCAGTTCATCTAACTTCTGGCTTTTTTCAGCTCTTTCCCTTTCAATCACCTTCAAAGTGAATCCCAAAAGAATACAGTGGCAGCAAGGGTTAATTTCCTTGACTTCCCTCTTTCCCCCAAGTAATATCTATTTTCCCACTACTACCCAAAACACATCCAGTTTTCTTAGATACAACACCTTCTGAGGTGCATGTTAGTTCTACTTTTCAGAAAACAAACGCAAAAGGAGTTAGCTCTCACAAGTACCAGGCATGCAAGAGATCAGTACAACAGCACCAGTAATAAAATACTGTTTAAAAGCTTGATGATCCCACAATGTGAAATAAGATATTGGGACACCAGCTAAAATAAGTCATCTGTGATCAAAAATTCAATCGTAATTCTCTAATGTGAACCAGTGGAGAAAAGACCTTCTTCTTAAGAGTCTTCATTTCTATAGTTTCTACTGTAATTTCCAGTAGAAGGGAACAACAGACCTGTTTCCTATAAGTCAAAATAGCAAGAACTATAGCACACTAGTAATCCACTCTCACAAGCTATAGAGCTTTACTCTCCTTCACAAAGATTTGGAGAGGGAAATTCTCCGTGACTACCAAGATTTTTAAAGGAACAAGCTCCTCCCACAAATTACACACATTGGCGAATATTGCTTTGTGAGTCAATAGGTAGAATGCATCCACAGAGGAAAGATGAGTTATCTTCGGCCACAAAACCACAACTTCAATATCCTCTGTGATTACAACAAAGTATCTCCAAACTAAAATCTTCTTGAACCTTATGTCAAAGGTCATTACTCTGGTTTAGACTTGCTACAGTACATTAAGAAGCATGCACTTATTAGCACAGCTGGGAAGAACAAACTCTGTCCTACCCACTTAAAAGTCCAATCATTTAAAAACAGTACTGTTCATGGGAACCTGGTGTTCATCTCAGAGCCTCTTTTTCAAGGAGCTATAAACATTCATAAAGATCTATAAATAAAATATTGGGATGGTTGTTTTGGTTTTTATTTCCAACAGTACTGTCGTTCCAAACATTCCTACCGGCACCATTTTGCACTAGAGCACTAAGGAGGAGCCTCTTTATATATATTTTTAACTACTGTTTTTGATTTCAAAAGCAGATTCAGGTCCTGCTACAGCTCCAGTAAACCTCCATTAACTAAGCATGCTCAAGAACCAAAAAAAGGCAAGAATACATTCCTGACACAGAAGGAATAGAAAATAAAATGGCTATTTCACAGCTCCCACAAGCTTCTGTAAAATTACGCAGTCTGTCTTGCAGGTCAGCAATACTGTACACAAGCTGTAACAATCAGGTTTTCTCCAACATTAATAGAGCAAACAACATGTCCAAGCATTTTAACAACAAACCACTTTGGATCCTGGGTGGTACAGTGTTTGAGGAGTGTCACAGGATGATTCAAGGGGTCTCTGAGCACCCCACTGGCCTATCTCTACCAAAATTATATAGGTGGTGTCAATCAAGGCCATTTCCAACTGTGAAACATGAAACCAAAATATGCTACTTAGTGTAAAAGATAATAATCCTGAAGACTGACGTTTTTCAGAACTCCAAAGGAGACATCAGTAATACATGTTTTTAAAATTTCCTCTGGATTATGCAACAACACCAGCAAAAAATGTGTCCAGCTGGTCAGAGATTTCTATGTATGCCCAGTTCTGAAACTATTTAACTAAAAGATTTAATCCCCTCAAAGCATGTGGATAAGCAGACACCTCCAGCTGACAGCCAGCTTAGATACAAAGTATACTATTCACTGAAACATGCTCTATCTCCCCATTTTACCTTCAACTTTTCTTTCATGCTTGAAGTCTCTCTCATCTTCTTGTATTCTTTGATGTCTGTGGCCTGAATGGCAGATTTTGATTTTGAAATCCAGTTCAAGAGCTCAGCACTTTCAGCATCAAACCTAGTTTAAAAGGTCAGACAGTGGTTTGTTTTTTGGTTTTTGTTTTATTTTTTCCCCATTCAGTCACTCTGTCTTAAAAAACAAAAGTCCTAAAGTTCAGCACATTATTTGATCCCAAAGCAGCAAGACTGTACACAAAATTCACACTTCTCATATTACTACTCACAGGAAGTAGGGTAGAGACAGACTTTCAAAAACCTACCATGATAAAAATCACACGCACAATATTAGCCTTCAGGAACAAATTGAAAATACACAGTGCAATTTATTTCTCCTTTCTTTTTTTCCACATAGCTTCACACGAACTATAACTGTTTCTTCTAAAATGTTAAAAAATAGATCTCTCAATGGCAAGTATTTTAAAAGCAATAAACTAAACCTCAGGAACAAGACAAATAAGAATTGCAGTTGTAAGTTTCATTAAGTCTGCAACACTATTTCGTCTGAAGGAAAAGCTAACAGAGGCAGTGACAGCTGACAAACATTTTTGCACACTTAGCTGACTAAAGATCAGCTTATAGCTTACCAGTTTTGTCTACAGTGGACATGTCTATACTAACAACTTTCTTATGCCTACAACTCTAAGCTACAACCTAACACCACCAAAAAAAACCCAATCAACTCTCAAATTAACCAGTACTGTACAGAACTTGAGAGACGGACAGATACACAGTACAGACCACAAGTCAGGTGGTACTACAATTACATTACTTAACAGTGTGAATCCTAACATGGAGTAACAGCACTCCAGTAAATGCAACTGTCAGTCTCTCAAAGCTTCCATGGGAAAACTGGCAAAATTCCATTTACTGGTCATTTGTTGGTTTCAACATAAGTAGTGGAAACACACAAAAGGTGGTTTTCATACAGTTTGAACTCTAGGAAATGAGATGGCAGATAAAACTTTTCTTTGGCTTTCAAAATCTAAATGGGTTGCTGACTGCTTTACTGTCCTGGGACACCCCACAGGCAGACAACACCCCACCAGAGCCTGGACAGTTTGACCAGTGTCCTCAAGAGGGTTTGGGCAGGTTCCTCACCCCTTCAAACCTCCATTCCTCCTCCAGAAAAAATGAATAAACAACTCTTCGTCATTGTGCAAACACACATCACCCAGCACAGCAACTCCCTAGTCTTGATGCAGCCTCTCTCATATCTCTAAATGACCTGACAAAGATTTAAACCAGTAACACTTCAAGGAAATGCTCATTTCCTCAGCCAAGCACAAAAACCAAAATGTTGAGCATACAGCTCAGTACAGGAAATTTAATTTCTTAATTCACCTTGAAACAATTCCTTTAATTTAGGTATGCTAGTTAATAAAGAGAATTCAACGCAAGTTATTAAACATTGTTTAGCCTAAGAGGAGAGAAGGCTCCAGGAAAACTTGATAGCAGCCTTCCAGTACCTAAAGGAGGGCTACAAGAAAAATGGAGGGGGACTCAACCAGGAAGTGTATTGATAGGACAAGGAGTAACTTTTAAAGTGAAAGAGAGTATATTCAGATCACATATAAGGAAGAAATTCTTCAGTATGACAGTGGTGAGACACTGGAACAGGCTGCCCAGAGAAGCTGTAGATGTCCCATCCCTGGAAGTGTTGCAGACGCAGTTGAATGGGGCTCCAAACAACCTGGTCTAGTGCAAGGCGTCCCTGCCCACAGCAGGGAGGTTGGAATGAGATGATCTTTAAGGTCTCTTCCAGCCCAAATCATTCTATGAGTCTATACAGGCAAACCAGCCAGCCACTCCAGAAATACTTGTCAAAGGAGACACCAGTGTAATATTATTCTTATTACTAAATACAAGTGAGATGGAAAATGTTTCTGAGCCTCTTTTTTTGTGCAGTTTCTTCCATTTTTCTCACATATTTGATGGAGATTAGAAATAAATAATAGATCAATCAAAATGCTTGGCACTTTCACACCACCTTTTAAGCAAAGATGAGAAGACTTTTTCCTAAAGAAAGTAAATATAATTCTATCTTTTCAGCAAAGGAGCTGAGGTACAAAGGACTGAAGACCTGCTTCTATGAGAAGCAAAACATCCCTGTTTTTCTTTTAAATTAAAGGAAGCTACAGGTTTTCTCTGAAAACAAGGCTGTATATAACATTACATTCCCATTCAGAGAATCACAGAATTGTTAGGGTTGGGGGGGACGACTGGAGATAATCTAGTCAAGCCCCTAGGCCCAGCCTCACAACTGCAACTTAAATATTGCTCACTTGCATAAAAGAAGAATCAAAAGCCAAGACAGTCTCTGTAGTATCTAATGAGCAAGGGCAAATGGTAGTGACATATACTTACTTTTTCTTTGCTTCACTGTCCCCTGGAATTTGCCTTTTCTTTGGGAGTGGTGGTGGGGGCAACTCCTGTCTGGACTGTTTAACCACTACCTGTTCCTTCAATGGTTTTTCTGCAGCAGTCTTCTGTGAAACCTGTGACATTCCTACGCTTCCTACAGCTTGAGTTACCTACACAAAATAATTTAGGGCAAGGATTACGTGACATTTTTACACAAGCTGAATTGCTTTTTCTTATTTTCTTTTGTTCAGTCATAAAAGCCTGTTCATTTATTCCCGCAAATGACCATGCCAAGCTGTCATGAAGCACCTTTATCATAGATGCACTCCAGATAAAAAGATGATTATTCTCATTTTACGGATAGGAATCAAGCATCAAAATTCTCAGTTCAACTAGAATCATGCCAGTCCAAGTGAACTACAATTAACAAAATGAGCATTATCTGTATTTTCTTTCATAATTTGTTCACAAAAAGAATGAAGGTACTTGGAGTTTACTGACAGTAACTCTACATTTTGTATTCTTACTCCATAAAACCAAACCTAGATCTCATAAAGAGCTGATACACAGTGAATTTGACCTAAAAACTCACTCAAGTCAATAGAAACCTCCCATGCTCTTTATCAGGTTATAAGGTAAGTCCCAGGAGACTCAACCTGATGTTCTAAGTATGTGCTTGATATTTAAGGGGAGTGAAGGGATGGAGACAGGAACTGGCATTCTCTAGTGCTTTGACTCAAACACAAGAACAAATTAAAGCCACATGGCTGAAATGAACCCCTGCTCAGACTTCACAACTCATTCACTATACACTAAATGGATCATGAAATAGTGCCATGGTTTTCACCATAACAACATATTAATATCACAAAAAAAAGCACATATGAGTTATATAAAGCTGTCAAATAAAACTCTCACAGAATCCAGTAGGAGTTCTGTCTAAATAAAAACATTACCAAGCACTCAGAATACTAAAATAAACATAGAACAATCCAGCTTGGCTATCATTGTTACATGTCAAACAAACAACTACTCTATTTTCAACAGATGAGAAATCATACTCACAGGGCATAAATACTTGTATGACTCCCATTTCTTTATCTATTCTGGGGTTTGGGTTTTGCCTTTGTTTTTTTAGTATCAGATTTAATCCAGTCCCAGCACTCTTTTAAACGTTTAAAGGCATTTGCATTGACTGATAATACATGGCAAGCCTGCTTTACTCACCAGAAAAATGAAGCTTAATCTGTGTGAGAAAGGAGTAATAGTACTAGCCGGGTTAACAGCTTGGGCTTTCGGAGACCAAAAACGCAGGCAGCTTTGTCAGCTCCAAGTGAAAAAGGACTCACCTACCTCTCCAGCCTGACACCTGGACAATTTTGCTGACACAGTGAAGTTTGCATACATACAGTCATATAAAAAGCTAAAAAGTAGTAAAGCCTTGTAAATACCTGGTTAGAGTAATCCTCTAGCTTCTGAACCAAACTGTCCCACCGCTGAGTTAGTTCTTCTTGATCCTGATCAATTTTGCTGGATGCTCTGCCATTTCCAAGGATTTGGGCCACATCCTGACCTAGTTCATTCAGCTGGTCTAGTGTTTGTCGTTTCATACCCATGTCCTCTTTTAAAATCTGTAGTTAAAAGAAAAGATTAAAATATGACATCAAGTATTCTACTTCCCCTAAGCTTTAATTCCATGGCTAAGAGGCAAAGGGGGTTGAAAGGGTGGTGACAGGGTGAAAGATGTACTACCTGAGCCAGATGAACAGTTCCTTTGTGTAAAAAAAGCACTAACAGACTCTATTTTTAAACAGCACATCCTTGAAACATCTCCTAGAGCAACCAGCAGTATCTCTTCAGTAACAGTTACAAATTATTAGTTCAGGTACAAGCTTCTCCAGTGAAATAAAAAAAACCCACACCACAAATCTATACTTTGGAAATCACAGCTGACTGGTGGCCTGCAATAACATCCTAATCCTGTCAAAAATCTAAGATAGCTGTTCCAGAGTTTGGCACACCAACATGGAATGGCCATGGAGTAACCGGTACCTATTTTTTAAATTCAAGTGCAAGAATCTGGCAAGGAGAGAATGTTGGCCTGGCTTCTAATGTATCATGCATTCACAGCTCCTACTAGGGTCAAACTAGTAATTTGCCACTCATCTAGTCCATGAGATTTGAAGGGATAGAGCAGGATATCAATACTCACTGCTAGTTTTCGAACATTCACACTCAGGTCTGTTTGATCTTTAAAGTTGCTCGTCTGGACCTTACTCAAAGCCTCTTCTTTCTCAGTTAACCAAGCTTTCAATAAGCACTGCAGATCACAAGAAAAACAGCACAAGAAAATACCAAGATTGTCAAACAGCTATTAACAATTGCTTCTTTAAAATCTCTGCATTCAAAGCACAGTTCTGCAGTCTTTATATGCTGGAATTTCAGTTGACTTTAACAAAAATAGCACATAAAAGAGGACAAAAATACCAGATTACGGAAGTAAGTAATACTTCCAGCAGACAATTTCAACAAAACCATTTCTCAGTATACCAGAGCACACCTCCCCCAAAGTTACTTATATAGCAAACAGATATCCACCATAAAGCTAACACAGAATTCATAAATCATATTAGAATATATCAAAATAGCATGTATGCTTTCTTTTGTTTTCCACCCTTCTTCCTCTGTGACTCAAACACAGCTGTTACAAACATTTTCTCACAGAAGCTACACCACTGCTAATCCATATTTCTTTTAGTCCAGGCAGTTGATCAAAGACTCAGATACTAATTAGTCACCTCCCTGTTTATGGTACCTACTTTCAATTGCAAAATAACTTCAGCAAATCCTATTTCATTAACTACTGGAAGCTGGAGTGGTCTGCTCTGAATAGTCCTATCTCAGGGATCTTTAGTTTTTCCCTTTTTTTTTCTAGGAAACCTGTCCTGGGTCTCACTTCTCTTCAGTCACACAGCACTCCTGTAGCAACACCAGCAATAACTGGCATCAAGTACCAGGAAGGATTTTATGTACTCTATATTACATTCCCACATAATGCTGCTGCTGGACAGCAATCTCCACAGACTAGAATGCCCACCTCTCTATAAAGCTTAGTTGCCCAGCCATTGGTGCACTGCTGTTCCTCTCTGTTTAAAAATAAATCATATAGCAAGACAGACCTTTTTGTTCTTTGAACAACACACTTCACAACAGCCACTGGGCTCCCCATTCCAGCTGAATATTTTTGGCATTGTCCCAGGACTTACTACAGCAACTTTGGGCCACAGGCCTAAGGCAGTTTACATTACCAATGTAAACCAATATGCAAAATCTACAGACAGAAAATATGATGGTGGTGGAAATGGCATAAGGCTATGAGAAAAAGAATTATAACACCACATACTCTCTGGAAAAATCATGCTGGCATCCCAGCCAACATATTTTATGCATAAGAGAAGCTCAAAAACCCTTCATGCATTCAGTTAATTTCTGCTAAATCAGCAGTCAAAGATAATTCTCCCTAGAAAACTGAAACATAATTACCACAGTGCTAAGAAGTCTCTGGCACTGATTGAGGAATTTGTTTCCTGAGTGGTAAGGATTGTGTTGACTTGACAATTTGGTGTACAAAAGATTTCTAGGCAGCCACAAAAAGGCTGATGCATCACTGTTGCTCATCTCTCCATGTGGTTGGGCAAAATAGAATATACTTGTAACTAAGTGTTTTAGTTACTTTCGTGTTATCGAAGTGTTTGTATTCAATTTTTAAGTAGTTTCAGACAGTAATTTTTGTAAGTCACTTGATCATTCTTGAGGATTTGTAATTCAAACCTGTTAGTAATAAATGCATTGTTCAGGTGAACAATGAGTACAAAAAGGCTCATCTAAACCAACTAAATCAAACTTCTATTTCCTCATTATTTGCTATCTGACATTCTACATTAAACACACCAATTGCTTCACTTTTACAGAGCAATGTAGCAACACACAAATAAAAAAAAGGTGAGTAATAGTCAGTGAGTGGTCCCCAAACAAATATAAGGGTAGAAGGAGACAAACATGTTGACGTGATGACAGAGTCATCAAAACTAAGAGCACTTGAAGTCCATACCTCGAACACACACAGCAAGGATTTTGGGGGAATCCTTATTTCTCAACTCCAAGTTACTATGCCCAAGAGTTGCCAGAAAACATGAGCACACAATTTTCTGGATACACATACACAGGTGGCAAAACATTATTTTAAAGAAACATATATATACAGAAACGTAGCATGGGATAAACCAGAATCTTAACCTTGGGTCCATATTAACAACAAGGTCACATGAGCTACAAATTCAGCTCATCAATATACTACAAACAGTTATGGGAGGGGTAAGGGAGAAACACACATGCAGCCCCAAAGAACGCAGACAAAACATCTCTATCAAAGAAACCAGGCTGCAACTGATACCAGCACTGTTCTACTTCTTTCAAATGTCTAAATGACCTGTGAGTACTGCCTTGTTTAAACAATAGCTTACAGTGATAAATACCATCATTTAAGAAAAAAAAAAGTTTCAGTAAAACCTTTAAAGACAAAAACATCAAATATTTCAAGCTGAGAAATGAAACAACTTCAAGTACTAGGCATGAAAACAGCACATGTAGTTGTGTTACCATATCTTTTATGCCATCAGTTAATTTGCGTTTGAGCAGTATTTTATATGTAAAATACATGATACCAAAGCTAGAAAACACTCACAGTGCCATCTTCTTCATAATTCAACTGTTCACCTGAACTCAGAAAAATGAAACAAGCTGCATGCTTTGCTGTATTGATCAAATGCTCAGTGTTACTGATTTTTAAAATAGTTATCTATTGATTAGTATTGCACAACTGTGTACATGTGTTCATGCTGGAAGCACATATACCTTAATTAGGAAGATTTCTGTAATTACAAAACTACCAGATAGGAAAATGAGAATGAATTTTTTACGTATCACAGATATTCCCAGTTGTCGGCCGTTTTACAAGATACCTTGGAAATTATTTGATAAGGAGTTATAAACTTTTATTCTTAAACTTTGGAAAAATACTTCTCTTGCACTTCAGAGCTACTCTAGTCCTCAAAAAACACTGGGAACCCAAACAATAACAAAATCCAGGTTTTCAAGGTTTCTTTTCCACGAGTTGCTCAATGCCAGTCAGGGGTTTGACTGGGCTTTTTTGGTTTGTTGCTTTTTCCCCTCCACAAATCGACCAGTCAACTCTGAGAAACTGAACAGCTTCTCACCTGTTCTTCCAGCAGCTCCTGCCATAAAAGCTGAATTTCTTGCAGCTTGACCCGCCGATCCTCAGTCCAACGACAAACTGCTGTCCACCGCTCACCAAGCCTCTACAAAAGCACAAAACACTCAGGAACGATCAAAAACCTCACAAAGAACCTCCAAAACCAGATATCCAAAAACGTCATTTCTACTTCACATTAACTTCTTTCTACATTACATCTACTTCCCTGTCCATTACTGATATTTCTGTATTGCACAGAGCTGGAGATTAACACTTTCAAAACATTTACCTATGGCCTTAACTGTGTTTCTGCTCAAGTCTTTAAGCTATTTGATTGACTTAAAAAGGAGTGAACAAAGCAGCATGAGTTCTGTTTGAAAAAATTCTGTCTCATACTAACTGTACTTCAGGTTACAGTCCTAAGTGACAGGAAAATACTTCATATGATATTCCCTAGATAAATTGTGTTCATGTCTTCAAATATTTTTCCTATCAGATTTTAACTTCTTAAGGAAAAAAACTTACATGAAATAATATGCATCTTCACATTTAACGAAACTGCTGAAAGGATACACTATAAAAGTACCTAAGTCATCGGGATTGCAAACAGCTTGACTAATTAGGAATTGAGCTTGAAAGTCACCAAAGCGATGTTGTACATTTTAGCTTGAGCTGATTTAATAATTCTTTAATTTATTATTACTCCTAAAGAAAATGCTATTTTAAATTACTTTCTAAGATAAATTGTCTTTAAACACAAAAACGTTGATTAACAATTACATGCAAATGTTTTAAGTGCCTAGTACTACAGTTAAAAAAAGAGGGCTCTAAGATTTTACCTGCAATTGTTCCTCCAGAATAGCTGTTGCACTTTCCCCACTGCTTTCATCAACAATGACCACCATGTGTGTTAGGGAGTTGACCTTCACCTGTTCTGCCTCTAGGTCACTCTGCAGGCTCTGTAAGAACAAATCAGAGGTTACCAGTTTTGAATGCATTTGCTAATCTGCTATCTTGGCCACATCGACTATCACAGCTGCTGTGGCAAAGGAACTTTGGTACTTCAGATTCAACAGTTAAGCACAGATTTTACCACTGGGAATCACTGCACAGTTCAAATAAATGTAAGCAAAACGCTGCTAGAAACGAACTCCAAACCAGTCTGCTAAAATGCTGTAAAAGATGGAGTGCTTTAAGTTGTATGCCTCATACTTGACTAGGAGAATGACATGACAACTGCACTGACTTTCCATATGTCTGATGTTATAGGTAGGAGAGCTTAAGTGTTTCTACACAAAGCTGCTATTGTTAATAAGAAAGGAACATAGGGCATGCCAAACAGAAATCATTAGGAATATTCATCTTTTAAGAACTGACAATATAATTTCATAAGTATCAACAGTGCAATAACTGACCATGATGCTCCTAAGATAATAGTCAAAAACTGCAGAAAACACGCAGTTCTGATTAGTTTAAAACAATCTGTAGATTGAAATATTCACACAACTTCTAGAAGAACAGATTCCATGACTAAAGCCAACTATAAAATATCTCTGCAAGATCAACACACCTTTACAGTACTGTAAATATCACTTTTTATCCCAGCATATCCTAAGCTACTCTATGAAACACATGCCTCAAACTCCCCAGACTTTGAAAACAAAGGAAAGAATGCAAATGTGGGACAGGAAACTACACAGACTAAAAATACTTCAGTGTTCTTGTTCTGTGAGGTATGTCCCATGCTGGGGAGAAGGTCAAACCTCAGCACTGAGCATGAAAGCTGCAACCATGACAAATATCAAAAGGACATCTTTCTCCTTCACAAAAACATTGCAGGATAGAAAGGCTGGACTTGCACCCAAAAACTCAATTGAGAGAAAAACCACTCCCAAAATATTGCACACATCAGAAAGCAGTGTCTAAGCACCCCCTTAGAATGCAATCCCTGTAAAAGCAGGGACTGGAATCAGTGACTTGGAAGGCCCTGATGGTTTTAACTCCCACATTATTTTAATGTGCAAGTCTCAAGCAGGCTTTAGAAATGCCTGCCAGTCATCAAGGACAAGTTTGTCCAAAGAAACTTTCATACTGTTCCTCACACCAACCGTTTACCAGGAGAGGCCTTATTCTCTGCACAAAGTAAGGGTAACAATTTTCCCTAAAGGTTTCATTTTCTGCATGAAGCAAATATAATAGTTCCTGCTAGTCTGCAGTGCTCAAGTGTTAAGGCTTCTGACTCCTTTCTACACCATCATCATCATTTTCCAAACACCAAATGCAGCCATACATTACTTCTGACACAATCAAGTTGCTCAGTTAAGGAATCCACCAATGTACACATCTTCCAAATACTTCTCCTATACATATTACATAACAGGCAAAAGGTTTACCTTGTGTTCTTCCAGCTGTTTTTGAAGTGACTCCAAATCTTCCGCTAAGAGCTGAGATTCCATCTTCTGAATGCGCTCTTCTGTGACTGTCAGCCAGTCAGACAGCTGCTGCAACTGCTGCTTCTGGAGCTCCATCAGCATGTCATGCAGGCTGCAGGGGGAAGCACAGAGTTATTTCAGACACAGCTTTCCTGTGGAAAGGAACTAAATTCTAGTTCATATAGGAAAGAAGCAAGGCCATACATAAAACAGTTACCTACCATCAAATAACATTTTCACTATTAAGCCAAGGAACACAGATAAGTATCCTTGTTTCTTTCTCAAAAAAAATGTTCATGAATTATGCAATTTATACCAGGGATTGTTTCTTCCAATGGGGGTTTGCTGGTACTAAAGTCTAGGCTACGAATCACAACAAAATGCAGTTTCTCCCTTGATGTGCAGCTTTTACCTTGGTAACCCACATGTAGGAAAAAAATTCTTGTAAAAGCTTTTTAGTTGTGCAAATACCCATAGATAGCCACATCCACTGTACTGAGAAACTTAAATGTGTTTCTAATATTGTTTCAGTAGTTTATGTAACTACTGCATTTAAATACCATGTATTTAGTCTGGCACATCTACATTAACAGTTCACAAAATACTTTACATAACGACCAAAAAAACCCCCACTCAGTTATACTCATTCCTTTTCTTTCACCTTAGGAAGTATGAAGGTGGATTTTGTGTCACAAACTGAAATGTTAATTCTAAAAAAAAGTCTTACCAACAGATGCAAACCAAATTCTCCAAAACACAGTAAGCACCAGAGGTCAGTCCTGAACCTCCAGAAGAGGTTATGTGCCATGAACTCACCGGGATTGCCTGTCCATGCTCTCCACCCTGAGTTCCTCCCAGCGGGAGTTCAGCAGCAGCATTTGCTCCTGGATCTCAAACTCTTCTTCAGGTGACAGATTTCCCTGGGCCACCAGTTGGTTTCCAGCCTGCAGAACACTGCCCACACTGCTCTGGTGTGCAGTCAGTTCCATCATAAAAGTCTGGAAATAGTACAAGCAGACACATCACTCTGAGGTCCTGTCAGAGTTTATGACTTGGTAAATACCCTAAAAAATTATCATGTTTGAAACAGCGCTATAGAATGAGCTGGCAGCATCAAATGCATGAGGATGGCAGATCTGTTCCTTTCCTTGACACAAGATTTTTCCATGCACTACCAAAATTCTGGATCCAATAAAACAGAGAGAAAAAAAAGCTGACCACCTCAATGAAAGATCTGTTTGGGAGAAGACAGCCTTCAAACAAACACACCAAGAATATGAAACAGAAACTTACCTATGGCCAACAGAACACAAAACAAGATCCGGAATATAATGTAGGAAAGCAATTAGAACCCTATGAGTTAGCAACACATATTTACTGTAAATCCAGAACACCTCTTCCTTTGCTTCATGGCTTTGAAACTGTAGCACAAGGAAAAAATTCCTCATATTGATCAGCATTCAAATTTTATATTCTATTTTATATAGTAAGCTGACACAGGAGAAAACTAAAACATCTAACATGACAACTTCTAGCAACATTAGGACATTCGTTCTGATTTAGAACAAAGTCAAACCAAAATTTGGAAACAAGAATAATTTGGAAGCATCAACACATGTTTCTGAAACAAACTATCCTAATCATTGCAGGGAGACCACTGAATAAATTGACATGATTATCAGTTTCAGCATTACCTTCATTTAACAACAAGTGGCATAAGGCTGACCAGGTTTTTTAGTAACTGGCAGCAGGGAAGTACAACTCAGCCTGGATCAGACTGCCTTTGTGTTATGTACACCAGTAAGCCAGCCACCAAAAGCTGATCTAAAAAAATACATTAAGGTTTCAAAGCACGCTTCACTCCAGGTTCTTCTAAAAAGATCAATTTTGCCTTGAATAAAGACTATGAAATGGAAATTCTGCAGCTTATTTACATACATACAAGAAAGAAGCCAAACCACAACAAAAGGATTCTCAAGAGAAGCTTACTTCATGGGTGGAAAACTGTTCTTTGACTTCCTCAACATCACCAGATATTTCCTCCTGTTCCCGAAATGCATCCTCAACTGACAGCAACCATGTAAGAACTTCTTCCAGAGCAATTTGGTAGCTATCCAAGTCCATATCCACCTCTGTCACAGTGCTGGGAGTCTCTGCTCTAGAACTGTCTTGGTCTTCTTCAAGTGCTACAGTCTAGGCAGCCAAGAGGAAAGTGATGGCTTAGAAGTGCACAGAAGATGCCCCCCCAAATGGTACTAAAAACAGAACAACTAAGATCTCTGATCTCTTTTAATCTTTCATAAAATGTTAAAAGTAATCATTGGATACATTTTAATGAGAAAGACCAAAGTCGCTATATTAAAATGAAAGTTCATTAGTAAAGAAACTGGATAGAAAACACAACTTTAATCTTGCTCTTTCAACAGTGAATCTCAAAACCAACCAAAACCTCATCACTAACACTGACCGCCACAAGTTCCATGGAAAATTCAGCTAAAGATTCTGGACCACCCTCTTCAGCTGATCAAGACATACGAAACAAAAAGAAGCAGCAAAACAAAAAAAAAAGCAGCATAACACAAATGGAACTTTATACCTCAATACACAGGATTTTGTACATGTATCAGAAAAGAAAAGGGAAGACAGAAAGACTGAAGTTAATGACAAAGAAGATGCTATGATTTTTTGTATTTTCCCACCTGTGTTGCTCAAGACAGAAAGCATGTTCCAGAGATAACTGACAAACATGAAGATCAGCTAAAATTACAGCTCAAAAAAAGAAAGGCTGACTTTGATGAAAAACATACCTGCTGCATGCTGAGTTGTCCAACCTCACATTCCTGCTTGTATCTCCTTGGAAGCGTTTCTACTTCCCGAATATCTTCCATTGTGACTTGCTTAGGAAGGACCTCAAACAAAGAAGTTAAATACATAATAATGGACTTTTTGTCTGGAAGCTGTACAGCAACATCTGTATCAAAAAGATAAAACAGGGGAAAAAATAAATGAAGACAATTTTTTAAATTATTACATAGAACACAGGTAACAATTCACATATTGTACAAATCACAGATTCTCCTGTTAAAATAGCCTTTCATAAGTTTTTAACTTAGAGACCAGGTTTGACATACTTTAAAAGTAGCATGAAGGAGGAAAAATAAAACAAAAAAAATAAATTTTCTATATTTGGAAGTGAAAGTTTTTTCACATTAAAAGTCTTGATCTTTTTGAAGTAAGAACTCAGACATGAAGTTACTAAGGAATAAAATTTGTTTGGTGAAAATTGTTCTGAAGCATCTCCCTAGCAGAAATGCAGTTCGAGGACAATATCCTACATAAACATTTCCACTTAGGATCTATCCCCCTTCCCATTGTTAGTCAGGTAATTTTCTTATTTTCTGCATTGGAAAGAGTTTCACTGAGCAAGGTTCACTTCTCCTGGGTTATGAGCAGTACCCATTCAGTTAATACTTTTTTTTCCCCATAAAAAGGTGGTGCTTGAAGCTTGAGAGCTTGTCTTACAGAATGATTATTTGGAGGCTCACTTCAAAGCAGAGCAACAGCTCAGTATTCTAAAAAGGAGCCGTAGAGGTTTCCTGGTAGGCATTCCTAGGCAGTATGTACTCACAGCACTGGCAGCTACTGCTACTCAGCGTGTATGTAAAGAATAATCGATTATGAGCTCTTAAACCGTCCCATTCTACAGAATGCTCTACTGCACCTGAAAAGCACACACCCTTGCAGCATAACTCCTACCTAAAAGGAAACAAAGCCACTGTACCAACTCCGCCTCTCTTATACAGTCTCTGGATGGAAAGTCAACCCAAACCTTAATATTCAAAATGCCAAAGCCTACACATGTACATCCATACCCTTACCCTACCAATGGCATTATTTTAAATCCAAATTTAAATGCTTGAAATAAAATAGCACTGCACAAAGCTGATGGAATTTTTATCCATACTCAGGATCACAAGAAGAAATTTCTTTCAAGAGAGCTCAAAAAAGGCTTCTTGTCAAGTAAAACAACTATATCCCACCTTCAGGATCCAACAGTTTCTCAATTCCTAAGTGGTTCTTGGCTATGTTGAAAGCATTTTCCAGTCTCTCAACCGGGGACATCTTTATAACTTTATCCCAGCTGAACAGCTCAGGTCTAAAAGTAAAAGCAAAACAAGGAAGAAAGCATATTTTATCCAGAAGAAAATCTCATACCATGCAGAATATCAAGGTATGCATATGATTGTAGCTACCCATCTTTAGAGAGAAAGATGGAGAGAAAAATTTAGAGAGAAAGATTACACCAAGTAATATAATCATACACATATACACCAAATACCAACGTAAGTGCATATACATAAATGTAAAAAAAAAAAAAGCACGTATTTGTACTTTTTAGTGAGAATCTGACAATTATAAATTAACTGACTGCATGCCCACAGCAACATCCACCTTCCATTCTATGCCCTAAACATAAAGTGAGTGACTGCAACAGGAGATCAAATAACACTAGCAAGAACACATAAGCTTTGTTTAAAATTTATCCCAGAACCAGTTTTCCTCAACTGTTTCTTTCACAGCATTACTGCTACTACACATTTTCTGTATCAGGCACTGCTGGGTAATCAAGAGTCACTCTGTTCCTGGAAAATCTCATTCCAAACTTGTGATGTGGCTCAGTGACCACCCCAGACCATCACAGCCAGGAGAAACAGCAGTCTCCACCCCACTTGCTCCCTCATGGTCTTTTTCCCCCAATAACAAAAAACAGCCTACAAGAAAATACCCCATCACAAGTGCTCATGAGTCACAATGCAAATCAGGCCAAGGAGATGATCAATTTACAGTGTCAGCAGGCTTCATCTAAGATCAGTGTTAACCCAAGGACATGTCCAGTCCAGCTGTGCACCCAAAACGCACTGGTGGGTCTCAAGGGGAAAGAGCAGAGCACACAACAGGAAGCAGAGGGAGCAAACAGGGCCATTCCTAGTGGTACCTACACCAGTGGGGCATGAGCAGCCAAATGCTGCAGCAGCACAGCTGCAGAGCCATTAAAACACCTTCCATTCTCCTGCAATAGTGGTTTCTCATCAAAACACTGCTATCGATTCTGTACTTTATAGAACTTGGGGAGGAAGAGACGTGCTTGCCTTTAATTCTTTTAATATTTGATTCAGTTGTAAATTTACCTAAGAGTATCCTTTATCATCTGTCAAGTCACTGATTTGTGAAACAGGAAGGCCATAAGCCAACAGTCTGAGAAGCAAAAAGCCAGAAGAAAGCAGGGTGAGCAGGAAAAAAGATATACATAGAAGCTCATGGAATATTGTACATCCATGCAAAAGCAACAAGAATAACCACAGATTCATGTAAATCTTTAGTAGAGACTCTGACTTTGAAAACAAAAGTTTTAATAAATCGCAGCTAGGTACTTACCTAAGAGTGAGAAAATCGAACCAAAAAGCAGAATTCAATTCAAAGAGGAACTAAGCTAATATTAGTAAATGAAAGAGACCAGTACAGTAAAACGCTAATAAAATTATATGAGGTAATAGGTTACTTATATGCTGCAGGTGTTACAAAGTTATTAATTATCATAGCCAAGAGGTAGTACAACTAACAATTGTTGATAGATACATAAAGAGAAAAGAAAGATATTAAATCTCTTAATGGAATCCATGAAGATTCACCTCTTTTAAGTTTCATATTAAACTAAAATAAAAAAAGCAGTACTGAAAAATGCCCCTGAGGTAGGAAAGCATTACTGTCCGGGTAAGCTAAACAGCTTTGTTGTCCTATCACTTCTGCAACCTGCTCCAATCTCTTTGTTCCTTGCAAGTGCTTTTAAAGCCTCTCCTTCAAAGCTGAAAAGGGAAACCCAGCTCAAGATTTCTCAAAAGTGTGGGGAAAATGGTGCTTCTCTGACTAAAGGACTTGTGCCCAGAGACAACAAAGCTGAATTCTGACATGCCAGCAGCTGTCAGGCTCCAAGAAATAGGGAACAAAAGGCTCAGACCCAGATTTCAGGAAGCCACAGGAAAGCACAGTTATTCAGTCAAAGCTTTCAGCTGGGGCTTTTGCTACTTAATAGTGCTCTGAAAAGGGCAGAGCTCACAGACTTCAGATCCTGAAAAGCCTAAGCACATAGTCTTAACAAAATAAGGACAACAAACAGCTTCAAACTAATTTTGGTGCTTCTCTCAGGTCACCTAGGTTTCATTTATGTCTCAAGCTGTTACACTCTCCATCACAAAGCTTCACACATTCAGTGGCAGAGCAAGGCCACTGTGCTGGTAGGAAAATCACCACTACTGCTCACACCATCCAGGGAAGGGACTTGGTAACACTTCCTCTATAAACTCCAGCAAGACCTTTGCTAGTATTGGTCTATCTTTGCCTAAAAGTCCTTCCAAACTTGCAGAAGCCCTCAGTGTGGTGCAGGCCCTCCTTACACACCCGTACAGGCTTAATACAAGCCAGCTCTGGTCCACAAGACACAGAGGTACTTCAGGGCAGACCTGTCCTGAAGCCAGCGAGCCTGTGACAGAGCCTACTGCAGTTACCACAGGCCAAATGGGCAATTAAGAGCAGGCTCAAAGTGAATGTATGTTCTGCAAACACTTTGCATCTGCTGGGTGTAAACATGACTGTTTTTAAAGCATTTGCTGTGTCAAATACCTAGTGGCCAGGAGGTCTGGTTAAATTCTAGAAATTATTATACCATTTCCACATTAAAATGATTATTTATGGGTAAGAACAGTCAGACCTTGCAAAGCAATGAGCTGACTTCAATTAAGAGACACTGGATTAGAATGGATTGCCCAGTAGATCTCAAAGAAGAGATTTTTTTAAAAGAAGTAAAAAAAGGTACACAACTTTAATAGAATCTGTAATGATGATTTATTTAAACTACTGAAGAGTTCTTCAAAAATCAGAAAGAACACAAAAGACCTGTGCAAAGAAGCTTTAACGCTATTCCTTATAAAGTATAATGAACAAACTCTACAGATACCTGAAGTGTTCTATTACCCTTTGATATTCTGCCTCACAGTTCTTCTGAAAGAACTGCATACATTGTCTTTCAAGCAAGATATATTAAAAAACACCAGAAAAGCTACAGAGTCTCTCATTCCTTCATTTTGAAGCTTCTGTATCTTCTTATCGAAACGATATGGCAATCTCCAATGGAAGACATGTTTCTATGGGCAGAGGAGGGCAGGTAGAAGGAAGGAAGTACAGGTGACGGAGACTGTCAACTCCCCCTTCCCCCACAGAGACCCTTTCAATATAGTCACTGTAAAATGCATAGCAAGTGGGATGTAAATCCACTCCAATTACCAGTGTTTGTGCATGTGCAGGAACTCAGTGATACACTCCTGCCTTGGCTCCAGCCTTTCAAGGCTCTGGCAATGTCCCACCACTGCTATCATTACCACAACAAAAGACAAACAAACAAAAAACCTGGACAATGAATCACCAAAACAGGCTAGAAGCTGTCAAATGCTCAAGCATGAAGACACAGGAAAAAAAGCTGTTTACTTCACTAGGTGAAGATAAGCTGTTTGCTACTTACTTGTGTCTGTGAATCACAGCATTAAAGGCGAGTCCATCAGCCCAGCTCGTGGTGAAGTTCAAAACGTTGACCTGACTATAAGGTCTCGTGGACTGCCGAACCCAGCTCAGCAGTATCTTCTCACTGTTGGTCTGCTGCAAATCTGACATGATGTTCTTCATGACATCCTTCACCTGCAAGACAGCAACAAGTACACCTTACAGACATATGCTCCACTTTTCCTCCTTACAAAACCAAATTACTTCACAAATCATTAAAGGGTCTTCCCCATGAAAAGCTATGAATCAAACTCCAATTCCTCACATAAAATTTGGGAGTAGCAGTCTTCAGGCCATCTTTGCACTCTACTGATTACAAGAACCAGTGATGCTTCATGTAATAATGACACATTACTCTTACGTTATGATCCTCCCACTCTCCTTGGTGCTGTCTGTGCTAAGCATAGGAAATTATACTCCTCACTACCTTGTGCTGTGGTTCCACCAGGAAACAAACTCTAAAAATACAGCTCGTATAGGTTTTCTGCAAGAAAAGAATATCCGCTCATCCAAAAAAAGCAGTTTGTTGTTTGGGTACTAGTCACACACATCTACCAAAGGCCCCCCAGGTGAATCCAGTGATCTTCCCAGATACTTGGATAAACCAAGAGCAATTCAATCTATGAGACTAACAAACCTACAGAGCAGCACGTAAGATGCAAGCCAAACACAGCTACCTAAACAGTAGAACACTACCTGCCTCAAGCCCTTGAGGAAGGAATATAAATACAATGCTTCAGCCCGAAAAGCCTCTCTGCAATTCACACCAGCAGGAACTAAACTGAGCAGCTGAGCACAACTGGGCACATACAAGAATTTGGATCATGGGAGGCAGCCAATAGACTGAGAGCAGAAACCAAATACTGGCCTGCCTTTATTTACCAGCCCAAAATAGAAGCAGTGTTTTCTGCCACCAGAAGCCTGGGAAGGTTTGCAAAAATCCCAGCAGAACAATGTACATGATTCCTGGAAAGGAAGAGATCTCACAGCAGCCTCTCACCTGCCAGTGCAAGATAATGCTCCACAGCAGCCCCAGCGTCAGCTTGTGATTTCCATCAACGATGTCAGTTCCTCCAATATTCACCAACTCCACCTGGAAAGGTTGGATCAACTCTCTATTAAGCACTGTTATCACAGCTTCAAGTCACAACCACACCCCACATCCCTGGCTGTCCAGCCAAGTATTACCAAGTGCTCTGAAATAAAAAGAAGTTAAAGAGAAAAGCAGAGTTGACAGAGAACTGTTCATCTGAATTTTTCATGACAACTGCTTAAACAGCAGGACAAAAGATGGCACCAAAGAAGATATTCCATTGGAAGACTTTTATTCTCTCCTCTAATACACGGGTGCATACCAGCAGTCTAAACTGAGCAACAGAAATGCAAGCAAGAAGGATCTGATAGGAAAATAAAAGTTAAGCAAGTTTGGTCCTCAAATATTTTTTTTTTAAATTTGATTGACAATTAAAAAAGTAGAAATTCCTTACTGGGAACCATTCTGCTCAAAGGATGAGGTTCACAGGATCACTTGATCACCTACACCCTAGGTTGGTCTGATCCTTGCAATATATATTTAAACACTTTTATAAATTATTTCACAAGTTATGAATATTGCATAGCCCACAAACTCTCAAGCAACAGAATGCAATTGCTTCTCAGTGGATGCCTTTTCCCTCCATCATAACACACAACACACTTTCTAATGAAGCTAAGCAGTAGGCATAAATCAAGTACATGACCTTAAAACCTTCAGCTAACTAAGACCATCTGTTTACTTCCAGAAACCCAGATCCTGTCAGCTTAAGGAAGAAATAATTAATTATTGCAATTCAGTATTGTTTCATTTATTGTTATAATAAATCAATTTCGAGCTGAAAAAACTCATTATTTATCCTTTAAAAAGTTAATCAATATTTACAGTACTTCAAAGAACAAAAACAAACAACCCACTTCTAGCTTTGTCTGCTTCCAAGAAATATGACACTAGTCCACCAACACAGAGGGGAAATTGCAGTATAATACAGCATGTTGGTATCACTCTTCAATCAGCAGTTTATATAAATATGCCCATGCCTCCTTGTATTTGATGTATTTTATCGTCAAAATGTTCTTATTAAGTTATTTTAGTGACCTGACATTCACAAATAGAAATTCTAAGTATAGAGAGCACACTTATCAGGAATTGTTCTTCAAAAAAGGAAGAAAAACTAAAATTACTTTACTATAGCACTACTGTCTTCCAGGCAGTAAAAAAAAAATTAAACCAAATTATTATTATTATTATTACTATTTTTATTTTACTTAAAGGAGGATTTGATTTTGTTTGCTTGTTTGTTCTCTTCATCAGTTACCAAAGCTGCAAATTAGAAACACTACATGTTTGACATAGAGCTGATAGAAGTCAGTGAAAAGGCCTTCCTGGAAACTGAGAGCAGGACACGAAAAACAGAGCCACGAAACCTGCCATCCCCTTACAGATTTCTCCACAAGTTATGCAGCATTACTGGAAATTATTTTTTTGTCCTGCTGTGTTTATCAGCTATGCAATTGCAAAGCTTCAAGGCACATTTTTCTTGGGAGCAGCACACATCTCAACAAACCAGTTTTCTGATTAGTGAATTATCACCATTATTAAGTTTGCATTTTAAGATCTCACAAAATTGCTGGACACTGAAATTCTACATCAGGTAGGAAACTACGAACAGTTTACCTGTCTCAATGAAGTCTCGTTTTAGGTACGAAAAATCTTTATTCTCTGCATTCTGAACTCATTTACACACAACAATAAACTAAAGAATCTCTCAAAAAGTTGTGGAAAAACATGCTCACATTGTTCTGATGCAAGACTTGCAGTACTCGGTTGACGTTATTTAAGGCATGTACTCGTGTGGAACCTCGTTCTTTAGGCTGAAAATAAAAAGTTACAATCTGTTCAAAATCAGAATTAATGGATGTACCAAGTAAAATTAGAGAAAAATTCTCCAGATTTTAACTTTTTTTTTCTTTTAGTACTAGTAAGAAAAACCAAACAAGATCATCCACAACAATTTCAGAATGGAAACTGGTCAGAACAATATTCCCCAATTCAAGGCACAGGATACGCCTTGGATTCAAAATGTGTTTCAGCTCATCTTCACTAAGTTCAAAATTTTTATTCCCAGCATCTACAGAATTATAAACTGGCAATGCAAAAGCAAATGGAGAGTTCCTGGGGAAAATCTGAGGCCTTTGAACATTTGCCAGAGTAGTTGAAATTTTTTGGATCCTAAGAGAGAACAAGCAGCAATTTGTTTTTCTGGCACCAAAAGCCCGCTAAATCTTTGCACACTGGGAAGAAGTTACACTTCCTGACTTTCCTTTCCTTTTAATATCAGGGGGAATAAAAAAAAAAGGCAAACCAAAAAACCCACAACCAAAAAAAAAAGCACCCAAAAAACCGAACCTCCAACTCCTGACAATACCTGCAACTCCATTTGCTTTTAATCACCATAATTTAATTCCTGTGGCAGAAAGTGAACATACTGCAAGAGCATGGAGCTGAACTTGGAACACAGTAAACAACTTAGAAACATAAAAAACTCCTGTTGTCTTCAGCATACTTCAAATCACACCACAAATTACTAAACATATGAGTAAAATACATCTGCTTAAAAACAAGGTAAGCCTGTAACATGAAATTTTATGTGACTAAAGATTCCTCATAAGATCCATAAAGAAATTTGAGAGTAATTATAAAAAGTGAAATCAAGAAATTAATCCCAAGTAATGGCACAGGTTTCACCAAATCTCATGTATCTTTCTGAAGAGCCATCAGTGTTAGCAGGGGAAGACTTTTCAGCCACACACACTTTCCCAGACACAATCCAAGCAGTTTTCAGCCTTTTCCTGTCTGTAGACAACAAAACTTTTCAATGGAGATGCAGATTTTTACCTACCAGCTGTTGTCTTTTTACTTTCTTTTTTTTTCTTTAAGGGATCTTTCACAAGCTTACTAGAAGCCCATAGGGATCTAGCTGAACACAGGTCTACCTGATCATCCAGAAACAGACTTTTAAAAGATCTCTATTAAAAACATACACTATGTGAATAACACCACTGGTTTTACATGCTTTGCTAGACAGAATGTAAACCCTCAAGAGAGGGTTACACAGTTAAGCTTCAGCCTGACCTTGTATCTCATGAGTGGAGTTCATGGGAATTTCACTGGAACTGCAGAGAACAATACACATTACAAGCAAAATAGGGCTTTAAATAAACTAAAATTAAAAAAAAAAAAAAAATCACATGCCTCAGCTTGTGTTTTGTTTATTCATTCGTTTGGGTTTTTTTTAATAAATGGAAACATGACTCAGATGGTTCTCTTACCAGAGGTTTCCCCGTCAGACCCTCCAAAAGGTCCAAAAGCTTCCTTCCATCTTTCAGATCTGTGAACATGTCCTTAACTGGGGCCTTCCCACTCTGCAGAAGAAACAAAAGCAGTAATAAAAACAGTGTTTAAGCAGAGCTTCCCTGAAAATAGATACTTTTTCCTCTGTATCTTTTAATTTATTCTTATTTGGCACTGAAAGTAGTAAATGAAAGCTAGAGGATTGCTACAGTGATCATCAAGAAGGAACCCATCCCTTTTTAAGTGGTTTTTTCTTTCCTCCCTATCGTTGTGGTTCTGTGCATCAGCAGCCTTGTACTAAGGAACCAAACCAGTGCATCCTGGCTCAGATTAGGGTAAATGCATTAACACGCAAAGATGGCAAAGAAAGAAAACTTGGCAAGTTTGAGGAGTCATTTGAGAAGGAATGCTTTGGTTTGGCTGTGTCTAAAGGAAGAAGAAACTGAGGCTTTTCAGAAAGAAGCTACTGGGACAAGTTCTCTCATATTTAAACAAAAAGACAAAAAATTACTTGGAATTTAGCCCTGTGTAAGAAGATGCCACTGTTCTATACAGACCAGTAGATCAAAAGGTATATTTATTGAAACAAATTAATCACTTTCTCTACCATGGAAAAGAAGCATAACATGAAACTCAGAGCTGCTCTAAATGACAAATTTCTAATTTTTGCTTTCTTTGGGAGTAGAGGGACTCTGTACAAGAATTGTGGTAGACAAGAGCGGAATCATGTTAACCTTTTCCATGCTTCCTTTTAATCTTATCTCTTCTTGGACCATAAGAAAGTTATTGTGGGACAGTTCTACAGGGCAGGGGGAGAAGACACAGCCAGCCAGCCAGCCATTAAGTGCATTTGCTTTGTAATACTCACCTGATGGCTGCCAAGAAATCAATTAAACTACTGCTTTCAGTGTCCCTTTCAAGTGCCAATTTGAGGAGAAGAAAAATATTTTCTAAGTATCACAAAAAGCTCCAATATTGCCTTTTCCTATCACCTTGACTTTTTAACATAGCTCTTCAGAAAGAAAGCTGTCAAAGACCTGCCTTACATGACATGAATTAGCTGACATAGATCTCTTCGGCCTTCACTTATCTCCTTCTGCCCTACAGCTACTAGTAATTGCCAAGTACTGGCTAACAAATCTGAAAACGAGAACTGAACAGCTCAATGAACCCCATTTTTTGGCAAATGTCCGGTTTTCCACAAAATTCATACAGGTTTTTCTTAAGTGTTCAGTTTAGTTAGATTTGATACTACTAAAACTACCAACAACACACAAAAAAAAAAATTAGAGTTGAACAGCTGCAAAGCCATATTTTAGTTTCCTGTACAGAAAGATAACTAAATGTAACTCCTAATTTTAACCAGATAAACAGCGGCAAGAATGATCTTCCTCTCAGAGCATGCACTTTTCACAGATGATTCAGATGCTTCACAGCTGCATAGCAACTTAACCAAACCTTTAAAGCATGCTGGAGCCTACAATGGGACAACTGGCTGAAGAGGTGAGGGGACAGCAGGGGCTGTTGTCTACCTGGACTTCAGCAAATCTTTTGACACTATCTCCCATCATATCCACATAGGCAAACTCAGGTGTATGAACTGGACAAATGAAGGGTGAGGTGGATTGAGAACTGGCTGAATGGCAAATCCCAGAAAGTCATTGCCATTGGCATAGGGTCTAGTTGGAGGCCTGTCACTTGTGGTGTCCCCTAAGGTTCAATACTGGGCCCAGTATTGTTTAACTTCTCCATCAATGACTTGGATGGAGGGACAGATGCCTCCTCAGCAAGTTCACTGACAACACAAAACTGGGAAGAGTGGCCGATAGCCCAGAGAGCTGTGCAGTCATTCAGTGGGACCTCGACAGGTTGGAGAGATGGGCAGAGAGGAACTGTGTGAAATTCAGCAAAGGCAAGTGCAGGGTCCTGAACCTGGGGAAGAATAACCTCATGCACCAGTACAGGCTTGGGCTGATCTGCTGGGAAGCAGCTCTGTGGAGAAGGACTTGGGAGTCCTGGAAGACAACAAGCTGTCCATGAGCCAGCAGTGTGCCCCTGTGGTTAAGGAGGCCAATGGTATCCTGGGGGCATTAGGAAGAGCATTGCCAGGAGGTCAAGGGAGGTGGATCCTGTCCCTCTACTCATCCCTAGTGAGGCCACATCTCACTAGGTGTGCGTGAGACTCACAAGTGCTGTGTCCAGTTCTGGGCTCTTCAGTACTAGAGAGACGTGGAACTCCTGGAGTAGCTCCAGCAAAGGGTGACAAAGTTGATCAAGGAACTGGAGCATCTCTTACAAGGAAAGCCTCAGGGAGCTGGGCCTGTTCGGCCTCGAGAAGAGACAACTGAGACGTGATCAGTGTCCATAGGTATCTGAAGGGAATGTCCCAAGGGGATGGAGCCAAGCTCTTCTCAGCAGAGCAACAGGACAAGACGCAATGGGCAAAAACTAACAGAAGTTTCACCTGAACATAAGAATAGCTTTCCTGTGCAGGTGACTGCACAACAGAACAGATTACCCAGAGAGGTTGTGGAGTTTCCCTCACTGGAGATACTCAAAAAAATATCTGGATGCAATCCTGAGTAACACACTCTAGGGCTCCCTGCTTGAGCAGGCAGGCTGGACCAGATGATCCCCAGTGGTCCCTTCTAACCTCAACCATTCTGTGAACCAGAGAACAGGATAATAGAAATGTAGATGAAGAGAAGCCTCTTCTACAGTTTATGGTGTAATACAGGAGAAGATGAGCCACAATGCAATTAACCCAGATGCCAGTAAAATTTAGTTCACATTTGGTTTGCATCATTACATTGAAGACAGTAAAAGCACATTGCTAAGGGCATGAGGAAATTGTTCATATGACCAGAAAAGCAGGCAGTAGGAGCTAACATCCAGAGGTCTCTGGATGCAGTAATATTAAAATACTCATTTTGAAAGCAAAAAACTAAAAAAGCAACCAAACAAGCAACTAAACTTGTTAGTCATTGAAGTGTGGGTCTTTCCAGAGCAGAGGAGAGGAGGAGAATCACCTCTGCTGACCTGCTAGCCACATTTCTTTTGATGAAGCCCAGGATATGGCTGGCTTTCTGGGCTGAAGCACACATTGTTGTCTCATGTCCAGTTTTTCATCCACCAGTATCCCCAAGCCCTTCTCCGCAGGGCTGCTCTTACTCTACTCATCTCCCAGTCTGTACAGATATTGGGGAATGCCATGATGCAGGTGAAGGCCAGGACCATGTACCTGGCCTCGCTGAACTTCACGAGATTCATGTGGGCCCACCACTCTAGCCTGATGTCTTTCTGGATGACATCCATTCCCACTTGCAAATCAACTGCACTTGCTCAGCATGGTGTCATCCACAAACTTGCTGAGGGCATACTCAAACCCACTGCATGTCACTGGTGATGTTGAACCCTACAGATGACATTACAGAACCCTGAGGGACAGCATTTGTTTCTGATCTCCATTTGAGCAGTTGACTGCAAATCTTTGGATGCAGCTGTCTAGGCAACTTCTCCTTTATCTAATGGTCCATTTATCAAACCTCTATCTCTCCAATTGAGTGACAAATGATGTTGTGGGAGACACTGTCAAAGGCCCTACAGAAGGAAGGCCTTTATAATTATACAATTAATTATATAAAATCAGAACAACACACACACACGTATAACACCAAAACTGAGAATGTTATAGCCATATATCCTCAATGAATTTGTTGCTTTAAGTCCAGAAGTGAAAAAGGATTTGGATCTACTGAAAAAGCAGAAAGATACCTCATTTAATACAGTGCAACAAGGGCATTGAGAGCATACAGCCTTCTTTCTTTGCTTCCATCCCCTCACTTCACATGCATGAAAACAAGCTGAATGACTTCCTGCTTTCAGTTATTCATTTCAACATGTCATGGTGTGTTCCAGCCCTACGCAATGCACCCTGCTGTGATGGTGGAAATAATGCAGATCTGCTTTCTCAGGAGAACGACTTTTCCATTTCACTGGCCATCAGAGCACCATGTTTTGCTGTCCGTTTAAAGAGTCAGCAGAAGAGTATTAAATTATTTCTGCAACTAAGCTACTCATTCCTGGTTTGTTAAAGTATCCACTATCCCCAAAACAGACAAAGCAATATACAAAGCCTCAGTATTTAGTGAAGTCTAGTACAGCTCACAGGATGTATTTCCCCATATGCAAGACAACACAAGTTTGCTAAGAAAGGGTTGCAGTACCCACCCCACCAAGCCCATTATCACCTCCACAGAAGCACACTCACCAGGAAAGCTGGAAACCTGCTTCTCCAGCTTCCCACACCCACCTGAATCCCATGCAGACACCTGCTGGCTGCTGCCACCCAGGCAGCCTCAGCTGTCCTATGAGGGCACAAAGCCAGCCCTGACAGTCAGCTGATGTCCCAGTGGAGCAGAGACTGCACAGGCACTGCATCCTGCTCTGCTCACACTGCCTCCTCCTACTCATGCATTTTCCTCACACATGAACACACATTTCCATGCAGGATCTGCTATGTGAACCATATGGTCCGCAGTCAGAAACATCACTGCTCTGTCCTCCAGAGCTGGATACTGGACTGCTTTCTTGGGATGCAGTCTGATAGCAACCCACTGTGCTTCAGGAAGTCTTCTACTTTCTTTATCCAGAGAGAACAGCTACAGATCAGCTACCAGCTTCTGACAACCACACAACTCATGAAGTTTATTAAGCATAGAAAGGTGTAGGAAAATAATTTCTTTAAATGGCAGCCCCAAGCGATATTTACACCCATACATTTATTTCCCGAGAGAAGACAGACTGGCTCTGACCCAGTAGTCTGTCTCCCATGAGGGTACCTGTTCCATGGAGACTGCACTGGGGTGAAGCAGGCAGCCCTGACACCAGCTGTGTCCTGGGGCAGTCTGGTGTGCTGCTGCAAGAGCCTGGGCTCTGGGGAAGGACAGAAGGTAAGGCATGGGTGTCTGCAGATTGCTTCCCTCACCATCCCTACCCACATCCATACTGCTCACTCCTAATGCCCCAAAAGTAATTCGGCTTTTTGAAAAATAAAGTCTGTAGCCACAGATACACACAATCTGCAGTGTGCAAAAAGCACATGTATTTCTCTCTCTAGAGTCTTGTCTGGCATACAGTATGCTAAGGCAATCTAAATTTCTTTTTCAGAACTAGCATTTTACTCATTTTCTAAATACTTAAAGACTACACAAGCACAAAGTAGTTCAGTCCCTGCCAGCATCCTGTAAGGAGAAGCAGTCCATCACTGAGCAAAATGGATCAAGAAATTTAAGTATTTGTCTTATAAGAGTGACAGTGACAAACCACACCGAGCCCTTCACAAGGGCAAATGGCTAGTCACGGCCGTGTTGGTAAGTACTTAAAGAGCAGCTTACATTGTGCTAAGCACTGTACAAATATGAGGCAGATAATGGGTCCTTTCTCAAAGACAAAATAGAGTCCCGTTTATACTACAAAGATAGTACAAAGGACAGGCAGGGACACACTTCGTACCAGAAGAGCCGTGCCAGTTCAGGGTGTAAAGCATTCACATCCCCCTCGCCGAACACTTTTATCAGTTAACAGAAGGTAGTTTTTCTCAGCTCTGCTTATATTTGCCGCAAGAGCAGAAAAAAAAAAACAAACAAAAAAAAAATCCTGGCAGAAACCTCTTTCCCTCAGCCTGTTCAAGAGGGCTTTGCCAGCAGAGCTGTACACACAGTTACCGTAATAGACACAAGGGTTTGATATAACAGACAAAGGAACATAATTAACAGACTTAACTTAGAAAGAGGCAGGGTTGGTTCCCCAGCACTTTAAATTAGCACTGATAGCAGGAAAGGAGTTGATTCACTTAAGAGGGCTGGTGTAGGGGAAAGAGGAAGAGGAAAAAGAGAGAAAGGGAGGCAGAGCAAGAGAAAATAAAGTAAAAAAATAAGAGCTAGAGACTGTACATAAGCTGTGGGCTAGGCTTGCTTGTGTTCTCATGAACTTTGCATGGTGACATTAGTTATGCACCACTAGGCACACACACAAGGATCAGAACCAGATCCAATCCATCATGTTACATTTATTCCAACAAATATTTTGGTGCCAGCCTTTGTGTGAACACAAGTAAGGGAGGGAAGAGACAAAGAACTTCTGGTAGTTATCCACAGCAGAAACCACTTTTTCTGTTCATTTATCTCATGAGGAAGCAGCAGTTTATTAATGATCTCTGAGCTGGAGACCAGATGCTACCATATGTACACAAGACCAGGCACCTCAGGCACCAGTTTTGCACGTTCCAGCAAGATACTGGCACTGTTTGGGACTGCGATACCACACACAGTGATCTCCTCACAGCAGCAGCCCTCATATGTCCCTTTGGCCATCTTTCAAGTCCCTCTACCTGGATCAAGTTTAAGAAGGTGACTCACACTTCCTTGTGTACATCTAGAATTACTCAGAAAGAAGGGTCATCCAGGCCAGCCAACATGACTCTGCAGAAATCATTCCTTCTCTTTGCCAGAAAGCGTTCCCAGGAAATGGAAGAAGATATAAACAAAATCCGGATCAGATTTTTTTTAAGTCATCCAGTGCTGCTGACAGTAGAAAGCCCAGCCATCAACACTTACAGTTTGTTCTACTAAAGCCACCACAGCTACAAAGCAGTGATCATTCTTGAGTATATTCTACAGTAGAACATTCTTAATCAGCCCTTTATTACCAATGGGGAACTGAATCAAAATGAGCCAAGTTAGAGAGAAAAAGGGAGTCACAAATTCTCAGTAGGACAAAACCTCCTTTTTTAAACACCAGCTATTATTTATCATTTTATCATGACTATTTATGTTCTTTATTCTTGAACATGAAATTATATGCAAAGGCAATCACTAAAGAAATTTAAATGTTTAGCTAATTGTTTAACTAGAAACATGAAATTCTCATATCAATTACCTGTAGTAGACAACTTACCTGTGCTTTAAATCAGTAATTATCGAAGGTACATTATTAAACCTAACTTTTCCAATCAATAAATGCCAAAGACATTGGAAAATAAAGGATAAGCCACCTCTATTTCACATCCTCCTTGGTGATACTGATTCAGACCTCGTAGTCACAACATTAAAACCAGGATGAAAGGTCCTCTCAGTTTCACAGTTAATGCACACTGGCTGTCACCAGGAAAGTAACACGTTTCATAAAACCATACAAATGACCTTCACAAGACACTAAGAGAATGCAGCAGACGAGTTCCAGCTGCTCAGAGCAGTGCTGCAAAAAGCCCTGGTTGCCATTTACATCATCTGCCACTTCAGGAGCACCAAAACACCACGAAAAGACATAGGAAGCAATACATATCGATTTTCCATCAGATTCTTCTGATCTTCAAATGTCACTTTTATGAAGTTAAGAATTGTTTTAGTAAATTATTTTTAACCAACATATGACAATTTTTAACATCTAATAAGATGCTCAATAAATAGGTCAAAGTAGTAGTAGAACTGCAAAGACCCCCCTCCTTTGAGAAGGGGTAAATATTGGACAGGCTGGGCTCTTAAATGAGAGCATGAACCATTCATAATGTGCAAGTACATTCCCAGGGAACTCATGGTAACCAGTATAAACTCAAACAACACAGGAGCAAGAACTACATTTTATCATCACCAATACCAAGTAAGAAGCATGTCAAGTGCTGCTACATCATAAGGCCAGTACATGGGAACTCAATGTGGGAAACAAATCAGAAAGCAAGAAGGTCATCGCATAAAGTAAACAACCATGTCAACAAATAATCTTGCCAGTTTCTAATTTAAGACCATAGACATGCTTTACAGAAGTATTTTTATTAAAATATGATCCTTTTTTCCAGTCTCGTTCCACTCACATTCAGGAGTAACAGGACATCATACATAAATACTAGCTATACTCTGACGGATATATTTTCATTGAGTATGCTCTACTCTATGCTGAATATTTCCAAGGAGTTGTGGCATCTCAACACGACACTAGTACCAGAAGTATGAATTTAAATGCCAAGTACAACGGATAAATAAAAAGTTACGTTCATAAGAGGAAGACACCTTATAGACCAAATTATATATAACTACTGGTGCTCAAAAATAAAACAGTTACAAGCAACTAAATAGCTATTTAAAACTCCAGACTAACAGGGGGTGGCAGTGAGAAGCAAGACTCATCACTGAGATATGCTGAAAATTTTGATTCTACTAAATGACAGACATGAGTTTAAGGAGCAGCAAAGCTGAAAAGCTAAAGATAGTTCAATTCACAGAACACCTAAAATACTTGACTGACAACATGACCGAAGGAGGGAAAATCTAACAGTGCAGATAGCATAGCAAGGCATCAGTAACTCTGCAGATCTTTCTCTCTCCCATGTATTTATTAATGCATTTACATAAGCTTACGTTATAATAACACATTTAACGTAACAGTACTAACCTCAGCTTGCAATTAAGCCTCATTATGTTACATTACCAGCAGGAGCAGCTGAGACCATGCTTACCACTGTCAGTTACTTCTCTTGTAAGACTGAAAGGTTATCCTTTTATTTAAAGTTTTCCAAGCCAGATAACTTCGAATTGTAACTTGGATCCTTAAAAAAAATTGCTGCTAACCAGGTTGATTATTCTCATTAGCAGCTAACACATAAAGGAACAGCTTGGCTTTGGTGCTTCTACCAGGTTCAGTTCTAGTGCCTGAGAAGGTCACACAAACACTTCAACAACTGATATGATAATCAAGCCCATGAATCAGAGTTATACTGTATCCCAAACGCAGAGGATTAACCAAAGTCAGCAATAATTAAGTCCATATTACTATACCAAGCTTTCAAGTCCAGAAAGGGAGATGCTGCCCACACCTTGTTCTTAGAGCAGAAGACAACAGCAGTTGATAGAAGGGCAGAAAAATGGCAATTTTTTTGTTGTGGCTATATCTGGGAGAGATCACAAAGTGCTATGTATTATTGCTTTCACGCTAAAAAGTAGTAATCCTTACTATAACTCATAACCTATTAGAGAATAAAAATTTATTTTTGTGCTTCTTGGCTAATACATATCCTAGGCCTAGAAAAGGCCTATTTGGTCTTCTCATAAAAAGACACAAAGTAGACTAAAAATTTACTTTTTCAAGGCCAGCTCATGCAAATACTAATTCTTTTCCACCCAGATCATTACTCTTTTCCACCAAGGCTGTTGCTTTTTAAGCTTTAGCTATCTTTGAGTGACATTACATTTTACAGTTTAATTCAGCATTGAAAAATATCAGAAGCAATTAGACTCTAGAGTAATTTACCAGCCATCAAGTATTTCCTTGCTTGTGCCACAAAAACTAAACTGGAAAAAGGACTAGACACTATCTTAGCTGATGTCACCTTGGACAGACAAAATTGCCTAATCAATCTTTTTGATCTCTCTTCTTTCATGACTAATACACTGAACTCCATAATTCTCCTTCCCCCCCAAAAAAACACTTCTGAAATGTCGACCTCAGGTATCTTGGGTCATGTGAAATTAATTATCGTGAATAGGTATGATTTTGTCTTTAAAAAGATTTATTGCTGTTGCTAAGGGTCAGAAGTGGAGCTACAAAATGTCTTCAGAAGTACAGGGCCTGACATTTACTATTATGACAAAACAACCCTTAGAGGAAAGCAGAAAATTAAGGCGCAAAAGCAGAGGAAAACATCTGTTCAGCACACCACACAAAAAGCTAAAAGAGGACTTTGCAGTTAACAAATGAATTAATGCCTGATATAATGACAGATGAACTGTTTCAATTTTAAGATGCATATAAAGCCATAACATCCCAAAGCACTCCAAGTACAACTCATCAGTTCTCCTACTAGCCTGTCTTCTCTCATCTTTCTTTGAAGATGAGAGGGGACACATCAGAGCCCAAGAAAGGAAATGCACAGGAGCCCCACACTGAGCACTTGCCTTCTCAAAGGCTAACTTGGAGCTCAGCCCTGGAGGACGCATTCTGCTCCCAAGCTGCATCTCCACCTCTTCTTTACTCTAATCCTAAAGTGAAACATATTTTTGGAAGACCACAGAGTAGGAAAAAAGAGCTTCAGATGCCATAAAAGTGTGGTATGTCTGGCTTTATCCACACTGGCAGGTCCTGGCCTGACTCCAAGCCCTGGATCCAAGCCCTGTCAGTGCTGGCCAGTGCAGATGTCAGGGCACTAGCACACGACCTGGAGGAGCAGAATCACAAATACACGCAGCAAGAACGCTGCAAATGCACAAGTAAGACTGCATAAGGCTTCTGTACATAAAAAAAGAAATTGAGGGCTTGGATTGGAAAGCGATGGGAACACAGGATGGAAAGGAAAGGGAGGCCCAGGGCTCAGGCATGCAAGGGCTTTGAATGCAGTTCCTGACACCTTGGAACAATGCCCCAGCTGGCTCCATTCAACAGCCTTCCATATCCAAGACTTATAACTGAGGCGCAGGGAAATCTAGTGTCACTTTCACTGAATACTGCAAATCTCTGGGCTTTTATGCTCTTTTTGGAGAGCGCAACCTTCTTAGCAATAAAGCTTTTTCTGCCATCCTTGTGGGAAATCTTCCCAAATGTAATGAAGAAACAAGTCTTTAGTAAAAAGACAGAGCCTCAGTTTGCCCATGCTGGATCTGGGAACTCCCTCTAGTGAGTGACAGCACTAAGTTCCGACAGGCTGTCACAGACCTGACTCCATGGGTCTAAATTAAGTTAGGGCATCATGTTTCTTGTGCTGACTCTGTGTTCCACCTGCCAAGTTCAGGAATAGCAGAAGAGGAGAGGAACCAATCTAAAAGCAAACTTGGAAAAGTACCACCTTGGAAAATGTGAAAGCCAGCAAAGACTGAATCTTGCAAGAAGGTAAAGGGAGGGCAAGGTTACTACCGCTGAGACAAAGGGAGTTGCAAAAATAAAACTGACCACACAAGCATCAAATCCCGTAAAGGCTGTAGAGGGGAAATGAAGGGCAGACGGAGCAGGTCTGGAGCTTTAAAAAGAAAAACTGGGTCTTGATGGCAGAAGAAGTATAGTGACAAAGGCAAAAGTGGATATGAAATAGGCAGGGCAATCAAAACTCCAGATTTGCAAGGATTTGCCAGGCAGGCAAGGCTTCTGACATGAAAGGGTGTAATAGTAAGCGAAGGGGAAAAAAAAAAAAACAAACAAGCCAGAAACAGGGTCAGAGAGTAGGAGTAAAGAAAGAAAATAGGGCAGAAAAAACTTGTACTTGCAGGGTTCTAAAATGGGACACAAGACTCCTGAATTCCTTAACATGCCTATCAAGTTTCTAGAAACCTTCTAGAGTTACAAGTGTGAGTATCCAACTACTTTGTTCTGTAATTATAAGCTGAAGCATCAGAGATCTGCAAGGTGGAATGAAAAATCCCAGGCCTGCTGATACAATGTGTAAGTAGATAAAGAATGAAACTATTCAGATATTTGGAAAAACTAGGGTTGATTACAAAATCTCTGTTCACTCTGTCTTTACCTATATGAAACAAATAACATACGGGTAACTGGAGCACTACGTTATCCTGCAAACTTGAATTCAAGCTCCACCATTAGCCAGAAGTTCCCCTGTGACTCATCAGAATCATTTAAAACACATTTTACATGCAATTACTAACTGTGTGCCAGATTAAGAGACTTCCTTAGATCATTAAACCCAGTCCTTGCTGACACAGGCATAATCATCTTCAAGACCCTTTTCTATGCTGATCAAGCTCCATCTGAAAACCAACTAGATATTTTGTATGGTTTGACTAAGTTTGCAGAAGAATGAACCCTCTGAATTCTGTCATAAGAATCAAGAGTTCTGTTTTATAGCAAGAAATCTCAAAGAAATTTCAAATCCTGAGATAGTTTAGCTAAAGTCTCAGATTGGGCACTCAAAACTAGTAGCCAGTTCTGATGTTTACCTTTCTTTATTTGCAGTGGCTAAAAACCACAGTGACAAGGTAGCACCCTTGCATTGCAGAAAGGTGTTCTGAAAATAATATATGTATGAACTGCTAAGTATTAATGAAGATTAATATAGAAAGGGATAAAGGGATAGAAAACCGTGCTACATAGTGTGAAAAACATATTAACTATCCATACAATCAGATGCTTTAATAAGTAAGGCTGTACCACAGGGAAACAGCTAAATCTGACTCTTGAAATTAGACTCGACAGAGCAATGGAAAAAACAAGGTAAGTAAAAACATCACATGGCTTTATAAACACATGCTGAAATGCTCTGCCTCAATATTTATTTGAGTGAAAACTTCCCTATTGGTTAAAGCTTGGTAACAGACTATTTATCTAACAATTTTTATTACCTTTAATTTTAACAAAATAACCTTACTACACAGCCATCATAGGCTTGTGAGTTGTAGTGTACAGCTCTCCTAAGGTATTTCTACAGTGAGCACTGAGCCTTGGCTGAGTACATTTATTGACCTTAAGACTCAATCCACTTTAAATGTTTGTGCCTTGATTTCAAACAACACACACAAATAGAATGCATTGTTCTAGCACAGTTTAAACAAAGAGCACAAAAAACCAAGTTACTGTGCTGTGAACTACACCAAAAACTCTTATCTCACTGATCAGGGCACCAAAGCAGGCACCTCACATCACAATTGAGATACTTGAAGTGTTTTACTTACCTACCTATTCTCTGATGAGAGAAGGGAAAGACACTGCTGTCTTTCTAGATCCTTTGTAAAACCCTATTGAATTGACTTAAATCAAACTTAGCACAATGCAGTTGCAATTTTTGGATTTTTGTATGCTAAGATAGTTTATAAAGGCTCAACAGACTACTTTTTATTTGCTTAAACGAAGGGCAAGTACAATATAATTAACATGGACGGACAAGTAAAATTCTTGCAGTGAAATTTGCAATTCCACACAAAATACCTAAGTTACCATTTTGTTTTCTGCAATGTAAGTCAGATTACATTTAATTAACCTCTAAAATCTCTCTATCGTATTAAGCAGCTAAATCCATCTAGTTCACAGAAAAGGAATTTTAAACAACCCAAATGACTTCATACATACAAAAACTTCAACATGGCAGGACTGAAATCAGTCCCTTTATATTTTTAAGATAGAGTTGAAACTCGACTTTTTCACATGAGGTGATTTCTACTTAACACCATCAATTTCCTTGCAATCTGAACATGCCAGTCCTCATAAATCTCTGTCTTGTCATGCCAAAATAGCCATGCTCAAGTTTGAATTGGACATGCAGCAGTCAGGAGTATGTCCTTTCACAGGAGTCTCTTTAATCATTAACAAGGTTTTCATAGCTTCAGGTGTTTAACAGACCATGAAGTTACAGAGTTATGAAGCTACAGTTACTTCAAATCCTGTGAGTACCTGACTATACCCTGTGCCAGGGAAATCCAGGAGCTTAGCAGGATCTGTCTGATTACATAGTATAGAAGGGAAGACGCTATATAAGATATACCCATGGGCGTACAAGCAGAGCGACCGAAAACAATTTTACCTTCTTCAATACAATGCCCACAGCACTCACAAACAAGTCACCTAGCACATTGTCAGTATGACTGTCATTCATTCTCACTATCACTGTCATTTCCATGTTCATGCCATCTTTATGCCAGCTACAGGACTACGAACAGTCCTTTCTTTCTCACCACATTTTCTTTCCTTACGTGATCCTGCCCTGCCTAATGCTTCTCCTGCAGGACCACCACTCCTCTGGGCAGCAGTCAAAAGCTGAGCATAGAGCAACCAGTTACAGACACACTCTTCCTCTAAAGAGCAAACCAGCCAAGAATGTATTGAGCACAGGATATCAGCTTTCAGCCAAAACAAACCTAAGCCAAAATGCTTCAGCCAAGGCCACAAGCCTTGCATTACCCAGTGTCCTGTTGCACAGGAAGGAAAGGAAGGTAAAAATTCCTTACAGTGCTGATCAAGAACTTCAGAAGGGCAGCGCTCCAGAAGCAGCCATTCATTGCTAAAGCACTGTTGCAGCTTTATTTGAAAAAAGAAAAACAAACCAACCCCCCCACACACACCCTTCCTTCTATATTTATATCTGCTTTCAGGATTTCACATGCATGCCCCTTTTCAATAAGAGCATGCGAAATAGTAGTTACCCCACTTGCAGCACCATGCTAGCTAGAAAAAAACCATGAGTTTTCCCTGATAATATCCCAGGTTCTTTCACACACTCAAACTATGAAGTAGGAAAACTTTCCAGACACTGTGCTCCACGGCAAAGTGTCATTTCCCTACCAGCAGAACCGTGTAAAAAGCAGGCTTTAAATAGCAGTCCAAAGCAAACTTCACTTCCTTTCTCATCCCAGACCATGAAAGATCCTCAGTAAGTTTCAAGCCAGTAAAGAGAATTGAAATGAGAAATGTACAGCATGAGAGCTGAGGAAAATTCAAGATGAGCAAGTAATTATATAAAATTTCAGTCAAGACTTGAGTAGCAACACCAGGTGGCTTCAACTAGAGGTCTGCAGAGTGAGTAAAGCCGACTCAGCAAAAGAATAAACACAGAGATGAGGGTTCAAAATCTGCTGCAATGCACTCTGAAAACTGCATGTATAAATAAACTAAAGCAAACAGACATGCTCATGCAAATAACTATTCTAATATATTAACAAATAGACGCTTTCATTTTTTCTTAAAACATAGTATCAAATGTATTTGCGCGTGAGGAAATCGAGGGAACAAACACTACAGTATTTTACCTGTTTTCACCACACACTGACGTTTTACTAGGAGTATTCAACAAGAGTAAGAGCAAAGTATATTTAACCAAAATTGTTCTAAACAGTGAATCAAACAAAATAAAGTAGTACATCCAAACCATTATTACCTTGGAAAACCGAGCATTTATCCATTTTGTAAAGGTTTTTTTCTGTACGTCATTGTGTTCATCTGGAGAGAGAGAATAAGAAAACAATGAGTGAAAATGCATTCTTCTTAATCCTAGATTGTTCAATAAAGGTCACATTAAACAATGTCCTGAGAATTGGGAGAATTTTTTGCCTAATCTGTCAATAAAGCTGTTCAACCATCCACAGCACTTTGGTACTTGCAGAGTCACACAAATGTTTTGCCTTTGCTGGTAACCACAGCAGCTCCTTTGCATTAGAATCAGCCTCACAGCACCTCCCAAGCGGGTTTCTGATGCATAAAACTCACAAGCTCTTCATCTGGTGAAAAACAACCTATGAAACCATGGGCTTTTAATTAATAGACTTTGTCAACACCTTTTTGCCTGAATGCATTACTCCAAAAGGTGCCGAGGCCCTTATTCAAGCTTCGGATGCAGATAATAGCCTCCTTCAGTACACAGCACAGCAACTGTGGTAGCAAAGCTGCTGGAACAACCCTTAAAGCATTTGCAGCCTTACGCACCCTCAGCCTGGTTTTGCACCTGGGTTCAGAACCATGTTAGCGATCAGTCACAGACAAGTTCAGCTGAAGTGTGGGAAGGGCTCAGCAGCCCTTCCCTTCAGATGCCCTGCTGGTGTGACACCAAAGTACCACCACCTAGGGTCTGGGAGACAGCCAGGAGGACCCAGCAGGACAAGGAGGAAGGGCAGGCAAGCACTTGTAGGTCAAGAGGGAGGAGCAGTGGCTTCCAGCTGTGCAAGAGAAGACAGCTTCCCAGGATGCTTAAGGAAGCCATTTAGGAGTCACCTGCAATTTTACAGAGCCTGTCCCACTAAACCAGGGTGAGTCACCTTCAGCAGAGGACACTCCCGCCTATATCACAGGACACATCTTGGGTAAACTGCACTGAGCACTGCTAAAGGTGAGCCTGTGCTTCATCACCTGTACTTAAATGACAGTGAAATAACTGCTGACAATCAGACTAGGCAAAGGAGGTTCACCCAGCATGGATTTTTGGGTCCACTTGCTGCAGACAAGAAAATACATACACGCAGCCTGTCAAAGGCTTTAACCTCCAAATCCCTGCACAGACCACAGCCACAGCAGTCAGTGCCTTACACCAGGCAAACTGTTTGACAGCTGCAGCCCAGACCAGGAGTCTCCAAGAACCCTTCAAGAGTCCACCAGTTTCTTGGCAGACCAGTCTAGAGATACCCTTCAGGCAACCACAACATGCTGCTGTCTGGAATGCTTTCTTGCAGAACCTCTTGGTGGCAGCTGGCACCAATTTTTCCAGACTCCATACCACAAAGCAGCAAACCACGATGGTGTTCAGACTAACTGTCCCTGCACTTGGAATGAAGCCATAGAAAAAGCCTGATTGCAACTCAAATTTTCTACTTCATGCAATCATGAAAATTTAAGCAGTCTGAAGCAATATGATTGTGATTAAAAAGCACCACTTACAAGATCACATACCTCAGCAGCAATTGAGACTGTTGTACAATAAAGTTTTAACTATAAAATCCAGATGCTTATCTAAAAAACAAAAAATTAAAAATCACAGAATACAACCAGAAGATTTCTTATATAGATGACCTCAACATTTCTCATTTCTGGCCTAACATGCATCTGAAGCTGACACTATCCATGTATTCACATCTAATATATCTAGCCAGAAAGCTGCTACACACAGAAACCAACAACCAGGTATGCTTCACGTAACAGCAAGAAATAGTGGCTACGGCTCAGCCCAGACACTAGAAGTCACATCGGTAAGAAATGAAGTGTCAAGACAGTTGAAAAACTTAAAACTGTATGAAATTGTTCATATCCATTTAAAATAAAACCTCAGTTCTGGGCTTCTTCTAGGCTACAGCTGAAAAACCTGCTTGGGACACAAAAGGTGCATGTCAGCCAGGAGCCATTGTTTCACCCTTCTATGCCTCTCCTCTTTGGCAGCTAAAGCTGATCCAACAAACTCTACTCTTGAGCCACACCTCTAGCTCAACCAGACATCAAAGACGGCCCAATGCACAAAAAGATTTTTCTGAGCAAGCTTCATGATAGCTATAGCACCTGCACAGCATGCCATGCTCAGAACATTGAAACTCAAGGAGCTGTTTCAGGGGAGTATAATTACCTAAGAAATCTTGTTAACCCTCTCTTTTCCCCTCAGTGGCACAGAGCTCCTTGCCATCAAAGACAGAACCAAGTAATTTCCTGGTAGATCCTAAGTACCCATCTCACAGGAGCCTGGCAGACAAGATGAAATTCAAAAAAAAAAAAAAAATTTTAATCGTTTTTTTCCCTACAAGTCTGTTTTCTTTTTTTCCTTTTAAGACACAGGTATGGACTAGATTGGTCCAACTGCCACTGTTGGACCAATGTTTTCTATTAACATTAATTGCAAACACTATTTGTATTGAACATAGTGAGATTTAAACATGCTTCTCTTTTTAAATATCATTTATTAAACTGTCTGCCCCTTTTGTGCCAACACCTCCAAGTACACAGCTACGAACCATGATGCTTTCCTAAGGCTCCATCTGCCTTTTTCCTTCCTTAAGCATCTGTGAGAATGAAGAGTAACACCATAGTTTGAGGTATTCTTCTAACACATTCTTCTAACATTATTACTCCTTAGCATGATAAAGGCAAAGAACAGAGAGGCCAAAAACAGTTGTATGACTGTGTAAAAGGAGAGCAACCCTTATGAAAAGGGTCCTGGATTTATAAATCCTGTGCAGTAGGAGCTCTACACACCCCACTCTTGGAGAGTTCAGCCCCTTCCCGAGCACACGAATGGCAGGAGGTGACAGCTCTCCTCAGCATTCACCAGCTTCAGGACTCCCTCAGCAGGCCTTGCTCCTACAGCTGCTCCCCAACACCTCGGGTCCAGTTTGTGACGAGGCTCCTCCCAGGTGTGCTGCAGTAGCATACACAGCACTTACTAAAATCCAGCACCTTTTCTCTCTCTTTTCGAAAACAGGGTTTTCTAGGAAGGCGAAGGAAAAAAATCCACCAAACCCCACATCTTTGATAAACACAAACTACTTCATCTAGATAAAAGATTCGGTGAACAAAAGAGTACAAATTTATATATCCCTACTAAGGAGCCGAGCATCCTTTCTTTCCTTAAGTGATGATTATATAACTTAAGTCAAAGCTACAAGGTGCTTATATAGCTTAAGTTATAAGATATCTATGTAACCTAATATCAATATAACCTGAAGCATAGCTTTCTATACTTATATAGCCTGAATCATAGCTTTTACTTATGTAGCCTGAATCATAACTTCTATACCTATACAACCTGATACTTATACAACCTGAATCATAACTTCTGATACCTATATAACCTGATACGAAAAACCTTTTAAACAATGTAATGGCTAGTATATGGTTAACTAGTTGCTTAAATGCAGAGCAGACAAAGAGAGAAAAAAAACCACTCTCCAGGTGTATAGTTTCAGAGATAGGTAAGTGTAGTACTAATGAGAAATTGGCAAGTGCAAAGCCAATTAGCCACAAAACAGAGAGTTTAGGCCGGTTAAGACCAGATGGACCAAGGAGCACCGTAACTACACGCCCTGAAGACAAAGTTGAAAAGTTCAAGTGCGAAGAAGACTTCAGAAGTCTTCATCAAAGACCCTCGAATACCCCCGAACTTGGGAAGCGCAAGCGCAGTGAAAAAGATTATCTAATAACCATGAGATCATGCTATGTAAATTAGTTCCAGCACATACGTGATGATGTTGTAATGATATAGCAACATTATGCAAAATTTACCGTATAAATATACCACAGCACTTGACAAGGGTGGGTGAGTTAGGAGTAATCCCCCTCACCACCAGCGCTGCAATAAACAAATACCTGCTCTATAGACATCAGTCTATGGGGATTTATTTCTGGCCTATCTTTCAGGCATCATAAGCAAGGAATGAGAACCCTCACAACTCCTATCTTCCTAAAACATTCTGGTCAGTTATAAAATCCATAGACAATCCTTGCCAGTCAGGCTCTGCTTTTATGTTTGCTTTATAAAAGCCTCTGAAACTGGGATTTTTTGTAATTGACCATTACAGCTAAGGTTGTGTCAAGCTTTCGGCTACAAACCTCTGCAAAAAAAAAAAAATTAAACTGAAATGCTGGTGCTTTGATGGCAACAGTGACAAGTTATTTTATTTCTCAAAGTAATTTTCTTTAGATTCCTACAAATCTGTAAGGCTAACCCCTGGAGGCTGACATTATGATTGGATAACAAATTAGCCACATTCAGTCAAAAAAACAATATCATCATTCAGTAAAGCACACAGTAATCCAGCCAGTCAACTCTCACACAAGACATTAAAAATGTCAACAAGTTACAGCCCAGTGAGAAACAAATTCACCAAGTTGCTAAAACATTTGTTTCCTTTCACACTGCTGCAGCCTGACAAGGAAAGCCAAGGACTGACTCAGGGCCAAATTCTGCTTCATTACCTACCGACTCTTTCCTGTGGCCAACGTGGCTCTGCCTGCCCTCCAGTCACTTAATGGACTAGTAATGGACAATGTCAGAACAGTTTGTTCTTTTAAGAGGAAATAAAAACAAACCTAAACACACAAAATTAAACTCTTGTGATGACACAAGAGAGAAGAAAAGCTTCCCATCCCGGATGCCTGTTTGCCGAAGCCTGCTTCTGTTACACAAGATGATGTATGTCTACCCAACTGGAGCACGCTCCAAACAACCGGCTCCTGTGATCAGACGCCCAGGCTGTGTGCTGGCACTCAGTCGCCCCCAGTAGCCACTTTTGTAGCCTTACATACCTCCTCCACCCACAACACTGTCCCTTAATTTCGTTTGGGGCACCTTGAAAACACAGTTCAAGTCCAAACTATTACCTGGTGCATATCATGTTGGAGAGCAAAAAGGACTCTAAATTATCTAAAAATAGAGGTAAAAACAAAGGCTTCACTGAACTTCGGTTCGTCCTCTACTCAAGCTCTGTTTCATAATGAAAGAGAGCTTTCTTATTTCCCCAAAACATACTAAATGCTTGCATGACAGAACTGTGTTATTTAGCTTTGGAAAGACAGAAGTTATCGCACCCAAAACAGCTGGCAGAACAGCACTATAATGAAAGTGCCCTAGAGAAGCATAGACGTGATTGGCAAATAGCGTACAGAAATTGCCCAACCACTCCAGCATACATTACCAAGGGTCATCTCACATTTTAAGACTTAAATTTGCCTTCATCACCTCGTTATTTAGGTTCTCAGCAAAGGAATTTAGAAATAAAAGAAGGAATTAGCCTGTGGGTTTCAATTAAGACACTTGGAATGTAACGAAGTTAGAAACATCCCTTTGCCTAAGCCTTTAGGCAGTCGAGAGTATCTCTTGTAGATACCGCCCCACCCAAGACTAGCACACCTATGAAACCCTGACAATAGTAACAAAAAGAGGGATAAAGTTTGTATTTCTGGACAGAAATAACCTTTTGAAAGCAATTATCTTTTTGTCAAAATCAGACTAATTCATATAGCAAAAGACACAAAATAAGCATCTAAAATTTGAGCATGGAAACCAGCATAGTTTTTATCCCTGTTAGCAAGAAGCAAAAAGCCAAGCAAGCCATGAAGCACCAGTTTGTGACCACCAAGCTCACAGAAGCACCCCTGAGCTCATTGGGAGTACTGGGCCCTGACTTTATCAACACAGAATAATCTTCATCAGCAGGTTTTGGGTTGGACCTTTTTTAAGGACTGGGGGGAAAAGGGGGAAGGTTTAGTCTTTTTAAAGGAACAAAAAGCAAAAGTTGAGATTGTTCTGCAGATTCTCTCTTCTCTTGCAACACCATGGTAGAAAAAAATAGCTTCAGCAACACATAATTTGCTTGTAAACTTTCACCTTTGTGCTGCAATTTTAATTTCTACAATCAGTGGTATGCACAAAGCTTTCCCTCATTCCTTTTCCTTCTCTCTCCAAACTTCAGCAGTTGGGCAAAACCAGAGTTATATTAATAGTATATCTAACAAAAAAAAAAGTAACAATATCTGCCTACAGCAACTGGCACACAAAATGCAGTTGCCCAAATTGTAAGTTTTCTGTAGAAACCAAACCATGGAATATAAGCATTACCAAAAAGGACTAAAGCAAAAAGAAGTCATGCGCCTCACTACCTGGTGTTCCCCAACAGCAGACACCACCAAAAACAAGACACCATAGACAAGTAATGAGGACCACTCTCTGGTTCTACCGAAGTGTACTGTAAGTTTAAGCTAAATTTTGTTTACTTCACAACAAAAAATCCTCCAGCAACTGATAACCTAGAGGAAGGCAGCCTCACAGGTGAAGGAATATTAAAATAGCTGTTTCCATACCTCCCAACAAAAGCAACCTAACACACCACACTGCGGTCTCAGCACACTGGAATGATGATTAGAAGGGAGGTATAGATAACAAAGCTCTCAGGAGACAGAAATAACGCTCAACACAGAGCCTGACGGCCCACGCTGGTCAGCCAGTGACCCTGCTGATTTCACGGGATGACAGTGCAAACCCAAGAGTTGCAGGCAGTGTCCCGAGGCTGCTCCAGAGTTGCAAGCAGTACACAAGGCTGTTCCAGAGGGTCACCAGAGCCAGCAACCCCATATGTCACTCCAACAGCTTGCAAGGACCCCCTAACACCAGGTCAAACTAAGCAGTGTCAGCTCCCAGTGCAAGACAGCCCTGTGAAGCTTTCACGTACAATACAAATACACTTTAGCACATATTTCACAAACTGCCCAGCACATGGAAAGAGAAGAGAAAGACAGATAACTCCTGCCCAAAATCTGGCAAAGAAGATGTTTCTGAGCACACAAACAGGAAAGCACTTGAAGAAAAAAAGACAAAGTAAATTTATGAACACAAATAAAATCACAAACTAGATTTACTACAGCTGGTTTTGTTATGAGCACAAATCAGGTCTTTGAATTTTTAAGTGGTTATAAAGAAAACAGAATAACTTTCCACAAGTTGGTGTTAGCCAGCTGCTCCTTTTTCTCTGCCCAAATTAGAAGTATTATTAGGCTCACTTGCACTTGTGGAGGTGATTCACAGGATATAAGGTCAGAGGATCTCTGTGATCTACCAGCATAATCTTCTGCGTAACAGAAGAGCCATCCCCACAAAAAGCCCATCTGCATACCAGAAGGAAGCAGAGACAACAGATGTCAGAGACCCTGCACAGGCACAAGTAAACAAGATTGCTAGGACAGCGAAGGAAGCCAAGCCATAAACTGTATATATGCAAGTAGCTCTCTCTTCTAGTTATGGCAGAGTTTCAGATCAGGCAGACATCACAAACAACCTTGTTTGAACATCTTCAGGAAACAGTGTTCACAGTACAAAAGACAATGTTATTTTGTTCTCTGTGACAGGCAGGTAAAGACAGTAGCACTGAAAAGTTATTCACAACACTAAATTTTTCTGCCCACTCATATTCCAGAGTCTCTTCTACCCCAACTCTCTTAGTCAGAGGTTTTCCTATTTTTCTTTTCCAACAACCGAAAGGCTGCAATCCCAAACCCCCCTCATTCCCTGTCTTTTCACTCCAAATATTAAAACCTTTTCTGATCCATCCCCTCAGAGCTGCCTCTCTTTTACCCAAGCTTCTAGAGTCTACCATCATTCCTCTCTAAAACTCTCTAGGTCAATAGCTTATCACAGACAGAACCCAGTTCCTGAGATTTAAATAGTAATACCTGGCTCCTACATATTACTACATGCTCCAATTCCCTAAGTAGAACACTAAGAATGCTTGGCCTCCTATATATCAGTGGATGCCCCACTAGTGCCAGCTCCTCCCACTGCAACTCCCACCCCATCCCAGCACACAGGTAGAGGGTGCAGGTAGTTGGGTACGCACCAGGTTGTCCTTCACATGCTGACTGGCATATTTGACCGGTACGTTCACACAACCTCTGGCTGCTTAACTAGCTTTATAACACACAATTAGGTTTATTAAACTTCCACTAGTTACTACAAGCTGAAGTAGTTGTGAAAGGAAAAAAAAAGATGGAAAGACAAGTTTAATCAGAGTATCCTACCTTCCTTGTGAAAATGGATTAAATCAACAGATTTCAAAAAACTGTATGCTGTTAACATTTTCAAAATTACATAAGTGCTATTTAGATGTTTCTGAAAGGAAGTTAACCAAGCATCTCTGGATACAGACCATATAGGACCCATTTCAGTGACAGCAGTGTGCAGACTAGTTACTTAAAAACAAGTGGAATTTAACCCCATGGAATTTAAGCCTTTCCTAGCAGTCCAGTGTAGAAGACAATCATAACATAATACCTTGAGCAGCTGAGTAACGCAAAGTCAAGGTGTTAGCTTTTTGGCTTTGATTGATTCAAACCTGTAACGGTATTTAGAAATCTAGCCTTAGGACCAAAAAAAATAGCATATGTGTGCTAAAAAAAAAATTAAAAATCAAACGTGTTTTCACAGTTGTATTTCATCTATGGAAGGTAATAGATAAATAAACAAACTTTCCAATGATAATTAACTCAGAAATTAAGAAAAAAAAGTAAAGAAGCGTCTTTACAAAGCCTTAACACACTATCACTTCGAGCAAGATTTCTAGACCAAAAAACCCCAAGCACAATGAACATGTACAGTTCATACACCTGTTGCACTTTCGTAACTCTTATAATCACTGTAATATTAAAAAAGTTTTCTGTCAATTTCATGTGGATGTCTCAAGGATTAAGCAAGTTCCTGCCTGCATGAATCCACTGCTCTTTGCATTGTTCCCAGAAAGTTTAGTAAAATTTTTGATTGAAGTGTTTTTATAGAAAGTACAGTGTGGTAGAGGTCAGAAGGCATCTATGGAGATCATTTGTCTAATCCAAGCCCCCAGTGAGAGCACATTGCCCAAGGCCACGTCCAGTCAGATTTTTAACATCCTGCAACGACAGATTTCACAACCTCTCTGAGCAACCCAAGACAGGGTTTTAACAAAAACGGAGTTTCCTATGTTTCAGTTTGCTCCCACTGCCTCTTGTCCCTTCAATGGCCTCAGAAGAGCCTCACTACCTTCTCTGCACCATCCTTTCAGATATTCATAAACTTCAGTAGCATCACTTGGATTCTGATCCTTTTCTTCTGGCTGAACAGTCCCAGCTCTGTCTTTCCCCACAGGAGAGATGCTCCACAGTCCCTTCATCGTCATCGTGGCCCTCACTCCAGTGTGTTCACATCTCTCCTGTATCGGGGAGCCCAGAACTGGACCAAGTACTCCAGGTGGCATCACCAGCACTGAGCAGATGGGAGCACATCCAAGAACATGCAGCATGCTCATGCCTAAAGGAATGACAGAGAAAGGAGGCAAGCTTCTTTTTCACAAACTTGCCAGCAGTATCCCCAGGTAGCCAAGAAGGCCAGTGGCATCCTGGCCTGTGTGAGAAAGCGTGGCCAGCAGGTCCAGGGTAGTGATCATCTCCCTGTACTTGGCACTGATGACACCACACCTCAAATCCTGTGCCCAATTTTGGGCCCTGCACTACAAGAAGGACACTGAGGTGCAAGACCGAGTCCAGAGAAGGGCAACAGTAAAGGGCTTAAAGCTCAAGTCTTATAAGGAGCGGCTGAGGGAGCTGGGGTTGTTTACTCTGGAGAAACGGAGGGTCAGGGGAGACCTTATCACTCTCTACAACTGCCTGAAAGGAGGATGTAGCCAGGTAGGGTTCAGTCTCTTCTCCCAGGTAACAAGTGACAGGGCAAGAGGAAATGGCCTCCAGTTGCACCAGGGGAGGTTTAGACTAGATATTAGGAAAAACTTCTTCACTGGAAGAGTGGTCAAGCATTAGGACAGGTTGCCCAGGGAGGTGCCAGAATCATCATCCCTGGAAGCATTCAAAGGGCATGTGAACACAGCACTTAGCAATATGGCTTATTGAAAAGTTAAATAATTTCACTTAACAGACTACATACTAGAAAGCTTCTACACTCTTCTATCCAGCTTATAACAATTGACTAACACATTTCAATTCTTCACAATTAAAACTCATACCAAGTGATGGTACCTTACATATTCCTAGGCAGGCAACGCTTGGAAGACAGAAGTGGAGGAAACTGTTGCATACCGATCTTGATAACAAAGTTAAGCTCAGTCTTTACAGAAACCAAATAGACAAAGGAAGTTTAAAAAAGCATAAATTGTTTATTTTGTTTCCAGACAGGCCAAGTCTGAGCTTCATTGGCTATTCCGTTATTTTGTCAAGGACCAGTCACTGATGCCTGTAAATTATTTACCTTAGCCTATTAACCTTTGTAATTACTAAGATGAAACCTGAAACACAGAAGGTTTAAAAGAAGCCCCTAAAGTTCACATGGTGTAGTAGTGCTCTAAAGATGAAGGAGAAGCAAGCAAAAAGAATAAATGGGATAACTGAAGAATTTAAATCCAAAACATTTGTTAGTGCAAACTACACCAAACACTCTCATTTCTATCCCTAAAATAATCCAGCAACTTCACTACAGAAATGGTCACCACAAGTTTGCCTGCTTTTAGCTTCACATGACCAACCCAAAGTATGTTAAGTGTCTTATACTGTCACCCAGCCCTAGTGAGGAAGTTTAAGTGAAAGGCAAGTCCAATTCTTGAGATAAATTATTTCCTTTCCCAGTTACATGTCTTTGCTGGCCAAGGAATATTGCACCACTGGGGACGGGGGAACACCTTTGTGCAGAAACTGAAATGCTAAGCAAACCTTTGAGCATTTTGTCCATGACAAAATTACTGTTCTTCCTCTAGAAGTAAGAGGAAACAGTCATAAAGGTGTCTTAGCCACTTCTTGTTTTTAGTGAGACATCTTAATGGAGAAAAAACAAAAGTGAAATTGGAATAAAAGTATTACAAATGGTCCCTTCTTATGGCTTCTGGCAAACATAAAATTTTCTTTTGTCATTTGATCAGAACAGCAGTAAGTTGAGGCACTGATAATCCTATATCCTAATTAAATTCTCATTTCCTTCCCAGGCTTAATCATTAATTAGTCCCCAAAGCTGAACCCCCTCCTGATTAAGTGCTCTGAAAGTACATAAATTCTGTTTGGCTATTGCAGGACAAATATGTGGAACACATTAAACCACGTATTTATGCAATCAAGCAAGCCACTGACCACCAGTGTGAGCCCACTGAGTATTTCCCACTTCAGTACAGAAAGATCCTTAAGGATATACCACTCCCAGCAGTGTGAAAAAAACTGGAGAAGATACCCTGCTCTCATAAGACTCCACCTGGAGTACTGCTTCCAGCTCTGGGGCCCCCAGCACAAGAAGGACAAGGATCTGTTGGAGCAGATCCAGAGGAGGCCACAAAGATGATCTGAGGACTGGAACATCTCTGCCATGAAGACAGGCTGAGAGAGTCGGGGTTGTTCAGTCTGGCAAAGAGCAGCCTTCCAGTACTTAAAGGGAGGCTACAAGAAAGCTGGGGAGGGAGACTGTCAGGAAGTACACTGATAGGACACGGAGCAAATATTTGAAAGGGAAGGAGTATATTTAGATTACACATAAGGAAGCAATTCTTTGCTATGAGGGTGTTGAGGCACTGGAACAGGTTGTCAAGAGCAGCTGTGGATGCCCCATCCCTGAAAGTGTTCCAGGCCAGATTAGATGGGGCTTTGAGCAACCTTGTCTCGTGGAAGATATCTCTGCCCACAACAGGGGGTTTGGAACTAGAAGATCTTTAAGGCCCCTTCCAACCCAAACTGTTGTATAACTCAATGAAAATACAGCAACAGAGCAGCCAAAAGGAGACCAACCAAAGTTCAAAGCCTACCAAGCCTTTGGCAGAACCTGAGCTATAAGCTTTCAGCTGCCAACTGTTTAAGCAAAGGATTACATGTACACATCCCAGTCCCTGTGCTTGTATTATTTAATGACAAGTTTTTCAGAGAACTGTGGTAGAACCTACGCAAATGTAGGGTTTGATTACTGTCACTTTAACGTATCAAGTGGGTCTGTGTACAATTTGGAATAGACACATCACCTTTACCTTCGTAGAAACTGGCTAAACAAAAAAAAGATCACCTAATGAAAACAGATAATTACATGTCATATTAGTACTGCTGCCTCTGGCAACTATTCCAGTAGAACAGTTACACAGGTATAATCCTGTCCTGTGTGCATTTTCAGAGAGGATTCTTTTGCATGCCTTCCCAGTGCTAAGAAGTCAGACAACAAGCAGGCCCAGAATTCACTTTCGCCCTCTGCCAAATGTCAGCGTCCCAGCAGCAGACAGGTGGTGTCTATGCCTCAGTGAGGACGGAGCTTGTAGCCTGAATGTTGCTAGCCTGGGGACCAAAATTATGACAACCACCAGTGAAACAATAAAAATTACGACACTAGTAAAAACTGGCTAAAAAAGAAGAGACAAGTTTATGGAATTAAGAGTCACAAAAAGACAGATATAATTTATGGCTGAAGAGATCCCTGAACTGCAAACCAAAATAGGAAAATAAGGTAATTTAGAGGAAGCACCATTAAAGATGTGCTTATGGAAGAAGTATAAGATGGTATGTACCTGTGGACATCACCACAGGCAATGATGAGGAAATTACGACAACTGCACAGCAGACCAACTCTCTTTGTCAATAAGAAAGGCAGGCTATACAGCAAACCAAAATACCAAGTACAGCCTCTGCAGCAGACAAAAGCATTTGATACAATATGAAATAATCACTTCCTCAATTCAATGGTTTATCTTGAAACTCAGAACACTTGGTTTGATATTTTTTAATCACTAAAAATACTTATACCTTTCCAGTGTCATAGCAGACTAAGAGTAAGACCAGTACTTAACCCCCACCCCAGAAAATGCCAGGACAAGATCACCATTGCTGGGTCACATAAGGCAAGGGGGAAATTCTTTTAAGGCTTTGACACTCCCACCCTCACTCCATCCCAGATAGAAAAGCTATTTGCAAGTAGTGTAAAATAATATTTCTAGCTACAAACAGTTTTACTGAACAAGTACTTCCTAATCTCCCAAAATGCATGCTATAAGCACAGCTAGAACAAGAGCTGTGCTTAAAGTTGGGGTTCAGTACAACATCCCAGTCTGAAGTTATCTCAGCACCTTCTCTGCACATCCCCAGCTCTCTAAAGAGCCAGGCACACACGAGTTCTGTCAAACCTACCCATGCAAACACTCCCAAGCACCAGACAGCTCTGGTGAAGCAAAGCCCAAATGCTCCAACATATTTGGGCAGGTTGTGAAGGGTCTACATTGATGAACAATTGCTCAGAGTAAAGGGTCAAATGAGGGAGAGAAAAGAGATGGGGATAAGGCAAGGATGTACTCCGAGAGGCATACAAGACTGGCTCTCTATGAAAGAAAAGAAAAACTCATGTAGTTCCCTAAAGGGGTTAAGAGAAGCCTGTTTTCTATTTAACATGTATTTGCACTTCTGAGTGAGAAAGCCACTACAACAAATTAACTTCATACACATTTACAAGAATTTCAAAGTCTCAATAAAATGATGCATTTAATTTACCACAAACTATAAAGCCCAGTGGTGAAAAAAAACCAGCAATGCATTCCACACTCTTCAGGTTATGCAGATAAATGTAACACCTCAAAAAAGGTAAGAGAAGAAAGATTCTTATTTCTGAAACAATAACATTACCTTCACAGAACGAACAGAAGTGGGATGAACAGGGTCAAATAAACAGAACAAATCACAAGGTCATCTCCTAAAGATGCTGCTGTCTTCATATGACTTGCCTTTGAATCTTTAGCTTTGTGTACTATAAACTAGATGTGAAGGAAAAGTGAGGAATGCATCTAGAAAGTACTTTTAACTCAACTTTTTACATTCATTTCTACAAAGTAAAAAGCAAAAAAAGGTTTACTTTCAACACTCTGCATTGCTAACTATCACAAATAACTTCTGTATTTCTCACAGCTTTACCTGCATCACACAAGGCAAAACTAAAAGCAACGTGACTGATGAAATTTGCTACAAGTTTTAAGTTGTCCCATTTTAACATATAATCTTAAAGCATTGTAATATAATACATTTGAAAACCTTAAACAGCTTTAATATTAAAGTTATTACAAGATTTTTCTACAGCTGTTTGTTTCTTTGAACAACAGTCCTAAAAACTAAATCACAAAACTGGTTTTTTTTAAGAAACACCATAAACATCATTTTCATCCCCAACACAATGACATAAGAAGCTTAATTCACATAATACAGATTAGACCTTCATATCTGAAGATCTCTAATTTCACTTGATGTCGACTACCACTTCCAGTTTTCCAAAGTTTCGCTACATTAAGGCTACTCTTTAAATGCTACAATATTTTCTTGCCCAGAACACACTAGCAAAGCAGCAGCACAAAAAAAGAAATAAAACTTTTTAATCTGCAAAGAAGCAAGGAAATGAGAAACAGTAGTAAGGATGTACAGAAGGGCATACGAGCTCATGCACACTGCTGTCTGAAGTTCATGGAGCAAGCTGCAGTACAGTGTTCATTTTTCAGGCTGTCCACCACTGACACATGAGCAACTCGTGGCAGAAGAATGATCATTCACAAAACCCAAGTGTTCAACAAAGCCTACCACAAAGGGAGAACGGAAAGAATTCCTACAACTGCACATGCATCTGCAAGCTGGTGTAGCAGGACCAAATGCATCCTAAATGTCAGTCACCTACCTACCTGCTACTTGCTCAAACAGCACAAGAGACATTATCACTGTCCCATAGGTTTGGAAATGAAAATTCACACTGACAAGTAACTCAAGTGGCTAGAACATACACAGTCTTCTTTTTCTTCATTCAATTATTCCACTAAATATTGCTATGATCCCCCTCAAAGTTACACAGTCCAGCTAAGAGCAGCTCTGGGAGTGCTTAAAAGGCAATACAGACATGCTTTATCCTGCAGCATCTTTTCAGTCCAACTATGAACTGGCATGACTGGCTTCACAAAATGACATTTGCAGACTTCTGTTTATTCAGAAACAGAAGCCTCGGATTTTGTAAATGACAAGTGAAAACTGATTGAAAGGGGAAAAAAAGCAAAGGAATAATCCGAGTGGACTTCTAAGGAGGCTAGGAAAAAAAAGAATATATGTGAAGATTTTTGCTCTCAAAAGAATTAGCATGATTAAGAGATTGACTTAGCAACCTTTTATGCTTGTGTCAATTTTGGTGCATTTAATTATAACCTTCTACATGCAAGAGAGACTTGTCTCCAGCCCTGCAGAGGTTAAGTATATAATAAAAACAACTTGCTAAAAACTAAACAAATAAAATCTCAGAAACTTTGGTCTTGTCACATTGTTACTCTTTCTATTCATGTCACAACACTTCACTGTTATTCCTCAAGTCTCTACAAGGCTGCAAAAATGAAAAGCAATTACGACTGACTACCAACCTTCTAATCTTTCAAATGCAGAATGAAGTTTGGGCTCAGTAAGGGAGCATTAGAAGATTACACAGAACTCCAGCTGCTCAGTTGTAATAACTGCACCTCCTAGACATGAACATTATAGAAAAAAACAGGGAAATCTTCAGGAAAAGCCTGGATTTTTACCTTTTGTTCTCTACTTTTAGCATATCAGAAGCCATATAAGAAAGCAGTATGTGAGGATATTCATTCTTGGGAGAGACAGAAGAATTAGAAAAGACTAAGAGAGCACAAGGATGAAACATGAGTGTTTTTATTTATCGTATCAATTATGACACAAGTTCTTCATCCGGATCATGTCAGTCTCCAAACCACAGGACAGCAGAAAAGAATTTGGGGAGGAAGAAGATGCAGACAGAAAGCAGGTATCAGTTAAAACAAAATCTTAAGAGTTAAGACATAAATGCAGAAGTGTCATATTATAGGAAGATCAGGAAAAATTAAACAGACCTGAGAAATGGAAGATATTTATTAAATAATTTCAAAGAGGTATTTAAGCATAATGACAGGAGGAAAGCTGAATGTCACGCAAAATACCACCACAGCAGCAGCAAAATCATAATTGCGCAAAGTTAAACAACACATACCACGGCACTTACCTACACCAGGGAGATTTCCCCAAAAAATATTTCTTTGACAACATAAGATACTGTTTGTTCTAACCTTCTTAACTGCATATTTGGTTTGTTTCTTGCAAAGATGAAGGCTCAATAATTCACTTATACTTGCATGAGAACACAACAGGAGAATGAATATGCAGAGAGAGAAACAAGAAAAAAGCTTCCTTGATTTATTAGACATGAGAGAGCACTTTTCCACTGCAAAGCAGTCAGTAATAAAACAAATCAACCAGAGGTTATCTATTTGTTTCAAAAGTCTTCGAAGAGGTCGTGCTAAGCCAGCAGAGCATTTCCCCAAGACCTGTTGCTGTTTGAGGCATTTTACAGGAACTTCTACCAACTCTAGCATCAACTCTAGTCTGCTCCCCCAGACTACATTATGAAAAATAAGATGGCTATGGATTTATTCATAGTGTCACATTCAATTTTTAATTGAACAGGGAGCAATGGCCCTGGCAGAACTGCATGCTAAACTACTGAACAGATGAAGAACATTTATTTTTCCTAATTCCTTCAGCCACTGATAATTTGTATACAAAGATATGTTTGGTTTCTGTTTGGATTTGGTAGGGCTGTTTTTTGTGGGGTGTTATGTTCAATGGCTAGAGCAAATTTTTTTGGCTAATCCAACAGTCTCCCATCTTAAAGAGTACATTCACACTGTCAAAACAGTAGCTAATTATTTACCTGATATGACTCTGCTGCGTATAATGTTCAAGGATATTCAGAAGGACAAGGCTATTAGAATATACATGTTCTGTCACTGGGATTTGACTCACGCTCTATCCCTCTGGAGGCTGACAGCTACCAAGCACACAGCCTGTGCGTGCTGCAGAGGGGACTGGAGACAGGGCAGCATGCAGGAGTAAGGAACACCTGAAGTCATGCCAGGACTTCAGCAAAAGGGGCTAGAAAACATCCACTGCTCCTGCTGACGGTGTCTGTAACCCAGCCTTGCTGCTCCTGCAGGCTCCTTCAGTTGATGCCATCAGGAGCAGGAGCAGTGTTCACACACAAGCAGCAGCACGGTGCACTTGCTTACCAGCTGACCAGGACCATTTCCGAGATGCCGCACACATTCAACGCAAGTCTGCATGCCTCAAACATGGAGTTCATTTGTGTAGGTTTTAGAGTCACACACAATAAAGAAAGGCACAAGGACACACTGTCAGCGAAACCCTGCTCCCACAAGCATTAGCATATTTGCTAAACCAAAATTTGAATTATTTTCAGATATATTTAAGTTTGTTTCAGACCCAGAGTGCATTTTTACCATCTGAAAATTTTTGGACCATAGGTTTTTAAGCTCATACTCTTGCTGAGAGTTGACTGCATGTATCTGCTAAGAAAAGACCACTTTTCTCTCAAATAAAAAACATTCCAGTTGAAGATATACTTTAAATAAGCAGGCTTTTTCATTCCCATTGGGGAAGGGTGGCAAGGATTTGGGAATTAAAGAGTGAAATTGAGTGTGGGAAGATAGTGATAAGTAGGTATAAAGCGTTTTAGTTTTTCCTCCTTGTTTCGCTCTATCCTACTCTAATTGTCAGTGAGTTAAAAAAAAATTCCCCTTGATCAAGTCTGTTTTGCCCACGGTTCAAACTGGCAAGTGATATCCCTATCCCTATTTCAACCCATGAGCTTTTCAGTCTTATTTTTCTCCCCCTGTCCAGTAGAGAGAAGAGTAAGGGAGTAGTTGGGTGGGCATTTGGCAGCTACCAAAGTCAACCCACCACAAAGACTGAACAGCAAACTTGTTATGCAGAGTCAAAGACTGCAATAAGGCACACTTAAAGCAATTCATACAGAAAAATCTTTCCTCTTAGCTCAGAGAAGAATGTCCAGTAAGATAGCAAACTAGTTTACCTGGCCATAAAATAATTCCAGCTCAACTCCTGAGGGCAAACTCTTTAAGTTATTTTTATTACTATAACAAAAACAATAGAAGACCCATTAAAAAACCCCCAAACAAACCACCAAATACCTTAAGAAAAACCCTGAAAACAGAGAAGCAAGATGAATGCTCTATATACAATAAAGTCTATTACAGTATTGCTTACTATAACTCAAATTATTTGATCCTAATAATGAGTTAAATAGCACTGTTTTCTGATATTAATCCATTGTAAAATTAAATATCTTGGAAGGTTAACATCTTGCATTATCAGCAATACCTTGGTTTCTCTTTCAGATGCAAACTTAAAAAAATCATTTGGTTAAAATAAGCACTTTTTTCCCCTTAGTGACAGGCAGATAAATTACTTAAACTAAAAAGCACCTCCAGCAGAAAGGTGACACTGCAATGAAGTGGGAATAACTGACAGTTTGATTATTTTCAAGAATATACCACATGACTGTATTAGAGACAGGAATGAAATAGCATCAAAATCAGCTAAAAACACAAGAGGCATACTGTGATAGGTTTCATTCTGTCTAGGTATTAGGACTTACAACTCTTTCTGCTAACAACTTTTGTATAACCAGTTCTGTTCACAGATCAAAAACTGAAGAGATAAAGTACTTGCTTCCATTTAACTGTACAGCACATTTACTGCTTGCTTAATACAGTAAAGTACACTATCAGTACATCATAATTTGATACTCACGTTCACCAACTACATTTTCTCTCACTTTTATTAATGAGAAATTAGCTTGAACATTGTGGGAGACTCTACCTGCATTCAAGACTACTAAACAAAAGGTTGAGGCATGTTCCCACAGGAAAGTTATCTGTGTAACCCACACTCGGAACTTTTTTTCAAGCTACTGCAGTTACTGCTTGTAGATTAGATAAGGAATGCTTGCGTGAGATTTTAAGGCAACAGATATGGAAACGCTAAGACATCAGGTGACAGAGTTTTATGTCTTTCTTGTGCACAAGGCTAACAATCCCAGTGTATTATCCTTCAATCTCAAATTGTCATCAGAAAGCTAAAGCTTACAACTTACTCACTGAAAGGAAAACTACAACAAGAATTAGTAGCAAGCTGTCTGGTAAAAAATACAATGCAAAACCTACATTATACAAAATCAGAGAAAACAAAATGAATGCTACTTAGTAATAAAGATTAGCTTTCAAATATTCAATTCCAAGTTTACATTTATTTGCAGCAACTAAACAGATTGTATTCATTTGCTTTCTGCCTTAGAAGCAGAGAAATGACAACTAACCTTTTAGAAAGGGGTGTGCCTAACAAATTTGGCAAAAGAATCTGTATAAGGACTGTAGGAAGGGGAAAAGTAGCTTTAGAGGGGATCTATTATTCTGCTTTCAGAAAGTAACAACTTTACTATCTCTTTGCTACCTTAAAACCAGCATTGGAAATGTTTTCCTTGTATATAAGACAACTCTGGTCACACAAGCCAAGTAAATACTGATTTTACTATAGCTGAGCTGGGAGCAGAAGTTAATTTCAATGGTCTGCACAGAATGTTTTATGAATTGCTTTAAAAATATTTTGCATTACAAGGTATTAAACCAGCTAAGAACCTTTTAAAATAATCTGAAGCTTAAAATGATTGAGCTGTACAATTTTATGAGGGTAAAAAGTATAGCTGAGAGAAAGAGAAACAGTATTAAAGGCTGCACTTCAGCATCTCATAAAGCCAAGCAGGATGCTTGCTTTCAATCCAGGGCAGACAGTCCTGAAGCCTTAATGTTGGGGGACAGCTCAGGGGCAACCTCACAAAAGCACTGGGCTAGAACCAGTCACCAGCACAAGAGGGAATGGGCAGGGATAGGACCTATGTCCTCTAAGTTGGTATATCATAGCACAGGCCTCGATTTCAAGTTAATCAGACCCACGACAGTTAACCCTGAGCAACATTTTATCTCAGTAATGAGGAGATATGTCATGAGCACAGTACAATATCCACACTGTAGTGAAATTCAGCAAGTCAGATACAACCATTCTGCTTCCATCTGCACAGGACATACGGAATGCTCTGTTAACTGTCAAATATTAGCAAGGGCTGCCAGCGCACACTTGTGTGACAGCTTTGATTCAGGCAGACGGACACAAGGGGAAAGCTGATGACTGTCACCCTGCACCGCACGGAACTCGGACAGCACATTTCCCGATTTCTGCAGAGAACTCTTGAACCATTTGCTGCTTTTCTGAACGCTTCCATAGAAATTCATCTCCGCATGTAACGAGTGTCAGAGTAAAGGCATCTCCTTGCCCTGCAGCACAAGCCCGGGCTTTACCCGCTGGAAGGATCAGCCAGGGAATTACTGCAATTCGCTTTCTCAGCTGCTCGCTTAGCGAAGATTAGGGCGCGCTCCACCCAGACGCCACACAAATGAGGTCACATAGCTGACCGCACTGCTGCCAATTCCTGCCCTATTCATCAGGGACGAGGGCAGGAAGCAGATGGAGACCTCAAGTTAAGGGTCGCAACATTTCAGTGAGAACATAAAAGTGAACCAGTGGCAGATAATTCGCCGGCCAGGGGAACGTGGTTTCTCCGCATGGCAGAGCTGAGTCACGGGCACCGCTCTGTCCCATACAATGCAGGGGGGCACAGGCTGCGTTCAGCAGCAAAACACTCCCCCCCTACAGCTTAAAAAAGGAACTCTGCTACAGGACAATAGCAAATATTTTCCACTTTTTCAATACCTATGTGCATTTAAGAGTTTAATACACATAGGAGGAGTTTTTTAAAGTCCTTCAGATCTTGAAAATGGGTTCACTTGAACACCCAAAAGGCAACAATACGATGTAATTACTACATAAACCTGTTTCTATTTACAACTATGCTGTATTTCAGAACGCATACTTCACCTGCTGCCAAAAAGGAAATATACCATTTTCAAGTGTTTAAAAGCTAGAGTTGTTTGAAATCAAGCAGATTTGAGGTCCAACACAGCTCTACTGAAAAACTAACTAGACCAAAGTTTACAGTAATATGAACAATACCATAAATATTTTGACTATTGTAACAGCTTGTGTGAGGTCTGAAGTAATTTCAAGCTGCTATCAGTGCTTATATCTTGTGGGAACACAGACAAATTCCTTCCCACCTGAAAGAAAGCTTATAATCTATAGGCTAGTGCTTCTGAGATTTCCAGAGACACAAATGGTAACAAGCTAAATGCAGAGTTTCAAAAGATACGCTCTCAAACTGTCTGTTTGCAAAATGTCCCAGTCGTGTCATTCCCATTGCCTTCTACTGCTATTAAAAAGTAACACTCCTTTCAATCACTGGGGTGGTGCCTGCACAATTAATTCTCACAACAAAATGTAAATTGATCTCTTGCTTCTGTTGACAACTGTATGAATAAAATAACAAAACAGTATCTAGTCACGTAATGCTAAGATGCTAACAGATTATTCAATGACTGCAAAGTGCTTCAGGAGTTGACATTTTACAGAAAACGTGCCACAAGGCAACCCCTTTCAGAATGTTTCACAGAACCGGCGTCTTTTTCTGCCTCCATAGTACAGGTTAAGTAGCCTCCCCTCCAATGACAGGGTGATATTCATCTGGGTAATGAGGCAATTGAGGTGAAAAAATATTTTAGAATAGTGCTACAACAGTAGAGTATGTATATATAAACACAAAATAGCCCAATCATTTTCCTGGAACAATTCCAGAAATTTTACTAGAAGAATATGAATTATCTCCCATGGCACAGAACAGCAATGAAGAAAGCTCATTTTTTTTGAACAGGCAAAGAAAGTAGAAGATCTCTTCTTTTTTCCCCTTCCAGATAAAGAGTAAGTTTTGGTTCCAGTTAGGCACCAGTAGCCTACCAGAGCCACCACACTCCCAGCACCTACCACCAACTTGAGAGCTTAAGAGGTTATCAAGAGGAACTCTTATAAATAAGGGCATCCCACCAGATGAGCTAAATTATTTAGTATGTTTTAGACCATAAATCAATCTCTGACCAAACTTAGTTGTGTTGTTTAGGCTTCAGAGAACAGAAGTTAGTCTTATCCATTTTGGTTTCACCCAAACTAATTCATTTACAATCAGATACTTTATCAGGTATGAGCTTCAACTTCCCTTCCTCCAGTCCCTGCCAATTCTCACAGCAAGCAGACAACCAAAAAAGCCAAAGCCACACCTCTGCTGACTGAAAAGTGTCCCTGTTATTCATATTCTAGATTTCTGTTAAAAGCAAAGGACGTGAAGAAACAATTACATACACACCCCTTCCAACTTCTCCACCCATTTTTTCCGAGTATTTATAGTACTGCATCATTAAAAATCCTGTCCTCTCAGAGAATGGCCTCTCCACTGTAGCACATTCCCTCCCCCCTTCCCCCCTCATTTGTTTTGCCTTTGGGTTTTTCCTCATTTTCCCTTCTGTGCCTCTTACCTTCTAGCTTTTTTCAGATTTTTTTCCCTCCTGCGTGCATTTCCAACACACTAAGAAGTGTCCAAAGCCACAAGTCCCTCACAGTCTCCAAATACACAGTTTTAAAAAAAGTGAGCAGATGACAGTGAATTTGAGACTCTGACTTTACTGGAAAGCAAATCTACAGTCTTACACTGTATGAAGAGTTAAGAAGATTATAATTCAACAAATTTCCTGAAAAAAATCCTGCTGCTTGATTAAGAAAAATTATAATTAAAATATACCAGCCATGATCTATGTGCTTTTAAAAACTGAGGGCTCTCAACTCAGACTTAAACGGGCTTTAGAAATAATCACTAAACACCCTGCTCAATCATATAAAGCACCTGAGGAGCAAGCAGGTAGCTGCTGCTCAACTAGGAGATTTACACCTTAGCCTAGCCGCCTGGAGCAGGCACCAGAGAACTCATCCATAGACACACAAACATCACCAAATATTCAGTGTGTGCACACACTGGCACTTACATGTTAAAAACACTTGACGGATTGAGACAGAAAACCTCAGAGAGATTGACCCTCCTATTATCCCTGTAGATGAACATTTCAGAGATTTCACAACTGCAATGTTCCTCAGTTAACTATACGGCTAGTTATAACTCCTGTTCCAAGTTTATGCTCTTCTAAAAATATAACAAAAAAAGAAGGAAGAAAAGAAATCCAAGAAATAGTCCTAAAAAACCCACACCAATACACAGAGCCAGAACAAACAACTTCCATGAACAGCAGCCCAGGTTAAAAACCAAGCAGACTGATTTTCTCCTACTGCTAACCTTCCAAGAGTGATCAACTGCAGCTGTCTCACATTTGAGGGCTGAATACGTGCAGGTTTTGAAGAACACTAGATCTGTCCAACATATAATTTACTGAGCTCTACAGAGTCAGGCAAAAGCAACTCCACTCACATTACTGAGTTTTCTTGACAATTTTTGTCAGTTTCTTAAGAAAGTTTGGACTAAGCCACAAAGGAAAAGTTTCTGCTCTCAGCTAAACTGGCATATATCCAAATCCACCTCATTGTTCTAGAAGCAAACATACGTGAGATCAGAGTCCCAGCCCATCATTTTATTCTAAAGTTAGCCATTACACTGGTACATCTTAAGAGGATTTTAGTTTCTCTTTCCAAAACCCCATATTCAGACTCCAGCTGTGTACCAAAAAACCCACATCAAAAGTTAAGTGGACCAAATTCTTTATTGTTCAACAGGTTCTGCTTTCATGAAGCTCTGACACCACAAAATAAACAGTTCCCATCTGTCAGTTACTGTATCCACATAGCATATTCACGGGTACTAGGAATGCTCAAATTGTCTTTTCCTTGCCAATCTGTGTTATTTGGCCCTAGTCACAAAACAGAAGAAACAATCCATGAAATTTCAATTAGAATAGGTATGAAAGATGTCAAATGGAAAAGCAAAGAATAATATCGCAAGTTTCTTCTTTTCCAAAGCAACCCTTCACAAAACATTCTTTCCAATTACAGGAAATATTGCTCTCTTGAGATACCACCAAAATGACGACAAAAACCTGTGAGGGGTCAAGGAGCTTCTCTAAGTTTATACATTCAAAAGTACCAGAAGGCACAGTAAGCAGAACTGTAAGGAATCAAAATAACTAAATGCTGAAATCGCCATAATTTAATGCACGGTTTAAGAAAATTGGGGGCATTAAGACATTCAATCAGACAGAAGAACAATAAAATTTCTACCATGAACAAGTAACTGCTATAGGTGAAAGGGAAGCCCACAACACAAGCATTACCAAGAGGATCTTGCGGCTGCAGGTGTGACGCAGAGCTCACACAACACTTGCAGTGGAGCAACGCCACCAAAAACAGCCTGCTCTGTTTCCTGCCATGCCTTCCACAACCTGCTCTGTTAGAGTAAACTAACTTTTGCAAAGCTAAGGAAAGCAGCTTTCATCAGGTGTAGAAGATAAAAACAGACCCACATGGCTGGGTCCTTTCATCTACCACAGCCTTCAGAACATAGGGAAGCACTCACCCAGCGGAGGGTAACAGGTCTGCCGGTCGGTATGCCGAGGCACAGCAACCTTGTACTTTTTCCACGCAACTTTCTTGGCTGCTTGAACGCTCATGATCGAGCTCACTCTTTGAATAACAGGAAAGTGAAGATGCAGAGGAAGTACACGCTAGTACCCACGCAAGAACTGCATGCTGGGATTCAAGGGGGAGGGAAGCGCTGGTTTTCCTCAGAGGGTTTGACATATTCAGCCACACAGTGACTGACAAAACCAGGCAGGAAACAAACCTTTAAAAAGACTGACATGTTAGCAAATAACAGACTTTAAGCTAATTGAGATTTCTTTTCTCTTTAAAATCAGATTAATATGCTGCTTTGCTACTCCTTATGAAAGTAGGAGAACACTCCAGCTTTCAGAGAACTGGCAAGTTAAATTCTACAAACTGAAAATGGGAAAGCTGATGGCAATTTTCCTTTTCTGTTCAAATCAAACTCTCTGGTCAAACACCACACTCATTTTAAAAATCCTGAATATTTTTAGCATTCATTCTGTAAAAAGTTTGAAGTATCGCTATAACACTTTTTTCACACATTCAACAGAACATAAAACCAGAACAACTCTTCAAGGTAAGCATCCACATCTTTTAACGGCCTTTCAAAAGAGCACAAGAAATTTTAAACACAAGATTACAGCATAAAAAGGAAGTTGTACAAATAAACCTCCAAGTTGAAAATAACAAACTCTGATTAGGCATGCCCCTTCCACTGTGCAGTAATTCCAAATAAGACAGAGCAAGGAACAGTAAAGCAGAAGGTTGGTAATGCAAGGCTAGGATAGGATCAGAGTTACTGTACAAGTGAGCCTTTAAACTGTGCTTACCACCAGCACAGAAAGCAAATCCAATCCCTCTATCTTCAAAAGCCTGTTGCCAACTTAATAATCAAATTAAGAGTACTCCAAATTTTGTAGTTATGAAAGAAACTCCATATTGCACACTTTCGGATACTGAACTGTACAGAATTCCAGTAGTCACAACAAAGTAATGCAATAAGAGATTAAGTATAACAGGTAACTACGCACGACCAGAGAGGAGAACTCTAAACCACAGAATTGGTTTCAAAAGCAGAAAGGGGCTGTTTGATTTGTCTGCCTGTCTCATTGTATTATGCTATAAGACAACTGTTCTAGATACAGCTCTCCTCTCTTCACTGATATCCAGTTGGCACAGTTTACTGTATCACACCCCAGACACTATCCAAGGGAGGGAAAGAGGGAGAAATCGAGAAATCAAGATCAGATTTTTCTTTAAATTTTTGTGGGTCAGAAGGTGGTCTTCCTTAATTTTGTGGGTTGGAGGTTTTTTCCACAAATTCAAGAATTCCTCAAAGTTGAAGGCTGAAAGGCTTCACACAAAAGGAGTTTTGTTTCCATGAATAAAGACAACCATCCATTCAGGGGGCTAAAGCAGACATTTGTATCCAAACATTTCTGTGAACCATGCAAACAAGAGCAAAGTGGAAAGGTAATAAAAGTTTTAAAGCTAGGATTTCTATTTTAGAAACAAACAAGGATGTATTTTGCAAATACAAACCTTACTGTGCCAAGCACTTCACAAGCACAAAACAAGAAGATGCTGCCAACTCCACCAAGCAAACGATGAGAATTAGCAGACAGACCTGCACATATGCCAAAAGTCGCACCAACAGCACCACATCTTTTTCTCAAGTCTTGATGAGACTGGTCTGAATGCCCTAAGAATGCTCTCCTGTGTATCCAATACCTCACTTCACCTTAGTCCTTTCCACTCCAAGATAAGGCCCACCCACACTTGGCAAGACTGAAGAATAAGTACAAGTTTCAGGAATTAGCAAGTTTGTGACAACATTTCTGGGTTTACCATTTCTCAAATGAGAAAGTGTTTGCAGTCAGTGAGAGCAGTTAGAGAAACACCAGTTTGACTATAAGTCCCTTGAAGGTCATTCAATGTGAAGGTATTAGAGAAAATATATGAGTAAATGAGTAAAAATGAGTAAAATCATTCATGCACCAGAGCTTCCAGAGAAGCTCAGCTCTCAAGCTCTGCCTGCCATCAGCAGCTGCCCTGTGTACATCAGAGAGACCACTTTCATCTAACAGCAGGTTCTACCTCAAAAATCCAACATTTCAATAAGAACATACACTGAGAATATTTTTTAACTTGGGGGGGTGTTGTTGCACTATGTTTAAATTAAAAACCAAACAACTCTTGCCTAAATGGAGATAGAATTACTAGCATGAAATAGTTGCATATCAGAACCCATCTGCAAAGAAGTTAGCTTTAGGATGGCAGGAATATTTTTAAACTAAATTTTAAAAGTGAAACCATGGCCTCTGTGAATATCTGAAGTATTGGGTGTAAAATCAATACATTAACCGCAAGAGCATATAAGCAGAAGTGAAATGGAAATTTCTGGTCAAAATAATCTTTGAGGAAGGCAAAGAAAGACTTTTTTAAAATTTTCTTAAGCAAACTCCAGAGCTCAATATACTAGTATACTCTCTACCCATAAACCACTCCATTCATTAGGAGGAAGATGGTCTTATTTCTACTACTACTGAATTCAACAGGCCATTTATTTAGCAGCTCTCTGACTGGAGTACGTGCTCTCTTCTATTCTCTCTGGTGTCGACAGCAGTAATCAAATTTTGTACATGCCACTGGCCCTATTATAGTTCCACAGCAGCTGGCTGGCTGCCTAGGCTTCTTATCACGTATGATAAAAAAGACCAGCCGAACAGACCAGCTGAAACTCCTGTGGGAAGACAGAAGGAGAGTGAAGCCTAACTAGAAGCCCAGTAAGTAGAAAACATGTCTTTTTATACTTGCCCATGTATTACAAAGCATGAAGAACAAGGCTACACTCAACGCATGACAAGCTTGCTTTAACAGTTTTCAGAAGGACTGGAACTTAGATGACAATTCAGTCCTTGTTGAAGAGTAGGTCTGAATGCCACACTTCATATGTGAAACACATGGACATCTATAGCTCAGTCCATACAGCAGTGAATGGGAAAGCAAAAAATCATATAGAAGTGGGGGAAAAGGAGAAAAAAGAGAGGAAAAAACCCCAGATAACTGTACCCATTCATTTGAAGGTGAGCTCATAAATACTTAAGATCACTTCTTTATCACAGCACCAGCATATACACAGTCAGCACTGGGTTCAGAATAAAATTAAAGTTCACAGAGGCAAACAACAATGGGAGCAGAGGGCAACATCCTTTAATTATAAAACTCTCCTGTATGCAAGACAATCTATAATGAGATTGGTTTCCATTTCTTCTTTGCCTTCTGGGAGCCTTCCAAGAGCCTTGAATGCCTTGACTCTGAGAAGAGGAAACTGGCTTCTTTTTCATAGCCTGCCTCCTTCCAGCTGTGTTCCAAGTAGGCCTTGGGTAGCCCTGCTCTGAACTTCTACTCTTCCATACAAGTCCATGGAGAAAGGCTTGGGTTTCTGGCAGAGGGAAAAACAAATCTAAAGGACTTCTTACGGGAGCAGAACAAAGAGGTACAGAGTTCTTCCCCAAGGTGAGAGCCAAGCAAGCCAAGTGCTCTCCTTCCTAGAAAGTCTTTCTCAAGGTTCCTGTGCTACCTGTCTAGACCTACCCTTTATAATACTGCTATAATAAGCATCTAGTTAAGAGCTTCTCATGCTGTGGGGATATTAACACCCTGTAATTTTGTTCAGGATGTTTTATTTCACCAGAACAACCTGACAACTTTTTTTGCTGGCCTGCCAAACATGATTTGAATTAGCAGGCCACACAATGCTTGTTTGAGGAAGCAAACGAGATTCTAGGCAATGCTAAGGAGAAAGATGGTGAAAGGGCAACGGGAACTTGAACAGTAAGTAATGTTTCAAGTGCCTGTTGTATGTTGATGGAAACTGGTTATTAGCTTAACCCCTGCTTCCAGGAAGCCCACAGCACCAGCAACTTCAGAGGGAGAACAATGAGTTTTTAGCATTTCTATTGAAACCTCCTTTCACACAGCCAGGTTCATGTCAGCAAAAAGCTTTCTAGTGAAAAGAAAATTAGCCATACAGTAAATGCCCTCACTACTGTGGAAGAGGAACAGAGTATGTGGCAGCTAGTGGAGCACTGCAATACAGATAACACACAGAGAGATTCTCTCAGTGCTCTCACAGGCAGCTCCAACACAAACCCTTCCAGCCCACAGTGCTTCAGGCACTTGACACATGGGTCTTGTAAAACTGCATGTCTGTGGCTGCCACAAATAACTGACTCATCCTGCAAAAAAAAATAATAGTAGCAACTGTAGATAAATTGTGATGCCTTTCAAGAATCACCATAATTTTAGTTAGTCTTTTTTGACGTTCCTCTTACAGCTTCTCTTTTCCTTTTGTACAAGGGAATATTTTGAATGTAAACACCGAGAAAACCTGGGGAGCACATTAGTCTTCCAAAAGCGTTGCTTACATTATAATCACACCTGTGAAACCCAACCACAACCAAACAGTACCTGCTTTTCACAAAACATCCTGGGCCAGCTGTTTACAGCAACTCAGGAGTGACAGGAGGTCCACAGGACAAGTAGGAGCCTTCTGCATCTTGCTTCTCATTTAAAATGCTGAGCACACCTTCGAAAACAAGGTTCCTGCCCATTCACATGCACCTTTATAAAACAAATCCCAATGAATCCATGACAGATCCACCGCTCAACACTTGTGTGCTCGTATGCTGGGGTGTAGTCTGTATTTCAGAAGAAGCCCAGGCACTGAGCCCTGAGTGACAGCACGCAAGCCCAAGCACAGGAGAGGGGCCATCACTTGAGCAGCCCCAGCTCCTCCAACCAGCAATCCTGGTGGTTCACAGTTTTCAAAAGCACTTGCCCTGCTGCAGTGGGGACAGACTGGGTTCAAGCCAGCAGCCAAGGACCTTTAAGAGCTGCTGGTAGGCAACTCCACCCAGGACAGGCAACTGCCCTTGGCATATCCCACAGCGACAGGAACTGCTGCAGAAAAAGGCACTGCTTCCAAAAAACGTCTCATTCCTCTGTCCTTCACATGCCAGGACACAATCCAAAGCTTTGGAAGCAATGGTTTAGGCAAGCATATGAATAATTTACTTGTATACTTTCCTGTCACTCATTTTGTAAATGAGTGTTTGTACCTCCAAGAACATAAACATCTCAAAGCTTCCTTGTAAATACCACAGAGGTTTTTTTCCTTGGAGAGTATTTTCTGATACATTCTTTTCAAACTCTCCTGGCTTTCCCCATCCAGACTTCACAGGGCTGTGCATTGGTGTCTGCCTCAAGCTGGGCAGAGGGACAGGAAAACATATGATGAAGCTTGGAGAGCAGCTCTGGAGCAAGCACATGTCCCTCCACTTGGCTCAAGCCTTCAGGCCTTCACTCTGCCAGCTAGGGCTCCAACCACAACCTTCATCCTGAAAGCTAAAACTCTCATCTCGTACCATGGTGAAGGAGGGGACATAATCACAGGCACATTTCTAGAGTGGCGCACCCTGACCAGTGACCTCATTCATGGTCAGCAGGGTGCCACCAACACTGAAGCTCCAAAGATCTGGAAGTTTGGCTTTCCTTTTTTTAATGCCCTGTAACAATGCATGGGTGATCAGACAGCACCCTCTAAGACATTAATTCTTCAGCTGTATCACTTAGAACACGCTATTTACTTGCATACTGACACTGAGTGTCTCAAGTATACACATTACCAGTCTTGTTAAAATTAGCGTTCAATTTCTTCCACCCAGACGGTCTACTTCCCTTCCTGATTGCGGCAGCGTATTCTATTCATGCTTTTCCACAACAAGAAAACACAGAGGACAAAGAAGGACAGCATTGTGCAGAGCTGCCCTGCCTTCTGCAGGAACTAATAACAAAATTCTTTGGACTTCCTAGTCGCCATGCGAGGGATGGAAAGTTTTGCTCACCTAGAAAAGAGGGATCTGCAGAAAGCCTGTATTAGGAGCCCCAAGTTCCCCTATTCCTTCCTTGAACACCAAAAATATTGTAGAGAGCTCCCTAAGTTAAACAGGCTGTTTTTTCTTAGTTCAGAGAGCTAAAAATAGGTAAGAAGCCATTCAAGACATCTTAAAATCAGGAAAAATAAAACAAAGCCTGTTCCCTATGGACCTTGGTCAGGTCCAACACAAACACATCTCCAGTTAAACTCCCCACTCCTCAGAGGACAAACCTGTCTCCTGCCGACTCAAGGCAAACACCCCTCCTTCTGAAACAGCATTGCTGTTATCAGAGTCAAAACAAAAAAAAAAAAAAAATCAACCCAAAGCACATCTACTCAGCTCAGTGCAGGAAGGCTGAACTGGGTGTTCAGGACTCAGCACAGTGACACAGCACCCAGCTCAGGTGCAGGCACCCAGCACACAGAGTCCTGGAGCAGCCAGCTTTGGCTGCTAGGTAGCCACTCCAGGCATCAGTTCAATGAGGGCAGGCATCACACCATTCCTTCTGCATGATGCCAGAGCGACAATGCAAAATTTTCTAAACTACAGAAATCCACCTTAGAATTACCTATGCTGCTGCCACTGTATAAGCCTTTACTTTCATAAAAGACTCCTTTAACAAAAGGAGAAAGAAAAAAACCCACACAAAACATACTCCTGTTCAATCCCCTTTAAACCCTCCAGTTAACTTAATACAGACTTAATATATCTCTTGTTAATTAGTCCCAATAGTTAAATTTACACTCACTGCTAAAAGCTTACACAGCATTCACAACCTTTAGCCACTGATCTCCTTTTAACAGCTACAAATTGAAAATCATTGTGTGATTAACGTTATCAAGACTTCAACAAGGCCAGAGAGTATATTTCAATAAATAATCCAACATTCAGATGTTTTGGTAGGTATAACATTCTACAAAGGCTGTATCAAAAAAAAAAAATCATTGCATCAGTTGTCAGGTACTAGAAGTGCATCATTAAAACTGTTGTTAAAATTAACAGCCTTCTTTCTCTCCTTCCTCACCAATTAGCACAGAAGAAAAAGAATGAGGTAAAACCATGTGCTTTGTTAAATATTGAACCTACTGTAACCTGCAAAATAACTGATTAATAAACTACTCTGAGGCTGAGGTCAGTTTACAGAGGAACCACCATGCAGCAGCTATGGCAACGCAGAATCACCACACTGCACTGCCAACTAGCAATGGAAACATAAGACCAAAGAGCAGAACAACAAACAGCATCAACCTGCTTTCTTAAGGCCGCAAAAGTGAGAATTAAAGCTCTCAGAGGGAGTGCTCTTCAGTTTAGCACAGCATTTCTGTGTATCAAGGGACTTGGGAAAGAGCATGGAAAAGAGACAAAGCACATGGCACAACTGAATCAATACCTAAAGGAAGAATAGACCTATTCTTCCACAACTAAACATCAAAAAGCCTCAAGTCTCTCTAATAGTAATGGTACGCACACACGCATAAGCAGAGACCCAACAGCAGTGAAAATGATAGTGCATTTTATTTGGGACAGAATGTGCACCTACCTATCTCAAGCCACCTGCCCAAGTTCCCAAGCAGAGCCTGGTGAGCAGCCCAGCTCACACATCAGCTGAAAAGGTTAAGTAATAGCTGAGTTAGCAGGCACCTCACTCAGCTCCACACAGGCTAAGGAAAGCTCACACAAGCCACAATCAGCAGAGATGTGCTGAAAAGAGGACTACGCAGTGGTAAGCAGCTGAGGGGCAGTAACTGAATTTTGCAAGCCAGCAAAAGACTGCATGTTTACACTCTCACTTGTTTTCAAGAAATTTTCGGCAAGCTTTCTGCATGTATACTTTGCAGGCTTCTGCCAGGTCAAATGGAAAACACTGGGCTCAGTTATTTAAGCTCAAGTGTGCGGAGGAGTAATTACCAAAGCTCCACTGGACAGAAGGATTGCATTCTTTTATTCTTTAAATGCCACCACCCACTAAGATATGATAATAACTCTCAGAAACCTTGTAAGCAAATCCAGCAAACACTGTGCAGAAGTTAGCCTGCAATCACATGGTACCCATCTCAAAAACTCCATCTGTGTGTCTCAAAGTACTGTGGTACAATGACCAATTCTGCTACTTGCTGCCGTCACCATCACGATTTTTGTGCATAATCAAGTGCTAGTTGGATTTAAAGCCTAAATCATGTGAAGGTTGAGACTCAGGCCACAGGTACAGTATATTATGAAAAGTCTTTCTGTGCAAGACTGACTGGAAAATCATACACTATGCCAAACAAATGAAGCCCCAAAACACCACTGCTCCTTCACAATTACTGTGATGCAACAGATGCAGCACAGCATTCCCACATAAATATTTAATGTCAACAATATACATGTTTACTGGCTGATTTTAAAACAATTTAAGGGTTAAAAACAGATGCACACACTATAGTAATAACATTTTTGGTCACCTTACTGAAGCATCACTTGAACTTGAAGTGTGAGCAGGCACAGTCTCATCCATGGTCTGAACAGCAGCTTTTTAGCTATTCATTTCACACCCCCATTTTGTACTTCTGGTTATGAAGCCATCTGATATTTCCTGCAACAATCTTACAACAGGCTCAATAAAATTTTACATTACTTTTACAAAAATATTTTCAGGCTGAAGGCTTTAATAATTTTGGTTTTTTCCCCTTTAAATTTAAGTGTTTAAATAAACAATCACTGTTTTCATGTATTTCAAAAATATGCATATCATGGCTGCACTCGCAATGAGTGTATGAGTATGTAATATAAATACCTTTGAACAAAAGTTTTTACACCAAAGTGGATAGATTGAGATTCTGAGACACCACGCACCATCCTGTGTGTTCAAGACCCTCACTCCATTTAGCAGATGAGCTTTTATAACCCCTCAGTCTCCCTGGCATAGGAAGCAAAGTGCTCCAAAAGGCACACATTTATCAGTTTGTTCCTTACTTTGTCTTGTCTTTCCTACTATCCCACTTGCTTTTGTTGCTGCTACCAAACACTGAGTGGGATTTATCATAGGGTTCTTTTCTTACTAGCTTAACTTCTCCTGCTTGAGCAGCAACAAGTTGCTACTGAAAAGCAAGCCTTGTTTCTTTCTGCAGGCCTGCCAACACATCCAGGCAAAAACCACTTCAACTTCACAAAGTTAATATTGAAGTAAGTTGCATTAAATTTGTTCACAGCTGTACTTAAAAAAAAATTCTTTATAGGTTGGTAAAACTCCAATATAAATAAAGGAGGAGATGGACAACCAAACACAAACAAGCTGTATGGCAGCTGTAATTCACTCAAATATGAGTGACTGTCTTTGTTACTCTGCCTTCAACTTGCCCTAGAGTTGAGCACTTCTCTATAATACCTATACTCAATCAAACACTATACTGCCTTCATTACCAACCATTTAATATCTAACTGTAGTATTCTCTCAGTTAACACTGTCATATTAACTTTCCTATTTATGCACAGTTCCCTCACTTTAACTGGACTGGTTTAAGACAGTTGCATGAATAAAGCATTATAAAACTTCACTGCTTGGTTTTGGTTGGGTTTTGTTTTGGTTTGGCTTTTTGTTTTTTTACTTTGTAGCATAACCACAGCATTGATACTGTTGGTTTACTTTAATCTGCTTGTAGGTGATTTTGTTTGTTTAATTTTAAATCACAGCATTCTGACACATTCTACTCTCTATAAGAAAGTTTGCCAAAAAAAACACTTCTGAATCACAAAAGTATTTCAGGTCAGCCACAGAAAAAAGATAAACCCCTATTACACATTATCTTCATAAATATGATTTGAAAGAAGGGATTCACACAATAAAGATCTTTACAGCTTACACTGTGAGACAAGCAAGGCAGTTTAGCATATAGGTGGCAAGGTTCAGAAACAGAACTTCATACAGATGCAATTAAAATGTTTGCAATGCTATTTAAAAACAACCTACTACAACCTACCTTTGTGGAAACTTGTGCTATTAAGTACATGTGAGACTCTGGGTCACTGAAAAGTAGCTCTAGTGTAAATGCAGCTAAATGACCACAAAGAGTCAAGAAGCTGCATTACCCAGGGGTTTTCAGAAATCTGTCTTTACACTCAGATAACTTGCCCCAGCCCTGCAGTTTTCCACCAGCCATCTTTCTCCTTACTTGCCTCCAAATACTCATTTATTTTTCCTGTAAATGACAAAAACCCCACTACTGTTAAGAAAAAAAAGATGATCAGCTCTCAAAGCAAATCACAGGACAGTTCATTCAGTCTTCTCACTCCCACATGATCATCAGGTGCTGTCACACTAACAATTTTGTACCTACCATTCCACCATAATTAACTTCATCTTCCTTACCTTGTTCTACCCCTGATCTACACAGCTGTTCATCAGGGAAGGGGGGGCGGGGAGAAGGGAGAAGCATTTTCACAAGAAATCTAACTTGCATCAGATGTGTCTATGATGGCATTTTAGCTACCAGCTGGACCATGACTCATAGATCCCCAACACCAGGCTTCTGACTAAGCCCAGCCCAGCCAGAGAACTTTGCTACCTCCATCTGACAAACAGGACTGGAGAAGCTCCCAGGGCCTACCCCAGCCCTTGTTGCCTCCACCAAGAATTAGGAGGAATTCCTCCAACACGTCAACCTCTGTATTTCAATAATTGGTAAAGAAGTAGGACAGTACAAGGATACACATCCAACTGTAGACAGCAAGAACTTTGTGAGTACTATGGGAACAGCTGGAGCTCAGCTCTCACTTCCCATCATAACAATTCATTTAGTTCCCCACACACTGTACAGCCTGTTCCAGCCAAAAACACCAAGAGGACTCCGATGATGTAGCTGGTTTGCCATTTATCTCACTGCTTGAGAAAACCAGTCTCACCAACAGCCTACTTCCCACATAAAACCAAGAAGTCTGCTGGGAAGCCATGCCAGGGCAGCAGTGATGACAGGAAGGAATTCCTCATGTCTCATTTCTTAGCCATGACATCTGGCCACAACCAATTCTACAGCCCACCTGTCCCTCAAAACCCAAGAATGGATTACAGACACAGAGAGCAGATCAAAGAGTTCTTTCAGTAGATTTTTCCCCTCCCCTAAACTCTATCCTCTATAACAAAACAGAAGAGCCAAGAGATTTGTTATGATCTAGGAGCTACAAGGCATGCTCAGATTCTGTGGCTGCTGGGGAGCAGGAAGGGTCAAACAGCAGCAGCAATCCCAAAACAGTGCACAGTTCAGGAAGTAGAAATAGAGAGGGTAAGCAATTCCAATCCAGCCCACTGCTTACAGAAATTATACAGGGCTCCTGAAGACATCAGAAATTTCACAGCTTCAGCCAGGCTTTTCTCTGAAAATTTTATAATTAACTTTCACAGCTAATACCATTATGAAGTGCAAATTTCCCTCATTATATGTAAAAAAATTTAACATCTATTACATTCCACTCCCAAGAGTGCTGTATCAGCACAGAAAAAAAAGAAAAAAGCCACCACACACCCGGATAATGTTAGAAAGGGTTGGTAAACATTGCAAGTACAAAACAGCACTCTCATCTACAACAGCTTCACAGAAATGAAGAAGTGTTTCACCACTGTCAACCTAAACATAAGTTCTGCAAAATTATTTTGGAATAAGCCACATGCCTTTTAACATAACTCAGGTTCAAAAATAGGCACTGCCAAGATCCACTTACTCAAATAATCTTTTAGAAGCACCGCTGTAGCACCCAAGTATGTTCTAGTTCAGTGCTGCAGAGAGTTTAGCCCTGTACAGTCTCTCCTCTTCTGGCACTGTAACAGTGCAAAAAGTAGCAAATGATACCTGGTGTGGGAAGGATAGATCACCACACATATCACAGAATCTGCTAAGTTAGAAGGGACACATCAGGATCACTGAGTCCAACTCCTGGCCCTGCCCAGGACACCCCAAGAATCAAACCATATGATATACAGCCCTTGTGTCCGGATACAAAATCCACTATGAAAGTGGAAGCTCAGCAGACTAGAACAACGTGTCTCTTGTTTGCATTAACAAGTTATTGCCAGATATTTCACTGTCATTTATGAACAATGCATGCAGGAAATGGAATAAAAAAATCATCAAGCAATTATCTCTTGTCTAAAAAGCTGGGCACACGGTGGTGAAATCCCAACACAGTATAAAACCACAAGGAAACTATATACGTGACACTTGAAGACTGAGTTAAGTTTTTACTTCCACAAAGCCAAGGTCACAGGAACAAGCCCAGTGCAGTCACTGGCATAGAACCGCAGAAGCCTCCCCAGCTGGGTGGGGACCTCTTGCTGAGGAGGGAAACTAAAATTTTCCAGCAAGTTCATGAAACCACCACTATCCCTCTTCATTCAGTGGAGCTATCAAAGCACAACTTTCATAGTCACGTACACAAGTAAGTACACAACAAGGAAGGAGACAAGCGTACAGAAACACAGAAAAAATATAGCTACAAACTTCCAAATTCAGACACTGACCAGCAGGAGAGCCTTAGCGTATCTCGGACCAAGTGAAAAAAAAGAACAACAGCTACCAGCTTTTCTCCAGCAGAGTTGTAAGGACGCAGTAAATCTACCCGCATTTTCAGTCCAAATGCCAATATCCAGACACTACATATATAGGAGAAACTGATGGATGTCAGAAAATGAAAACACCCATGAGAAACCCTAGGAGTACACTTTATCAAACATACAGAGTAGCTGAGCTCTACATCCATAAACAGTCAGGAGAAGTGTTTGAGATTGCTTGTCATTTGAGATGCCAGAGCTGATCAGGAAAGGGAGGTGGGTTGGGGATGGTAGGGAAACAAAAAAGAAGTAGCAACAAATTTTAGCACACATAGACTGAATTCCCTCAGTTGTTTGCCTGAGATGCACTTTTTCTGTATCTACTACACGAAGGCTCTGATCTCATGAAGCAGTAAGCATGTCCTCTGTCTGCCACTTCTGTTCTGAATGTCTTTGACTCTTAAAAACCTTTTACTGGTTGAGTCAGAAGATTTACCTTTAGCTCAGTTATGGCATTTTCAGGGTTTTTTTTAAAATGTGAATATGCAAGAATACATATTGTCCACATGGCATTTGCTCATTCTGGAGAAGATTATTCCAGTCACAACCTACAGAACTACCATTCAAAAAAAATCCAAATACTTTAGGACAACAAACATCAATTCTTATAGAAAATTTCAGATAGTTTTAAAAAAATTACAAATCCCCGTGTTTCTAGTAATTGCTATCACTCAAGGTTTTCAACAGTTATCTTCTATATCCCCCATGCCCAGGAGCTCCCCACAGAGTCTGGATGTGATAAGGAAATAAACTGATCCCTTAAGCCCAGTCACATCAGCGATGCACTCCCACATGTGCCAGCACACACACACTTGTTGCCGGCTGCCTCCAAGCCACCGTTGTTAGCTGGGGACAACTCAGGGGTGTTCAGCATGGGTAGCAAGAATTCCCACTCCAGCACGTGATGGGAGAAGTACAGACACACGCTTTAATACGAACTGAGGATTTAACATACTCCCAAGCAACTAACTGGAAATGCCTCATTAAAGACAGACTTCTAACAATCTCGGATCCACACACTGCTGTATAATTATCCTCAGCTTGAAACGGCGCGTAATTTCCCAGGAATATCACCATTTCTAAATGCAAGTCCTAGAAGGGGAAAGTAGATAGAGGTCTATGCATACATATGTGTGCACAGGCATATATATCTACATATACCTCCTTCTCTCTTATCTTTAAGTGTACACAACAAAGATGACAAAAACCCATCCCCCATTGCATCTTGTTCCATCACTTAAAAACCACTGCCTTACCTTGTGGCTGTGCTTTTGTACATCAGGAAGAAACATCCATGCCAGAAAGCACATAATTACATTTCTATTTACTTTAGCACTCACTTTATGAGGGGGAGGGGTAGGAACAGGAGCAGTTGAAAGTATGTCCTTCCTTGAGGGCTGAAACTCGTGAAACGTGGGTTTTAGAGAAACAGTGGGTTTTTTCCCTTGGAACTCTATCATCTCCATTCCCTGACCCTTACAATAACTTCAGTGGGTACATCTAATCACCTTGCTAATCCCCAAAAAACGTATTTAGTATTCAGCATTTTGTTTGAGCCATTTCTGCCAGTCAGGAGGAATCTTGTAGCCTTTCTCTCAACATTAATCACAAGTGACACCTACCTACCCAGTGACTCGTTATAACAAAAAAGCAAGGTATAGGAACGTACTAATCTTTGAAAGCTCTACCTTCTTTCAATTTTGAAGGCATTAGTCCACATCTGCAGTGAGAAAACAGAAAGGAAAAGGAAGTCAGGGTAAGTTTTTTGTTTGTTTTGTCTTACAATTTGTTTGTTTTCTTAAGGACGCCTAGGCTATAGTGCTAAAGATCAAGGCTGACCTTCCTGGATATTTCTGGTATTTTCCCCGAAAAAAAGCACAGATCTGAGTTATGGATACCGCAAATGTTACATTCATCTGTAAAGCCCAAGGTCTGTGATGATCAATAGTGCTGAAGAGTAACGAAGACGAGGCCAATTTTACAGTTTTTCCTTCTGATTAAGAGCAAAGGAAAAAAAAACCCACTGTTCTGTAGTAGAAACAGGTCTCATCTGCAGATACATCAATAACTGATAGCTACTACTGTAACATGGTGACCCAAAACTACAGTATAAAGAGGTCTTCACCACTTCAAATTTCATCTGGATATCCATCCTTAGGAACACCCTGACCTAAGAGGATAAAAGATCTGTTTGATAAGGTGGCTCTGATGGTAGACTGAATACAGGCTGAAAAATAAGAAAAATGTTAAGCCTTTGAAATATACAGTCATTTACTGAACAAACCCAAAACACAGCACTCAACCCGGTAACAGCAAAGATGAACTATTACAGGCTGTTGGCACTATGGACAGATTGCACCCAACTGAAACAAAGATTTTTAAAGTGCTCCACTGGTCCAAGAAACACCACCAACTGGGAACCAAGTCCAGGAAAACTAAGCACATGGGAAGTTACAGCTGCTTCTTTACTCTTACCATCTCTCAACAGAAATAACAGTAAGAAATAACTAGAGCTGCCCAAGGACAAAGTAGTAGAGGGATGGGAGACCACCACACTTAAGTAAAAAAAAATTTAAAACAAAACAAACAAAAAACACCTAGCCATGCTGAAATACAGTACTTAGATTCAGCTACAAGAGAAATCAAGGGTATTCTTAAATAGTAAAGGGGATCTAAATTCATTAGTAAGTATTTAAAAACACACTACAAGGAGGCAGCTTATCTCAGACAGTTCCATCACCCAATATCTACTAGAGACAACTGCTTACTAAATACTGTGTGTGTTATGTGTAGAAACTGCCTTTTTTTCAGCCACCGTGTTTTTATACTAAGCTGAAAAAGGTGCCTAAAGCATTTCAGCATTTCCACCTACTCCCCACTTTCATGCATCAACACTGTTCTCTTGTAAGAAGTCATCTCTTGGGGTTAAATTTTAACAGACCATGTTATATTTGCATAGGTCTAGTTAATGAAGAAGTGACTGGCAGAGAGCATAATATCCTGACCTTCTGTCATGAATTTTAATTGCCTACAGATGGTTAAGTTTAGCCTTATCTTCCCACATGAACAGATCCACATGGATAACTTCTCCCTCACCTTACGTAGCACACTGGCACCTCATGGAACCCATTGCTGTGCCCATGAGTTACCTGCAACACATCCTGTGCTGGGTGAAGTGGAGCAGTGGGTCAGGTGTGACCCCTGCACGCAGGAGCTGAGGTTGCTGCTAAACTGGAATTACGCTGCCCAAATCCAATTAAAGAATTCTCCCTGCTAATGCCATGGCTGCTGCAAATAGAGCAATTTCTAAACCAGCCCAGTTGTTCTTTTATGATCTCCACTGCTCTTCTAAATTTGTCAAATTTCTTCAAAGCGAATTATTACTCATCCCCAACACAGGCTCCCCCTCCTTGTTATTCAGGTTGCAACAGAAGAACAAGGCCATCCTAAGAGAAAAGTCAGCTTGGAAAAATTGAGGAAAGGAAGCAAGCACTCTTCAATGAAACGAAGAATTTCAATTCAACTGATCAATGAGAACCTTTTCTTCTACAGCCCATTAATGCCAATAACAACTGAGAACAGACCAGCAGATTTATCAAAGCTGAGGTCAACTTGCAATTTATGAAAAACCTTTAATAAGGTCTACAAAATTCAATTACGTGAATTTCAGTAAAATTTAGATATCCATTAGAGGAGGTACAAAGTTTTTCCCCTGTATAACCAATTTTTAAAACAAAGGTTTCTTTGAATAAATGACAATCCAAAACAAGATGCCTTTGCAAAAATCACATATTGCCAGATTCAACTCTCGACACCCTTACTCAGCACATTTTAGATGTGCCTTTTGGGTTTTTTTCAATATGTGCTTCTGCAAAGAAACCACTAACTTTGCATGCAGCAACTTGCAAGATCCACAAAGATTTTCTGCCAGACCTCCTCTACACTATGGTGTTAATTCACCATATAAATATTCAAAGATATTCTTGAACACCTGCCAGAAGGGAACACACTCCTCTGTAGCTACACAGCCACACATCCACACTTACTTAGCTCAGTATAGTAATGTTCTGCCCTGGGGTGGAAATGCAAGGCCAGGCAACAAAGTTCTACTAAGGCAGGAAAAAAAAAATCCCAAGCAAAAAGCAAGCCCTCTTGGTCACTCCAGGACACCTTTATCCTTTGATATTTAGCTGCTTAGGACAAAGCAGGAACCCCAAAATTTTCCTTGTAGATAATTCATTAAGTTTCCTTTGGCTACTGCTTCCACATTTTTTACCCAACAATCCAAGACAGACCTGAAAAATTTATGTCAGGATGAGTTTCTATATCAATAGTTGCAAGGGGACAGAGAGAAAGGTGACCACACGACGTCATGAATCCCTCAAATACTGGCAAAACCACTGAAAAACTATCACAAGAGCTCACCATGTCACATCTCAGCTAAGAAGGGAAGCCAAACAAGCCTAAGGATATCCAACCATGTCTTCTGCAGCTGAGGACCAGATGGACACATCAGCTCAAAGCTAAAATATGTTTGGGAATCTACAGGCTTGTTTTACACTAAATAGAGACAGACTGCAAGGCAGAAGTAGGCATGAAGGTAAAAAACAAGTAAAATTAGATTCTGTTTTGGTCACATTTTTCATCTGTTTCAAGAGGCTAATTTTGTCATTTTAGAGATCAAAGAACTCAAGGCCAAGGTGATATTTTGGACCCTTATTTAACCTAGCTTTACATTAAACATGTATATTTTCCTTAAGGATGTAATTTTAAAGGTAATCTCTTTTGCATATATATTCTTACTTGAACATGAATTTAAAATAATCTAAAAAATTAAATATGTGGTTATTTATATTTAATTAAGATGTTTATTCTACCGAAGGAAATTCTAAATAAGACTTTACAAATTATTTAAAGCTGAGAGAACTTATTTAACTAGTTCTACTTATTATAGAAAGAAGTTACAGTTACTGAATCAGCTCTTGGTAAGGTTCTAGCAAAGAAATTCTCTCACCTTGTATTAATACACTGCCCTTCATTACTGGGATATAATTAGACCAGTTTGCAAAAAGTGCAGGGCACTATTTTTGCACTTGAATATTAGAGCAACAGGTTACCTATTTACACTATAGATATTTAAATAAACAGCAGATTATTATTTATAACAAGCTGGATGATTCTGGAAGACACGATCTAACTGACTCACCCACTCCTCAGCTGTACTCTCACCATTCCAAGCCCTGCAGGACTGGGGGAGGGTGGAGGAAATGTCTAAAGACTGTTAAGGAAAGAATTCTTTATGTAGTAAAACCTGTATCTTATTCCCCTTGATAAAGATATTTCAAGGATGTCTTAGTTAAAGAACAGTAATTTAACCAGAAATTCTCTTTTGTTACTATTTTTTGCATTAATTCAATACTTAGGTCTAAAAATACTTGTCTGCAAAATAGGATTTATAACTCTTTTAACTACAACCACCTTACACAGAAGGTGCAAGCTCTGTATCATATACCAATTCTCACTGAAATTAGATTTTACAACTTGTTGGACTTTCCAAAAAGGCTTTTTTGATACCTTGCATATTCCAAACTGTAGCTGAGTTCAATTTATTCATCCAAAAGGGAGAGGGATAAAGAGAAAGGGAAAAAAATACAGCCCCTATTAAGTATACCACAATATAGATACAAAGCAGTTTAAAAAAGAGTTTCACACAATTGACACACATTACTTTCCCCCCACTTACACCACACTGCATCCCAGATAACAGATCCAGCTCAAAATCCGACTCACAGCCACAGATTCTCACCAAGATCAAACATAATTAATTAAATTGCTTTTTAAAGACTTCCAGTAACATTAGTTATCTTAATTACCATTCATCTACTCTGTCAGATGATAACCTTTTGGCTCTGCTAAATTTGGGAGTGCCAAGAACGTACCATTTCCTTTTTTCCATTGTATTGTAGATGAGAGTTGAGTCTCCAGCTTCTACATTTTCACTTTTTTTTGGCAGCACAAGAGGTTTTTAATAGGATAGCAAGTTAAAGTCCTTTCTAAGAGCTGGAAGAATATGAAAGGAACCTTATTACAAATGAGAATACCAGGCACACATAGTATCTTAGGAGGAACAAAACCCCTTTTTCTGCCTTCTGCCCTCCATCACTAGGAGAAAAACAGTTGTGTGCATTTCAGTATGAAGGGAAAAAAAATTGTCAGATTAGTGAGCAAAAGGACCCAAATTCATAAGAAAATAGACTTTTCCAACTGAAGGAAACAAGTTTAAAGTTCCAATTCGTTTCACAATTTCTCTCCTCCTTCCCATACCCACACAAATTATGCAGAATGCTTTCATAATCAGGTTGCACTTCTCTAGGACACATAAATTTTTGTTTCAGATGATCACTATAGTACATTACCATCTTTCAGCATTTGCAGTGTATGCCAAACATTCATGTTCTTTAACCCCTTCCTTCTTTCCACAGGCAGCAAAATGGAGTTCAACTGAACACTACATTTTCAGCAATTTTTACTATATGGGGACAAATATAAGTTAAATCAGAAACTGCAGGGCCGAAATTAGAAGCTATAAGAAGCACAAAACAAGGTGAGAACTAGCATGGAATATAAATTAATCAGCAAAACATTTCTAAGCAGTCTTCATTTTTCTTAGCATTTTACTTGAACATTATAAAGACACAGTCCATTTTCACCACCTGACTAATGGTTTCTGCTCCATCCCAGCTTTCCCTGCCCAACAACGGCAGGGAAGCACTGTGGAAGAAGGGATGCATCAGGACTTCCACGGCAACGACCAGCAGCAAGGTTAGAGATTTCATTTTCTTTTCTGCCCAAATCATCCTAGAACCAAATTCTCCACTGAGTACATTACACAACACAAACTGATTTTTCCTAGCCAGCTCCAAAGTTTTGCAGTGTATCCCATTTCCTCTAAAGGCCATTCAACAGATCCGGACTTCCTCAGAGAGGACTCTACTGTCAATCACAGACTTAATCCTGAAATTAAATTTAATCAACTACACTAAGGACACTGAATCCTTTAAGGATGAGTACAGCAGCCCAAGACCTTTTCAACATTGTATTGCAAAGAGACAGAGTAAAATCAGATTTGACATGCCTACAACAGGTCAGAGCTTTTAGGATCCCTCACTGCTTTCACACTAGTTTTCCCAGTGCTAAAGGCACCCTGCTCAGTTGACAGGCAAAGAAACCTCCATATCACACGTGATATTTTGCCCAGAACATAGAAAATAAATTAGCATTTAATTATGTTCTTTATACATAAAGCCATAAGCTATGGGATCCACCAGGTATTATATGCTCCTCTCCATCTTCTACCCTAATTCCTACTGCAGAAAATTTATCTGCCTCAGAAGTGGGCATTACATGCTACAGTGATCCCTGACCTAACCCAGTAACCTCTAATTTAGGTGTAGCATCAAGTGAACCAGTAAGAGCAACATTAAAGTAGCTGCAAAATGCAAGAGCTCTTGCAATGTGAAAGTGCCCTGGAGCAGAAGTACCACACTCGAATTCCTCTTTGGGGCAGAGCTGCACTTACTAACACGATGCACATAGCATGAGATTCCTGTGGGAATTCAGGAACACCAAGGATAGTCACCTCTCCCAGGAAGTAATCAAGAACCAGACCTCAATTGGGCCAACCACAGCATGCCACATTGTTCACACATGAAAGAACGCAACACAGAGATCATAAAGCTAGGAGGCACTTGACCACGATAACCCTGCATAATGCCCTTCTAAGCACACTTGCTACCTCAGTGCCAGATGCCAGAGCACCACCATGCCCGAGCTAGCACACTCTGTACTGTGCATACCCTGCATCACAGCTCAGCACCCACTTTTGCACCAGGTAAACCAAGGAAATAGCTCCCCATACATATCCCCCACATTTCCTCCAGGCAAACATGGACTCAGTCTCTTGTCAAAGGGTCCATCATTATTTATGTGGTGACATATTTCCCTTCTATATGCAGCCCTAAGCTCTCCTCCTTTCTAAGCATCTCAGCTATTTGGACTCTGACACTGACATAAGTATCACGACCATTATCTCATCTCAGGTAAACAACTACAGCAATGACATCCCTCTTTTTTCTGCAATGGGTTTTTGTTAAAAGGAGTGCATCAGAACTGCTCCTGTGTGCTGGCCAGCCACCCTTGCAACGTAATGGCTGTTTATCATGATAACAATATGTCCTTGAAACCATCACCAGGGCTGGGGGCCCGATGGTTGTCAATACGGGCAATGGAGGGGTTTATTGTGGTTGTCTTATTTTGAAGAAGAAAAAGGTGAGCAATGCTCCTTTCCTCTAGCTCTTAATGTCCTTACAATGTCTTTTCCCTGAAGGAGGGGTGGGAATCAAGACTTACTGCAAGCCTCTCTTCCAGTTAGACCAGCATCTTTCAGCATCAAGTTTTCCAGAATTACAGAAGCACAGAATCACTAGGTTGGAAGAGACCTCCAAGATCAAGTCCAACCCTTGCCCTAATACCTCAACTTAATCATGGCACCGAGTGCCACATCCAATCTCTTTTTAAACACATCCAGGGATGGTGACTCCACCACCTCCCCAGGCAGACCATTCCAGTACTTTATCACTCTTTCCGTAAAAAACTTTTTCCTAATATCCAACCGATACTTTCCTTGGCGCAGCTTAAGACTGTGTCCTCTTGTTCTGTCAGCTGTTACCTGGAGAAAGAGACCAACCCCCACCTGACTACAACCACCTTTCAGGAAGTTGTAGAGGGTGATAAGGTCAATCATTTATTTTGGAAGAGACCTCTAAGATCATAGTGTCCAACCATTAAACTAGCACTGTCAGGTCCACCACTAAATTCTCCTTTTTGGCCTAAAGCTTTGGACATGATCATTGAGCAGTACTTCTCCAGTGCCGAAACACATACAAACACAAACACCCTGGCCCAGAAGGTCTTGGGACTTCCCTAATTTCTTACAAAATGCCCTCAGTGCTCTCTGGCTCCTCAGTCTCTTCCTGGTACACCTTCTCTCTGTACAATACATCAGGAATGGGCCCCATCTCATCCTGCATTGCAGTCAGGTGCTCAGTGGAATGGTCAGTGGTTTGAACACTTTGAAAATTTGAACAGTGAAAGAAACTTGTCAACAGTGACAAGCTGACACGAGGGCTCTAATCAGGAGGCAGTGGCAGAAAAGACAGGTACCACTCAAATATGCCCCTAGCCACTTTTTGGAAATGGTGACCCCTTTTGATGTGCATTTTTCACAGTGCTCAATGGCCAGAGGCCAGGCCAGGAACCAGGTGCTTGCACAGCAGGCAGATGCAAACAACCATGCAGTCAGTCTGCGCCAGCACCCCGGCACATGGCTTCGCCATGGTGACAAAGCAACTGCTCCAATTACCTACGGGGAAGATGCCTTAAAACACCTTGGCCCTTTGTGTTTCCACTATCATAGCAAAGAGCTCTTTCCCCACCCAGCTGCTCTGGGAACATCAGGCCCTCAAGTCTCTCCTCAGTAATTACTGCCTTCAGTTCATCTTCCACCAAGTCTTCACTGTACAAATATTCACAGATGTAACTCTGCAAACAATCCTGACTTCACTGGAGTTATCTTCTGTGAAGATGATCTAAAGCAGCAGCTAAATCCTTGAGGATTCCTTTCTTCCCTGCAAATACCTGCCAGGACAGGAAGGTGAAGCCAAGGAGGCAACAGAGTTCAGCAGCAAAAAAAGTATGACATTTTCCACCTGTTTCACTAGATTTTCAGACTGTCTCTAATTGCCTTATGTTCACAGCACAGAGGAGATGCTGCCTGAAAAACAGAAGCACGGGGGCCTCACGTGTCAGCACACAGCCCCACCACACATCAGGACATGTCCCAGGGCAGTGGGAACCAGCACTGCCACATTCATTCCTTTATCCTTCCTTCATACCACGATGACAGCAAGGAAAAAAAAAAGTATCTCCAGCTCTTTTTCTTTTGCTCTTTCCCAATACATTGTGCAACACACACTGCATCAATCACTACAGTCTTCCTCCAATTGGAAGAAAAACCATGAAGTTGAACAAGGTAGAGGAAGTAACACAGTATGCACACACGCACACACACAAAAAAGAGCAACTTCTGGGAAGAACACAAGTATGTTTTTCAGAAAGAAAGGCTTAAGGCTTTTTAGTTTATTTTGGATAATTATTTTTAACTGCATACTACATTCAAAAATTATTATCCTTATACTTGGAATTGAACAAGACATCTATTTTTAAATATTATTCATTCAGTCACAAGTCATCCCCTGAGACAACACAAATAATAATAAATCAATGCCTCTAGCAAGCATGGAGTCACCCTGGCTGTAAATTACGCTGGCTGGCCATGCTATGTTGCATTCTACGTTCATATTTTACATGCACCCCTGGCTTGTATGTGCAACAAAACCTTTCTAATATAGGCATCTCATCAGCCTCAAGATCCCACATTTTAAATCCAGTTAAATGCTCCAAAGCATCTTCTTTCAAGCCTAGATTCTGCCAGCCAAACCAGCCATATACATTGACGCAAATTTATACACTCAGGCAGAGAGCAGGCTAGTATATTTTATCTTTATACAAGATAGTCTCAATTTGAGAAGTTAAATATCCCAGTCTCACAACTGATAGTAGACGACCACTGGTGCTAACAGGAGATGGATGAGCACAGAGTTTGCTTCAGCCCAGTACACACTTTTCCAGTTTGTTCCATCTATTTTGGGGACTGTAATTTATACAGTGTGATACATGAAAAGGCACGTTACCACCAAGACACCATCCCACTTGATGCCTCAGACATGCCTGACCATGGGATCCCACCTTCACCACCGCACTCCTAGCATTAATTTGACTGCTTCTCCAAGAGGGAGAATGAGTCTCACACTAGCAAGAGTTGATCATCTTCCAAAAGCAACCGATTTTGCAAGGCCAGGTATTGTTCTTTCATCCTAGTGCACACACCCTTACCTAAGAGAAGCAAAAATGCTTGAGGGAACACATTTCCTTTCTTTAGATATGGTACCCTACAATACACAAAGAGCTGTCACACCACAACCCTGTTGTGCACCTTGCTTGAAAATAACTGATCTTGTAAACCAGAGAGTTAGGGGGTTTTCAATTAGACTTAGGCTGTTTGTTTTTCCAAGTCAGAAAAGGTACATTCCGTCTCTGTGTTTTCTTCAAGGAGATGAACACACCCAATATTGTTAGTCACTATGTAAGCAAAGTAACTACTATCTTTTACCAATGATGAAATATTTAACACTGTCTGCTGAGAAGGGGAAGCTATTTACCACGTAGTGACAGAAAACCCACTTCAGCAGATTACAGGTAGAGAAGGTCTCAAAGTCAGGAAATTCTTAGCTCAGAGATTTGGAAAGAAAACCTTCATTATCTAGTATAGAAATTATTTCCTCTCTTAAAACAAATATGAGCAACAAAACACAATTTACATGGAATTCATTAACTTCAAGTTTCTCAAGTTTTAGGAACCACTTACTTCATTACAGCCTAAATGAAAACCTTTCTAAACAGCTGCTTTACATTAAAAAAAAAATATCTAAAGTTTGGTTTCTCAGGTCCATGCCTCACTTCTCTCCAGGAGTATCTACATAAAGACCCCAAGAACTCAGTCCTGAGATTTCAAAGCAGGTTCTCATGCTCCCTCCTGCCATGCATACATGGATGTGTAAAAAAGATGAAGACAGTGCATTAATCCTTTTGGCATAAAAAGGCATTTGTCCAAACTCTGCAGAGGTGTCATTCAAGGAGAGGCTCTGCAGAGGACTGAGAAGTAACAGACACCACTGTGGCTGATGCAGCAGTCACTCCATCCCTGCATCTCAACAACTTTCTAAATCTTGACTGATCTAGTTGGGGTTTTTTTTTTTTTAATAAGAAAAGCATATACATGGAAACAAGTTTTCCAAGCAGTGGTACAATGCATCTGGGCATTGGAAGCTTCTTGCTAACACTGGAGTATACTTGTGAAAGCTTGACCTCTATACCTCTGTATTTCTTTCACTGGGGAGGGGAAAGAAGAGAGCAACAGGGATCTGCAGAGGCAGCAGTGCAGAACATCAGGTTAGGAGCCTGACATCTATGGACTCTGAAAGAACTCTGCTAGTCATAATTTTAGTGAAGTGTTTTACAGTCTCCTTTCTTTCAGTTCTGATTCTCCTGTAACCAAGGAACTTTCAGTTAACATTCAGAGGGCAAATAATGAACTTGAACAGAGTTTCAATAGCCTTCAAAATAGAAATAAGCCCAACACAGAATGGTATGATTTCTGACAATGGACATAGCTCCATTTGAACTCTTCCCTTCTCTTTCTCCTCTTCCATTTTGAACATGCTGATTGTGCACTTAAGTATAAAATCCCTTCCACATTAATACAATAGGCAACATTTAACTTGTCCTATCAAGATTACAATGTAATCTTCCAAAAGTATGTTTCACAACTTTAATAAATTATCAAACATCTGGTGAAACCAGAACAGTGGTTGGCACGGGTGGGGGTGGGTGTTTCTCTACAAATGTCCTTTTGTCCTGAATTAACTCTATGCTCCCAATCTCAGTGTGCCAGTGAAAAATGGCATCCTCACCACCAAGTACCTGGGCACTGTGCAAGTGACACTGTCAGACAGAGTACTCATCTGCACGGATTATAAAGCGTGTAAATGTATTTTTTTTGAGTACGAAGACCAGAGTGAATACTTCACATCTGTACCGCGACCTTTAATAACTCTGATTAAGCCTAATAAACTCTATTCTAAATGAAAAGTCTGTTAAATAAGAAAATTACTCTTTTTTAAAGCTCAGTAAATCAAACCAACAAGCTCTAAATTGGGCACAACAGCCAAGTCCAAGAGAAAAATTCCTGAGCATAGAGGAAGCGCACTCAGAGCAAAGCAATTACACATCACTATTCCAGAGAGAGCAAAACTATATTCAGAAGAACGCCACCAAACTTTCTTGACAAAAGACTGTGGAAGCTGAAAGATGCACAGTGTTAACACAATATGTTCCCGTGAATTTCCACAAGAAGTTTCATCCAAGAACAAGATGTACATGTAGAAAGCAGGAAAAAGGGTGATGAACTCTCTCTGGAAATTATTTATGCTGACAATAGCTGTTGTTCATTATGAAGCTATAACAGAAGTAAAAGTCTGGAAAGAAGTAATAGAAAGGCTTTGGTCTGTTGGCATTTAAATACTACTTTATTTATTCTCTTCTGTTAATACAATCATATTTTATAATATAACTATTAAAACAACACAGAAACCAAAAGGCTTTGCTCTATTCCCAGTGTGCTCCCATAAAATGTTCAAATAAATCCCCATTTGTTATTCATGCACAGACTGCTGCTCTTTGCTCATCCAGGATAGTGTGGTAAATTAAGAACAAAAACAGCTAGCAAAACGTTTCAGAACTTACCCATCATACCACTTTTCTCTGATCAATAATTTGTAACATAACATTTTAGGAGCATACTCCATCTTTGGTCCTCTGCCATGATCTAAATTGGGGGGGGACTGCAGGGGCAAATAAACACATTACAATGTAAGGAAATAAAAGCAGAGTACATGGGAACTAACTAAAGTTATTTGTGGAATGAATTACATGAATTACATAGACCCATCAAAGCATGTTCTTTCATGGCTTAATTGCATGTTTCTCCACAGCTAAATGCATAAGCCATTGACTGTCCTCCTATGTTTGTCTAATTCCGCTACAAAATCTTTCAGTTTTTGGATGGTGGGTCCTCCTGGTTTATAATAACGTGAGGAGAAAAGATGTTTAAGTCCAGAAAACAACTTCATTATCAATTTATGGCTGAAAAGTACTGCTGTACATGCCCTATACTGATCATCAAAACAACCTTAAGAGTAAGTATCATACCTAATCTCTGTCATGTAGCCAGATCCTTTCCTACCATCATGCATCCTCTGTTTTTGAGATAGAAGTTGGTCTTTTACTGAAACACACAGTCACCATCTCCCACCAGATACAGGTTCAACAGCTCTTCACCACTTCTTCCACACCCAGCAGAAGAACCACACACCTGAAAAGATGCTAGGCTGCTAGAGAATGCTTCCCCAGCACAGGAGCTGCCTCCTTACAAGAAGGACTACGATTAAGCTACATAACTCTCAAGTTATTCCTCTCTGGCATCTCAACATGTTTAATAATGCATCTGTCCCATGCACTCAACAGATTAAGGAATACCTAAAAATGCAATTTATTAGAGAGTGCACATATTTCTGAGCATAAGAAACCTTCACAAGGTCACTGCCACAGTTGTAGACGTGTAGATGTCCCCACTGATAACCAGTCTCCTCTGCATGGCTGCAGCTCTCATCCAGAGCTGGTCAGACTGCCAGAGCGAAGATGCAGCCCAAAACACACCCGAACTCAACCCTGCCCTTGGCTGAAGGAACTGGAACTCCCCACACCCTCTGTTAGAGCTGACCATCTTCCAGCAGCCTCCCCACTGACAACCAGCTCCCAGTCCATGCCCAGCCTCTGCAAGGACCATCTACAGCCATGTCAGTCTCTCTCAACTGCTTGGATATGCACCTAGAGTCAGGGGCAGTGACTCTGTACCAGCCCCTACCTGCTGGTCCCACAGATAAGTGACAACAAAATATAACTGCAAGTGTTTTACTTCAGTTCATTTCTTTTTTTTCTTTATTTGGGGGGCTTCACTCAGGGCTGAGCTCAACTCAGGTCCAATAATCAAAAGTTTCTCTTTTTATTCTCTCCAAGGCAGTATGAGGTGGATGTCTTTTCAAAGAAGAGGTTCAGACACATCATATCCTAATAAATAAACAAACAGCAGTTTGACTCCTCCTTCTCAATGGCAGATGTTTCACTGACTTTGCAGCTGGGTATATTTACAAATCAGTAGTTCTTTGCCACATTCCCAAAACTAAAGTTTGCGACAGAGCCCTACCATTGCTTCTGTAAAACCCACAGATTCCAGCGGGCTGTTCTATTTCCTTAGGCTGACATTTTTGTTACTACCTTTAAAACTCCCAGCTTTCTTCTGAGAATATACCATCACTTTCTGAAATTACAGCTCAGCTGCATCCCCAGAACACACTGGGGGAGGGGAGAAAGACATAAAACAGACTCCTGACAAGGTACAGGGCACTATAACTTGTTCTTTCATCAACACAATAAGGAGTCAGACAATGAAACTCCTCCCTCCCACCTCACAGTGTTTAAACCCCGTTATTCATTCTTCAGACCGTTATTAAGGCATCCAAATAAATGCAGTTCTCCATAGCTTCATGCTAGGAGTGTCTCTGTTCTCAAGTTAGGTGGAATCAGCTGTGCTTTTCTAATTGTGCATTTTCCTTTGAAGGAAGGATACCGTGCAACACTTGAAAAGCAGATCATGCAGGCTGAGCACATCAATCCATGCTGCTACCTGGCAGCTAGGAGAGCTACACTGTCCTGAAACAACATCAGTTCAGCTCAAGCCCACATGCTCTTCCCCTTTCATGCCTACACTGATGTACCTATCCCTAATTTGTATTCAAAAGATTTTAATAACAATACTTCCCTACACTTCCCTGCTCACAAGAGTCAATCCCAACACATACCACGGACAAGTGATTCTGCTAGGAGAAACAATCTAGGGGAAAATCAAAATTAGGAGCAGTTACTGAGAGGTGGTAACACAGCCCCACTAATTCTTTTCTAAACTGCCCAACGCTGTGAGCTTTAAGAATTTCTTTGCACATGATATTTTCATGCTACTGTACAAGAGTCTTCCTTCTTTCCCCAGACCTGAGGGGAGAAGGGGGGATGGAGCTTCAAAGGGCGCTGGGAAAGGTGTAGAAAGAAACTCCACATTGCCCTTGGTCTGCCCAGGCACGCCTCCTCCACAGGATCCTGATCAGTGGGGGGCTCCCAGAGCAGCAGCCTCTCCCCACACCAGCTTTTAGACCTCTTTATAAACACTTAACACACTACACACAGTGCCTCACACAGCAGCTCTTGCTCAGGGTTACGTCCTCCTTTCCTGGCAGAGCACGTGCACATCAATAGGCTGCTTTTATGCTTTGGGTTTTGGGTTGTTTTTTTCCCCTCCCCGAGGAACCTCAATTTCTATTCCAAGGCAGAGTCGTGCTTCAAACACACGGAGCAGCATATGTTTATTTCTTCATCTACCAATCAAGATGCTAGAAGAAACCAGCCTGGTACTTCTATATCTGTCATTTCATAAACACTAGGCAATACCCTAGAACTGTCTTCATTGCAGCATCCAATCTGTCCCTAGCAGACAGCCCAAGAAAAGGAAGTGATACAGTCAACAGAAAGGAGCCAGGCTACAGCAACCAAAAGGCTTAGTCTTAAAAAAGTCATTGCAGTGGCTAGAAACAAGGAGAGCAAGTTTGTCACTTGTCTTTAACACCCTGTCCACACACACCCTGCACAAACGTCCCTGAAGAGTTCACACAGTGCAAATCTGGCTACACCAACTCTGCATTCACTTGACAGAATCCTAAGGGTCCACCTGCAACTGTGACGACTCCTGACAGTTTCACACCCATAGAGCCAAAATGGAAAAGGGGAAGCAGCACATTTGGCCTGTAGTTATCTGGCAGCGAGAGACACAACTAAAAGAACTGGTTCCAAAGGCAACATGTGGCATCATGGGGCAGGGAGATCCCAGGAGCTGGCCAGGAGCAAGGGGGTTGCCAGCCAAGTAAGTGTTGCTTCAGGGGGCAGGGGGACAGACAGACAACAGTAGCAGTTCTCAGAATAAGCCTTGCCCCACAAGTCCAAAACTAAGTTACTATTCCTCAAAGCAGTCTTTCAGTCAAATATATTTGAGGAGAATTAAGATCCCCCCAATTTAGAGAGAGCTCACATCTTAAAATGCACCAGAGGTGCAATCTTCTAAAAATGTTTTTCCTGCCACATCTTACTGTTTAATTATATATTACCATTCCAAGCTACCATGACAGATTTTAAGTGAGTTTGTCTTTTTTCCATAATTAATCATAGCAAAGACTCATCTGTTTCTCAAGCACATGATGACAGCACTGTTTTCACCACTGTAAGGCAATCATCCCACAGCATTCCTTCCCGAAAGCTATTGCAATGAGAAAAGCTCACCTATCTGCACAAGATGCCTTTCAAAGATATAAATCAGCTCCATATACATTACTTCCTACCACAGGTAAGTAAAAAGAAAGGAAAACTGCTTTTCCATAGCAAGTCATTATACACAGACATAGCACAGGCTAATAATGCTAAATAATACCAATTACAAATATATAAACCTAGCATAGCCATCCAGGAACAAGTATCCTACCCACTAAACACCATTCAGCCATCAGCATCCACTACTGGTGCAGAAAGAAGGGAGGCAAACAGACTGTTGGTCTTTCTGAGAACAAAAAGCAGCTTCCTTTATAAATGCAATAGGTAAAAGTTATTTTAGAGGCAGCTTTGATCACCATCAAATGCAATTCTAAGTGCAGAAGATGTGTCTTCAAAGATAACTGGTAGCTACATGTAAATCAGTGCTAACAAACTACTTAATCAAAGAGCAGCCACATCCAAAGCAGAAAATAATAAATGCTAATTGGACAACAGAAAAAAGTATTTTTTTTCCATCACAAGTCACAGAAGTGATACTAGGGGCATGGAAAATCTCTGCTCTGAAAAAATCAAGCATTTATCACTGATAAGAGATTAAAGCACATTCATTTAAAGTTTTTTTGCTGACCACTGAAGGAAAAAGTGTTTCCAATATAATCAATAACATGCAGAGATGTCCATTCAAAGTGTTTTATCCTTCATCCTCTCCGTTTGAACTCCCCAAAGAACAAATGAGATACTTGCAAAATTACTTTTTTCTATCTGTGAAATCCTGTGACGCACACTTCTGTTTTTTGTAAAAGCAACAAATGGAAATCCTGTTAATTGATTTTGATTGCTCTATAGAGAAATTACAGTTTTCTGCAGTTCTACATCCTTACACTGGTAGCTTCCCAATTACAAATCTAAGAAAAAATTACATAGCTTGTTCTGCTAATAAAAACAAGCATAGATGGGCCCCACATAGCCCTTAGCAGGTGTAAAACTCTGTGTCTTAATACAGTCTCATAAGAGTGACTTTAGATCAAAGCTCAGGTTTTCAATTACCAACATACTGCATATATTGACAGTGCCACCTTTATGGCTTTCCAGCTGCTTCACAGTTTTACAAAGCAAGATAACTAAAGCAGCAGTGACTACAAAAAAAGATAATATATACAGTTGACAGGCTGCTAAAGACTGAAGTTTATATTTGTATCCAAATATTTAGAAACATTTTTACTAGTACCACTCTTTGTTAAGGCCTGACCCAGCAAGATTCTGGCATTTCAAATCATAATTTTCTTCCAAGTTGTTACAAGAAAAACAACAAAAAAGACTTAGCCATAGATCTTAAACATCACTTTCAGAATATGAATGTTTTTAAATAACCACAATATCCTAACAGCTTGGTGATCTGTTCAGAAGAGATGAAGACAAACATTGAAATAGACAAACAGACAATTGCCCAGGAGAGCACAAAGAAAGTGATCTTTACAGAGGACATTACACATCTATCTTCTTTTATTTACAAGAATAGAGTAAACTGTTTTCAGTGTGCTTATTTAAAAATGCATAGGAAGAATACACACTCAAAAATATTATGACATATTAAATCACTTGATCACATACTAAACCACTTAGAGTTTTTTCACCCACTCTGAGTTTTATATTTTATTTATTCAGTGAAAATATTAAATGCACATTTGCACGTGCTCCTAACCAAAGTGTTACGAGACTTTCCACATCACTGGTGCTAGGAACTTACAGAGCAGCAAGAAACAGAACAGCCTGTTTTCTGTGACAGCAATGATTGTCTTTTTCTGATCTCTTGATCCTCAAAAGACATACAGATGCCTTAGCTACCCCAATATTAATAAGATAACACTTCTACTGCATTTCAAGTCATTTAGACCAAAGAGCATTTCATGCTGGAGAAATCTTCCCAGCAAAAAACCTCAGTTTTCCTTTCTAAGTATCAAAATTAGCATTCTCTTTTCAAAATATCTAGGAAAATTAAAATACTTTTCTCCTCAGTCCTGACAACTAGCCTTTAATTTGCTGTCGTCTGTGCTTCAGGAAACTTCATTCCTTTCATTAGGAAAACCCTCCCACAGATTCACTTGTAGTGAATGGTTCAGATCTCAGCTACAGTAGTACCATAATTTACTTGAAGAAATCACACATCCAGATCCAAACCAGCCTAATATTTAGAAAAAATTATTTAAGATCAGTCATCACTCACTATTTTTAATCTAGTGCACAAGTCTTTTAGCCTTGTATTAGAATTTACAGCATTTTCTCATTCACACAGATGAAATTTAAAGTGGTTGTAACAGGAAATTTACAATCATCTGCCCTAACCAAAACAACAGAACTTACTGTACAATTTGTTCATTCATGAAAAACCTCCAATACATCCATGTTTCCTCACACATCCTATAAAACTGTAGTACTTACTTACATACACTGTCTGCAAGCTATCCCCACACTCAAAGCCCATAAAGATGCTGACTACACATTTAAAATCAAGTGAATTTATGTCCAGAGGTTCCAGAGTAACAGCAGAAAACAAACCAACACTATGGAATTCAAGATGAAAAACCCACAAGCATCTGTTTCATAAACTGCTCTTCCAAAAGAGGAAGACTCAGAAAGCAAAGGTCTAAGAAACAAACTACTCAAACAGCAATGGGATCCAGATCAAACCCACATCCTAAGTAATCTGACATATCAAATCACAACCAACTGAAGACTACAGTTTTTAACGTGTGGAAGATTTTTTAAAAACCCCCACTGCTAGGTTTGCTAGATATCAAGTGAAAATCTTTTGATAACAGGAGCATTTTGCATGTAAGAAAGAAAAGGAAGCCTGTGAGGCTCAGGAACCGAGCATCCAGTCTCTGAATGGAGCACAAATTTCTACCAAAGTTTAAGCAACTCACAGCTGTCCCTCCAAAACCTCTGTTCTCCCCCTGCTAAAGTGACGGTACCTCATTACCCATGCCAGCATCCCTCAGAGCCTCAAGAGACCCCAACGCACTACAACCAAACAAAATCCACGTTTTCCCAATAACCTTCAGATCTGTTACACGAATATTTTGCCTGCGTAAGTAGCCTTAGACAACTGTTTTACATTAAGGCGGAAGCACATTAACTTACTGCATGAGTACTACTGCCATGCACTTTTAGGAGGTACAATGTTGCAGCCACAGTTGCCATTTTCAGTGTCTGAGAATAAACAAAACACTAGGTTGCATAAGAGCACTTTAAGCACATAGCTATTTACAAAAGTAGAGGTAATTATGATGCCGGAGGTGGATCCCAAATAAACAGACTTGACTAACACTGACGAAAAAAAAACCCAAAACAAAACAAACCCAGAGACCTACAATCACTATTACTCAGTAACAGCAGGGCAGATGCATGAACAGCCTCAGTCACCCCCTGTACTACCAACACATGCCCAAAAACCAGCCGGACAAACGTGCTGTTTTAAAATGTGAGCTTATGTCAGAAGCTACGAGTAGAGGAGAAAAGGGGAGAACACCGTTCCCTTCGACAGTTTACCTGATCTGGACTTGATGATGTCGCTGAACTCGCTCTGTCCCCCGCCAGGTCCTTCCTCCGACTCGGAGACACGGGCCATGCTCGTGGGCTGCGGTATGCCACAGGCGGAGCCTAAATCCGTCGGGAGAAAGCTCCCATGGAGGGCCACGGCTCAGCACCTACAGCACGGGACCAGGAGCAGAAAGGCACGATAATTCCACGGGCTACGCCAGGTGTGACTCCGCGTGCAAGGGGAGGGATCGAGGCTTGCTGGCCATGCCCACGCGTGTTGCGGAGCAGCCGATCGGCCGCTCGCTGTGCCCCTACCGCGGGACACCTTACGGTGGCATTTTACAAGTGGGATGCCCCCGAAGGCGCAGCCGCGTAAGCCGAGCTTCACTCGGCCTTGGGCGACAGAGCACTCCGTGCCCAGCCGTGACCCCCAGAGGGGCAGGACACAGCCCTTGCCGCGACACCACTGCCACCACCCGTCACCCAGCTGGCCCCGAGCGGGACTGCACCGCTCAAGGGGGTGGCACAGCGAGGGCCCTCCGCTCCCGCCGCACTGGGGCGTGTGCCAGCAGCAAAGGGTACAGGCAGGGGCGCTCCCACGGCCGGCCCAGGGCGCGACAGCCACGTGTGGGAGAAGCCACGCAGCCCCTCTGCCGGGTGAGGAAGCGGAGCTCCGCGGGGCAGGCCCCCGGCACGCCCGCCCCCGCCCGGCCGCCCCGGCAGAGCGGC